>OU015746.1:82735336-82746118 GCA_907169655.1 Acomys percivali | reverse complement strand
TTTTTTTTTTTTGACAAGTTAAAAAGTTGCATAACTTGGAAGAAGGGAAGAGTCATGCAGAGGAGCGTGCTATGAGAGTGTGTTTGTCACAACATCCTCAGAAAGTGTTGACTCTCCCTCCCAAGCCAGCGCGATCCATTCCTTTCCGTAACACTGCTAATTTTGCAGGACCGTCTCATAGCCCATCGCCCAGCTTCCTCCCAACTTGTGCCACCCACTAGAGAGAAGACATACTGCTTTTCAGGTCTTCCCAGAAGCACTGATGCTGAGGGCTTCTGAGTGCAGAGGAGATCTGGGCCTTACGGAGAACAACACCTTTTTTTTTTCTTCTTTCATTTATTTATTAAATTTTTTTGTAATTAATCTTTTTATAGCCTGATCCTAGCCTTATCCCTCTTCTCCCAGTCCTGCCCTCACACTCCCTCCCCCACTGCCCCTTCTCCTTTTTCTCAGAGAAGGAGGGGACCCCCAGGGGGTATCAACCCACCCACCCACCTAGGTACCTCCTCAGGTCACAGCAGGACTAAGAATATCGTTTCCCACTGGGGCCTGACAAGGCAGCAAGCAATACAGAGCAACACCTTTGTGTGTGTGTGTGTGTGTGTGTGTGTGTGTAGGGCATGGGGTGATGGAGAAAGGCAAGTGTAGCCCCCTTGAATGTCCAGCGCTGATTTTGGTTTTATTTTCAGGCTGTGTGGTGAGGGCTGGGACAGTGTGTGCAGATGCACAAGTGAAGCCTTTTCTCACTGCAGTAGAGGTCAGACTGTGTGTGTGTGGTCAGACTGTGTGTGTGTGTGTGTGGTCAGACTGTGTGTGTGTGTGTGGGGTCAGACTGTGTGTGTGGTCAGACTGTGTGTATTTGTGGTCAGACTGTGTGTGTGTGTGTGTGTGGTCAGACTGTGTGTGTGTGTATGTGTGGTCAGACTGTGTGTTGTCAGACTGTGTGTATTTGTGGTCAGACTGTGTGTGTGTGTGGTCAGACTGTGTGTGTGTGTGTGTGTGTGTGTGTGTGTGTGTGGTGTCAGACTGTGTGTGTGGTCAGACTGTGTGTGTGTGTGTGTGGTCAGACTGTGTGTGTGGTCAGACTGTGTGTTTGTGGTCAGACTGTGTGTGTGGCTTTCTAAAGAAGGCACTGACTCCAGGTGTTTAGCTGCATAAGCCACTTTGAAGGTCGCACAGCATGTTTGGTGATCACGGCGTAACAGTGACTGCGTGACTCTGGACCGACTGGGTTGATGGAGAACTCTTGGAAGTGACATGAGAGCTGTTTGGTTGGTAAGACCGAAGCCTCCATTTCTGTTTCATCCCATAAGGAGAGTGTACATAAGAGCCGTGTGTCTGCAGGCACCTCCTTGGGTACCCTCATTTCTAACTGTGTTGTATGACAGGCGCCCTGGTTTTCAGCCCCTCTTCCTCCTGCCCACCCACTCGCAGTGACGTTTTTGCCCAGAGACATAAGGCAGGACACACATTCCTGGGCCAGACTAGAAAAGCAGTCATTTCCTGGCAGAGAGCATGGTCCTGTTATAAAGTGGTCTCCTGTGAACAGAGCCTGCGCTGTGGAGTTTTATTGAGGCCGAGCTTGTCTTGAGCCCCATGGGAGTCCATAGCTGCAGCAAATGAAGCTTTTCAGTGGACCTGCCTGTGTGCTGCAGGCCTGTGGCTAAATCACAAAGGATTCCTCCTCGGGGTGGGGGGTGGGGGACCCACACCCTTTGAGAAGGTCTTGTAGGTTTTCCTTGGAATGCTAGGGATTGTGGTAGGAAAAAAAAATCTGTTATTCAGGCCACACTTGGGCACAACGTAGATCTTACCAATGCTGTTGCTTCCTGTGCCTCTCAGGGGCAGCCCTTCATCATTATTGAGCATTTTGTCCCTGCTTGTGCTGTGTCTTGGTCTTTGAGAGTGCGACTTTTCCCTGGGGAAACGGACTGGACAGGTGGGACTCAGACAGGCTGACACCAGGCTGGGCTCTGGGCTGTCAGTGATCTGTGACTACACTAGAAAAAATAAAAATAAACCACAAGATGCCAGTTGCCCTTAAACTGGACTGGCTTCTTTGGAGAAGTCGCTATCATGCCTTTGAGGAAAGAGCTCACTGGGTCAGACTTGTGTCCAAGTCTCTTTGGGTGTGCTTTCTATTTAAAGTCAACATGGACCCAAAGAGATGGCTGAGTGGTTAAAGATGTCTGCCGCCAAGACATGACAGTTTGAGTTTGATCTCTGAAGTCCACATGAGAGAATGAGAGAACCAACTCTCACAGGTTATCTGCCTTCTATATGTGTGCCATGGCACATATATATGCATGCATACACACTGACATACACGCTCTAACATTCATCCACATACTTACTCATATACACGCTCTCTCGTCTGTCTCTCCGTCTCTCTCTCTCTCTCTCTCTCTCTCTCTCTCTCTCTCTCTCTCTCTCTCTCTCTCTCTCTCTCTCACACACACACACACACATTTAAAAGTAAAGTAAAGTTTCAAGTCGATGAACAAGACCTTCAAACATATCACCTGTCTGATTGAGGTCCGGGGCCTTCTTATCTCTTGGACCCTGTCTGTCACAGGGGAGGAATACAATCAGCCTTTCTGTGTCTGTGTCTGTGTCTGTGTCAGACCTATAGTCACCAGGCCTCCTCCTCAAATAACATCTCAAGGATGTTTAATAGAAGCAATTTGTTCTGTAGCTAATGACTACATGCGCTCTCTCTCTCTCTCTCTCTCTCTCTCTCTCTCTCTCTCTCTCTCTCTCTCACACACACACACACACACACACACACACACACACGGAGAGGGGGAGAGAGAGAGAGAGAGAGAGAATGAGAGAGAGAACACGAGAACCAAGCCCTACTTAGCAAGGACTTGGCCCCATAAGTTTTAAACATACTAATGTCAACACACCCCAGAAAGGTCAGTGACCATTGCTGAATCGTGGGCTGAACCAGGCTCTATGAAAGATTCTCATTTGGTCTTCTGGATGCTTTGCGGGGGTGGAAGATACACCACCCCCGACATGATGCATGCAGTCTCTCACCTCCTCTGCATGAAAAAACGTACTTTGCTACCGATGAAACTGGTTCTGTTGACTTCGATAGGAGTCCAGGAAATGACCAAAGTTTCCGATTCATATTTCTAAGCTGGTGTGGCAGTGCCTGCCTGTGATTTAGGTACCTGGAAAGTAGAGACATGAGGACCAGGAGTTCAAGGCCAGTCTCTGCTACATACCAAGTTTGGGGCCAGCCTAGGCTACATGAGATCCTGTCTCACCAAAACAAAGCAAAACCAGTCTTGGGTTTATTTAAAAAGAAACAACACAAAAACCTCTGCTTCCCCTCTACCTGCTTCCTTAGCTCCAACCTCCACTCAAGCCTTTGTTCCTGCTTGTGTTCTTGCTCTTAGAAACAATAGCAAACTTATACTGTGTGAGTAGTGATGTACACAGGTGTTTCCACAGAAGTGTGGTTTCCTGAGTCCTTTCTGCTTATCCAGGGCCCAGTGTAATTACTGTAGTGGCTTGATACCTGTTTTTCCAACCGAGAGTTTCTGTACTTACAACTTTCCCCTCAACACCATAAAATCTTTAAACTGATTGTTGCAAATTCATTTTCCCCTTAATATTATAACATGAATATCTGTCAGTGAGTAGAAATAATAATAATAACAACAATAATGATGATGACAACAACAACACTAAGTGTTCAGTGCTGGGATTGAACCCAGTACCCTATACTAGGCAAGTGATTTATCCCTGAGCTACATCTCCAGACCCCTCATAATTATTATGAGTACACATTGAATGAGACCCCTGTTCCCTACGCAAATAAACCGCCTCCTACTGCCCCCTGGTTTTGGAAGGATGATGGGCTTGCTCAGCTGTATCCACGGAGCACCCGGCTGTGTGCCGTTAGCACTGTGTGTTCCCAGACTTGCTTCTGGGAACTGTGCTTGCTTTGTAAGATTTAGCTTAATCGCATAATCCATACGTCCAGTGGAGCAGAAGAAAGGAAACGCTCAAAGTGAAGGCTTTGAAAATAGAAAATGTGGAAAACTTGTTTAAACAGTTTCTGTTGACCTAAGTCTGAGTTCTTAAGCGAATTGATCAGGGTTTGTATTCAGACTCGTAGGTGTGTTTAAACACTTCACTGTTAAGAAAACTCAGCCAGGAAGTGGATGATAAAATATAGATGATTTATGGTGAAAGTAATGCAAACAGCAGTCAGTAGGCTTCTTTTTTAACTTAGAGGAGGGTGGGGACGTGGGGCTCCACATCAGCAGGTAAATTATGGCTCAGTGATGTGTTCCAGAGAGGACGAAGTTTTGCTGAAGCTGTGCATCAGGTCTTGTGGTTCCTCGCTCTGGCATTGTCTCCATCAGTGCACCACACCTGTGAACCCCGGGACCTTGTCGAGAACACACCGACTCCTTGGAGCAATAGCCCAGAGTATTTCTTTGTCCCTGTCCAGCAAGTTACTGTCTCTCACTGGCTTCAGGTAGCGTGGAAACAGTCACTGCTACACCTGAGGTTGCTGCCTCCTGTGGGGTGTCTGTGCTGCTTACGGATGCTTGTGCCCAGAGAACTCTAGCCATGGGTGGTGTTCATTCCTGCTGTAACATGCGGAGTGACCAGCCTGCAGTTTAATTTGCTCAGAGGTGACACAGTGTGTGATAATCTTGTCCGCTGGGGTTACTTATAAATGGAAACCTCCATATTGTTAGCCTTCTGACGGCTGTAACCATGCAGACACTTAAAACAAGGTGGTGGTGGTGCACTTTTTTTTTTAAAGAAAAAAATATTTGTTTTAATTTTCATTTGCCTGTATGTCACAGGCGCGGGTGCCCATGGAGGGCATATAACTTAACCACATAATCTGTAAATTTGAATTACAGGCAGTTGTGAGGCAACTGGAGTGGATGTTGGGAGTTGAACACAGGTCCTTGGAAAGAGCAGCAAGCACTGGTAACCACAGAGCCATCCCTCAAACCTGACCCCAAGGCTTTGAGACACCCATTTCTGATTCCAAAACAAGTTTAAAGAACTGAAAACAAAAGCATGGTTTTCTCTATTGTTATTTAATACCTATGCCAAACTCAAACCCAGCCATATAACCTACATATTTCCATTAACACCAGAGCCAGTTAAAAACTCCTTCTGTGAGATGCTCTGAAAGTCTCACATTAAGACATGAGGTAGAAATACAGGAGAGAGAAGGGGCGGGGGTGGGGTGGTGGGGCAGGGGTGGGGTGGAGGGCGGGGAGAGCAAGCGCGTGCGTAATGCCAGGCTCAAGATTCACTTACCTTAACACTCAAGACATGGACTAAGACCTTTCTGTGGATGCAGTGATAAAGCATTATGCTAATAATAGGATGCATGTGGGCGGGGCATTCTATTCCAAAAAGCGAAGCCATCATAAACTTCATCACTGTGCCAGCAACTGGTGAAGTAATCCAGAGCTCTGCCTTTTGGCATGGAGGTATGTTAGCATAACGTAAGACATAAGGATTTAGGGATTCATGTTCCAGTAGCCTGAACGTTTTAAAATACGCCAACTTTCCCGGTGTAACAACTTTTAAAATGCCTTCAATCCACATCCCAGTGAATGCGCAAAATGATCCTGTAGTCATCTGGGAAACCAATAAGCGACCAAGAAAATGAGTATGACTCACGCTGACATCGGGGAGGGGGGGTTCTATATCGTGAAAAAACTACAAAATATTAAACTCTTATAATAGTTCCCCAAGTTGTGAATGGCAATAGAAGCAGAAGGAACCAAGTGAATTTCCAAGAAAAAAAAAATCCCTAGCTTCTGGGTGGCAAGGGAATTTAAAGCTTCTTTACAGTTCAGAAATAGAAACTAAAACCAAGCTGGTTTTTGGCCTGTTGCTATGCTTTTATTTGCTGTGGTTGTTGAGACAGGGCCTTTGTTGTAGCCCAGGTTGGCCCTGAACACAGCCCCCTCCTGCCTCAGTCAGCACCCCTGGCACTATAACAGGCATGCACCGCCGTGGCTGGCTGATGTGGGACTTTAATGCTCCAAGATGCTCACATGTTGAAGACACAGTCCCCAGCTGACGTTGTTATCGGGAGGTGAGGCCTAGTCCGAGGAGACAAGTCAGTGTGGACATGCCCTCGAAGAGAATAATGGGACCTCTTACTGGTACTCTCTTCCTGGCCACCAAGAGGTGCGCAGTCTCCTTATCTGTGTACTTCCACCTGCTGTACTGTGCTGTCACAGTCCTAGGCTGAGTGACCCCGGAGCCCAAATGAACCTTTCCTCCTTTGTCACAGGCTTTTGTGACCCCTGTGAAAATGGGGGAAACACTAGGTTCTTAGACATCGGCAGGAGATGTATAAGTGGGACTCATCTGTCTAAAGAACATTGCAGGCAGCACATATAGAGTCCGTCTCTCCATCTTGATGGCAAAGTTAACTCCACTTCTGAGAACTTGTCCTGGAAAAACAGCAACTATTTTCTTATGGGCTGCTGGCTTTACTTGGCACAGCAGACAGTTGGGTGAGTCCTGGTTCAGGAGCGGGGGATATCAAAGCGACTGTCCCAGTTTGCTTGCTGTTGCTGTGATAAACACTGTGACCACGGCGACTTGCGGGGCTTGGGGGAGGGGTGTTATTTTAGCTTATAGGTTTCAGTCTTTCACTGAGGGCAGTGGGCGCCCGGACCCTGGAGGCAGGGACAAAAGCAGAGACCATGGAGGCTGATCACTGACTTGCTCTCTTGTTTGCCCAGCTGCCTTTCATCTTTGTTCTGTTTGTTTTGTTTACATTTATTTCATTTTTTGGCAATTTTATACTTCACCTCTGCTTAACATCCTTTCTGCCCCTCCCACTTCCCCTCCAACTTCTACAATATCACTTCACTCCCTTTCAAATTTATGACCTGTTCTTTAATTTTTGTTTAATTATTATTGACATGTGAATCAACGCACGCACAACCTGCTGAGTCCATTTGGTGTTGATTGTATGTGAGTGTACTTAGGGCTGGCTACTTGAGAATGGACAATCTATCAGGAGATTTGACCCAGAAAAGAAACCAAGACCTGCGTGATGACATCAGCTAGCTTTCTTATACAGACAGGCCTACCTGCCTAGGGATGGCACTGCCCACAGTGGGCTGGACCCTTCTACATCAGTTAGCACACCCACAGGCCAGTCTGATGAAAGCGGTTCCACAGTGGACGCTCCCTTTCCCCAAGTGTGTCAAGTTGACAACTGAAGCTAACTGTGGCAGTGACATGGAGATGTAGACATGCAAAATACCAAATAGAAAATATGACAGCAAGAATCTTTAGTATAAGACTCACTCATGCTGGGCGTGGTGACGCATGCCTGTAATCCCAACACTCGGGAGGCAAAGGCTGGCAGATCACTGTAAGTTCAGGGCCAGCCTGCTCTACAAAGTGAGTCCAGGACAGCCAAGGCTACACAAAGAAACCCTGTCTCAACACCGCCCCCCCAAGACTTATTCATAAAGATTCAGGGATATTTGTATGATACAGTGTTAATCTCATCAACTAACAGCCTGGAAATGTGTTTACCTATGAGGCATTGTGCCCAGCCCATGGAGAGGAGGCATATTGAGTGTACATGAAAATTGCCTGAGAAATGGAGTCCTAAGGGGCTCTGGTAATGTTATTAATATAATAATGTTGTTGTTATTAATGAAGACCTCACTTTGCAAAAGGACTCTAATCTTGTAATAATAGTGTTTGTACCAATCTGTAGAGTATATGATGTAATTTGAGAAGCCAGAAAGAAAAGCACTAAAATTGTGTGTGTGTGTGTGTGTGTGTGTATGTGTGTGTGTGTGTGTGTGTGTATGGTGTGCATTGTGTGATGAGGGTATGTGATTTGGTATGTGTGTGTTATGTATTGTGTAGGGAGGGGAACCACAGATAAGTTTTCTTTCTTCATTATGCCATTTATTACTTTCAAATTTTTTATTTTTATAAAAACTGATGATGTTTTAGCCCTTCCCCCTGTTTAACAGGTGAAAATACTGAGGCCTGGGCCTTCATATTTCTGGGAATCTGGGGTTTACCCCCATGGAGCCTGGGCTTCTGCCACAAAGCGGTGCTACACATACCATAAATATGGTTGGACACCCCTTCCTCCTAGAGTACAGCTGTGTGAGCAGCACAGGCCAGGAAGCCGCTGGGGAGCAGATCAGAAGGTCCTTCTGGACCAGAGCTCAGTAGCCACATGTTAATCTCCATGCTAGCTTATTTGTCTATCTTGTCCTTGTGGCAAACATCAGTCCACGGAAATGAAGTCAGAGACGTCTCTGGTGTGGCTGGAATGCGGTCTCCTTCCCTTCGGTTTCCAGCAGAGAGGGATCCCTCCTCTCCCTCTCTTTAGGACTCATCCTCCATCCTCCTTGGTGGGGGAATTTCACACAGAGCTGCCTCAAATATCCAGTGACTGTGGCATTGGCTTCATGTCCCATTCCATGGTGAATGCCCTGTTCCCGCAGGATGTTCCAAAATACTTGAGCTGGGGTGTGGCTGCCGTGGTAGGGTGCTCATTTAAGGATGCACGAGGAAGCACCACACGAAGCAGTTGTCTTAGCTGGAGTTTCTATTGCTGTGATAAAAACACTGTGACCAAAAGCAAAGCAGCCGACAAAGGGTTTATTCCAATTTAGAGCTCTTGGCTCAATCCATCATCTGAGGAAGTCGAGGCAGGACCTTAAAGCACAGACCCAGAGGCAGGAACTGAAGCAGAGACCACAGAGGGCTGCTGCTCACTGGCTTGCTCCCAGTGGCTTGTCAGCCTGCTTTCTTACAGAAGCCAGGACCACCTGCCCAGGGGTGGCACCACCCACAGTGAGCTGGACCATAGGCCAGTCTTGTGGGGGCACATTTTCTCAGTTGAAGTTCCTTCTTCTGAAAGGACTTTAGCTTGTGTCCAGTTAACATGAAACTAGCACAGGAGTGCACACACCCAGAATCTAGCAACAGGGTCTGAAGTGCAAGGTCATCTAGGGTTACATGATGAATTTGTTGGGATACGAACAAGAGAGCCTGTTACAGACAAATGAACAAGCAAACAAACCAGGAAACAAACAAAACCCTCAAGATAAATAGTAAGAAATTAAAAATACAAGAGTTGACCTTTTCTTCCCAGCTGACTTCCTGTTCTCCCCAGGTCCCAGGTTGGGGGGGCGGGTCTTGCTTTAAAAAAATTTTTTTTTTCTGTAAATTTGGCCAGACATGATAGTGCCTGTCTTTAATTCCAGCAGGCAGAGACAGGTGGATCTCTGTTCCAGACCAGCCAGGTCTACATAGTAAAAGAACTGTGTACATCTTGTGGGTCAGGCAGCCACTCACTTACGACCAGCAGAGTGTCTCAGCGCTCAGGGCCCCACAAGTTTGTTACTCGCTGTTGCGTGTCTTCACCATGGGAAGCTGGGAGTGTCACCCGGGAAGCTTTACTTTCTCCTAAGGATCCCTAGAATCCTGGTGAAAGAACAGCCCCCTTTCCTTATATGGTGTGTCCTTGAGTGAGGAAATTTCACCCTATTGCTCAGGGCTGGCCTTCCCCTATTCCCAATCACCTCTTCTGCCTATGTGTTTGTGGGGAGCTTCTGAGTATTGTGTTGCCAATGGCAGAATTAAGAAGCACTTTTCCTTTTGGTCCCTATGTCTGAAGCCACAGAGAATCACGGAGTGTCCCAGCTGTATGGCTTGACACGGGGACACTTGTCAACGGAGGCCTGGTGCTATCTTTCCTCTCCTTTCTGTGAGTGCAGAGGGCCCTGCCATTCTGTGGGCTCTTGTTGCTGGGTAAAGGGGGCCTTGTTTTCCTGGGGGAGAAACACTGGTTGGCAGGGCACAGCAGCCCCTCCCCGACGTCTGCAACCTCCTAATTGCAAACACATGGCCTAGTCTCCCTCTGAGGCTGCCTGATGAGGGCTGTGTGTGCACTCCCCGCCCCCCACCTACCCCGTGTCCTGTTTTTCGTCAAGGAAACCGGGGTGTCATATACCAGGGTCAGAGGACAGCTGCTTCAGGTGGGGAACAACAGCATTTGCTTGCATTTTGTCTTCCTCCATTTCCTGCAGCACGCATGGGGAAGGCCTTTGAAATATTTCTCCCTTTCCATCTTTTCTTGACAATGTGTTTGTGATTAGACCCTGTGCTGTCTTTCATTGGGGAGGTAGGGGGCTGCCTTCCCATTGCGCATGTGTGTTCCTTCCCACTCCTCAGAGGGGAGAAAAAAAGCTATTCATTTTGCTCTGATGGATTGGCCTGGGCCTTGCCACCCTGTGGATCTTGAATCTCCAGGAGAAAGGGACGCTACCACCTTCAAAGTCACTCCCAGCATGAGTGTGGCAGCGACATCCAGCAGACTTGCTGTCCACAACACCTGGGCTTATTTATGTGCTCATTTTGACTGGGCTTTTCTCTAGCCCAGGCTGGCTTTGAATTCACTATATATTAGTGAACTAGGGTGGGGCTGGAGGGACAATCATGCAAGCATGAGGCTGGGATTCTAGATCTCCAGAACCCACATGTCCTGCTTTCCGTTTCTGTGATAAAGACTATGTCCAGGACTGTAGCTGTGGCTCAGTGGTAAAGACAGAGGCTGTTCTTTCAGGGGACTCCCAGCTCCCACAGGGTCTTACAAACCTCTGTAACTCCACTTCCAGGGGATCACACACCTCCTTCTTCTGGCCTCCAAGGGCACAGGCATACATGTAATATGTACACACACACACACACACACACACACACACACACACACACACACACACACAC
>OU015746.1:82696816-82735326 GCA_907169655.1 Acomys percivali | reverse complement strand
CACACACACACACACACACACACACACACACACACACACACACACACCCCACCGTGACACACACAAACAAAATACCATGACCAAACAACCTGGGTAGGAAATGATTTGTTTTATCTTACAGGCTTTAGTCCACCACAGAGGGAAGTCAGAGTAGAAATGCCAACAGGACAGGAACTTAGGAGCCATGGAGGGATGCTGCTTACTGGTTTGTCCCTCATCTCTTGTTCAACTACCTTTCTTATATAATCCAAACCCACACCTGCTTAGGGACGGCACTGCCCACAGTGGTATGACCTCAGTCAAGAAAATGGCCCATAGACACGGCCACAGGCAAATCTGATGGTGACAGCTCCTCAGCTGAGGGTCTCTCTTCCCAATTGCGTCAAGCTAACAACCAAGATTAGCTATCTTAGCATGCCAGTGCCAGCTGGGTGTGGAGCCCTAGTTGTAATCCAGCCTTGGAAGATGGAGGCAGATTCCCAGAACAACCTGGCTAATGGGACTATTCATATTGGTGAGCTCTGGATTTGATTGAGAGTCCCTGCTTCAGTGAGTAAGATGGAAAAGAGATGGAGAATGGTTCTGATATCAACCACACATGTATTTGCCCACACCCATGCAAACACGCAAGCACATAGGCACGCCATACACACATAGAAAAATAAAATAGTCTCCGATAACCTTGAGCTCCAGGTCCTCCTGCCTCTGTGTCCCAGGTGCTGGGATTGCATGTGTGTGCCCCGGCACTCAGCTTCCTCTGCCCTTTGATTATGGAAATTTTAAGGAATAGAACTTGTTGAGAAACAAAGCTCACATCCCACCTAACAATGCTTTGTTTGCGCTTTGGGATCGAGGGGTTTTCTGCCTCTTATACATAACACTTTACAAAAACGTTTGCTGGACAGTTTGACTGTTGACATGTTGGAACTCCTTCATCCCAAAGAAGTGTTCTGGCATCTCCTAAAAAGGACAACTCCATTCCAGAGGCTGCATAACCACTTCTACACAGAGAGAAATTAAACAGCTGCCCCTCATAGCCCCCAGTGGCTACTTACCTGTCTCTCAGTTCCTCATGGAATGTGTTTCCTGGCCTCCTTCTCCCTAGACAAGGACCTGCTCAGTGCAGAGGAAGAGGCAGGCGTTTGGGGCATGGGCAATACTGTGATTGAAGATTTTCTTGCTCTGGTGTCATCATACATCCTGTCCTCCCCCCAGCCCTGCTGGCATCCCATATGTGGCCTTTCTCCTGGGGCCACAGTCCCATTTGCAGCCGTGGCTTCCCCAGAACAGATCCACTGGGGTCCAGTCAAGGATGGGTGAGAGGCAGCGGGCATTATTTGTCACTTTATTGCCTTTTGAGCCTGAGATCAATCCCAGAGCCTTTTGCGTGCAACCAAAGTGCTCTACCGGTGTGCTACACCACCAGTCGGGATGGGGTTATATTTCTGGATCAGAGACGATGTGGTGTTTTCGAACTGGAGAGCAAAGGAGATGAGGCAGCATTGAGAGGCACAGCTGCCCTGGTTTCGCGAGGCTACTCAGAGGTAGGCCTTGGCTGAGGCGCTGTCCATGTGAGACTTCACCATCCACAGTGAGGGACTTGATTGCAGCTATGCAGCCAGGAGACCAACAGGGCAAGCACTTAGGTGCTGTAGAGTTACTTGTTTCGTTGCTGTGACAAAGCACCTGACAGATGCAATTTAAAGAAGGGTGGGTTTATTTTGGCTCACGGCACAGTCTGTTGGGGTGAAGAAGGAATGGTAGCAGGAGGTGACCTGAGGATGCTGGTCACATGGTATCTACAGTGAGGAAACAGAGAGAGGGGGGGGGGGGGAGAGAGAGAGGGAGAGAGAGAGATGGTGGTACCCAATGCCTTTTTACTTAGTCTAAGACCACAGCCTATGGAATGGTGCCGCCCACAGTGGACACAGCTTCCCACTTTAGTAACTTGACCTAGCTGCTCACCATAGGCGTACGAAGCTTTTATCTTGAGCAATTCCAGTTCACATCAAGTTAAGGATATTAGCCATCACAAGGCACCAAAGAGGTCTCACTACCTGCATTGGTGCTTCTAACCCAGTGGCCAGAGCTGAAGCCCCGAGCCCATGGGCTCGGTTTTCTCACAGGTGCAGCATTACGCCGCTCAAGATAGCACCCATCCCTTCCTCAGAGAACTGCAGGGCTCCTCTTGCCCTTCTCCCTCAGGAGATTCTGTTAGGAATGATTCCGCTGCTGTGATCACTGCCGTTGGACCTTCAAGGTTTCAGCCAGCACCTGGGGGCCAGGAGGAGGCGCAGGGGCTTAGCAAGAAAGGCTTGGCTGTGTTACAGGCAGGTTGTTGTGGTGGGTGGAGGCCCAGATCGTAGCTTCGGGGTGTGCGTGGCATCCGACAAGGTTGTGCAGTCGCGAGCAAAGCTCTCTTTGAGTGGAAGGAAGAGCTTTAGCCAGGCGTATCAGATAATGGCAATCTGTCATCTCGCAAGTGGCTAATGTGCAGCTCTGTGACACAGATTTGAGTAATTAGAGGATTTGATCCCCAGCCATGTGAAACCTATACGAATGTTGCTCTCCGTTCTTGGAAGGAAGTCAAAGGCTGAGGCTGTTCGAGCGAGTCGTGATTTCTGAACGTGGCCACAAGCGGGATTGATTTAACTTGGCAGAAACTACAAAAACAAACATGGGTTGAGAACAGCAAAAGCTCTTGTGATCCTGCCCTGGCCTTGGAGAAGAGGAAATGCTTTGTCAGTTGCACCCAGGGGCTGGAGGGCTGTGAGGCTCCCCTGCCCCCACCTGAGGATTTTAGTCTGGAATGGCTATAAACAAAACTGGGAGACGCTCAAATAGCCCGTGGCCCCTTCCCTTCCTCCTCCACTGGTTAACAGCTAGCTGAGCCATTGTTCTTCTTTTGCTTTTACTCTCTTAAGTAAATCTTAATCAAAATCGTTAAACCCAGCCTTGACTTTTCTTTCCGTTGCCATGGATACCGGATGAGGGCCTCATCTTTGAGAGATGGCCTTGGGACTACTCATGCAAGGATATTCCTGTTGGTGGGCGGTGGACTGGGTGTTTGCTTTCAGAACTGGTGGTCATGGCAGGTTGGTTCTGGTGTCTGCCTGGACCATTGTGGCCACATGAGTGAGGCCTGCATTCCTGGAGTGGAATGTCTGGGACGTTGGCCATCCAGGGCTTGACCCAGTCAGTGAGCAGAGGCCATTGTCTGGCTCCCTGTGGTAGTGCCTCTCCTAAGACATGAACACACCCGAGGGTAAGTTCGTCTTGACTTGTTGGACCCACCTGTGTTGGTTGACATAGTGCTGGTGTAGGGCACTTGGGCTGTGGTGGCTCCAGAGCTCTCTCAGCACGTTACAGTGGAAGTTGCTGCTGTCTGAGCCTAAGTTATAGATGCCCAACCACTACTGTGGTGTTGACTCTATCAGAAACGAGGTTAAATACTTCACTGGTCCCAAGACCCTGGACTAGCGTGGCAAGCCTATGTCATGTTTTAAAGGAGGATGCTGACATTAACCAGGGCTCTGCAGCAGGAGAGAGAGGTTATCCAGAGGACAGAGCCCCAGCCCAGTGTTTTACCTCCTGGGAATTCTCTGTAGCCAAGGCTAGCTTTGAACTCCGTATTGACATGAAGAGGACCCCGAACTTCTAGTCCTCATGCCTCAGCCTTCCTTAGTGCTAGGATCACATATCTGAGCCCACGGGCAGCGTAGAAAGTGTTGGGGATGGAAGGAGTGAATCCAGCCTTACAGGCATGCACTGTGGACTGAGCCACACCCACCCACCCTACCCCCATTCCCCCACCTCTCTCTTTCCTCAGAAGTGTTCTGTCTCTACAGTGTCTTGGAAGCATTGATGTCAGTTGACACTCACCACTCCCAAGGTCTTGCCACATTTTTAGATTTACAAGAACAGACTCAAAGTAGTACAGTTTACTCATGCATTGGTTGTGGGTTTTCTTCCCATCTTAATTTTAAACATGTTAGGCTTGCCAGGTGATGGTGATGTACACCTTTAATCCCAGCACTATCCGGGGAGGGGGAAGGGGGGGGAGGAAGGTAGGCAGAGGCAGTCAGATATCTGAGTTCAAGGCTAGCCTGGTCAATAAAGTGAGTTTCAGGACAGCCAGGGATCCACAGAGAAACCCTGGCTTGAAAAACAAACAAACAAACAAACAAACAAACAAACAAGCTCGAGCAATTATAATTGGCTTGGGAAGGTTTTTGCCTTTATTGTATGACCTTTTTGACCCCTGAGGAGAAATGAACGTCTACTCACCCCAAAGAAGATACCAGTGACAGAAACAGTGTAACAAAACCCCAGAGCTCCTGGTGAACCAGTGAATTTAACTGGGGCTGCTTAGAGGAGCTTGCACAGCCTGTCTGGCTTGGGGAGGGGTGGGGCCTCATAAGCCCTCCCCTGTAACTGTTAGCTGCCTATAAATCCTTGAATATGGGGACTTCATAAGTGCTTCTCCCGCATCCCAAAAGTTAATGGACCTGTTCTTCTGCAGGTCTCCTTGGGGGTACTCCTAGCTGCTGACGAAAAGCATGGGCTGTGGCTGGAGTGTCACACCATTGCCCCCAGTCTCCACACCCAGCTGCTGTGGTTTGCTTCACACACCGTCTAGATGGAATTCCAGTCCCTCTGTAGAACACAAGAGGCCTGGGAGTCCAGGAGCTCAGCACTGGTTGATTGAGTTCTCTTGGTGACCTTGTGCTGTTTTGACTTCCCACTGAAAGTGTCATGGCTGGGTTTTGTTTTGTTTTGTTTTTTATTTTGTTTTTTGAGGGGGGGCGCTGGATAGGGGATGCTTGGGAGTAGACTAATTTGTTAGGAACCTACTCTGAAGATGGCAAACTCAGTCCCTGAAGAAATGCATTGATATTCTCTCTGTCTCTCTCAGTCTCAATCTCTGTCTCCTCTCTGTGTCTGTCTGTCTCTGCTTGCCTCTGTGTGTGTGTGTGTGTCTGTCTGTCTGTCTGTCTGTCTGTCTGTCTGTCTGTCTCTCTTTCTGTGTGTGTGTGTGTGTGAGAGAGAGAGAGACAGAGACAGAGACAGAGATACTGACTACGTAGTCCTGCCTGTTCTGGAACTCATTGTGTAGACCAGGCTGGCCTCAAACTCATAGAGATCTTCCTCCCAGATGCTAGGATTAATGACATGCACCACTACACCAGGCTATACTGATATTTCTCATAATGACCTACTCACCTTTAAATTTTGTACTTATTATGCTTATATGCATGTGTTTAATGTGTGCGTGCATGTCTGTGTGTGCACATATGCTTGTGTGCATGTGGGGGAAGGGAATACACATGAACCATAGAGCATGTGTAGAGGTCAGAGGACAACTCTGTGGAGTTGGCTCTTTCCTTCAACCTTTGCATGGGTTGCACTCTGCACATCTCACACCCTTCCTCCCTTTGTACCTTTTAAAAGCCCTCCAGCCATCTCTGACTGCTGATACATGAGGGGACCAGGCCACCGTGTCAGTATGGCGGGGATAAGCCACATGTAAATCATAGGAGGCTGCTATGCCATTTCCTTAGAAATAATGGGGTCAGCTCAGCTAGGGCGACTGCAGTAAAGCAACAAACAGGCAGGGGTGGCAGATGCCAGTGAGTTGGGCATAAGAAGCATCTGATGGGGTGCAAGTAGGATGGGGTGCCTCAGATAGGTTACACCAAAGGCTTAATTGAAAGGTAGCTTTTGTGTAGGGAGATGGGCCTTGAGACGAAGTTACACAAAAGCCATAAATCACACATATCAGGCCCAGTAGGAGGATCAGGAGGCTGCCTGGTAGAAAAGGTGGCTCCCTTGAGACTGGAGGCCAGGTCTTTGCAGCTCTGTGAAGGATCTGTAGCTTTGGTTGGAGTGGCAAGGAGGCAATTTGGAGGGTTTTAAGACACAAAGTGACACAACCCCAACTTACCCCTTGAAAGGATGTCTTTGTCAGGAGGTTTGGGGAAGGAGGTGTGACCCTGGAGGGACGGCAGGGCTATCTGCAGCAAGGGTAGCAAGGTCTGCTGTTAGGATTGTGGACAGGGAGGAGAGAGGAGACTGCATTCAAGTCCCGTCTGAGAAGAGATCTGAGAACTGATGGATGTCCTTTAAGACATCAGGAAAGGCATTGAGATGGCCCTGGACATTTGTCCTGAGCAACTGGGAGCAAGCTGGTACTGCTTAAGGATGTTACACTGAAGAGCCTGGTGAAATGGGAGGTTCTCAGGCAAGCCAACCCTGACCCAGAAACCAGGGCTCCTGCCCCTCCATCTCCAGGTGGCACCCTTCATCCCCTTTTGCACACGCAGGCCATCTGTGGGCGCTGGCTGTTTCTGTATAGTTCTTGGGTTTTGGAAGCATTTGCATCTCCAGACATCTGCCTGTTGCCAGGCCATGCGAATCTCTAGAATAACCAGTGAAGATGGGGCTGTGGCCCGCTCTGCAGTGCACAGTCCTGGGTTTCTTCAGGTCTCTTTACGCTTTTTATTTTTATTTTTTGCCTGTAGGGAATCTCCGTGGATAACTGTCTGCCTCGCAGAGGCTGATGGATGAGGTGCTGTCCATCCTTAAGCCAGAATCCCCCTTGCCAGCCGGCAGACGATGTCTCAGGCAGGAACACTATTTCCAGTGTTTATCTGAGGATTACTGAAAATCCCGTGATTCACCATGGGCCTGTCAAGAGCAAGAGTCAGTTGAGAGCCTCTGTCTAGCTTATTCACGTCACCTGCAAATATTTAATGTTCTGCTTAGCATCACTTTTGAACCATGTGTTCTGTTTGTTGTTGTTGTTGTTTTAAATTAACATGTAATGTATTCGGTTTTGTTGTAGAAGTTTCAAACAAAATTTGTTTCTGTTGATTCTTTGCCCCTTGATTCTTCTCTGTCCACTGCCCTCATTGTTCCCTTCTGTCCTCTCTGCTTTCATGCTATGTATGTCTTGTTAGCCTCCCTTCTCCCCAGCGTCTCTCCCAACAATGCCGTCCGCTATCAAGTTTCATAGCCTATACTTACACTCGCACCATTTGCACAATACAAATATATAAACATAGCATCCATATATCAGAACATGAGGGGTTTTTGACCCAGTGTTGTAGTTGTCTTTGAAGTTGGCTGTTTTAATCTCTTAAAATAATGTGACATTCTTGATTATGACTGGAAATGCCTGCAGTTTCTTTGCGACTGAGAGAAGCCGTACGGCTCTGTAATGACTGCTCATCAGAGGACATGTGCCCTGGATTGGAGACCATTGATCATCTAAAAATGTAGTGCAGATCATTTATCGTGGAAAGGGTAGCTGGCGTCGTTGGAGTTTGTTCTTTAAAAACGGTGTAGCCCTGGCTGTCCTGAAATTCACTCTGTAGACCAGGCTGGTTTTGAACTCAGAGATTTGACTTCCTCTGCCTCCCACGTGCGGGGACCAAAGACAAGCACCACCGCCCAGCTTGAACTTTTTCTCATGTCCACCACGTAAGCAGATCTTCATAGCTCTGCTTGCAGCCACTGATCCAGTTTCCTGTGCCTCGTTTTCTGAGCAGACCTGAGAGGATGTTTCTGAGCTGTTGCTGGTGATCTGGCTGGGTGCTTGGCAAGGTTGTACCCAAAAGTGACTGAAGAGTTGTACGAAGCCAGTGAGATGAACAGAGCCTGGTTTTGACTGAGTGCTCTCTGATTCCATCCTAATGTCTATTGTTCCTTCTTTCACAGCCGTGCTCAGGGTGCATACTGTCTCCTCTCGGTGTCCAAAGGGATTCAATCCCTGTGTATTAGCCACTCCTCCCCTGTAGGTACCAAAGTGCTTAGATAACTTGGATGAAATGCCATAGTGGCAGGGTGAGGTGGCGCACACCTTTAATCCCAGCACTCAAGAGGCAGAGAGGGGTGGATCCCTGTGAGTTTGAAGCCAGTGGGGTCTCCAAAATGAGTTCCATGGCATCTACGGTTATATACAAATGTCCTGTCTCAAAATCGCACAAATGCTAGTGTTTGCATCTCATCTGCACACATGTTCCTGTAGTCCATGCGCTAGTTCAGTCTCGATTATTCATGCCAAAAGTCAAAATTTTAAGGTGTGTGTATGTGTGTCTGTCTCTCTGTGTGTGTGTGTGTGTGTGTGTGTCTGTCTCTGTATCTGTGTGCACATGTGTTTATTTTCAGTGCGATTGAACCCAGTCCCTTGTGCAGTCTACAGCAAATACCCTGTACCACTGAGCCAACCCCCAGCCTCACTTTGCAGATCTTAACAGGCTGCATTTCCACTTTAGACTCTAACAGCAGTCTAGAACAAAACCATCCGTGTGCCTGCCCACCAGATGGACAGTCCTGTATTTATAGCTAGAGAAGAAGAAACGGCATACAGAAGACATAGGGGAACAAAACAGTAGAGACAGTGGCACTGGTTACATCTCTTGTCTGTCTTACTTGAATAGGAACTGTTTGGCTGCTTATCTTTAAGACTCCACTACTGACCACAGTTGTGGGTTGAGATCTAAAAGAGCTGGCCTGATTGATACCAATGGAATCTTCCTAGACGGTGCTCTGGGCTCCGGGTCTGGGATTGGTTTTCTTTGACACTGAACCAATGAGAGGCTCCTCCTACTTACAGTCTCTACAATGACCTTTTCTTGTGTCCTTGTGTCTTGGTCTCCCCCTGTTGGATGTTGGTCTGGTGCTATGTATTTTGATTCTAATTACTGGCTCCTGAGATCTAGTTGCTGCCCTAAATCTTGCCTCCTTGATTGGCTGAATAAGAGGCCAAGCCTGGGTGAAGTAGAAGGAAGGGGTAAAGGGCTTTGAGGCCAGAGGAATCTTGGGAAGGAGATGCAGACTGACTGGAGGAGGAAGGAGGAGAAGGATCTCCATGGGATGGGAAAGAGCCACCTGAGCCCAGAGGAGGAACTCTGAAGTTTCTTATGGAAAGAAATGGCTTAAATGAACAACCATAGCAAGTATTTTGGGAATATGGATGGGAGGTAGCTCAAATAGAAATGACTAGAAGCAGATGACATGGAATGGAGGCTGGGAGATAAATGAAGGTAACTTAGGAGGTAGTACCTGCCTTGTCCCAGGTGAAAAAGGCTATTATAAAATACATCAGGTGTCTGTGTTTTTATTGATTGTAAAAGCAGTTTAGATAATACCGCAGTGAAACTATAAGCCTAATGATAAACATATATTAACTCGTACCATTAAACTAACAGCAGCACCCCCTGAGTTTTTGCTTGGCTCCTCTGACCCTGTGGGTTCTGAGCGCTGTTCCAAAATGGCAAACCTTCCCCAGCCAAGAGGCAACATCCGGGAACACTCGGGGTGCCAATTAAACAATCCATGTACGTAATGAGCTCTCTGTGACAGAGAGCATAAATTCATTCAGACAAGCAGACGTTCTGTGGAGTGAAAGTTTAGGTTTGCTAAAGCACCGACAGCTGTAATTTGTAGGACTTGTACTCCCAGGTGTGTGAGTGTTGTAAACTATGGGAAGGCAGTGTTTGCTTGCTGTGTGTGCTAAAGTTTGTTCTGTTTCCTTCTTGGTGAATTCATCTTAAGGGGGCACCACTTGCAAAAAAATTTTTTTGCTTTTTATTATAAACCTATAAAAATATCTGTATGCATACAGGAGCGAACACGTGGCATGCACTCAAGTGCAGGCACCCGTGGAAGCCAGATGGCAGCAGATTCCTTATCGTTGGAGTTACAAATGATTGTGAGCTATCCACAGGGTGCTGGGAACTGAACCTGGGTCCTCTACAAGAGCAGCAAGCACTCTTAAGTGCTGAGCCACCTCTCCAGCCCTTGCTTCTTTTGTTTGTTTTTGGTTTATTTTTAATGTTTTGTTTGCCAAGGCCACACATGCATGGAAGGACACACACACACACACACACACACACACACACACACACACACACACACCTGACCTCTCCTCCCTACCCCCCATGAGGCACCTGTCCAGCCTTGTGTTTGGAAACAGCATTCAGTGTCGATTGTCACATTCACTTTGGCTCTGTGGATTCATTGGCATCTGGGGCCTCCCTGTCTTTTCCCCCCTCCCACCCCCCAGGTTCCTGGCTCAGGAGCAATGCTTTGAGGTTACCTGTGTGTGAAATGTGAGGTTTAGGGGCTGCCACCCAGTAATTTACCCAGCTTGCTCATTTCCCTCTGCATTTTCACTTCTGGAGATGATCTGGGTGTTTTGCACCAATATAGTAAACAGAGCTGGAGGCATGGCTTTGTGTATGCTGAGTGTTCTAACACTTGATTGAGTGTGTGCATGCATGCGTGTGTGTGCATGTTTTTGTGTTAAACACTCCGAGGAATTACACCCATGGATTTGCATATGCTGAGTGTTCTAACACTTGAGTGTGTGTGTGTTTTCAACACTCCCAGGAATTACACCCATGGATTTGCATATGCTGAGTGTTCTAACACTTGAGAGTGTGTGTGTGTGTGTGTGTGTGTGTGTGTGTGTGTGTGTGTGTGTGTTCAACACTCCCAGGAATTACACCCATGGTTTTTGTGTATGCTGAGTGTTCTAACACTTGAGCTGGCCTTCTTCCGATTTCATTTTGAGACAGGATGTTGCTTAAGTTGCCCTGGCTGGCACTGAATCCCTGAGCCACTTACTTCAGTTTACCAATTCCTAGAATTACAGTGTGAGCTATCACATCTGACCAGCATTTGCTTTATTCAGGGATGATGATGTGTGCAGGTAGGAAATGGTTACAAAATAAGTTTTGGTGTCACAGACAAGAAGCCAGAAGCATCAGGAGTGAGGTAGAGGGGGAGGTGGGCCTTGATTGTAGTGAGCCCTTTGATGGCAGTGTGGAGGAAAGGAAGGAGCAAGGCCCGTGTGTAAACAAAGCATATTTGGGATTGTATCATTTCAATGATTCCCGTGGCTCCAGGTGTCTGAGTGGTCCTAGTCATCCACTCTCTGGCCCTGGGGTCACTGACCTGGAATGAAGGAGAGGCTTTTGTGTGTGTTAAGACACTCCTGCAGGCCACTGTTGCTCTCTTTAGGAGTCAGCGCCCTTGGGACTGGCTGTCTCTGTAGGGTCAGCAAATGACAAATGCAGAAAACAAAGGCACATAATTAATGCTCCCCTTCCTCTGGGGACCTTGCTGGAGGAGGCTAGAAGGAGCACCCGGGGAAGAGCCAGTTTTCTTCAGTGGGTTGAACCAGGATACTCCCTTCCCATAGACACCCCTGACCGACCACAAGTCATGAACTCCTCCTCTGTCCCTGCAGTGTGGTCCAGATGCTCCGTGGAGGCTCACTGGAGGGATGTCATTCCTACCTCTTGCAGGTTACTGCCTGGCAGATGTCGAGCATCACACAGCTGGCAGCTTGTTGTAATCCCATTCTTAGCAACTCTTAATAAAGTGGATTTAGTCCAGGGCCAACCAGCACCCTGCTCTTCGAGACTAAGCATCTTCCCATCCTGCCCAAGGCTGCGGTGATAGCTGAGTTCAGACCAGAGTTCAGCTCCCCGAAGTTCAAGAGGCTGCTGGTATGACTTCCTAGAAGAGTTTCACGGTGAAAACCAAGCCTGGCCCCAAGCAATCCTGAGAGGATTTAGAAGGCAAACACGAAAAGCCATCAGCACACATCTCCTGAGAAACAAGTTTGAAGCCTGAAGCGTCTGCAGGATTGACAGGTGTGGTTTTGCCTTCTGCTCAAGCAGATGCTTTCCCAGCATTACCTCCTGTAATACACAGGCATTCGGTTCTACATGCAGAGGCCCAAACATGCCGCCATGCCAGCTCTCCAGGTTTACGCTTCCAACAGCTGCAAGCAGAAATCCTATATACCAATAGAAACAGTCAGCAAAGGAGCGATTCAATGTTTCCTGCTGGCTTTGGAAAAGTCCTTGTGTGTGAAATGACCAGGCCTGTGTGAGCCACCCTTAAAGGGTATAGTCCCCACAAATGGCATAGCCAGAGATGTGTAGGGCTTTCTGTGACTTCTGTAAACATTCTAAGCACTAGAAAAATCCTGGATGTACATTGATATTTTTGTTGCTCTCACTGCTGAAATGTCACATGTCATGTGCACACTGAATTGTTACTTTGAAAGCAGCCTGCTTTTACTGTCTGCCTAAGCCCTCAAGCTTAGTTTTTGTAGAAAGAATTTTTTTCTTGTCAGTCTTTGTATGATGTCACATTTTGTCACACACAGCCATATAACATAATTACAGTAACAGATACAGCCTGAACAGACGGGTTTGGGAGCATGCCCTACTATTTATGGTGTCGGTAGTCCTCATCACACAAGGAACATGGTGTCACCTGGTGGATAGCTGGGGGTTGTTGGTCAGCTGTGCTCTCCTTTGGATCTTGACCATTCCAAAAGGCCAGTGTATGGAGAGCTCAGCCTCTGTCTGTAGTGCTGGTTGGAGGGGTGGGCCCTTGAGAAGCTGTGGACTGCAGGAAGAAGTTGGGTTATGGGGACCCAACTGCAGTCCCTCCATGTCTTTGCTTGCTTCTGGCCTCCATGGGGTAAGCTCCCACCATGATGTGCTATGTCACCACCAGCCCAAAGCCACAGGAACAAGTGACCATAACCTAAAACCTAGAAACTGTGAGCCCAAATAACCCCTTTTCCCTTCTAGGTTGATTATTGCAAATATTTTGTCACAGCAACAGAGGTGGCTCCCAGCACACTTGCTAGAGTTTTCCAGCTGCCCCATGATGGGGGTTGGCTGTGTGTGTCTCCCTGGATTCTTAAGTTGACATTCTGAGCCATGATGTGATAGCTTCAGGAGGTAGATCTTTGGAAAGTGATGAAGTCATGAGGCCAAGCCCATGGAATAAGGTTAGTATTCTTAGAAAGAGACCCTAAGGCAGTGAGCAAGAGGTAAGCAAGGAGGTTAGCCCTCCGCCTACCAGAGATGTACTCCCATGTGCTGCCTAGCTGACACGTGGAAAGCCTGCTGCTGGGCATGCTCCCCACTACCCCGGTTCTCATGTACTTGATTGCTGCTGCCAGCCTCCATTGGAATCCAGCACTGATGGGGTGCACCATGTGACCCTGAGGGTGGTAAGCACCATTACAGGGTAAACAGTACTGTTATTCCCGCCTGAGCCACAAGGAGCATCCATCCCTTGTACAAGGAATATCTCTCGTGTCAGAGATTGAAGAATGACTCTGTCTATTGATTCTAAGGTTAAAAAAAAAAAAGTCAAAATAAAGCTCAGTTGCTTTTACCAGAGACCATTTCAGAAAACATGCAGTGTGCCCTGAGGCTAGCTCCCTTGGCACAGTGGCATGAGGTAGAGGCACATGTACACTGGGATTCTAAAGTGAAGCAAGCCCTTTGCCTGGGAGACATCTCCTTAGCTACAGGTTTTTTTTTTCTTTTTTGGGGGTGGTGGAGGGGGGTCCTCCATCTTAGCCTGCTTTTCATATCACCATAGTTAAAACCACAGACCTCGTTATTTATCACACCCACAATTTGTAGGTTTGCAGATCTGCAGTCTGGGGCATGCACCAATACTATTTTGTATGATTTAAATAAAAAAGTAGCCAGGATTGGAGTTGATGGGTTTTGGGGTGCTCATCGTCATGAATCTGAGAGTGCTGTTGCTGTCTTCCATGGAACTTGTTCCATTCCTGGCACCTTATCTGGGCCGAAGTGTTCCCACCAGCCCTCAGCCTGGATGAATACCCTGTGACCCATCCCTTGAGGTGGGTGCCAGTCAGTGCATAGGGAGGCCATAAGTCAGCTTCAACCCCAGTGGTTGCTCCTTGCTTGGGTAATAGCCTTGCTATTTTTGTAATTTCAGGAACTTCCTGAGACTTGTAAATTTTACTTCCTGAGTCTTAAATTGCTTCACTCTGGGAGGGACTATTTCAGTCTGGTGTAAAGAGCTACACAAGGCACCATTCAAAGGGAAGCCTGTAAGTCAGTCACATCCTTCATCCTGCAGGTCAAGTGTTTCCTTAAATAGCATTTCTGGCATCCTGAAACCTCCCTTAAGCCAGCCAGTGTGCTCCTCCCTCCTCTGACCAAGATAGTCTAGCTGCGGAAATTACATTATAAATATGGAAGGTCTTAGGTCCTGATAAACCTACTAAGTTGAAATCTGTATCAACTACAGCTAACCTATAGTATATACTGGCTAACCATGTAGAAAGAAGAATTATTCTTTCTATATTAGTTAATATATGAAGTTATTATGATAGCAGTTTTCTTTAACCAGGTAGCTCCCTAATGACTGACACAGCGAGACTATGATTTATTATTAAGCTGTAAGCACTATGCTGGGCAGATTCTGAGCTATTCTAATCCTAGTACCTTTAAAAGCCACAAGCCAATCTGATGACTCCTGGGTGGCTTCTGCTCCCATCAGTCTGTCCTTACAGCCACCTGCTCACCACCGTCTTACCTCGTAGAACTCTTTCCCCGCCCCCAGCTTGACTCCTCTTTCCCTCTCCTTCCTCACTCTCTCTCTCAACCCCAAGCCTGTACTTCTAATACTCCGCCTCCCTCTCTTAGGCCTCTGCATTTTCTGTTTGTTTGTTTTTGTTTTTTGGAGACAGAGTTTTCTCTGTGTAGGCTTGGCAGCCCTGGACTGTCTTTGTAGGTCAGGTTGGCCTTGAACTCACAGAAATCTACCTGCCTCTGCCCAAACCTCCACCCCTCAGTGCTGGGATTACAGGCATGTGCTACTGCACCCGGTTGGTTGGCTTCAGCATCTTTGTTTAGCCAATCAGGGATAGTTGAGGAACATTCCTTATCATTACATGGTTACAGGAGATAGTTCAACATTCATAACAATGCCCAAGGCAGATTAGTAACCAGATCTCAAGACATTGAAAGCAGCATTTGAAAGCACAGTTGGACCTTCCTCAAACAGAGCTGGGCAGAATACTATGGTGTCAGCCATTTCTGCTCATGCTCATGTCCACACAGCTAATAGGATGCTTCGGGTTGTGTTGTACCCAGCTTTACAGAGGGTCAGACTCCTTATTGCCATGCAGAGAGAGGTCCCAGTTCAAAATAAGAAACATAGTTCTTACCAAATTGAGACTGTTCTGACACCATGGTAGAGCAGAGCAGTGTGAACTGTGTCATCTTTCTGCTAAGGACCCCTGGATCTAGGGATGCAGATAGGCGCACAGTGGTGTTGTTAGTGATGCTCAGTGACCCAAAGGAACAAACACAAAGGGCACTGTGGCCCCTGCCAGTAATTCTAGCACTTGGGAAGCCCAGGCAGGAGGATGGCTGCAGATTAAGCTCATCCTTGTTTACATGAGTTCCAGACCAGCGGAGCCACATAGTGAGACTCTGCCTCAGATGGATAGATAGATCGGTGGGTGGATAAACAAATAGACAATAAATACATAAAAATAAATAAGTAAAACCAAATCCCCCAAGGCAAAACGAAAGACACAAATCAGGGCCTTTCTGGATGGTTTGATGAACACAATATTTGCTGTGCAAGCCTGATGACCCAGGTTCCTTCCCCAGAACCGCATGGAAGGAGAGAACCCATTCCGAAAGCTGTCTGCTGACCACATGGGCTCTCCAACACACATGCGCTACCATACCCTCTCATACATACAGTAAAGTGATGTTTTAAAGTTTCACAACAGAAAGAAAAAGTACAAACCTGTGGTATATCTCAGCATTAGCCCAGCGTGTACTGTTTCCTCTCCCACAGTGGGAAAGAGAGAGGCAGGAGACAAAGATAAGATCCTTCTCACACATAGCCCTCCAACTAAGGAAGACAAGGCCTTAATTAGCCATCTTGTCTTCTGTACCCCTTCCCTTAGCAGCAGTCCCTTCCTGTTAGGTGTCAAATCCCATATTCTGGTGGGCTGGCCTCTAGGTGTAGCATAGAGGTGGTCCCCTGAGGTTGTAACTGTAGCCCTGCAAGAGAAAGGTGACTGTGGTCTTGGCCATTGATGGCATCTGGTTTGTCTTGCAAATGAGTTGAGATGGGGAACAAAGCAGAAAAAGAGGGACAGGTGGGGGAAAAGAGCAGTAAACCCAAGTGGTCAAGTTCAGTTTGTTTGTGTTAACTTCCCAGAGACTCGTCCATGGTTCTGAGCTTGAGGGGTTCAGTGGGGGGTGGGTTCAGACAGAGGTGAGGTTTGCACAGGTGTCTGTCCATCTGACTGGCATTTCTGGCATATCTCCAGATGTCATTCAGTGTCCAGTGGTTGTCCTGGGCCCTGGGTCCGGAGGGTCAGTTCAGGCGTTGCTTGCTTCTGGATGAGAATGGAGGGACCTTGAGATCAGAGGTCCCATTTCTTGCTCAGGGGCGGCTAGAGCACTTTAGGGTGAGGCTGGTGGCCTGGGTACTAGGCTAGGTTCCCAGCCTCTCTGGGAGGTAGAAAATGAATCTCCATCAGGTGTTGCAGGTATCTCCTCTTGGAGTGAGACTACAGGTCTCCTTAGGCAGTGGAGACTCAGAGCTCTTCTTTGAGATGGTTATGGTGGAATGAGAAAGCAAGCCAAACTTTACTTGTGAATCAGGGATTTATAAACCCTGGGCAGTGGGGAGGGTTTTGAGGGTGAATGTGTCTGATTCACTAGGGCTAAGGGTTGCCAGGATACTTCATCTACACACAGTGGTACAGCGCCTCATTTACAGTAGTTAACCCGGGGCCTTATCACAAGAAGGAGAAAACAGTACTTAACTATCCTATGTGTAAGGGAATAACTTTCTGGGACTATGTGATATCCCCTTACAAAATCAGGGGTTACCAGATCAGGTGGAGTGAGACACCTCCACCCCCACCTCCATCCCACCCCCACCCCTCACCTCCCACCCCGCTAAGAAAGGGAGTCCTTCTTCATAGACCAGCATGAAATGGTTATCTGGGGAAGTCAGACTTCAACCTTACCCAGCAGAGTCCCACATCCGAGCACAGCCTCAGGATGAGTACACCTAAACGCTCTGTAGCATTCTCTGCACTCTTCCCCTCCACAAACCCAAAGGACTGCAGACATGGACACATGTGCGGCGCAGACAGGGTCCCTAGGAGAACCTGGGGCAGGAAACAGAAAACCCAATAGGACTGAGTTGGGGCTTTGTCCACCCACATGTGAACAGGAAATTGCTGCTGCTCTGCTCCTGTGGTCCAGCAGGAAGACTCTCAGGTAGAGCTGGGCTGTGACACGCTCAGGACTTCAAAAGCTTGTGTTGGGAGGAACAGAACTTGGTGCCTGGAAACTGAAAAACTAATCATCTAGTGTCAAGGACAAGAAAACTGAGCCTCCCTGCCCCAGTGTCAACCCCTTCCACATGCCCAGTCACTTTAGGGTTAACCCTCCCCCACCTCAGTGCCAACCCCTTCCACATGGCCAGCCAGCTTATGGCTAACCCCCCCCCACTCGGTACCAACCCCTTCCACATGCCCAGTCAGTTTAGGATTAACAGCTCCCGACACAGACTTGGTACCAACCCCTTCCACATGCCCAGTCAGCCCAGGGCTTTGAGTTGCAAAGTGGTTCTGGGAGAATACAGAAAATGTAGAAAGGCTGATACACGCTCTAGGAATGTGGGAAGGGGCCTGCCTGGGACGTGAAGATACACTTTAGAAGAGCTTTTGATGGCCTGTCAGCTTAGATCCAGTAGAAGCTCTCCCTGGGTCCCCTGCTGGGGCACCAAGACTCAGCATGATGGGTGAAGGTGCCTGCAGAGTTTATTCCCCTGAGCACCTCTTTGCCTCTGAACCCAAGTGCAGCTCCAAGAGTGTGCTGTCTCCCCTGGGTGGCCCCCTCTGGGTAGACATGTTTTTGAAATAATAATAGATTCCTGGGTACCATTTGGCTGTGAAGACAAAAGTGCTTCGTGCACCAAGCAGGAAGCCCACCTGCAGAGCGAGCCTCACCCACCCGTGATACCGAACTGTGATTGATTCATTTAGTGCTTCTGGCTGTGGGGTGGGGGAAGAAGCATCAAAGAAAATAAGCACAGAAGCTACCATAATTTATGAGTTTACAAGGCTCAGTTGGGTAAAACATTGCACTGATAGCTGTTCCCCGACACCCACACCCCCTACACAGTCAGGTGGTGCCCTGGAAGTAAGTGGCGGCTGGCAATACAGTTGCTAAGTCAGATCTGTTGATGAATTCTTTTCCTTTAAAAGGAGAAGTTTAGAGGCAACACAGACGTTCATTCAGAGAACACACATACTTGGCAGCTACATGCATTTTTACAACCACCGCAAACCAGCAGTGGCTTAGATTGCTGTCACATCGTCAACTTTAGACTGTATGATACTGTCACTATAAAATGCAAGAGCTTATGTTGTCACACTGAACAATCCTTGTTCATGTTACCAAAATCAGGCATGATCTGAAAATTCTTGAGCAATGGATGCCGCATGGAGTGTGTTCAGGAGCCAGGCCCCATGCCCTTCAGGTGTCCTACTGCATGGGTGGGACAGGGAGTCTAAGCATAGCAACCTGTCACGTGTGTGCAGCTGATGTTCAAGTCACACATTCCACGTTTTAGTATTCTCAGAAACGGGGCATCTCATAAGACAATGTCCAATGTGAAATGCCCCAACGCTCAACGTTACTTCTGATTTAAACGTTCTAGGGAGATGCTTTTTGTTTGCTTTGTTTGTTTTTCTTTTTTTACTTGATGAGGAGATGCCTGGGCTGGAGAGAGCGCGGTTAAAGCAGCTGTTAAAGAGCACTTGAGGCTTCCGCAGAGGACTGAGTCCTCTTCCCAGCATCCACTTTCAGTTCTAGGGACCCAATGCCCACTTCTGGACTCTCTGGGCAACTGCATGCATATGCTGCTGCACATAGACAGAATGCAGGTAAACACTCATAATACACATAATCTTTCAAAAAAAAAAAAAAAAAGAAAGAAAAAGAGATCCTTAATAGAACAGAAATTATACTGCTGGCAGCTGCCTCGTTCCCCAGAGCTCTCGGTCGGCAACCACTGATGTGGTGCACGTCTGCCAATGGGAACAGACCAGTCATGGGCCCTCCTCTTACCTTGATTGCTCATGAACCGTCCTTGCCCACGTTCGGCACCTCATACACTAATGTGCTTTATGCCACAAACTCAGGAGAAACAAGTTTGTTTACATGGGAGGGTCATGGTGTCAAGAGTTTAAGAAGTGAGTTTTTCTAATTCTTAAGGAATAAAGTTTCTCAGTTTGAAATCATCTTACTAAATGTAGACAAAAATATACAGCTATAAGTTACCCCCCAAGTTCTGCTTCACCTACTCCCCCAGGTTCCTGTGACTCCCCGTCCCCCGTTACTTGGATATGTTTTGTTTCCTTTCTGCATGTTGGCCAAGTACCCAGGTTTTCTTCGCTTTTACGTTTTCATGCCATTCTACTCTGATGGGAAAGTTGTCTTATGATTTGTAGTCCATTCATATTACCGCAGCTCATTTTATAGGGTGTGTTCCCTGTGGGCTGTAGAAGAGCGGAGTATTCCTGTGTTAGCTGTGCTCACTTGTGACGTTCACATGTGTTGACCTGCTCCCGCCCTCTGCTACTGTGAGTGGGTACTGATGGTTTTGATTGCTTTCGCTGAATTACCTGTCCCTCCCTTTAATTTTGCAAGGATTTTTGTTGTTGCTTCTGTTGGAGGGGCTCCGCTGCTTTGCTCACACACATTTATAGATGTATCGCCCCTCTTACTATAAAATACCTTTTTTTTATTTTAATGACTTTTCCCCTTCTAGTTTATTTTGTCTGCCAACTGGGTGGTTACTCTAGCTTTCTCGTGGTTATTCTATGATGTATCTTTCCAGCTTATTTGTGTTTTGACTCTGAAGTAGATCTCTGTAACTCTCCTGCGATTGGGCGATGATTTTGGGGGTCTGTTCTGCTGGTCTTTGTGTTTTGATTTGCTTTCTTAAAAAACATTTACATTTAATTTAGTTTTCAATACAGTGGATTTTACTTCTCTTGCCTATTGATTTATATACTTCTATATAATGTATTTTTATATATACAATATAGCATTAGTCACATGTAATTAGTATGCAAAGTTTCTGATCCAATATATCTTCATTCAGTCTTCTTTCCTTGGAGCCCTTTGTGACTTTTTCCTCCTTCTCCTCCTCCTCTTCTTCTTCCTCCTCCTCCTCTTCCTTTTCCTTTTCTTTCTTCCTTCTCTGCCTTCCCCAATCTCCTCATAATCCTTTGGATATAATTAGTGCTGCTCATTTGCAAATCAGTGTAGGAGCCCTCACCTAGACTTTTAAATGGCTACACCCTAAAAAAAAAATGGCTGTTGCTCCCCGGCAGCTCAACCCTGCAGCAGCTCAACCATGCAGCTCTCCCTCCCCGGCAGCTCAGCCCTGCAGCTCTCCCTCCCCGGCAGCTCAACCATGCAGCTCTCCCTCCCCGGCAGCTCAGCCCTGCAGCTCTCCCTCCCCGGCAGCTCAGCCCTGCAGTTCTTTTTAATGATGCTTTTCATTTCTTTCATTCAGTCTTTCATCTCAGATGGGTCCGTTAGATTCTTAGAGTGCAGTCTGCTAGTGACAAGTATTTCTAGTTTTCTGTTTGTTCAGAAATATCCAACCCTTTCTAATTCTGAAGAAAAGTTTACCTGATGTCAAATTCTAGCCAGCATGTCCAGGACCCCATCTCTCTGGGTTCTAAAGGAGACCCAGTTCCTAACAGTACCACTGTCGCCTGTGACACGTGAGTCCCATCTTTTGTTGCTTTTCTGTTTTGTTTTGTTGTTTTGTTTTTTTCTTGGTCTTTTAGTAGCCTGTTTGTGGTGGGGTTGACTGTGGACTTGCAGTCAGCTTGCCCTACGCAGAGCCCTTCTGAGTCCCTTGAGTGTGGAAATCAGAATATAAGACACCTGGTGAGGTTTTGCTTACTATGCCTTTAAAAGAAAGCGGTCTTCATTTTTTGCTGTAAGGCCTGCCTATACTGACATTCACAGCCATGGCCCAGCCTCAGCTTCCTGGGTACTTAGACTACAGGAGCCCGCCTGCATGCCCAGACCGTCCAGGTTTCCCCTGGCTCCCAGTACCAGTGTGCTGGTGTTTGCGCAGGTTCCTCATCGTCTTCTTAGCCTGCGGTGAGTTGTCCTCGTTCTTCCATTTCCTCTCAGTGGAGAATCATTTCCTGACCTGTTCTCTACTTCTTCTGTCCACTCTGATTGCTGTCATCTCAGCTGGTTAGTTTCAGCCTCTGTCCCTTCAACTCAGGGTTCCCTAGGATTTACTCATCCCTTTGTTCCAGCCTCCATCGGGGAAGAAAAGCCTGGCGTGACTTCTGAAGTGTCCTTCGAGCAGAATGCATTCAATGGCTCAAAGTCTTTCTTAGTCCAAAGTCTTGGCTTACTCAGCACTATTTTCCTCTGATTGGCTTCTTCCTCCCCTCCCCTCCTCTCTCCTCCATCCCTTCTCCTCTGCTTCCCTCTTTCCCTCCCTCCTTTCTTCCCTTCCATCTTGAAACACTGTATGTACTTGAATCTGTCCCGAAGACACTGCTTTGCAGCAGTGTGACAGGGAGTCCCCCACCCTTCAAGGTTTGTCGTGGGTCCTGCTTTCGCTTGTTTTCTGTTTTTCGTGGGTCCTACTTTTCTTGCCACATTTCATTTTTTTTTAGCATCTTTCCTATCCCAGTCCTGTGGTTTCTGTACTAACTGTAATGCTGCCCGCGATACAATTCTTCAAGTTCTTCTTCTTCTTCTCTCCTTCTCCTTCTTAGATTTATTTATTCATTTTATGTACATGAGTGCTCTGTTTTCATGCCCACCAGAAGAGGACATCAGATTTCATTACAGATGGTTGTGAGCCACCATGTGGTTGCCGGGAATTGAACTCAGGACCTTTGGAAGAGCAGCCAGTGCTCTTAACCTCCGAGCCACCTCTCCAGCCCCGCTCTTTTTATTTTTAAGCTTGGATTCCTTGCGCTGCATCTACATCTGTGTCACTGTCCGGTTAGCCTGTCATTGATCAGATGTCTTCACAGGCCTTGAGTCTCAGAGGATCGACATGCAGACCTGCAGGTTACAGGACAGCCTTGCATCTAACTTACGGATAGTGCAGCAAGAGCTGAAGGTCGCTGAGCTGAGTGGATCTCCTTCTTTCCCTGGCCTTTGTTGCACACGCAAACAGGGTTAGCTTGATGTCAGTCTACCTCTCCCATCCCACAAATGTAAGAACTTCTGATGTTCATGATGCCCCCCCCCCAAAGTCCTTCAAATTGCCTTTAAATTCTGGTAGGTAAAAGGGTGGTGAGAGCTGCCTATGTCAAACTACTCTTACCTGTTAGCCTACTGAAATGCAGAGGGCTCTCTTGGGTTGGGGATTTTTCTCCCTCTGTGGCTCTGTTGAGTTCTGTGGTGTAAAATTGTTGATTTTTTTTTTTTTTTTTTGAAAAGGGAGAGTGAGGTCATCCTGCCCTCACTGAGTGCCAGAAGGCGTGCGGCAGTGTGCTGTTGCTGGCATGTGCATCTGCCTCTTGAGGTGCTGGACGTGCTCCATGCAGCCAGTGCTTTCTCTGGCTGAGGGGATCTGGAAGAGTTTGAAGTGGTAAATTTCATTTGCAGTTGTATGTGGTGGGCTGTCTGGATGCATACTGTCAAACAGGGGGACTCTTTGCATGGGTCTTGTGCCTTGGCAGGCAGAGTTGCTGGGGAATGGAGGGCGGGGGCAGAGCCCACGGGACGTGAGGACTGTAGACCAGAGGGCACTGCCCCAATGAGCGCTGTTTGTTTGTTTGTTTAGTGTGTAGGTGAGGATGAAAGTAGGCCAGGCTGTTGAAGTCAGTGGACAACTTATGGCAGTCAATTCTTCCATGTCCTTCTGAGAGACCAAGAACTACACAGATCCTGGCAGGCAGGCAGGTGAAGGAGCCAGTGATAAATAAAAATGATGTGAAATTTGTGACTTCTCCACCTTCCCAGCCAGAGACAGAGGCCTGGTGCGCTTTTTCTCTCACCAGCAGGCTCCATCAGACCAGATTGGTCAGATATATTCAAAGTTGGTCGTGAACATGTTTACCTGACACTGTGGGCCTACTGCCTGCTCCGCTTTCGTTATTCAAATTGACTGATGCAGAATTAGGAGAAGGAGACTTGCCCTCTGCCACCAAAACATGCAAAGGCCCCAGGCCCTACTAGGGAATTAGGATTTTGGTTTCCAGATCCCCTTTTCAAATTGTGGGTCATCTTTCTCTCTGACTCTGTGCCTCTGTCTGGCTCTGTGTGTGTGTCTGTGTATGTTTGTGCATGCACTTATACTCCTGCCCGATTCTTCACTTTTAATAAAGTTTGTTACCCATTGCTTCCTCTTGTATCTGAGAGTTTTCCTGCCTTTCGAATCCTTAATTGTTAGAGAAAACAAATACAACTGGATCGAGAGCCCCATGCAGTAACATCTCCACCGTGTGGTTTCTGGAATTAAACTCAGGTTGTCAGGCTTAGAGACAGGCACCTTCACCACTGAGCCACCTCACTGGTACCCATTGCTTTTTTAAAAAATTGACCTGTTTATCTATCCATCTAATACATGTATTGGAGGCAGATATGTACCAGGGAGTAAGTGGGGAGGTCTAGGCGTTCTTGCCTTCCACCTGGTTGAGGCAGGGTCTCCCATGTTATTTCCTGCAAGTCACTGCACCCTCCAGGCTAGCTGGCTTGTGTGCATCTTGAAGATTCTGCCTCTGACTCCGAACATGCAGTAGGAGTGCTGGGATTGTAGGTGCAAGCCAGGACATCAAATGTGGGTCTCCACATGGAGCTTCTCGCATGCGTTCGGGGCCTTCACTCGGCTCTCAGGTTTTCACAGGGTGTGCTGTATCTGCCAAAGCATTTCTCTGTCCCCAGCCCAGAGACTTAGAAAGATTGCCATGATGGTACCCATCATCACTAGGCCAAGCTTATCTGTCAGCCAGCTGTTTCCCTAGTGCCTGGGGTCAGCTGGATCCAGCTCTGGTTCACACACCACACACATTGATCAGACACCACCCTCTGAAATTTAGCTTTATCTGATGCAGGACAGGGTAAACAGGTGCATGTGCTGTACACGCACACACACACACACACACACACACACACACACACACACACACACAGAGGGAGAGAGAGGGCGGGGGAGAGACAGAGAGAGAATGCATGCAGTGTCTTGCACACAATGTAAGTAAAGCTGTGAATGGGTCAAATCTTGTTAGATGAAGTGGCCAGGATGACTCAGACCAAAGGAGAAGACTGAAGAAGCGCGGATGAGAGTGTGGGTGCCTGCTGTCCTCCCGGATACCCTGGATATCTCAAGTCTCTTGTTAGGAAGGAAGAGTGACTACAGAGCCCAGAGGGGAGGAGGCAGGCTGGAACTAAGTGACCAGTGAGTGTGAGGCAGAGGCCAGGGCAGACGTGATTCATCTCCCTGTCTCTCTATGTCTCTGTCTGTCGCTCGCTCACTTACTGTGTGTGTCTGTGTGTGTACATGTGCGCATAACTCTGGTTTTACCCTCTCATATAGGTGAGAAGATGCTGGAATGCACTGAGTCCATGTTTTTTCATTCAGTCATTCATTCATCTAAGGGGCACGTGCAGAGCTCTACCCCAGGTTCTGGGCCAGGCAGTGAGCAACCACATAGAAGCTCTTCCTGCCTCCAACGGGAAATGGGATATAAGCAGGTAAACAGCCAATTCCAGAGTCTCAAGGAGGGGCTAGGGCTTGTAGTTCAGGGGGTAAATTGCTTACGCCCACCTAGCCTCAGCACCACATAAACTGGGTGTGGTGCTGCACACCTGCAAGTCCAGCGCTGGGGAGGTAAAGGGAGACCACCATCCTTGCCTACTTTGTGGTTCTGAGGCCACCCTGACTTGTCTCTGAAAAAAGGAAAGAAAGTACTGAGGAATGGAGCGAAACAGAGTGGCTAGGGTGTTGTGTAGACATAGGAGAAGTTATGGGTGTTTGAATAGGACCTTGCTCCAGGAAGTGGCACTGTGAGTCTTCTTAAAATTTGTTACACTTGGTACATGGTGTATTTATGAACTCAGAGCTTTCTTGGTTCCAGTGGCATATTGTTAGCGTAGAATTCACTCTTCACCTATTACCAGCCACTCTAAGACTTCACTAAGGAGGAAAGTCTCCTCAGGATTCTACCCAGACAAGATCCCCCAGGGAGCACCCTCTGATGCCCTCTTTTGAGAGACTTCCTCTTGCCTGGGCCTGAGTGTAAGTGGACCGCAGCGGCACCATGCAAGGGTACATGGATGCTCTCTCCCACCCTGGCTTCAGCGCCTCAGCCATAGCAGTTGATGGAAGTTTTTGGAAGCAGTTTGGCAGAGGAGAATAGCTGGGACCTGTATTATTAGAGTAAAGGGATGGGTCCTGGAAGCATTTGGGAGATAGAGCAAAGGACACTGGGTGGTGCATTTGGTGCATTTGAGGGGAAGGGAATCAAAGATAACTTCAGCTTCTGGTTTAGCTGGGAGCAGAGTGGGGACTCTGGTCTAGAAAGCCAAAGAACTGCTGGGGACCAGGCTTGGAGAGGAGACCAGATTCATGTGTGAACGCGCCAAATGTAACTTATCTCTCAGATACACAGGTGGAGGAGGGGACAGGCTGTGGGAAGCATTGTCTACCTTTTAGGGGAGCAGTTGGGTCTGCAAAGTTAGCTTTGAGGATTTGGGTATCTCAGTGTCACTTAAAGTGAGTGATGCAAGGGCCAAGGCTAGGGAAGGGATGTTTTTCCGTGTGGAGGATTGAGGAGGAAGAGAACAGGCGGGTAGACTAAGGCAGGTCGGCGCAGAAGGCCATGAAGACCTTGTGCATAAATGGAGAAGCAGCTACTGTGGGGATGTCCACCAGGGCCATTACCAAACATGGCCAAGCCAGCAGTGCCAGACCAGGCCCCACACGGTGCCCATGGGCCTGACATGCTGCTCCTCGGAGTGGAATGGCTGTCATATAAACACTATGAGAGAGAGGAATGTCAGGCAGGGAGAGAGGAACGAGGAATTCATTTGGGCACAAAACCGGGCAAGAGGCGATGCCCAGCTACTGCTGGAAATGCCAAGGGAGGGAGCTTGGGGGTGTACCCTCCCCAGCTGTTGGCTGGTGGGGGCTGAACTTTCTGGCAGTGATGGCATCTAAAGATGAGGTGAGGCTGTTGTTGTCCCCAGCAGGTGCTGGTGGCCAGTGAGACTGTCACTTGTAAGGACTGCTCTGCTTCTCAGGGCCTGGAGGCTTCTCTGTCCACCAGAGCCTGTTTGTCATCTAAGTTGCTTGAAGCCAACATTATAAGGACTTTTTTTTTAGACAGTTGGGACCACCCCAAGGAGAATAAAATGACCAGGTGTTGAAAGTTCCCCACCTCTTCCCCCCTCCCCCCAGGAGTCACACCTGTTTCCTTTCCCCAAGGCAACTCCAAACAAGGACCTAAGTGGGAACTGAGGGCTCGCATGCAAGCCAAGCCGGAATTAGAAGCTGGGCAGCCTTTTCTCACGCACATGTCAGTCAGGGTCGAGTTGGGGCCAGCTTCAGAGACTCTGCACGACCCTGAGCAGAGCTCTTAAGCTGAGCAGGCACTAACCACGGCCAAGCACAGACTGCAGCAGCCGGGATGTGACCTCTGCACGGGTGAATACCTAGTTTGCTTGAGATAACAGAGTGGGAATTCTTCCCATATAAGGTGCCCATGGTCTGTGTTCAGAGAGTTGCCCCCTTGACTTGCTTTTCTTGGTCAGAGCTACATGGAGTAGAAAAGCCTTTTGGGTCTGGTCTTGGTCTTGCCGTTTCTGGTCCCAAGAACTCAGCTCCAGTAATGTATTGGGGCAGAGTAGCAATACCCACTGAAGTTTGAATTGTTGGTGGATCCTCCCCTCTGGCTCTCTGAACTTGACCTTAGACTTGGAAATAGGCTTTCTACATATGAGATCAAGCTACCCTGAGGTCATAGGGCCATCTGTCCCCTATCACCAGTGACTCTTAGGAAGGAGAAATGTGGGCACAGAGATACATTTAGGTAGAGGAAGACGATGTGGTGAGACAAAAGGTGAAGAGAGACGCTTGTAGGCCGAGGAGAGCGGCTTCCTGGAGCCTCAGAGGAAACAAACCTACTTATACTTTGACCTTGGAATTGGAGCCTGCAGAAGTGCAGGAAAATGTTGGTGCCGCACCCGTCCAGCGGGAAAGAGACACAGACAACCAGGATCCTTCTTCAAGCAGTTTACTCTGGAGGTTTCAGGAAGTGACTGCCCCCGCACCCCAGGATAGCAGTTATATAGCAAACAGCAAAACCAAACACAGTCTGCCACGTAGCCGTACTCTATTGGCAGATGCCAAGCAGGTCCAAATAAGGCAGTTGTTTACTACCAAGTTTTGCAGGAACAAGAACAGGAAGAGGCGCCGTCTTCTAGGTGCGGCACTGCTCCGAACGGCTCCCGACAGGAAAACCAACCATTCTTTGTGGCTGAAGCCGTTAATCTTAGCCAGTTATGGGGTGGCATGCCTGTAATTCCAGCATCTGGGAGGCAGAAACAGGAGGGTTGGGAGTTGCAGGCCAGCTCAAGTCACTTAGTGACATCCTGCCTTAGACACAGACAAAAAGCAGGAGAGTCAACAAGGCTTTAGCCTCTGTTGTGGCTTCTTGAGAAGGTGATACAGAAGCCTTTTCAATTGTTTTATCTTTAATTGTGTGTGTGTGTCTGTGCCTGTGCGTGTGTGTGTGTGTGTGTGTGTGTGTGTGTGTGTCCCCGTCCAGGTGCCCATAGTGGCCAGGAGAGGGCGTTACATCCCCTGAAGCTAGAGTTGTAGGCAGTTGTAAGCCACTCTGTATGGGTTCTGAGAACCAAGCTTGGTCTTTTCTACAAGAGCAGCACACGCTCTTAACTATTGAACCGTCTCTTGAGCTCCTACAGGAACAACTTTGAAAAAGCCATTGACGCCGAATGTGGTGGAGCATGTCTTTAAACCCAGTACTTGGGAGGCACAGATAAGTGGAACTCTATGAGTTGGAGGCCATCCTGGTCTACTGGTCTACATCCGAAGTTCCAGACCAGCTGAGGCAATATAGTGAAACTCTGTCTCAACAACAACAACAACAATAATAAATAATTTAAAAGTTGACACTGCTACCTTTGATGACACCAAACGTTCACCTTTTGAGTGTTTTCAGAATCAGGTCATGGTTGTCAAAGAAATTTGAGCCTGGATAGGATGAAAACTCTGGGGAAGAGGTACCATCTGCCTACCCGGTAGGCCTGGACTCCTAGTAGGAGTCTACATATCACCTGAGCCTTAAGACTCCACTAAGCGAAACAAAGGAATATTCTTTTCATGGGACAAGGCAGTTTAGTTACTTGATTTTCAGGCTTTTGTTTTGTTTTTAAATATCTTTCTTCACCTTCAATTAAAAATTCCCAGAGATTCAAAGTGGGAAGTTGATGGCAATGCCTCGTTTTCAAAAGTCGTTTCTGTGAAAACCAAGTGGGGGAAAAATACCACGAGTGTGGAGAATTCTACCTGTATTCCTGTTTGTGCTTTTTCTGTTGATTCTGGGGTGGAAAGCCACCGTACAGAAAGCAGGCTTCAGAGCCTGTGTTCCTGTGAAGGGTGGAGTCACACCTTCCCCTGAGTGGGGCATGCCTGGCTACTCTCCCTGCCTCTGACTGCCAGAAACCATAGTGTCAAAAAGAGAGACAGTTCATGAAAGGCCTCAGTTCAGCAGCTCTTGGGGCCTCTCCTTTCAGCCAAATACTCGCTGGACCCCTGACAGTAGGCTTTTGTTGGGGGCTCCGGGCTGCGAGAGGCAGAAGGTAGAAAAAGTATTATAAAAGCAATATTCAAGGGATTTGAGCTGGTGCGTGGACTTGGGGGTTTAGTATGTTTGTTGAAGAGGTGGGAGCTAAGCCAAGGTCAAGCTGGCAAGAGACCCCGGTTATTCTGTCTCCAGGTTGCTGGGTTTTTGTGTCATATTTCTAAAGCAGAGTTAAGCAGAGGCCCATATTTACCCAACCTGAAGTTAGACGTAATGAAAATAAAACTGTTAAGACTATCTCCCCGATTGGATACTGGCAGCTCACTGCCAGTGCTGGGTGGGCTTCTAGCTGGCAGTGAAAACTCACAGTGTTGCACTTAATAAGTGCTCCTGGAAACACGGTCAGTCCCTAGCCACCCACCTTTTCAAGAGTTGGGACCTTGCTCATTCTAGGTCTTTTTGTTGTTGTTGTTGTTGTTTTTCGAGAGGGTTTCTCTGTGTAGCCTTGGCTGTCCTGGACTCGCTTTGTAGACCAAGGTTACAAATAGGTGGTTGAAATAGTATCATTTTGGCTAGTGTTTCTGTCACAGGTTGGTAGGTGGCTATACCTTCAGAATTTCCACACGGTTTAGCTCATCATAAGACCTCCCCCCTCCCCCGCCCCTCTTGCTCTCCAAGAGTCTTGCTGGTGTGTGGCGCTCTGGTCTCTGCACCCCGGTCTCTGCACCCATTCCTTTCTCACATCTTGGAAATCACCTTTTCACGGGGACCAGATCCAAGAGCATCAAGCCTTGGAGAATAAAACCCTTCACTAATTAAAGGGAGCCAGCTTTTGAAGTGTGAGCGCTCCTCTGAAGCCTGGCCTCTAATTACATCACAGCGAGCAACACCGGCTCAGATCACCAGGTGAAGCGATTCCTAGATGAAAAGTCTGGACAACAAAATGTGCTGAAAAGAAGCACACATGACAACTAGATTAGCACGAGGGATTCAAGTCCAAGGGCATAGGTTGAACTTCATTAGCAAATTCTTGCCTAATTCTGTCTCCACCCTTAATGAGAACTAGATGCTAGGGGTGTGGGGGAGAGCCTGTGTCTCTCATTGGTGCTGTCAATCAAAGTGCCACGTGAGAGGCCACATTGAAGAAAGGCTTATAGAGTGCCGTTTGACTAGAAGGCAGTGTTCATTTACTCAAAATTCACACACATTTAAGCAGGGCTTCCAGCGACTGTGTTTCCCTGCGGGGAAACCGCCTGCTACAGACATCCTCCATGGTGACAGGGTGCCCGCTCCCTTTGGTTGTTGTGGAGATAGAAATGTGTCTGTGTTCCCCAACATATGCCACAGGTTCCTGCCTGAACACAGCTGCCACCAAGCCAGTGGCAGTTAGGGTGGGGTTCAGCTAAAACCCTTGGCAGTCCCTTGAATATTTTGCGCCAAGGTTTTGCTGCCCTGTGAATCCGCTGGTGACATGTGAAACTCCTGCCACTGGACCATCCTTGGATTGTTTTCCAGGGATGTTGCCACAGACGCTGTTAAGATGTTGGGAGACAGAAAGCTTCAGACAGCTCTTTGTGACCTGTGAGGATGGGACGATGAGGGACTTTGTAATTAATTGGTTAGTACACTCATAGCTCACATGCCTGTCCCTCCCAGTCCCCTGTTCATTGGCATTTATGTTAGCATGGTATGTTTGTCAGACAATACAGATACGTTATTCTATTTGTTTGGTTGGATTTGGGGCTCCTTTTGAGACAGGGTCTGGCCCGGAACTTTCAGAAACCTTGCCTTGGCCTCCAAAGTGCTGCCATGGCAGACGTGAGTCACAGTGCCTGCTGATACATTACTCTTTAGAAAGACACAAAGGTCTTAAGTTATGCATATATGTGTGTGACTTTGTGTGTGGATGTGTACACCTGAGTGCAACTGCCCTCAGAAGCCAGAAGAGGGTGTTGGATCCTCTGTGTATATGTATATGTACCACATATGTGGCTGCACTTCCAAACTGAGCTAAGAGCAAACCCTTCTTTCCTTAAGTTGTTTTCATTTGGTATTTTGTCCCAACAATGAGTGAAACAACCAATAAATACATCATTCTCCTAGCTGTGTCCACCCAAGTAACAGGGGCATATGCCTTGCTTCACAACATTGCCAGCTGGCTGGGGACAGAGTCCTTGCACAGCACAAACTCACACGGCTTTTGATGTAAAGACCAAACAGATTGTCTTACACACATCTCCCTTATCTCAGGAGGATACCATCTTCACAATCCCAAGGGTTGCCTGAAACCACAGATGGTACCAGGCTCTTTTGTAGAGGATGTCTGTCCCTATGCATGTGCACCCGTGAAAATGTTCACTTTATAAACTAGGTACAGTGAGAGGTCAATACCAATGACTCATAACAAGATAGGCAGCTATCCTGATTATCACAGTGTGCTAGAAATGTGTGAAGAGTCTCTCTTCTTGAGTGTTGTTTCATTTGCACCATAATCACTCAGAGTGAGTGGTCCCTGCCCCTCACCTGAGCAACACAGTAGACTTTGCTCTGGTGCTGCGGAGGTCGGTGAGCTGGCCCTTAGGGCATGAGAGCAGGAGAGCAGGAGAGCAGGAGAGCTGGCCCTTCCCCCTTGCTGGCTGCCACATTAGATAAGCTAGCCCTGATGGTTTGGTGTGGGAGAGCTGGGAGGGCTGACCAACTCAGCTACTACCCAGGCCCAGATCCGGGGTGTTGAGTTAGCCCACCCCAGCATCTACCTCATCTACGGATTGCTGGAATGCATGAAGTGGGGAGGGTTCCTGCAGGATCTCCATGACACAGAGTAACAACAGGCTATCTAAGAGGAGTCCTGGTGAGGATCCAGTATTGATGGTGTAGCATAAGCCTTGAACCAGATCAGTGACTTACTGCATTGGACATTTGCAAGAAAAGGTGTGTGGACAAAAGGGTGTACTGTGTTGCACACTGTGACACACTACAGTTTCTGTAACATGATTTTTTTTCTTTTTGTCTTTGTTTTTGACTGTAGGTGACTCAAATTGCAGAGCCCTAAACTGAAAACAAAGGGAGACTGTTGTGCTCAGGATGAGCACATGGGAACAGTTACTAGGCACAAGGGCCGTGACAACCACCAGTTGAGCTGGGCCAACAGTAGTGACTGATGCAAGTCATTGTGTCAAGAGCTGAGAGAAAGCTATTTAGCCACGAGCAGAGGTTGCCTGTTATGGGGTCATGAGGTAGAGGGAGTGGGGAGGAAGAGGGAAGAGAAGAGGTGCAGGTGACATGTGTTCTCCAAGTGACAGCTGCTGGATAGCCCCCACCTTGCCGTTACAACATCCAACCTCCTGTCCAGTCAGTTTCCCACCACTTCTGCATCAGGAGCATGGCTGTGTTTGGGTTTGTCCACCGTGGGAGCATGTCTGCTCGCAGCCTTCCCACCATTTGTCAGTGATCTTAGTCACTCTCACACCACAACAGCTTGCACTTTTTATCCTGGAGCCATCTGGAGTGTCGTACACATATACCCCCTGGCCATGCCTCTGTGTATGGACATTGTCTGACACATCATCTGCTGAGTGTTGTGTATCCACCATTCTCCACCACACAGGACAGCAGGCCTCTTCGGACGCCTTTCCCTTTTTCTTTTCCGTTTTACTTCTAAAGACTTGAAGGGATGCCTGGTCTATGCGGAGGGATGCCTGGTCTATGCGGGTGTTTGTATATAGTGTCCAGTGTATGGAATGTGTAGAGGGGGCTTAGCTGTTAGTGCTTATCAGGGTCAGGAGGAGGTGGGATGTGGGTGTCTATTTAAATTAGCAACAATTCCAGCTAACTCAGTACTGGTGTGGGCATGGGGGAGGGTTTAGATGTTGTTTTGTGTGTGCATTTAGTGTTTTATTCATATTACACTTAGCCCCTTTTTAAGGCCCAGAAAGGCTCTCTTGGGCCCTGATCACACTTCTCTCCATTTCTCAGTTCACCTATGCACCTATCCTGTTTTGCTTATCAGTTTCAGGAGACCACAGTGCCTTGGGTGAGGACATTTCTCCAGGCTTGAATTTTATGTGGCTTTGAATTTTCAAGACATGCTGGATTTTCCATTCTTTCCATTGGAAAATAATAGCAGAGTCCAGCTCTGCTGAAATAGATGGTGTCATTGTGAGGACCCCAGGGTCTGGGTATCCTGAAATCCTGGTGGCCTCTAGCTGCAGAGGAAACACAGCCCTGGGACCTCTCATACCTGAGTCCCATAGCGTGCGTGCGTGATGTGGGTGTGCATGTATGTATGTATGCATGTATATGTGTGTGTGTGTGTATGTGTGTGTGTATGTATGGTGTGCGTGCGTCCGAGAATGTGTGTGTCTGTATATGTACGTGTGTGTACCTGTGGGTGTGTGTATGAGCATGTGCATGTGTTTGTTGGGGAGAGGGGTGTGTCTGTATCAGCATGCTAGACCCATCACGCAGTATTCTAATCATGCAGATGATGCATTTTTATTAACTTGGATGTCCTCATTGACTTAGCATATATGGTCAAAAGGAACAAGTGTACAAGCTAAAAGCAAAAACACTCCCAGAGATGCCAGCCTTAAGTGTCAGCTGTGACTTTGGACTCATGTACCACCACTCTGCAAATGGCATCCACTCAGGAGCACGCCTCTGCTTCCCCATCCAAAATGGACCAAGAGGGAGCCTGGGATTCCCCACCCACCCCAGTGGAACTGGGTGCCAGGCCTTATTTTTGCTTTGGGGTGAATGTTTATTTGACTGCTACACACCACTTGTGAATTTCTAAGCAGTTAATACGTTTTATGCCTCTTTTGCTTCATCATGTGTGTACACAGTGCCGGTATGTTTGATTTCATGTAGTCTCTCTACTCCTAAACAGTGCTGAGCGACAGCTTGTGGAGCATGCCAGTTTGCAGCTTCAAGATGAAGTGCAGTTATTATGTAGGCGTTTGCTGACAGCCTTACAGTAGTTTCCGCCTTTGGCTTATTATTATTTTTTTAATTGTGTCAGTGCTAATGCATACATGTTTCTGAGTACATCATATGGCAGCCAGTGAAAAAACCTGGGCCATTGCTCATTCCTCAGGTACCATCCACCTTGATGCTGATGACAGGGTCTCTCACCGGTCTGTAACTCCCCAGATGAGCAAAGCTGGTCTCTAGCGAGCCCCCAGCCCTGCCTGTCTCCATCGCCCCAGCACTGGGATTCCATGTGCTCTACTCAAGCCTGGATATTGTTTTTAATAAGTATATCAAAGTACTTGTTTCTTAGGCACAGTAGCCATGGGACATGGGCTTCTGAGAATGGATTTTTTTTTTTTAAGTGAGGATTCTGGGAATTGACTTCAGCTCTGTTGGTAAAGTGCCTAAGGATTCATCTTTCCAGCTGCCCCATCTTGGCAACACGACAGGGCCTTTCTTCCCTAACTCAGCACCTGCTGGGCTTTAGCTGTTGTGAGATCAGAGTGCCTGCTGTTGGTCCAGGGAGGTTTGTCTGATTGCCACAGGAATGCACAGCGCTTGGAGGGAGGTTTAAAGAATAAAGACATTAGTTCCCAACTGTGGGCTGTAAATATTTTATGAAAAACAGTGTGGGTAAGTTTAACCAGGAGTGATGGGAAAACAAGAGTTGGAAAACGAGGCTGGTCTGATGCAAGTCTGCCATGCAGGCAGGAAGGAGACAGAGGCCAAGGGCGCCACAGCCTGACATGGATTTTGGAAGCTCTGTGGAGTGGAGGCCACCGTCCTAACAGATGAAAGAACCAGCTTAGAGACCAGTGCCTTCAGAAGCAAGTGAGCTAATGTTTTCTTAGCTTGACAAGCTGAAGAACCTGTCCCCCTGGCTCTGTCTTAGAATCACAGCTGGACATTTAGTTCACCAGGCAAGACTTCCCCTTAGGAAGTCTCTGAAGCAAAGCTGTTTAGGTAATTCTTGGCTCCCATTCTAACCAGAAGTCACTCGATACCGAATTATAAAGCTCGGTATTATAATAGTTATTTTTTCTGTTTTGATGAAAACATATGACCAAGTGCACCTTATGGAAGAAGGAGTTTATTTTGGCTCATGGTCTAGAAAGAGAGTCCATAATGGCATGGGGGTGGAGGAGGGGAGGCATGGCAGTGGGTGGCTACAGCAGAAAGCTAGGCAGTCACATCTTTAACCCCAAACATGAAGCATTAAAGCAAACTGTAAGTGGACCACTGCTATAAACCCTCAAGCTTTCCTCCTTCAGCAAGGCTGCCCCCTAACGGTCCCTCAACCTTCCTAAACAGCGTCACCTGCTAGAGACCAAGTGTTCAGCTATTGGGCCTGTGGAGACATTTCTCATTCAAAAACATCACGATGGGTATCTTGAATTGTGCTCAGTATACATAAAGTGAAAGAAGCCATTTTTTTTAAAACCATTCTTGCTGCTGTACAGAAGTGTTGCCTATGCTCAGTGTTGTGTGGACATCACCACCATCCATCTCCAGAATGATTTTCTTCTTCCTAAACTAAAATTGTATTTCTACTAAGCCAGAACCTGGAATCCACCATTTTCCCTTGCTTCCATGACTCTAGCAACTCTAGGGAACCTCAGAAGTAATCACAGTGGATTCATCCTTTTTGTGCCTGGCCTGTCTAACTTAGAAGAGTGCCCTCAAGGGTAACTGTGTAATAGTGTGGGTCACAGTCCCCCTTTTAGAAGGGCATGTTGGCCAATGTGTTGTAGTCTTTTGATGTTTAAATTCCAGGTCTGAAAAGAAGGTGTAAGTCACCCCAAACTTTATAATTTCTCACCCTCAACTAGCAGGACCCTGGTGAAGCCTGGATCCTGTGTAAAGACTGGAAATAAATGTGATGGATTGGGGCCAGTAGGTAATTGAGGGGGGTATATGAAATATTCTTGTGGCTTCTTGGTTGAAAGTGCACCTTTCCCTTCCCCTGACTGTCTAACACTGAATCCCTTACTGCCTATATTTGGACATAAGTGTTCTATCCAGACAAACCGAATCTACCCTTGTCCTTGGTGCTCCAGTGCACTGGACGGCTGTTCCAACCAGCATGTTCTGTGCTCTCTGGGGTGGATTGTTGTCTTATCAGAGATGGTATTTGACTATCCTTACAAAGAAGAAAACATTTCTGTCATGTACAGTTGTAAAATCCATCACATCAGGTCTGGAGGCGAGGGGGGGGGATTTGTTGCTTTAAAAAGTTATAATTCTCAGAGCCTGGTGTTGGTGACACACACCGGCCTTCCTATCACTTCTGAGGTAGAGGCAGGAGGATGAGGCGTTCAAGGCAGTCTTTGGCTACGTAGTAAGTTTGATATTGGGCTATACAAGGGAGAGAAAAAGAGGTGGGTGGGGGTATCTGAATTTTTCTCTTAATTACCTGGAATTTCCATCCAAATAAGCTCAGACTCCGTCATTTTGATAACTAGTCCTCTCCTCTCTTCATTTTCCACTTTCTTTCGCTTCCTCTCCTGTTCTTCTCCTCCCTGGTGACATAGAGGGCTTCTTTCCTAAGTTCTACAGGTCTGTGGCTGGTCTTTGGATAAACTAAAAACCACTTTTATAATGGCATAAAATCTGATTCTGTGAAAGCCACAGCTATTGCTGTGGCTACTGCTGATGCTGGGCACGCTTGCTCTCACAGCATCTCATGTGTGTGCTCTTCCTCCCAGGTGAGGTGGACGATTCGGATGCGATTGACACCTTGGGACAACTTGATGGACCAGAGAGCCCACTTCCCACTCTGAAAGGTAAGACAGAAGCACAGCTGTCCTGTGGTGGCTACAGAGTAGTTGCTTTGTCCTTGTCACTGGGGGTTAGACCTGTCTGATCAGGCAGATGATAGGGTCCTCATTTCTGGGCATGTGAGAGCCCTGTGTGAAGTCTTTTTTTTTCTGCCCCCAGGAAGGGCTTTGGGACGTGATGGGGCCAGTTGGAAGCCAGCATTTGGAGCTGCAGGAAATGCAGCTGATTGGGGAGGAAAACGCGTTGGAGTGCTCAGAGGTTCTGAACAGAGCCCCAGGGGCTGGCCTGACATCTTGGCCATTTGTAAAGTAGCTGTTTACAGCTGTCTCTCCCCCTCATTTATTTCTCTCAATGAAATAGCCATGAGGTGGTATCTCAGAGGGTGACTCTTTCCTGTGCTGCCATCTGAAAGAGCATTCTGTGTTCCCTTGTGGTGGCTCCTGTATGTCCTGGAAGTTTTGTGTGGGTGCCGTGCTTACCTGGCATACCTCATACTATACGTGTGTTTTATTGACAGAACAAGGGAGACCAAATGTCTACTTCCTTGAAGGAGCAATACCTTTCTTTTCTTAAATAACCCATCCCCTCCAATTTGTGCTGTCAATATACTTCTTGATGTAGGGCCATCCACTGGAACATGGCTGACCAAATAGGAGCCACATCCTTGCCGTCTTCCAGAAGCCTTCATCCATCTCACAGCTCCTCGGGAGAGAGGCTCGTGAACCCCTTCCCACTGTTGACAATCAGCTTGGCTTTGTGCAGGCTACCACAGCTGCTGATGACTGCGGCAGTCCTGCTGCCTCCGGAAGGCACTGTTTTACTCTAGCTTCCCTGACTCCTGTCTTTCCACCTCCCCCTTCTGCATGCTCTGTGATCCCTGGGGAGAGGTGTTATATTAGTCAGGAGTCTCCAGAGAAACAAAACTGGTAGAGTGTGTGTGTGTGTGTGTGTGTGTGTGTGTGTGTGTGTGTGTGTGTGTGTGTGTGAGATGTATATGTATATGTGTATGTATATGTATACGTATATAATAGGTTATGGCCTGACTATGCTAATCATGAGCAAGAGTTTCCTTCTACCATGTCCTTTATGTAGGCTGCCACCAGAAAGTGTGGCCCAGATTAAAGGTGGATTTTCCCATTTCAAAAGATAGAGAGTGAGTCTCCTTACTTCAGATGGTTCAGCCGAGAGCAATCCCCCAGGTGTACCCTTCTGCGTGGGTTCTATTCATTTCAGGTGCAGTCAAGTTGACAGCCAAGAATGGCCATCACCGGTGTGATGGAGATGCTCCATTTGTGGCAGAGCACACCACAGTCACTCGTCTCCGCACTTTGACCAGATTTGAGTTTCTGTGTTAACTACCATCCACTGCACAAAGAAACTTCTGATGGGGTCTGAGAGCTGCACTAGTCAGGGAGTATTGAGATGGGAATTTTGAGGGCAGTTTGATACTATGTCCATTTAGCAAACGGTAATAGAGTCTCCCTCATGGCCTGTGAGCTCCTCAACCATGGATTCTTGGCCAGATTTGCATTACCAGGTGTATGGTTCCTCCTGTGAAACAGATCTTAAATCCAAGTAGAAAACAGTTGTAACACCTCTAACGCTCATGCCACTATTGTACCCATGGGCATAGCTCACCATGCCAGATAGTATTGCAGTTCCCTGGGCTCATAGCTGGGTTAAACTGTTGAAGACTCTTTCCCCTCCTCAGCAGCCTGCACAGCACCTTTCAGTACTGAAGAAGCTTCCTTTACTGTACTGACTTAACTTCTCCATGTACTGTGTGTATTCCGGGTGTGTTGTATCATGAGCAATGGGGTCTTACTATCAAGTTTTGGTAGGCAAAAAAGAGCAACAGCAGTTGCCTGTATTGTATGTGTATGTGGGGGGCGGGGGTAGGGCAGGGGATGTCTCCAGGACCTCTGACCAACAACTTAAAGGAAAATGTCCTAAACCTGACACTGTCCTTTTTTTTTTTTGACAACCTGTGGCTTCTGGGAGGAGCATAATCCCCTATGTAAGGTAATTCCAATTAAGCTCTCGTGTGTGTGTGTGTGTGTGTGTGTGTGTGTGTGTGTGTGTGTGTGTG
>OU015746.1:82660996-82682678 GCA_907169655.1 Acomys percivali | reverse complement strand
GGGGGTAATTCTTAAATCCTGTACTAAATAAAAATAGTGTCTTAGTACTTAAGTGTGTACTGCCCAGACAGAGTGAAGGCTGTTATGTGACAATAGCTATAAAGTCTGGGTATTGCATTCATATTCCAGTTCCTTAATAGTCCACTTACAGATCCCTGTCCGTTCTACACACACGAACCATGCTGCTGCGTCTCTAATCTGGATAGTCCTTGACCTTCTGTGACCTCTTGCTCCTTCGATGCCCCCTCTGGAGGCCTTTCCTTAACAGAGTTAGCTGTAGGGCTCGCTACCTATTCACAGGGCCCTGCCCCAGTTTCTCCCGGGCTTGTGATTCCTACTGGTTACATCTCTTTAGCCTGTGGTTCTGGCCTGTCTGGCTCTTCCCTGGCTGTAGCTTCTCCCAGTAGCTGTTTCTCTTTCTAGCTTCCAGCGTGGCAGGCTCTGGTCTGTGCCTGGCCACGTCAGGTAGAGCATGAGGTTCATTCTGGCTCTGCACACCCCTGAGGATCTTCTGTGTGGTTCCAGTCATTCATGCTCCTGACTTCCAGGCCTGAGGTCACCTCAGGGGCTTGAGCACCGGCCTCCTGCTCCTCTGCTGTGCCCCTCTCACACGGCAGCCCTGAAGAATTAATTCTCCGGCAGCCCATTGGAGTTGCCTCCTTGGGGGATCCTGGGGCCATTGAAATGCCTAGTTTTCCTCCTCAAGGGATGGATTGGACATTGAAGGGATTTAGAATCACCATGGAAACAGACTTCTGGGTGTATCCAGGTTTAGCCAAGGTGGGGAACTCTACCTTGAATGTGGGCAACAGCACCCATCCTGTGGTCTGGGCCCCAGGATGGAATAAGAAGATGAAACCAAGCCAAGCAGAACAGCGGTGGTGGCTTTCATCTCTGTATTATCCTGACTGTAGATACAATGTGACCAGTTGCCTCACACTCCAGACACTCCCGCCGCCACCACTTCCTCACTGCATCCTGGACTGTACCCTCAAACCAGGAATCACAGTAAACCCTCTCCTCCTTAAGTTGCTGTTGTCAGATATTTTATCACAGCAGTGAGTTCTAGGAAGGTCAGGTTGTGGAGAAAGGACAAACTGATGTCCTGGTCCCTCTCAAGCACTTATGTGTGTCAGCATCATCCATGTTATCCACACAGCGGACCCCAGGCTCTCAGGGACAGACCTTTGCAGAGACCTCTGTTGCTGTAGAAAAGGCAGAGAGCACAGCAGCGGTGGTGGGTGGGGGCAGGGGAGGGTGCATCCTTGTTTACAAACCAGGCCACTGTGAGGGGAATGCCACAGTCTGTGACGTAGCTCAGGAATCAGAAGTGTGTTAATGTGTAATATCCTCATGTTAGGAACCTGTGGATGAACTGTACACATCACCTCATCCATAAGAAGTCTTCCTTGTAGGCCAGAGGTGGTGTTGTATACCTTTGATCCCAGCAGTTGGGAGCCAGGGGTAGGCTGATCCCTGTGAGTTTAAGGCCAGCCTGATGTACATAAGCAAGTACCAGGCCAGCCAGAAGCTACACGGTGAGATCCTGTCTCTAAAGAAAAAAAGTCTTTCCATACTTTACGCTTACTTAAGGAGTCGTCCAGGTTTTTAAAAGGTGATTAAAATCGGCAAGTGATTAAAAAGCTGCTGAGCAGCTGTGTTAAGTTAGGTTTACAGCAAACCTGACTGCAAGTTACTTCCCTCTTGGCCCTCCTCTTACTACGAAACCATTGATGGAGCCCGTATCGACAGACCATCGTGAGCTGAACTGGGCAGTGTGCGTTAGGGTTCATTTTTGAGTTTCCTTTTCTATGGGTTTAGGCTGATGTTCCCGGCATGATGTCATCATTTCTAGAAGTTTCCATTCCCCAGACTCCTCTGAGGTCCATTGTCTTCCCTGTCAGCACCCAGCAGTCTGGGAGTCTGATTACCAGCTCTAGACTTTGCCTTTTACAGAGCATCGCAGAGCTGGAGCCACACACACAGCACAGCGCTTCTCAGATGGGCTCCTGCCCTTCTAGCAGGCACCCGCATCCTTCCCCTGGCTTGTGTCCCATTGTCTGGAAGTGCCACTCTGTTTATCTGTGCATTCAGTTGCTTCTGAGGTTGGGTGATTACAAACAAGACCACCGTGTGCTGATTTTCATGCTGAGGGAATTTTTGGACCAAGTTAAAAAAAAAATGGCTGGCTTGCCAATTATGGTGATGTAATCCTAGCACTTGGAAGCTGAGGCAGGACAATGCCTATAGTTCACAACCAGATTAGACCACAGAGTGAGTTCAGAATTGTCCTGGACTAAATAGAAGGCCTCTGTCACAGAAATAAACAGACCAGCAAGCAGGCAGTGATGGGTTGTACAGTTCTGGACCATTTGTCCTCTGCAGTCACTTACTGAGGTTTGTGTGCCTTTCCAGGGATGACGGTCAGGAAGATGGCTTCTGCCAGCCTTACAGGGGCATTGCCTGTGCACGCTTCATCGGGAACCGGACCATCTACGTGGACTCTCTGCAGATGCAGGGGGAGATTGAAAACCGGATCACAGGTAGGGGGCACGGCGAGCACCTACGCAGGCACCTTCGCTGCAGATGGGCCACCACTCTAGTGTTTTGTCAGTTAGTGGCACAGACAACAAGCCCCTCCCACATCTCCTGCAGGAGGAAATAAGTGCTCTTTCTTAGAAGGAGTTACACTTGGCTCATGCATTTTGCCCTAAAGTATTTTCAGTGTTTAGGTTGGCGTGTTAGCCCCTCCCCCTTTACTTGAAGGTAAATACTTCATAAAGAAATGTTTTCTTTGCCTCACGGCTTCAAAGCTGAGATCCCCGAGCCACATGGCATCACCCTGCGGAGGCTTCCCTGGCTTCACTACACCACTAGGAGCCGTCGTGGTGGGAGCCTGTATGAGAGGGCTTGTCACCTGGCAAGACAGGAAGCTGCAGGGTGTGCTGGGGATGGGGTAGGGGCAGGGGCAGACCTGTTCTTTCACAACAACCTTGTGAGGACAGAGCAGAGCCCAGTGAATACTGCTTCAGTCTATTCTAAGGGCAGCATTAGCAACCAACCACTATGCCCTATACCTAAAGGTACTCCCCAAATCTCAGCATCACCAGGTTGGGAAGCAAACACAAGAGCCTTAGGGAACAAGCCACATGTAAACCATAGTTAGCAAGTGCAGATGTTTGTCTCACACACACACACACACACACACACACCCACACACCCACACACACACACACACACACACACACACACACACACACACGCCAGGTATGTTGAAGCACTGATGTCATGGTCACACTCAGTCTGCTTGGGTACTTGCTCTGTATTCTCTGGACTGTTGCATCATCTATGTGCCATGCCTTGTCCATAGGTGTACAGTCTGGCACCAGCTGCTTGGGACAGGCAGAGGGTATGCTGTAGCGAGTGAGACCTAGGTCCTTCGCTTCCAGAGAACAAAGCCTGGGTTTCTGAGACCTCGTTCTGGGTCTGTGTGGTGGAGTTGGTCAGACAGGAAGCGAAGCTACTCTGCTCCATCTCTTTGGGACTTTGCTGGCTGGCTGTGAGGTCTCAGTATTCCAGTCCAACTTGGGTCTTCATTAGAAGAAACTTCAGGAAGAAAGTGAATTGGAGTCCTGCTGCCCTCCCTGCCCCCTTTTTCTTCACCCTCCCTCCAAGCAGGATGCCTTCTCCACCCCCCCACCCCCACCCCCGCCCCGGACTCAGAAAGGGACCAGGCTTGATAACCTATAAGCATATACAGGGGGAGGAAGTCCCCCTCAGGCACAGTCATAGGGGAGGTGAGTAAGGGGAAAATGGGAGGGAGGGAAGAATGGAAGGATACAAGGGATGGGATAACCATTGAGATGTAACAAGAATAAATTAATTTAAAAAAAAAGAAAGAAAGGGACCAGCAAAGCTGTGCGGGCGGGGCACAGGGGCAGGACACAGGGGCCAGCTCCTCTCTTCAGTTGAACGGCTTCTGTGGACCTTGGTATCAAAATCAGTGATGAGCTCCGGTGTATTGCTTGGCGGGTGGGGCGCAGGGAGGCAGACCTCTACTCTGGCAATGGCATGGGGTGGACTAAAGATCAAGGCAGATAGACAGCATTGTTGGCTTGACCTCCTAAGTTTAGCTCTTCATCAGACAGAAGGCTGAGTTCACAGTCACAGCAGAGCCCGCCTCACCTGTACAACCTATGTCGGTGAGACTCAGAGCTGATGGGAAGGCTCTAGAAACACGGTTGACACTCTAACCAGAAACGTATTCTAATGTCACCTTGAGCAACGGTGAAGCCTTGAGGTTCAGTGACAGATGTGCTTCATGCTTGACTCAGCACTGGCTGAGCCAACCTGATGTGCAAACGCAGAATCCAATAGGCTTTGACTCATTAGCTCTGGAACCAACAGGACTCTGCAGAAGGCCCGCTTCACACTGGCTTTCCTGGTTCAGGACACACAAGCTCTTTTCATGCACAGATATATTGAAAATGTGATATGACATCACCTTAAGACCACGTGCATGAGAACTTTGTGTTGAGACTTGGGTTCCCTCCCCAGAATCTCACATCACATATGCACATGTCTTAGAATAAAGGAGTGTCCCCAAGCCAAAAAGTCTTCTGGTTTCTTGCGTAGAGCTGGTGGGTTATGGGGAACAGTGCTCTCACCTTTCTTAAATCGGCACGTTTGGATTTTTCTCCTCTGTTCAAGTTCCAGTTAGAGACAGGGTTACAGTTATGGCCTGTGGGACAAGCCACGTGCCCCGGCATTCTGAGTCCATTTTCGGAATGCCACTCACAGCCTCCAGGATGAATGTGACATTCTGCTAATTGCCAAACACTGAACCTAGGCATGGGGCTGACCTACAGTTATTCCTTCCTCTTTGCTTTGAGGGTCAGAGAAAGGACCAGAGAACTGGGCTATCCAAGCAGCCAAACAGCTGTTTGGAAAGACAGGTGTGAAGTAGACCCTGGAGGTGTAGGTCTGCAGTTTTAGCTCTTGGGAGACTGAGGCAGGGGGATGCTTCTTAACTGGCTTGATCCCCATGCCTTGCTTAGCCTGCTTTCCTATAGAACTCAGGACCACCAGCTCAGGGATGGCACCACCCACCATAGGCTGGGTCCTCCTCCATCACTCACTAAGAAGATGCCCTACAGGCTTGCGTACAGCCTGATCTTATGGAGGCATTTTCTTAACTGAGGATCCGTCCTCTTAGATGACTTTGGCTTGTGTCAAGTTGACGTAGAACTAGCCAGCACGCCACATTAGCATGGCAGTGCCCTGTGTGGAGATCTGCCATGGGCGGCATTCAGAGTGTGGGCAAAGATGATGCCAGGAGCTGTGGAAAGCACCTTCCCTGCCTAGAACTGAGTCCCAGGAGGAAACGGCACTCAAAGGGCACATTTAGAGACAGAGCTCTGTGTGAATACAGCTGTGACATGGTGAGCCCAGTCCCTGAGTTAATGGCAGTTTTGCTTTTTTTATCCTTTACTTGCCTGGGGGTCGAGGCCCACTTTTCTGGCAGCAGCCCTCTTCACTGCCAAGTCTGTACTGGAGAGGTCATTCCTCCATTAAATCAAATCCTAGGCACACTCTCCTTGACCCCTGGTGCCCATACAAGGGGGTCTGTGATTTCTATCCCTGAGCCAAGTCAGTTCCTGGAGCCACTCGTGTCCCACCCATATTTTAAGTACCGTACAAATGTTAGTTTCACGATGTAGTCTCAACTAGTCATTTACAGGTAAAGAAACAGGCCCACAAAGGGTTAAAGGACCAACCGTTGCTTTCATACAGTAAATGAGAGTTGGCTGGAACCAGATTCACCAATTACCTATAGGAGGTTGGGCCTGCCGTCTGGGTGGCGACAGCACCACCTGCTGGCCACATTTGGTAGTACACGCCCCAGGGTCTGAGCCTCTGGGTTTTAGCCCACTGTCTGCAGGGTGTGTAGGCAGAGGGACTTGACTGCTTCCTGGATAGCTAGCTAACTCCCACCTCTGAATTTCCCCGCCCTCCATGCACATTCCTTTTAATATCTGTGGGCTCTCTTCCTGAGCCTCTCAGGGTGAGCCTCATGTACCCAGAAGACCCCAAGTAGATCCCTCCTCGTCCTGTACTGTGTCCCCGAGCCCTCCACACCAGGCTCTGTGCAGCCCCGTGCTGCAGAAACCCCACACATACTAGATCCGCAGGAGGTAAAATCTGGAGCTGGGTGTTAGATGGAGTGAGGCAAGGTCTCCAGGGCTGGAACTGAGGTAGAAGGACAGGGTTTCCAGGGCTCAGGGTAGCCACAGAAATGAGGTTGGGGGTGTCAGGATTGTAGAGCAAGCCATTGATGGTAGTAAGGGTGTGGTTTGGGCAAAGTATAGAGCTTGGATGTACTTGGAGTGTGATTCTGTTGGGGCACAAGGTATGGGTTAGAGATCCTCAGAAGGCGTGTGTCTGGACTAGCAGAATAGGGGTATGGGACAGAGTCTAAGATGGGCACCCGGGGCAGGGCTTGAGGCTCAGAGAAAGGGATTGGTGCCCCATGATAGGTTGTCAAGAGTCCAGGCAGAAGGTTGGAAACCCAGAGAAGTGGACTGAGTGACGGCTTTCTTGGGTAGCGGTGCAAATGATCAAGGACCAAGGACAAGAGTAGGGGCTTGAGCGATTGCTGTGGGTGTTAGGAGCAGGGCTGAGGGGTGGGGCCGATCAGGGGCCGGAGGAGAGGCGTGTTCGGCAGGGGCAGGGCTGCGCTGATGCTAGGCAGGCTTCTGCTCATGAGAGTCTCTTTTCCGCAGCTGCCTTCACCATGATCGGCACCTCCACGCACCTGTCGGACCAGTGCTCACAGTTTGCCATCCCATCATTCTGCCACTTTGTCTTCCCTCTGTGCGACGCGCGCTCCAGGGCCCCCAAGCCTCGGGAGCTGTGCCGGGATGAGTGTGAAGTGCTGGAAAATGACCTGTGCCGCCAGGAGTACACCATCGCTCGCTCCAACCCGCTCATCCTCATGAGGCTCCAACTGCCCAAGTGCGAGGCGCTGCCCATGCCCGAGAGCCCTGACGCGGCGAATTGCATGCGCATCGGGATCCCCGCCGAGAGGCTGGGCCGCTGTGAGTGTCCCCAGCGCGCAGGCGCAGGGCTAAGCAAAGCTCTTCAAAACGCAAGTCTGTGCCTGCAGCCAGAGCCGGCAGCACAGACAGTGCCAGGGCGGCCCTCTAGGGGAGTTACCCTGCCCCAGGCTCTCACCCAAGCTGGACCCTTTCCTTGTATGGGCCCATCACCTTAATCCTGGAATTTCCAAAGTGAGTGGTCTCAGGGCTGGAGCAACTACAGTAGGTTTCTTTCCCATTTTTTGTCCCTGTTGTACCTTCCGTGTCACTGGTGGGCTTGGGACTCTGTTCAGTCCCTCTAGTGCTACTTCTCCAGGTCATATGTAAAACCCTCAGGTCAGCAGGGCGTGGTGGCACATGCCTGTAATCCCAGCACTCGGGAGGCAGAGGCAGGCGGATCTCTGTGAGTTCGAGGCCAGCCTGGTCTACAAAGTGACTCTAGGACAGCCAAGGCTAACACAGAGAGACCTTGTCTCGAAAAACCAAAACCAAAACAAAGCAAAGCAAAACAAACAAACAAACAAAAACAAAAACAAAACAAAAACCTCTCAGGTCTTTTGAGTTTCCTGCAAGGAGTCAGGGTGGCTTTGTGGTTCCTTTCTGAAAATCCTAAGGGTGGGAGCCCCACCTCCCGCGCATACAGGCTTGCTGGTGTCCCCGCATGCTCAGGCCCCTAACTCTTTACTTCTCTCAGACCACCAGTGCTACAACGGTTCCGGCGCCGACTACAGGGGCATGGCCAGTACCACCAAGTCAGGCCACCAGTGTCAGCCCTGGGCTCTGCAGCATCCTCACAGTCATCACCTGTCCAGTGCTGAGTTCCCAGAGCTGGGAGGAGGCCACGCCTACTGCCGGAACCCCGGGGGCCAGATGGAAGGCCCCTGGTGCTTTACTCAGAATAAAAACGTACGCATGGAACTGTGTGACGTACCCCCGTGTAGTATGTATTCTCTCTCTATATATATATTTTTAATGTTGATTGTTGAGTGTGCCTATTATAAGAGTTTGTGTCTTTCCAAGGGACATAGGTGACTCTTGTGTCCCATCTTACCATCACGGTCATTTGTTTTAAATAAAGTTGCAATACCAGACCATCATAGGGTGTTTTGGGGTATGAAAGTCTGAATGCTGTGCTGGGCAGCCCTAATCTCACATCCCAGTGGTGCCTGCTGCATGCATTCTGAAACCTTTCTTCTATCAGGTCCACCAGGCGTGTCTGGCCCTGGGACAATGAATTTGGCACCTGAGTTCTCACGTCAACATCAAGGCACAAGGTTTTCTAAGTGTGGTGAAAGTCACAGGTAGATTTAGTAGAGTAGGAGACAGTAGATTTCAGGTCTCAACATCCCCCACGGTATCTCTGTTATATCATGAATGGGAGAAGGATGAGCAATTACAGGTTTAAAGCATCAGTTGTCAGCTAGGTCTGAGTGCCCTGCCGCTCTGGGGAGCACATATCCACAGACATATTGATCCATCACCAGCCTTGGAGATGAGGTGTCACAGGGCCTCTCACCGCTTAAGCATGTGTTCAATGCAGGAAGTGCACCTTGAGAATGAAAATGTGTGATGTCATGTCCAAGTGAAGTCCAGTTCTGAGGGAATGCTTTGGCTCTGTACAGCCTTTCTCCTGAGAAATGGCTCCACAAGACCTGCTGGGTCTCAGCCATCCAGTTGTCCAGGGTGGACTTTTAGAAATATGCACTTCAGGCTTATGACAATAATTTCCCCAGATCCATGGGGGTGTCCAGGTAGGGGACATTTTGATGGGCAGCTATTACTTTGCAATAAAAAAAAAAAAAAAAGAATCCAGGCAGTGGTGGCGCACACCTTTAATCCCTGCACTCGGGAGGCAGAGGCAGGCGGATTGCTGTGAGTTCAAGGACAACCTGGCTTACAAAGCAACTCTGGGACAGTCAAGGCTAACACAGAGAGACCTCTGTTCCGAAAAAACAAACAAAAAAGGAAAATATATAGGTTATAGGTCCTGGAATCACAGTTTATAGGAAGGTCTGCACTCATGGGGCAGAAATGCAAGGGCATCTCTTGAAGAATCGCCAGTGAGAGCCAGGTACCAAAGCACCTGCAGTGTTTCATAGGAGGCTCTGGGGTGGCTGAGAAGGCTATGCAGGGATACATATAGTCAGAGGAGCCCACAGAGCTGTCTGTCCTGACAGGAAGAGACTCAGATACATTATCCTGCTCCAAAGCCAGCAGCAAGCATGGCAGTATAGTCTGCATGATTTTAGAGTAATTTCACCGCTCACCCCAGGAAAGTGCAGTGATAACTATAAGTTACTTCATATACTTCACCTGAAAAATACACATACAAAGTTGAGTACCAATCCATCAGCGGTGTGACAGCCTTTGATGACACGCATCGCTACGAATAATGATCTTCCCCTTTCTTTAATGGCATCGTTTGTTCCTAGTTAAGTGTGTGTTGTGTTGGTAAGTTTTTTAGATTGATTTATTTAGTATTATGTATACAGGGCTCTGCCTGCATGTACACCTGCAGGCCAGAAGAGGGCATCAGATCACATTATATAGATGCTTGTGAGCTACCAGGTGGTTGCTAGAGCCAATCAGTGCCCTTAACCTCTAAGCTATCTCTCCAGCCCTGTGTTGGTGATTTTTAAAAGATGGTGATAAAACAAACGAGCCTGCCAATGTGTGGGCAGGATTCCCATGTCCGCTCTAGGGAGGAGGGGTGTGGACGCTCCTCCACAGCCTCTTGTTTTGTTTTGTGTGGCTGTAAGAAAATACAATTAGCCAAAGCAGCCGAAGGGAGCAGATTGGTTTACCTGGCTTCTAATTCCATGTTAGTAGATCATTGCAGGGCAGTTGGAGCCACAGGAACTTGGAGCAGCCATCACATGCAGGGTCAGGGCAGTTCATGCCCCGGCTCAGCTTGCCGCCTTCTCCGCTGTACTCAGTAAAGGTTCCCCAGGCCAGGGAATGGACTTCCCACATCAGTTAGCATAATCAAAATAGCCTTAATGTAGGCCAGTGGTTCTCAACCTTCCTACTGCTGCTACCCATTAACACAGTTCCTCCTACTGTGATGACTCCTCCCTCCCACACACACATACCATAACAATATTTTCCTTGCTATTCCGTAACTGAAATTTTGCTACTGCTATGAATTGTAACGTAATTACCTGTGTCCTGCGATGGTCTTTGGTGACCCCCGTGGAAGGTCATTCAGCCCTCAAAGGGGTCACACCCCACAGGTTGAGAACCACCACTGATGTAGCTAATCCCTCACAGGTGTTCCTGGAGGCTTGGGCTTGGGCTTGGAACCTAAGTGTGTGTTTTGGCAGTGCAAACCATCACACCCACCCTAACCGTAAAAAAGAACCGTAGTCTGACCTCTCTGTCCCAGCTCCCCTGACTTCTGGAACATTTGGTCTGGGATCCTTTCTGGGGACAGACATTGCTGCTGGGGACAGAGGAGGGTGTTTGTTGCCTGTGGTTTCATTTTATTGTCTGTCAGTTATTTCAGAAGGCCAGGTGACAAGAGTGGGTTTGGGACATGGTGATGCCAAGGTGGCATCAGAGCATACACTGGGGACTGAGTCATCTCCTTCAGATACCACAGTCACTGAGAGGGGCTTGTCCACTTCCACATGGGAGCTCGTTGCTTCCTCGTTAAAGAATATCCAAGTCTAGTGTCCTTATTTTCAGGGCCCAGGGGAATGATGGAGAAATGTCATGGTCCCTCTAGGGAGTCCACCTCACACGTTTATATATATATATATATGGGGGGGGCATCAGCCTTAATTTCATAAATCACACCAGCTACTCTTGAAGCTCCCCGTGGCTTCAGTTAGGTGCATGGGGGTGAGAAGCCGTCGGGGACAGGCAGTTTTCAGCTATGTTTGCCCAGTGCTTGCCAGTCCCCGCCCCCCTAACCCTTCTTGTTAGTGTCCTTCCTCCCGTCACCTTGTGTGCCCCTCTGCCCCTTCTTGGAAGTTCTTTATGTGGAAACGAAGCTTAGCTTTTCCTTGAGAAGAGTGAAAGGAACGTCAGATGGTCCCTGTTTGTTGGCCCAACTCATCTGTCAAGAATTCTTTGCCCCACATGTGCATATTCTAATGAGTACATGTTCTTGGGACACTTCTGCTTGTACTCTTTTTACATCAAATGCATCTGTATTATCCTGAAAACTCTTGCTATTTATTACACAAATTAAAAAGTTAACACATGGGAAAGGTTATCAAGGGCATTTTTGCTGAGGAGCCCTGGGTGAGAGTGAAAGAGCAGAAGAGGGGACCAGCCGGCCATACTTGAATCCTTTACCTGGTGGAGGAGGGAGGGGCGGGTTGGAAAGCTGAGAGATGAAAAGTGTCTTCCGAAAGTTCATGGAATCCCCCTTTGTGGTTCCCAGGTCCCCGAGACGGCAGCAAGATGGGAATTCTGTACATCCTAGTCCCTAGCATCGCCATCCCCCTGGTCATCGCCTGCCTTTTCTTCCTCGTCTGCATGTGCCGCAACAAACAGAAGGCCTCGGCCTCCACCCCACAGCGCCGGCAGCTGATGGCCTCGCCCAGCCAGGACATGGAGATGCCACTCATCAGCCAGCACAAACAGGTCCTCCAGCCCATACCCCAACAAGGCCAGCTCTGAGAGGGCCCAGTTCGGGACTGGGTATCGACCAGCATGAGCAAATCCTCCTGGGAGGGTCCTAAGAGGGCAGCTCTGAGAGGGCCCAGCTTAAGCATGGGGTGTCAGCCCACATAGACCCTCTTGTGTGCCCTAGACTGAGTTCAGGGCTGGGGAACCTGAGAGACAGTGGACTCTGGATTTCCTCCACACCTTGAACTGAAGAGCCCTGGGTTAAAATAAAACAGAAGTGGCGGCGGGGCGGGTAACGACAGCCAGCTGCACTTGAATACTTGACCTGGTGGTGGGAGGGGTGGAGGTGGGTAACGTGGAGCGCAAAGGGGAGCATAGCATAAGTAGACTGGTTGTGTGTGTGTGTGTGTGTGTGTGTGTGTGTGTGTGTGTGTGTGTCCGTCCGTCCGTCCGTCTGTCCGTCCATAGGATTCAAACCTGAGGCCCTGGCCCTCTCTCCCCTCTACCTGCCCCAGGGCCTGTTCTGCACAGAAAAGGAGAATTCACACTGTGCCTTTGAGGATTAGCATGCACTTTTGAGAGAGTAGGGGCCTTTTCCTCTTGTTTTGTTTCTCAGGGAAAGATTGCCAGCCCTTTAGTCAGAATGGGCAGTAAAGGGTTGTGACTGGTCGCGCACCCACTTTTTTGAGTGTTCCAGATGCCAGGAAAATGAATGGAGACACTGAAATATGACAGGTGACAGCCTGTCAGCAGCCCTCATACAGTTAGACTTGGCTCATGGCTGCCTTTGAGAGCAGTGTTCTCACTCAAGAGACTTTGAAGATTCTTGGGGTGCTGGAGACGGAGCTGGCTCACTCAGCTCTTCAGTTAAGAATTCCTGCATGTCTGCCATGGGTGGGATTCGGCTTTCGAGGAAGACGTAGGCCCTCAATGGGAGCGTGCAGGTGCACAAGGCATGGAGTCTACAGATAGCCCACCCAGAAGGATTAGGCAGGGTCCGTCCACGTCACTGGGTGTTTCTTCTATCAGACTGGTCATCTAGTGCAGAGCAAGGCCTGAGACTGTCATAGAGGGAGGCTCTGTAAAGCACGGTGCTAGACTCTAAAATGAACAAACTCCAACCATAAGAAAGTTAAGAGAAGGGCACCGTGGGCCCATGGGAAAAACAGAGCATGGCTGTGGTGTGGGGCATGCTGGGACAGGAAGGTGTGATGGACACCTCTGTAGGGTCCCTGGATGACTCTAGAAAACTGGGCTCCAGGCTCAGGTGTGAGTGTGAGTGCATGTTGGTGGGTGCAGAGGTATGCTTACATTTTGGAGAGACCTAACAGGATGAAAACTGTGGAGGGTTTCAGATGGGGTAGCCTCATGGCATTGGAACTATAGTTAGGGCATTAAGAGGGCTGTGGGGCAGGCCAAGTCCAGGACAGGCAGGACCAGCAAGGTCATGCCAGCAATGGTGGTCCTGGCCCCTCTGCTTTGATACTACCTTGACAATTGTGTTTGGCTTTTCTCCTTGGCAGGCCAAACTCAAAGAGATCAGCTTGTCCACAGTGAGGTTCATGGAGGAGCTTGGTGAGGACCGGTTCGGTAAAGTCTACAAAGGCCACCTGTTCGGCCCCGCCCCGGGAGAACCAACCCAGGCGGTGGCCATCAAGACGCTGAAAGACAAGGCCGAGGGGCCCCTGCGTGAAGAGTTCCGGCAGGAGGCCATGCTGCGGGCGCGGCTGCAGCACCCCAACATCGTCTGCCTACTAGGCGTGGTGACCAAGGACCAGCCCCTGAGCATGATCTTCACCTACTGCTCACACGGCGACCTCCACGAGTTCCTGGTCATGCGCTCGCCACACTCCGATGTGGGCAGCACGGACGACGACCGCACGGTGAAGTCAGCCCTGGAGCCCCCCGACTTCGTGCACGTGGTGGCGCAGATCGCTGCGGGGATGGAGTTTCTGTCCAGCCACCACGTAGTCCACAAGGACCTGGCCACGCGCAACGTACTGGTGTACGACAAGCTGAGCGTGAGGATCTCAGACTTGGGCCTCTTCCGTGAGGTGTATTCTGCAGATTACTACAAACTCATGGGCAATTCGCTGCTGCCCATCCGCTGGATGTCCCCCGAGGCCATCATGTACGGCAAGTTCTCCATCGACTCTGACATCTGGTCCTATGGCGTGGTCCTCTGGGAGGTCTTCAGCTACGGCCTGCAGCCCTACTGCGGGTACTCCAACCAGGACGTGGTGGAGATGATCCGGAGCCGGCAGGTGCTGCCCTGCCCGGATGACTGTCCCGCCTGGGTCTATGCCCTCATGATTGAATGCTGGAACGAGTTCCCCAGCCGGAGGCCCCGATTTAAGGACATCCACAGCCGGCTCCGGGCCTGGGGCAACCTATCCAACTACAATAGCTCAGCACAGACCTCGGGAGCCAGCAACACCACACAGACCAGCTCCCTGAGCACCAGCCCTGTAAGCAATGTGAGCAATGCCCGCTACATGGCGCCCAAGCAGAAGGCTCAGCCCTTCCCGCAGCCTCAGTTCATTCCCATGAAGGGTCAGATCAGACCCTTGGTGCCCCCGGCACAGCTGTACATCCCAGTCAATGGCTACCAGCCAGTGCCAGCCTATGGGGCCTACCTGCCCAACTTCTACCCAGTCCAAATCCCCATGCAGATGGCCCCGCAGCAGGTGCCCCCTCAGATGGTTCCCAAGCCGAGCTCGCACCACAGTGGCAGCGGCTCTACCAGCACTGGCTATGTCACTACGGCGCCCTCTAACACATCTGTGGCGGACCGGGCAGCCCTGCTCTCAGAGGGCACTGAGGACGCACAAAACATCCCAGAAGACGTGGCCCAGAGTCCGGTGCAGGAAGCAGAGGAGGAGGAAGAGGAGGGTTCTGTCCCAGAGACTGAGCTCTTGGGAGACAATGACACTCTCCAGGTGAACGAGGCTCATGTCCAGCTCGAAGCCTGAGGAGTACTCAGGGCCTGGAGCATTAGGATAAAAGTCCCCGATGTGACCAAATGGGGACCTCAACGGCTCTGAGAAGTCACAAACAGCGGCCTGTCACCAGAGCCCAGCGACTGGCAGGCTGGCTTGAGTCAGCCCACCTGAGACTGTGAGAAATCCTACACTATCTCCTGCACTCTGTGCCCTTAAAACTGCCACCGCAGTGCCCCGGCTTGGCTGGAGAGCATCACAGACAGCAGTCTAACCTCGGCAGGGTCCCAGCAACGTGACCTCCTCAGAAACGGGACAGGGAGACCCTATCACCACCTGCTTTATCCTAAAGCCCAGGGATAGTGAGCTAAGATGTTGTGCAAAGCAATGGGCTACATCTTCACTCCCTATTCTATGGGCTGAGGATTCATAAACCCCCCAGGATGGGGGGATGGAGGGATGGGGGGATGGGGGGATGGGGGAGCATGGCTGCAAAGGGCAGCAGAACTGAGATGCCTGTAAGCCCCCTCCTGGCTGGGGGGGGGGTGCGTGAGAACGTTCTTTTCTCTCTGCTGCCCCCTGCTGATCATGTACTTTTTTAACAGCCAAAGGCCAGCGGAAGCAGGATGCTGCCACCTGCTGGGCTCCAAGGGTAGAGTTGATTCTGAACAATTGGGAGTGCCTTGTTTTAAAGAAAAAAAAATGTGCCTTTACAGAAATCACCACGGTTTCGTATTTTTGTGAAGGGTTTTAATTATACTGCGTATGTATTTTGCCTACTTTTCTGGAATTCAAGGGAAAATGTTTCCTGGATTTAGAATGTTCAAAGGGAAGCAACATTGTACAGAAAGCAGTATTGTTAATTTTTTTTTTTTTTAAAGAATCATGTGCATACCTTAAATGTAATTTATATGGTTTTCTGTGTGCCGTTTTCATGGAAGTATTTTGGTCCTAAATAATGATTTAGTAATTTAACTGTGTGTATAATCTCTGGGATGTCATCACGTTGGGCTTGTGTCTGGCTTCATTCATCCAGAATTCCTGCTTCATTCACATGGGCCATGGGCAGGCTGCCTGCCGGGCACACGTTGTCAGTTCCTTTTGTAGGCCTCGTGCCTGGCATACCCAATAAATGAATGTTTGCTTGGCATTGCTGCCGGTTGGAAGGACATTTGGTTGAGGCAGGCACCTGCCGGATGAGGGAACACTTGAGAGGGGTTTGCGTTGAGTGGTCAGTGGATTTGCAGTTTTGCTCGGACCAGCAGCTCCATGGGATGAAGCAAGAGTATGGGCAGATGGCAGAGATGACTTCCCACTGGGCTCAATTTTCTTAACCAATATATTTTATTAACAACTTAGTGACAGAGCATATGTCACTTATAACCCAACTAACCAAAACAATAGGAAATGAGGATTAATAGACACAATAACAAAACCATAAGGATATCACTTCTGAGGAACGATCCTCCTGGCATAATCAGCAGGATTTCTTCTGCTGGAACCTAGAGTAACCAGAACCCAGAACCTCAGCAGGAGCCAGTGCCCCGAAGCCTTCCCTCGAGTGGTTCTATCCAGGAGCATCTCGAAGTGCAGTGATGAGCAGCCAAAACTCTCCCAAATCTCCAAAAAGCCCCGCCTCCAGTTTTGGGTTCATTTATATATCTCCTCCCAGAGTCTGGTCACGGGATCTTTTCAGCTGGCAACAATCAAGCTCCCGCCCGAGGTGGTTGGTCTTCTAGTGGATTAACCTCACCTGTTCTCTTACAAGACCATTCCGATCCCGCACTTGGGATCCTAAAAAACAGGTTTATCTCACCATTTTTCTCCAATTTGAATTGCTATGTGTGTGTGTGTGTGTGTGTGTGTGTGTGTGTGTGTGTGTGTGTGTGTGTACACTGTGCATGGGTGGAGTTCAGATAGCTCCTACAATGCAGGCCCTAGGGCTTAACCTCAGGCCATCAGGCTTGGTGGTAAGTACCTCAGCCTGCTGAGCCAACTTGCCAGCTCCCACTGCTTTTTTTTTTTTTTTTTTTTCCTTTTCTTTTCTAAATCCCTCTCTCCCCACCTGCATTTCACACGTGCTAAGCCAGGTCTCCGCCATTATATCCACTTACTCTTAGATTGCCATGTTAGCTGTACATATTTACGGCGTTCGGCGTGATGTGTCAGCCCAGATACAAAATGCACACTGATCAGATCCAGCCTTCCCTTGGCCGCCCACACTGGGCTCTGGGACTCGCTGTTCTATACTGGGCATGGTTTTTCTTCAGTACTTTTCAGTTAGAACCCTGAGTGCACAATCAGTGCAGGTGAAGGTGGCCTTGGGTCTCTAGTGTGACACCCCTGGGAGTTCTAGGGCCTGGAGCATTACTCTGCAGGGCTGTAGAGCAGGATGAGGCACAGGAGGGGTACGGGCGTGAGACTTCTTCACTGCCCAAGGCTGCCTGTGTCCCCGCTCCATTTCCAGGATGGCTGCCTGGGCCAAGGCCATAAGAGCATTTGGTCTCAGGGCACTGCGACATAGCGATGGCCTGAGCCGAATCCTGGGCACAGACACCAAACAACCCCTGTGCCCAAGCCAAGGGCCCTTTGTTTTGATGGGGCCTGGAGCTATCTGTGCCTTTGCTCCTTTCTCTTCCTCACAGCCCACTCCGTTCAGAGAGCTTCTAGGACAACACCGTCTTTGGCCTCCATACACCCATCCTGACTAGGTGCTGCTGGCCCAGAATGCATTTCTAGCAGGGGTTCCAGATGGCTCTGTTGCTGCTCCTCAAGGGATGGCACGCTGCGACCCACTGAGGTAGAGAACCGTTGGCCTCTTCGGACTCATCTCCAGGGCCCATTCCTCCCCAGTGTCCTTCGCTGCATAAATTCAAACTTGAAGTGATTGACATTGCGAGCCCTACAGAGGCCCCAGAATCTCCCTGCCGTTCTTGTGGGAAAGAACTGGCTTAGGCAGAAATGACCGTGTAGCAGCAAGCCCCCTGCCGTGGGGTAGAGGCCCCTCATGCTAGGTCATAGAACTGGCCTTGCCTAGCCCCTCCTATTTTCCCAACTTTCTAGTCTCTCGACTGACTAGGCAGTACCAAGGGCAGAGGTTATGGCTGAGGATTTCATAACAAAAGACAGAATTGCAAAAAGAAGAGCTCGGGGTTACTTGATTAGAAGTAGGTTGCCCACAGGAACCTTTACAAATGAATGGCCAGCAGGGTTTTATATGTTTGTTTTTGTTTTTGTGGTGTGTGGACAGGTGTGTAGAAGTGAGAGTACACAGAGGTGTGAGGGAGGCTGGGGTCAGCAAGCTCATCCTGTCCAGGTTCGCAGAGGTGTATGAGAGGCTGCGGTCAGCAAGCCTAGCCGGTTCAGCTTCTCCTGGCATTCCAAAACAAGCACATTCACTTCTCCTGGTACAGAGTGGTCCCCTCTGGAACAAGGATCTCATGCTGAGCTCCAGAGGAGTCCAGAGCGTTCTTGGGTGGCCAGCCCGTGGGAGATGGGCATGGAGAGGAAGGAGAAGCCAGGGTGCCCTGCTGGAATATCAAGTGCTGACTCCTAGCCCTGTCTTCCCCCTCACTCTGCTGTCCCAGCACAGGACTGCTAACCCCACCCAGGCACCGTGAACTGTAATGTCCGTTCCCATGTCAGGGTGGATGCTTCTCTGAGCAAGGAAAGACTGGGCTGTGGATGAGAAGCCAGATCCAGGGCCCCTCAGCCAGGTTCAGGATGTCTGGGGTGGGTACTGATGGGTGTGGAGTTGACTCTGGGAGGGCACCGACAACTCCTGAAAGAGGAACTTCGCCTCCTCGCTTAACATGCACACCTGGGGTTTAACTGTTCTGTGGACACTCGAGGGTGAAAATGGGAAATAGCCGCCAGGTACTAACGGTTGCCACTGCCAGTGCCTCAGACCCGGAAGCAGAGGTTCTACAGAAATGTTGAGAGGTATTTCTGTCGCAGCAGGGCGTGGGGGTGGAGGATCATTTGGGGGATTTCAAGAAGGTTAAATATAAAATGCTCGTTTCCCCCTCATTCTATTCATAACCCGAGGTGAAAGTTGAGGAAAGCTGCTAGCCTTTGAAAGTTTCGGCGGTTGGGCAATAATGGTTTGGTTGGAATGTTCTAGAACCATGGACTATAGAGATAGGTCACTCAGTCTAGCAGAAGCCACCGGTGGGTACCCACAAGCGTGGTGCTTTCACAGCGACAGAACAGCACCTGCATGGAACTGAACTCCAAATGAGCCTCGCAGAGCCCTGAGTGCTTCTTATACACCTTACATTCCTCAATGAACCACCATATTGTGGCAGTCTGTCCAAGCACGGCATGTTTTTCTGTACTGATGCAAGGTGTGTGACCACACTGTACTACACCGTGTCACCTGCCTGGGGCCATCTCTTGTTCTCTCTGAGACACCGCCTCAGCCTCGTTTTAGATAATAGCTCACCAAATGCTGCAGTGCTGGTGGTATCAGGGACGGTTTGTAGCTTCACAGCAGTGTTCCAAGCAGACCTTACGGAAAGTATCAGTTCCTTGTGAGTGCAAATAAGAACTCATGTTTAACATTTAAGATCCTTTTGAAGCCAGTGACAAGGAGGCTGAGGTGGAAAGGTTGCCCGAAGCCATGACATTTGAGACCAGGATGGGCAAACTAAGGAAACCAACATCTCAATACACAAAATATTTTTGAGGTGAATTTTTTTAAATGGGGGTGGGGTTCCTGTCAAGGCCAGTGACTTGACCATTGATGTGTCTGTGCTTCCAGCCACAACTGGACCCTGTGCGCTTTCTAAGGCTCACCACCACCTCACCCACTTCCTCCTCTCATCAGTGGCTGACGTTACTGAGTGAGTCCCCTGAAAGAGATGCTGGAAAGGAAACTGCAATGTTTTGCTTGGGGAGAAAAGTCTACGTTTTAGCATTAGCTGATATTGCCTGCAAACAACCTGAACCTTGTTGCCAGGCATCAAAATTCAGGCCAGGTGGGGTTGAATGCCACTGTATTTCCTCCTCCTCCTGCTTCTCCTCCTCCCGTTCCTCCTCCTCCTCCTCCTCCTCCTCCTCCTCCTCTTCTTCTTCCTCTTCTTCATCCTCTTCTTCATTTTTTGGATTTTGTTTGTTTTGTTTTCTGAGACAGGGTTTCTCTATGTAGCTTTGGCTGTCCTGGACTTGCTTAGTAAAACCAGATTGGCCTTGAACTCACAGCAATCCGCCTGCCTCTGCCTCCCAAATGCTTGGGAAATACGTACCCTTATAGTCACATTTGGTTGGGTTGTCTGGCCCACTGACAGCTCCCACTTTTACAAGCCAGAGCAATCCTAGGGCTGTCCCCACAGCCTTACTTAGAGGTCTGCTGGAGGCAGGTACAGGCTAAGCAACACTGTTTCTGACAGCCCGGGGGAAGGCATCCCAGTGAGGAATGGGTTAAACCAACCAGGCGTCACCTCTACCCTAGACCCATGGAGAAGAGTCACTGAGCAGTGAGAAGAAAAATGCAGAGTGGAATTTATGGGAAATTACCACAGAAGAAGAATAAGTCTAAGAATATCTACTGTATGTACCCTTTCCCAGCGTGCCCCAAGCCTGTCTGTTCTCTGTGACTGTTTGGTTGAGTTCAGTCAAGATCGACTGGGAACCTCCATGTATGGTGACTTGCAAATCTTTATGGAAGCACAGCATTTGGAAAGGAAATGGCACACATAGAGAATCCAGTACAAGGGACACCTGTCTACTTCTCCACAGGCTCTGGCTGTCCATGCAGTGCCCCACCCCCAGCCATTGTCCGTGTGTGCCATATCTGTACTGAATAGTCTTGTGAGTCATGTCCACCTCTGTCAGCAGCATCCTCTCCATCCTTGTTGCTTCATCTCTACAGACTTTGGACAAATTTCAGTGTTGAATGTTGATTTTCTTTCCTAGGGCTGGCTGCGGTGTATCTTGAGACCTGTTCTGTGTGTCATCACTATTCTATGTAGGCTGGTCTTGAACTCTTAATCCTGCCTCCAGTTCTCAAATGCTGGGATTGCCTGACTCTCCTGAGTTGTAAAAATGTCCTCTCCTTAGCATGGTGGGGGTCTTTACTGTGAGACCACGTCAGAGCTTCCTCGTTGGAGGAAAGCCACCTTAACCTACCAAGAATGCAGAGCCATGGGATTTTGTTGGTGCTGAGTTGTGCGGGATGGTCAAAGAAAGAGCGTCATGCCAGAAGGTAATCAGGCTCTGAGGCAGCAGAGAGGTCCAGTCTTGAAGAACCAAACCTCCAGCAGCTGGGCAGAAGGATATTTATTGGCTATTAGACAAAAGTTGGGTTTTTTTTTTTTATAAAACAAGTTCCTCATCCAAAAGCTCCTAATCTAATCTATATGTTCTGTGAAGGAAAACATTGCACTCCTGCAACTTTAGTCCTTATTGTACACGTTTTGGTTTGTGGTACTCAGTAACGTAAGATGCCCCAGAACTGCCAGGACCGTCTTGTAACCAAAGTCACAACTTTGGAAAAACAACCCTATAGATAACAGAAAACAGTTGTTGTTGTTGTTTTTTTTTTTTTTTTTTTTTTTACAATGATTTCTTCAAGGTCTTTGGCTTTAGCAGCCAGTCGGGTTGGGTTTGATCTGTGGGACCTCATAGCCAAACCAACCAACACCTGCAAGCTGAGATGTGTGTCTCAGGAAGACTTCCTGGTAGGGGTTGCTGAGCTGTCTGTCTATACCTGAGTGCTCTTTATAAGAAACTTCCCAGACTACTTTCCATAGCAACGAAGAGCAGGTTTTTCACATCCTTGTAGTCACCTTTTAAAACATGTGTAACCATCCTTGTGGATACAAAGTGAAAGCCAGCTACTTCAAAGACTTAGTGAGGCAACTGGAGAGATGGTTCAGTGGTTAGGAGCACTTGTTGCTCTTTCAGAGGACCTGAGTTCCATTACCAGCTCACACATCAGGCAGCACGCACAGTCTCAGCACTACCCCTAACTCCAGCTTGGGGGGGGGGATCAGATGCCCTCTTCTGAAGGCAACACACACACACACACACACACACACACACACACACACACACACACACACACAC
>OU015746.1:82630095-82657219 GCA_907169655.1 Acomys percivali | reverse complement strand
CACACACACACCCTCCACACACACACCCTCCACACACACACCCTCCACACACACCCTCCACACACATCCTCCACACACACATCCTCCACACACACCCTCCACACACATCCTCCACACACACACCCTCCACACACACACCCTCCACACACACCCTCCACACACACACCCTCCACACACACCCTACACACACACACCCTCCACACACACACCCTCCACGGGCACTGCTTAGCCTAAATTAGTCATCTCTGGGAAATTAAGAAACAACTAGGGGCCGACAGAGTCTCTTTTTTAAATTAAATTCACATGCTTGCCAGACGTGAAGCAGGGGTCAGAACAGACTACTGAGTAAGACAAACATTGAGAATTGAATTATGCTAATTTTGATTGTTGCAAAATCACAAGTTGTCATGTGTATCATGGAGAAATAAACATCAAGGCGGGATCATATGATTGGTTTGTTAGGCACGGAGTTAATGGCCTCAGAGTATGGAACCTTTGTCAAGAAGCCAGGGCTGCTATGCTGTCTTCCAGTTTGTAATGACTCTCAAGTGAGACCACGTGTTATTTATAACTTAGTTACCGCACAGTCTAAATGATGCCGATACTGTTAAGCCCCGGTTAGCTAAATGACTTGCCCTGAATAGATTTTTGTCTCTGATGACTTCTAACCATGACTTTTCTAGAGTCGTGCCTGCCGTTCCTTTCTCTTGGGGACCATCGAGACGAGATGCTTTATCTCTCTGAACACACCCACCCCTTTAGCACACTGAAGGGAGGAGCTCTTACTCAGCACATTTAGAAAGCATTTGGTTAACGTGTTGATGGGCTAAAGTTTGAGAGCTCTGATGTCATCTGCAGGGTATGTGGGCCGTAATTCCCTCTATTTCTGTCACCCAGGGTCTTTCGGGGGCTCATTAGATTTGTTAAGAGTAGAGTATAAATGGAGATGTGCTATTCTTTGCATTTCGAGGAGCATATAGAGACGTATGTGTAATTGCTCAGTTATTTATCGGTTAATTCTTTATAACTTAGAAATTGGTTTTGGGGACAGGATCTCATGTATTCCAGGCTGGCTTTGAACTCACTGCGTAGTCAGGGATGATCTCCAATCTCCAAACTCCCTGCCTCCACCTTGAAAATGCTGGGGTTACAGATGTACACCACCATGCTCTACTTATGGCAGGGGCCAAAACCAGGGCTGTGTGCATGCTAGGCAAGCACTCTGCCAACCTCACACAACTCTCATCAAATACTTTGAAGGTGCATATATTTCAATGAGCCAGGCAACTACGCTCAGTACCGAAAATGCAGCGCCCAACCACAGGAAAGGACTTGATTTCCTGGAGCCTTGCTGCTAGAGGATGCCATGCCATGGGGCCAGGAACAAACAGAAGCAGAGCAGAAGTCTGACTTTTGACCAGGTCCTCCATGTCTGAAAGAGGGAATAAGAAGGTTGCCGCTATGCCAGGCTGTTTCAGAGAATGTGTTCTGCATGAAAAAAGTCCCCTGCAAGATGCTAGCTTGAGATGTTTGGTTAAATGTGTATGTATGTTATGGGTGTTCCTGTGGGTGTGTGTACTTGTGCCTGTTGGTGGTGGGTGCACATACACTGTGTGTGTGTGTGTGTGTGTGTGTGTGTGTGTGTGTGTGTGTGTGTATGATGCCAATAGCATCTCTTTCACTGCTGGTCTTGATCTTACGTCTTAAGAAAGGGCCTTTCACTAAAGTTGGCGTTCACAGATTCAGCAAGGCCAGCTGGCCAGTGAGCTCCAGGGACCCGCCTGTCTCGGCCCTATGACCATCCTATGTTGGCTTTCAGAGATGGACTTTTATTTGCTTTTATCTGAATTTGGGTCCTCATGCTTGCACAGCAGCCATTTTGCCAGCTGAGCCATCTCACCAAACTGATGCTACTTTATTTAAGAAATATAGCTCTCTTCTATTTCCTTCTCTATCTGTAAACTTAAATTTATTATTATTATTTTTAAATCCTTTTTCTGCAACTGTATCACTAAGATGAATGACCTGCATCAGTCAGCTCAGTGTGCTGTGACAAAACACCCCAGCCCGGACGTCTGAATCCCTGGCATTTATTCTCTCTCAGTTCTGGTTTGTTGGGAGGCTGAGGCCTTGGCTGGTAGACATGTCTTCCCCCAGTTAGTCCCTCTGCATCCTGATTTCGTCTGATCAATCATAGGGTCTGGGCCTTCCCTAGGAACCTCATTTTCACTCCATTACCTATGAAGAACCCCTTAACTGCTAGTACAGTCGCTTCTGCGATATTGAGGTTACAACTGTAACAAATGAGTGGTGGGCAGGGTGGAGACCTGGGGCTAGCAGGGCCCAATCTAACCCATGATATCCTACCAAGTAAAATGCTCTTGCCTAAATGCACGTCCAAAGAACTCTAAGACAAAGGAGCAAACGCGTTTTTCTCTTAAAACTTTGAGAGCACCCCACCAAATTCAACTGACTAGGTCTGCCAGTAAATGCCCATGCACACACAGTGTCCTCCAGCAGACAGAACCACAAGGGTGCCTGGACCTCTGACTGGTCCACTCATTTCAGGCTTCTAGTAAGGACAACGGGAAGGCTCTTGGGTGTGTGTACATGTTATCATCAAGGAAAGAACTGGAATATGACGTTGTTGTGCCCAGCCAGGCTACAGGTGCCCAGTGGGGCCCTACAATGGACACGGGCTCCCGATACGCACCTGGTTGTTCCTGAGATGGACCGCGGGGTAGGGGCGTAGGAGGAGAGGAGGCCTCACCACGCTGTTTCCATATTGTGGAAAGAAGAACGCTTGCTCGTTTAAAAGCACTTTTCATTGACTCTGGAAGTCACACGTTGCCATAAGCAGTTCTTCCTTTCCCAATTTCCTTTAACTTACCTCGTATTCCCTTAAATAAAAATGGCTCTCCAGGCCGGGCATGGTGGCACTCAGGGAGGCAGAGGCAGGCAGATCACTGTGAGTTCGAGGCCAGCCTGGTCTACAAAGCCAGTCCAGGACAGCCAAGGCTACACAGAAAAACCGTGTCTTGACGAACAAAACCACCACCACCACCACAACAACCACCCAAAAAAAACAAAAACAAAAACAAAAACAAAACAAAAAAAGCCTCTTCAGACCAGAAATTCTTCCTTCTGACATGTATCCAAAAATGCTCTTTATGCTATTGAAGTCATGACTATGAGTTTAACGCCACCCCCCCCCTTTCCAGCTGTCATGATCCCACAGGAGAAGCAAGTAGAGGGGAAAAGCAATCCTCCTGAGAGCACTTGAGTAACTCCCTGTCCAGTGAACTGCTGTATCAATGTCACTGAAATGTAAACACTGCCACCTCTGCCACCAGGAAGCTCCAGTTTGTTCAGTTTGCACCTTTCGAGATTTTATTCCTGTGACAAAACACCATGACCAAAAAAGCAAGTCGGGGAGGAAGGGGTTTATTTGGCTTACACTTTCAGATCGTAGTCCATCATTAAGGTAACACATGAAATGAGCCAATACAATGCAGTTCGTAAAAACCCCTGCTCTTTTTTTTTTTTTTCTTAAGACAGGATCTCACATAGCCCAAGCTGGCCTGGAACTTTGGAAGTTGCTATCTAGACAAAGATGACCTTCAACTTTTGATCCTCCTGCCTCTGCCACCCGTGGACTAGGATTACAGGATGTGCCTCTATTCTGGGTTCATTCTATTGCTATGATAAAATACTCTGACCAAAAGCAGCTTTACTTGGCTCCCAAGTCCAGGACACAGTCCATGAGATCATGGCAGAAAGTCAAGGCAGGAACCTGGAGGCAGGAATCGTGGAGGGATGTTTGCACTCTAGAGGGTTCATGATCAGCTAGCTTCCTTCTACAGCCCAGAACCACCTCCCTAGGAGGGAGGTGGGATGGACCATCCTCTATAAATTATGACATACCCACAGACCGTCCTGATAAAGAAAATTATTCTCCCAGCACTCAGGAGGCAGAGGCAGGTGGGTCACTGTGAGTTCAAGGCCAGCTTGGTCTACAAATTGAGTCCAGGACAGCCTAGGCCACACGGAGACATCCTGTCTCGAAAAACCAAAAGGAAAAAGGAAAATTATTCAACTGAGAATATTTTCTTCAGGTAAATCTAGACTATGTCAAGTTGGCAGTTAACTCTAAATTAGGGCAACCACCGAAACTAGCTGTACGTGATGTTGGGGGTGTGGTAGGCAAAAGCCCTCCCCACTGAGCTGTGTCTCCAATGCCATCTTGGTTGGCCATTTTTTAGAGGAGGAAATCCAGTGAAAATCAGAGTTCATACATTATTTTCAACAGAAACACTCCACACAAATGACCGGCTCAAGACCTTCCACCAGATACAGCTGGATGACAAAGGCTAGACCACAGAAGAAGCTGTGGGTCTGACTCCCACCCACAGGGTCAGGGTCTTGCCCAGGCTGGCCTGAAACTTATTAAGTAGCCAAGGCTGCCTAGGTCTCCTGATAGGAATCATGGATGGAGAGGGGTATAAAGAAAAGCATGTTTTTCTTTACCACTTTTTCTTCTTTTCTTGCCATTTCAAGAATCAAACCCAAGGCTGCACACATTGTAGCTGGGCAATCCAGCACCAAGCTTCATTCCTGGTGTGGAAAGCAGGTTGTTCTCACTTCACTCTAATTGGAAGAAAGCAACACTTGTCGATGTCAATAAGTTACACTGATGGAGGCCTTCCAGGAACAGCTGGCAAAAGTACAACACAGAGACACACTCATGTCACGCAAGTAAATAAAACCAAGCTCTAAAAGAGGTCGAGTAGCCAAGAAGAAGAAAATTGAGAGATGAGTGAAAGAAAAATAAAAAGAGGTTTGGGGACTCTGCTGGCTTGCACTGGTTCAATGCCGGAACCCCAGTACTAAGAAAGAAAAGAAGAAATGTTAGAGGAAAGTTGACATATTGATCAAGGCATAAGTTAAATGTAAATGTTTTAAGTACATCAATTAAAAGACAGAGATCTACAGGATGGGTTTAAAATCAGAACCCAGGAACTGGAGAGATGACTTGGCAATAAGATCTGTAGTGCTCTTGAGTGGACCTAGACTGGGTTCCTAGTCCCCTCATCAGGCAGCTCACAACACCTCCAGGGGATCCAGCACCCCTGTCTGGCTTCTATGACACCTAAACTCACACAAGCTCATACCCCTGCCCCCCAACATGTGATTAGAAAACTAAAAACAAATCTTTTAAATCATAGCCCAGCTATGTAGTAAAAAAAAAAAAAGTTGTTTCAAATATAATGATTTTTGACAAAGAAGCCAAATCTACTCAGGAAAGAGGATAGCATCTTCAACAAATGGTATAACTGGATGTCTACATGTAGAAAAATGCAAGTAGACTAATGTTTATCACCATGCACAAAACTCAAGTATAAGTGGATTAGAGACCTCAACATAAAACCAGAGACACTAAATCTGTTAGAATAAAAAGTGGGGAAGAGCCTGGAACTCACTGGCACAGGAGACAACTTCCTGAATATAGCTCCAACAGCCCAGGTCTTAAGGTCAACAATTAACAAATGGGACCTCATGAGGCTGAGAAGCTTCTGTAAGACAAAAGACACCGTCAGCAGAACAAAATGACAGCCTAAAGATGGGAAAGATCTTCACCAACCCCATATCTGACAAAGGTTTATTGTCCAAAATAAATAAAGAGCTCAAGAAATTAAACACCACCAAACCAAATAACCCAATTAAGAAATGGGGCTCAGAAGTAAACAGAGAATTCTCAACAGAGGAATATCAAATGGCTGAGAAACACTTAAAGAAATGTTCAACATCCTTAGTCACCAGAGAAATGCAAATCAAAATGACTCTGAGATTCCATCTTACATCCATCAGAATAACTAAGATCAAAAACTCAAGTGATACCACATGCTGGTGAGGATGTGGAGAAAGGGGAATACTCCTTCATTGCTGGTGGGAATGCAAGCTTGCACAACCACTTTGGAAATCTATCTGGTGCTTTCTTAGAAAACTGTGAATAAGACTTCCTCAAGATCTAGCTATTCCACTCCTTGGAATATACCCAAAAGATGCTCCACCACACAACAAGAACATTTGTTCAACCATGTTCATAGCAGCCTTATTCATAATAGCCAGAACCTGGAAACAACCTAGGTGTTCCTCAGTTGAAGAATGGATAAAGAAACTGTGGTCCATTTGCACTATGGAATACTACCTAGCTATTAAAAACAAGGAAATCCTGAAATTTGCAGGCAAATGGATGGAACTAGAAATGATCATCCTGAGTGAGTTAACCTAGACCCAGAAACACACATATGGTATATATTCACTTATAATTGGACACTAGCCCCAAAAGGGATATCCCATGAAAGTCTTCACTTACCAGGAGATTGGGATAGATGCGGGGACTTCCTATTGGGACTCTAGGCAAGAGAAGTATGGGAGAATAGGGAAATAGAAGGATCCAGAGGGTCCTAGAAACCTACAAGAGGACCATCATGATGGGCGCATCTGGACCCAGGGGGTTCTGCACAAACTACTGTACCAACCAAGGACAATGCAAGTGTTGGACCCTAGAGTCCACTTGGGTAGTAGGGGGTCATCGCGAGAGACCACTCGAGGACCACAGTGTTGATGCAAAAGCACAAGGTTTATTGCTGACGCGCATCAGTGGGCCTCAGCACTCACTCAGGAGGGAGGCACACCGAGTCACTGTTACAGACTATTCTTAAAGGCTAAAACCTCAAAGGTTAGGAGGGGCTGCATGGCCTATGTTAGGATTGGCTCTGGTGGTCGCTAGGGGTGCTTGTCTAATTATTATTGGCTATTGCAGGGGTTGTTGGCCCCGGGAGCTGTTCTTGGCAAAGAGGGGTGTTGGGGAGTTTCTAGAGAATTTCCAGATGGTAATTGTTTACCTTAGTTGAAATTGTTTATCTCGGTTGGCCACCTTGATCTCAGAAACTGAAGCTGAGCTGGCCTTCAATTCTTTCTGGGTCATTTTCCCAAGCTTCTCTGGGTCACGTTCCCAGGCTGGCTGAGAGAGAGGGCCTTACAATCCCCCCCCCTTGAGGTTTTTTAACTGGCCTTAATCTCAAGGCATGTCCCCATTTCTGAGGACTTGGTGGTACTGTTGAGTTAGGTTCAGGGCCTGAGTTATAGCCAAAACAGGGTACAAGGGTGAGAAGCAAAATACTTATAGTCAATCCCGTAATCGGGTAAGTCTTATCTTGAGTGGATCTTGGGAGCGATGGAGCTGCCATCGTGGTGTCTCTGGAGCGGAGTCAAGAGTCGCTGGGGCAGCTTTGGCGAGAGAGGCGTGAACCCCAGGCGGCTATTTCATCGACCTTGAGAGCGGTGGGTGTGGTGAGCAGGACGGTGTAGGGCCCCTTCCAGCAAGGTTCGAGTCCTTGAGACCGGTGTCGATGGATGTAGACAGAGTCACCAACATGGAAGGGATGTCCCGCTGTCTGAGAGTGGCCAGGTTTGTAAAGTTCAGCCAGTGGGGGCCCAAACTTGGGCTTGAACCACCTGGAGTCCTTTAAGGCAGGCCAATAAGTCAGTTTTGGAAGCAGAAGGTTGATAAGAATTAAGCATAGCAGACAAAGGGGGTGGTCCTCCATACAAGATTTCATAGGGGGTCAGGTTAAAACGTGAGGGAGTGTTTCTGGCTCTGAATACAGCAAAGGGTAGGAGGGGTCTCCAATCTTTTAAGCCAGTCTCAATGGTCAATTTAGTCAAGGTCTCTTTTAGAGTCTGATTTATTTTTCTACCTGTCCTGAACTTTGGGGTCTGTAAGCACAATGCAAATTCCAATTAGTCCCCAAGATCTTGGCCAGTCACTGACTTACCTGGGAGACGAAGGCCAGCAGTGTGGCAAGCACTCTCTCTGATCCTCATATAGAAAATATACATAAAATTTAAAATGTAATAAAATATTAAAGCTTTTGTTCTGAAAGGGATCTTCTGGTTGCAGGAGAGGAAAAGCTACTGTGGACTAAGTAGTCCACAAACCGTGCATTTGATATGAACTTATGTCTGGAATATAATATTCAAAAGTCAACATTGAAAGAAACATTAGAAAATGGGCAGGAGCCAAGGAGAGGATATAAGATGGAAAATGGTCATTGAAAGGGCTTTCGGTATTGTTAGCTTATTAAGAAAAAGTAAATGGTAGACATCACTGTGGATCTACTAGACAAGCTAAAATGAAGTTGGAATATTGGTTGTGACCCAAAATGCTGCCACAGCGGACAGAAGAATACACAACCTGTGGGTGCAGCAGTGAGATGAAACAGACACTCTATACAAAGTGGTTTAGTGCTTTCTCAAAGATGGACACACTGCGACAGGGTTTGGAGATGCTGAGGAGCAGGGTGCTCATCTTGAGTGTGTGATGGTCTCATTCAAGTCACCAGCCAGACAAAACACACCACATACCATACAGTTAGGACCCAGCAGGGCTCCCTGAGCCTTTATCTCACCCCATCAGTGGAACCTGGGATTCATGCAGGAGCTTGTAAACAACCATGGAAAACATCTGTACCAGCCTACAGCACTCCTCCAGGGGTGATTGGTTAGGGCCAACTATGACACTCCCCTCATGGAATACACAGGGATGGCTCTGGCACCCCATGCCTGGGCATTATGCGGGGCACAGATAATGTCAAAAGAATGCACGTTGTGTGATCTCATCTGTGTCACAACCCTGAAATAACAAAATTACCGAGATGGAAAAGGGATTAGTGGTTGTCAAGGCTAAGGAATGCAGGTCGGTGTGGCTCTCAGAGCAGCATAAAGGAGGTTTCTGCAATGCAGGCACACTTTTATTTCTGAGCCACAGCGGTAACTATACAAATGCTCTCATGGTAAAGCAACACACCCCATCCAGTGTGAAGCTCCTTATTCTTATGTGGTCCCAGGATGTAAACTATGGGAAGAAGCTGGGGAAATGCTCAGGACCTTCCTTTGTTCTCTCTGAGATTTCCAGCATCTCTATACATTTAAAAGCTTTAAGAATAACAGAATAGAAAGTTGCAATAATTGCAGTAGTCTAAGTATGAACATTTAGCATGTGATAAGTAGTTTTTTTTTAAGGTTAGGATAGAAAAATATGGACTTTTTTTTTAAATTAAGAATTCATTAAAAATCAGTCCAAAGCAAAGCAACTTAGGATTTCAAGGGTACACGCACAAATTCCAGAAGGACTGAGGATCATCAGTAAAGGAATGGGTGTCTTCACACCAGGTAGAAGGGGTCTTCCTGAGTGAGCAGGCTGTGAAATCCAGAATCCTGAAGGGAAAGGCCAGAGGAGTCGAAACTTAGAGATACCAGTTCTGCTCCACCATCCATGGAAGATGCAAGAACTGCCTGTGACAAATTTGTGGCCTATATTTGGGACACATGACAGTACACCAAACGTTCCTTCTAAGGACATGAAATGAGAACAGGCTAAGGAAAGACACAAGGGGAGAAAACCAGAGCAGGAACAATGCCTAGGAAGCAGCTTGTGCTCTGTACAAATTATCTATGAGCCTTAGAGGAAGGTACCATGGTGTCCTAGAGCATTCCAAAGGGGGCCTCCAACATTGTGTTCAAGGGTGCCCCAGATGAGTACTTACAACAGAGTCATGGGCAAGGTCACTCTTTGAACACCAATTTGGTAATAGCCATAAAAATAGAAATATGGTGACCCTCAGATCCATGTAAGCCCGGGAAGTTTATCTCATGGGATTATTGGGTTGAGGGAGGAACAGCAAGCAAAGAGAGGAGTCTGCAAGCATGGTGTCTGAGGTTCAGGGTTAGAACCATTTTCATCTCTTTCACTCAGTAGTGATGTGGTTACATACAGCACGATGTGGCCATGCCTTAGCATACCACTCAGACCAAAAATCAGCGAGGTGAATAAACAAACAAACAAGCAAACAAACAGAGGGGGCAGTTGAAATGAAGCTTTGATTTTGAGGAAGACGCTATTTAAGCTTCAAGCACAGGCACTGACAATTATGTATGTATGCATGTATACAGTGTATATGCGTTCAATTTCTCCCTCCTCCACAGCTTTGTGATTTCAAAGTCTCCTGTTAAAAAAATAATTTGACGTCATCCTCCACCTTTGGCTCTTACAGTCTCTGTGCCCTCTCTTCTGGGAAGATCTCTGAGCCTGGGTTGGGCGGAGCCTGTCCCATTTAGGACTGGGAACACCTCAGTGGTCTTCTCTGCACATTCCCAGTTTAGGGTCTGGGCTTTCCGGTCACAACTAGGCTGTTGGCGTTCGCAACAGCATTCACAAGACCTACACAAGCTCTAGCCAGACAAAATCCCAACATGGAGTGGGAAAAAGGGAGGCAGCAGCCCCTAGGAGCCATTGGCATTTGATGGCTGCGGGGAGAGGAGGCAGCTGTCTTTAATGACTTGACTCCTGGTAGGTTGATCACAGTCCAGGGCCCGCCCACTCCCAGGAGCAGTTGGGCAACGTGGACAGGTGGGGAGAAGGCAGTGTTCTCAATGTTGAGGTGGAGATGGGAGGAGTGGGAGGATGAGTGAATGTGATCGAAATACACTGTATGAAACTCTTAAAGAATTTATACCAATATTATTAAAAAGATGAAAGGATAAAAATAACTTTGAAGAAGAAAGGAAGCTCAGTGGAGCGGCAGAATCGGTGATAGTGGAATGAAGGGGGGAAAGTGAGCCGGGTGGTCGCTAAACCAGCACCACAGCCCAGACCCAATTTCGTCCTCCTGCCCTGTGGCTCTCACACCCGCCTGTGGAGCCCCCCGCTGGTCCTTCCAAAGCAGCAGATCGTCATCCTGTGGCTGTGACCACACAGCCAGGAAGCAGGGACGCAGCAAGGGTGCGGCTGACATGCCTTGGCATCTGCGGGGTGGGCGTGGGAGGTCAGGCAAGGCACCCTTGGAAGGAGCGGTGCCTTCTCAGACGTCCTGGGCCACGGGAGCTACCGTTATCTTCTCCCGGGATGGGGACAGGAAGATATGGATGGGTGATAACCATAGCACCCATGGCTGCCTGGACCTTCCACCTTGTTTCCATTTTGTAAAGTACTTGTTTTGCAAGCACAAGGACCTGAGTTTGAGCCCTAGAACCTATGTGAAGAAAGCCCCAGTCTAGTGAAATATGCTTGTAATATCAACACCGAGGAAGCAGACAGGGGGATCCCGGGATCTCTGGGCAGCAGGCTACATTACCTGACAGTAGAGGCTGACCTCTGGCCTACATACACACGCACGCACACACGCACGCACGCACGCACGCACGCACGCACAATCACATATACACTATCACACACACACACACACAATCACACACACACACAATCACATATACACTATCACACACACACACACACACACACACACACACACACACACACACACACACACACACTCAGAAGGATTGATCCCTAAAGCAGTGGGGTGGAGCCATTTCTAACACCCTGCCCTGAGTAAGCCCCACACAGTGCTTGGCAGATTAGGAAAAGCAGCCTGCTAGCCCTCTACAGATCCTACTCCAGAATTCCAGAGCTCCCTTGTCATCTAAACTCCTAATCTTTTCTGATGGCTCTGGGAACTGCCAACCATGTGATTTCTCTTAGTATTTATGTCTTTTTTTTTTTTTTTTAACATTAACAAGCAGCAATGTTTCTCTTTGTGGAATTAAACTTCACAAAAATATCTTTGCAAGCAGATTTGTGTCTTGATAACAATCTGTTGATTAATTCGGCTGCGGAATGCTGATGGATGCTCCAGTCTCTGGGACTGCTTCCAACAGATGCGCATCAGTGTAATTAAACCCTTCCAGCATTTTACAACTGTCACACTGATGTTTCACCACTGACACCAGCCTGGCTTCAGCTCCAGGTGGTATGTGTGTGTATGTACATGCATCTCTCCATGTGTACAAATATGTGCTTGTGTGTGTGTGTGTGCACGTCTGTGTCTTTTGTAGAAGCACAGTGTTCAGCTCTGAGTGGTGTATGTGTGTATGTACATGCATCTCTCTGTGTGTGCGAATACGCATGTCTGTGTCTTTTGTAGAAGCAAATACACTGTGTTTGTATCTCACCTATGCCCAGTTTTTCAAGTGAGGTCTCTCAAGATCCACTCACTTTATACCTCACGCGCTTCGTTTTGGACAGCTGTCCCCTAAAGGTGTGACATGTTTGGTCCTCAGCTTGTGGTGCTCCTAGGAAGCGGTGGCATTTTTAATAGCAGGGTACAGTGGGAGGAAGTCAGAAGTCAAGTCAGGAGCCAATGACATGGCTCAGCTTGACACTCAAGCCTGGTGACTTGAGCTCCATTCCTGGAAGCCATGTGAAAGTTGGAGGAAACAGACACAACAAAGTCCACATCTGGCCTCCTCATGTGTGCCAAGAAAGGTGTGCTGGTACATAAACATTACACACATACATGCACGGGCACACAGAAATAATTTTTTTAAAGCCATGTCATTGGAGAGATGCTCACAAAGGAAATATCAGAGGCCTTGCTTACCCACCCCACCCGCTTCTTTCTCCTGGAGTAAAAAGCATCCATCACCTGCTTTTGCTAGCTCACACCATCAGAGCGACAGGGCTGTGGGAGCCACCAGCTCAAGTGAGGTTTTTCTACATCATGCTGATTTGTCTCAGTAGCAGAAAGCTGGTGAATACAGGGGTGTGTGCCTCTACCTCCCCAAAGGCCTTCCCCTGCCTCTGTCCAAGCTCACAACAGTGAGAAAGAAGATGAGAAAAGCCCAGGTTTGGGAACAAAGCAGAGCCATGTTTAAATCCCGGTGCTGCTAGGTGACAGGAGTCTCAGGTTCTCCGTGCTGAATGGAGTTAAGTGTTTTAGAAGGAGACTTAGAAGGTGATGTTTGTCAAGCACGTTCACACAGGCATGGGGACGCAGGACTTAGAGATCCTTCTATTACAGTAAAAAAAAAATCACTTCACTACAATGAACTCACAAAGAGAAACCCCCCCATGCTAGATTAAGGTAGCCACTCAGATACTTACTTGTCCACTCCCACTCCAAGCTCTGTCCATCTCAGCGAGGCTCCATACCATTAGCGTGGCTGCTCTGAAGCCGTGGAGCCTACTTAGGGTTTCACTGTTTCAACATTAATTACATTTTTATGTGATTTTTCTTCTCCTCCCATGCCCCCCGCCAAGGGAGAAAATATAGGACAGAGTTAAAAACTAGACAAAATGATTCACTTTCTATCCTCTTCGGTGGCTCATGTGACTTTTGCCTGTGTTCCACCCTTCCTCATCTAATATGTTCTTCCTTGGCCTCCCGTCTACATGCTACATTTGCCACCGTTAACATATAAACATGAATACGTTATAGACTAAGATCTGTTTCTGAGGGGGAACAGCCATCCCTCCCCAGATCAGGTGACCTTGCTTAATATTGTAAGAACTCCTTAGCAAATGGTTGTTAAAGTTTAGACAGTTTTACATACACAGAATCATGTGATCTTCATAACACCCAAGAGAAGGAATTTGCTTCCTCAGATAGAAGAAAATCAAGGCATTGGTTGGCTGTACAGCCTGGCCAGGGATTCTAGAACATTCCAATCTCAATGGCTGACCGGTGGGAAGGCATCAGAGAAGTGAAAGTGAGGTAATATGGATGTGGGGAGTGAGGCTAGTGACCTCCTTGGGGCCATTGGTGCAGATGCAGAACACAAGGGTCCTGTTTTGTTGTCTCATTTTGTTTTGTTTTGAGACAGGGTCTCACCATGTTGCCCAGGCCAGCCTCAGATTCACAGAGGTCCATCAGCCTCTGGCTCCTGAGTGAAATTCAAGGCAGGTGCCACAGAGTGCAGCAACAAAGATCTTTTAACACTCCTGTTCATTTCTGGGAGTGCGAGAGTTCATTATTTCATGTGGTCAATCCTTTTAGTATCAGCAGTGCTTGCACGGCCAGGATCCATCACTGGGAAGTTACACACACTCTCTAGATTCTGAGTCTTTTTGTTTGCTTGTTTGTAGCCCTGGCTGGCTTCGAACTTGAAGAGATCTTTCTGCCCCTACTTCCTGAGTACTAGGACTAAAGGTGTGCGCCAACGCCATGCCCAGTACTAGACTCCATATCTTAGCACTGTGATAATGCTGCCTGTGTGTAGTGCTTGACTCTTTACTCTCGTGAGTTTCAGAATCCTGGTTGGAAGGGATTGTTAGGCTTATGGATTGCTCCCACAACTCCTCGGTCTTGTGGTCACTGCAACATCACAGTGTCTTGTGGTTTATAAAATGCTCAATTGCACTATTCTCAGTCACCCAGGGGCCCAGCAGGACAGGATCTCACAGCCACATAGAGAAATGTTAAGACAGAGGCTCAAATGATTTTCTTCTCTAGTTTCTGCTCAAACTCCCCACAAGACTGCACACTAGAATACATGTCTTTCTTATTCTACTCACTCCTTTCTCACCATATTTGAAGTGTGTGTGCATATATGTGTGTATGCATGAATATATGCATGTGTATGTGTGTTTATGCATGGGTGTGTTCATATATGACATATGTATGTATGTGTGCATGTGTATCCATGTATGTGTGTATTATAGGTATTTGTGTATGTATATATGTATGTGTATGTAAGTATATGAGTAGGTATGTGTGTATGTTCAGCATGTGGGAATAGTTATATATGTAGAATATAACAATGTGTATTAGTTAACAAGAGGAAAATCAGATATGCCCATCCTTTCTTTGTAAAGAATGCTTTACTGACACAGTCACAGCTACTCACTTACATGCTGCCCGTGGATTTTCTTGCTATAGCAAGCAGCAGACTTGGGCAGTTGCTGCTCAGGCTGTCTGTCCTTCCTGAATAATGTAAGGTCTCTCCCTGCTGACCAAGTGTGCACAGCTCTGAAATAGACCATATACTAGACAGCACACCACAGAACACATATAGCACATGCAGCACTAACTTGTAAGTCACAAATAGGCTCTCCACTGTGGTTAGTATACACAAGACACATGATTGCACCTGACGTGGTTGTCTGTGGACCATCTTATCCTGGCTAAAGTTTGTCCTCTTGAAGCACCAGAGTGTTTCTCTCTAGCTGGGGTTTGTCGTGTGGGAAAAGCCGAGCAAGGCCTGATGAGTTTGCTTAACGTGCACAGAAACTCTCAGACAGCAATTACCAAGCGTGGTCCTGCTGAGTTCTGTTCTGTCTTTTCACAGAAATCAGTAACAGATGTGCTTGCTTTTAAGGCTGGGCCTCACCGAACACTGCGGTTCAATTGGGGTTGAGAGACTGGTTCCCTGAGCCACTCAGAGAACACACCGCTGGCAGGGAACCAGTGGATTTGAATGTTGGGGGCCCAGACAGAGAAACAGCTTTGAGGTCTAGAGCATTCCAGAGCTAATTTGAGGGGAGAGATGGGATAAAAAAAAAAAATTCAAATGTGGTAAACAGATGTGTGGAGATTGTGTTCACCGTGTGATTCCTGTGACCCCCTCAGTTTGTTGTGTTTTGCTTTCCAGACAAGAAGTTACCGCAAAGCACCAGGGTAGAGCCGGTCTCTGGTATTATACACCATTTATTCCACAAGATGGCATAAGAAAGCAGGCCATTGCTCTTGGGTTGGCTTCTCAGTGTGCACACAAGCCTTTGACCACAACAAAGCTTCTTTGCTCCACCCCACGCAGCTGAGGTGGGACTGGTTCACAGGTGTTAATGAAGACGACATGAGCTGTTGGCAGGATGGCACGCCTTCCTGCTGGTTAACAAGGATGCCTGCATAGCCCTGCTGGAGCCAAACAGTTCTCCTCTAGCTCATGAATATTCATAGAAGGCACCGGGACTCCACGGACAGCTACAGAGCACTGTGTTTTGGAATGTCAACAAAAGTTTCCTCTGTAAAACACATCAACTGAGAGTTCCGAGTGTGGACGTGGGCCTGGACAGTGGGCTGCACTCTCCGACCAATGTGGCAACATTGCCAGAGTTGATGGCACTTCCTGTGGTCCTATACACCGCTTAGCTACTCTTCGGTATTTCTTTTTTATCCACCCCCCCCCCTTTTCCCTTTCCACATCCCTGAAGTCCTTAGGGTTTTAATTCATAGAGGGTTGAGGGCAGGCAATGGTTGGTGGCATGGAGACCTGGCCTATTAACGGAGAAGCCTGTGGATGTTTTAACTGGGAAACGGGTCTCTGAGTACCTAGCTTTTCCTGGCAGAACATCACATACAAGAGAAGGCTTGTCCACATGACCTCAGGATGGCTCACTTGGTGCTCTTTGCGACATGCCTCTCTCTGGAGTCCTGCAGCTAACCAAAACATATGTGGGCTATCGGGGATGGGTACTGACAGTCCACTGCGTTTTGGCCTTGTCCTAGTCAGCACTCTGGGGACCCATAGGTTTGAGGAGCTAGTGATGCTGATAGCTGGTGGTCCCGATACCTACACAGGAGTAGTTCGGGGAGGCCCTACCTCCACCCACGGACACCCAAATCTTGCAGATGCTCAAGTGTTTGCAAAACCAACACACTGGTGCTAAATCTCTATTGCTGGTAAAACATAATGGAATACAAGTGCCTTACAATGACTTGCCTCACTGTTTGGAGAATAGTGGCAAGAAACAAACCCATGAGGCTGGGGATATGGATGGCTCAGGGGGTAAAAATCACTAGCCTCGCAAGCCTGGTGACCTAAATTTGATCCTGAGTGAGGCCAAGTGAAAAGCCTGACGCCCTGGTGTGGTCCGCTGCTCCTACTGTGAGATGGTAGTAGGCTCCACAAGGCAACAGCAGAAATGCCCAGAGAAACCCTGCCTCAGCAAGGTGGGAGCCAAGAACTGACTCCAAGTGGTCCTTTGAGCTCCACACATGCACAGTGGTATGCAAATGCTTGGTGTGTGCATGCATGTGCACACATGCACAGTTTTGATTTAACATAACTGTACACATTCAGGGCAGATGGCCTTTCCCTGCCCTCCCAACCCCCCCCCCCGCCCGCAATAATTTCAGCCCATCGTTGGCTGACTGACCCCATGAGTTTGAAAGCCATAGAAATGTGGAGGCTGCAGGAGGTGGGGGTGGGGGCTGTTTCCTTTCAATGGCCACAGAATCATGGTTTGAGGCTCAGTGCAAATGGATATCACTGTCTGGAAGATGGTCCCATGGAGTTTTCATGAGCCGTGGAGTGCTTCATGGAGGACTGCAAGGGGATGAAGGGTCTGCGTGGTTTGACTGTGGGCAAGTGGCTGCCTCATTAGTGGGGAGGCATGACACATGCAGGAGCGGAAGATTCTCTAATTACACTAGACTTTTCTCTCTATTGCTAATTAACTCTCCTCTGGACGCAGCACAGCTCTTGCTGGGAGAGATAAGGATCTGCAGTCGCTCAGCCCTGCTCTCACCTGGCTGGCGCTGGCATCAGCCCCTTAGATGGGTTTTGGCACAGCCTGTGTGTATCTTACGAGGCTCATAAAGCCACTGGCGTTTGGAAATCCCCTGGAGCTCGGTTGCTGCTCTGTCATGCCTGCAGGGTGCTGTGTCATCTGCTAATTATCCCCAGCTCGTTAGCTCCAGCTATGATGTAGGAAGAGGGGCGTCTCCCCACACAAGATTCCCGAGCTGTTGTGTGTAGCTTGCTATGATCTAAGCTGCATCACTTCTCTTGCTTGCCAGGGCCAGGTGCTTAGGAGTTTGGGAACTGCTTTCTTCTCTCAGATGCTAGGTGTCTCACAGCATGGGTGTGTGAGATCCCTGGGCAGAGAACTCAGTTTTCATCTCCTGAACTTCAGGCAAGATGGAGGGCTCCAGGCTTTGGAGGGGGGAGATAGCCCAATTGGTAAAGTGCTTGCTTCAGAAGTATGAGAATCTGAGCTCAACCCCTAGTGCTCACATAAAAAGCTAGGCGTGGCAGTATTCTCCTGAAACCCTAGTGCTGCCCAGCAGGAAACAGGACTCCTGGTTACTTGGTGACCTTGTCCAATCAGAGAGCTCCATCCAGGTTCAGTGAGGAACCTAGTCTCAAAAAGTAAGGTGGAAGAGGGCTTGAGAAAGACATCTCTTTTTTTTTTTTTTTTTCGAGACAGGGTCTCTCTGTGTAGCCTTGGCTGTCCTGGACTGCCTTTGTAGACCAGGCTGGCTTCGAACTCACAGCGATCCGCCTGCCTCTGCCTCCCAAATGCTGGGATTAAAGGCGTGCACCACCACAGCCCAGCATCTCACTTTGAACTCTAGAGGCTACACGTGTGTGTGTGTGTGTGTGTGTGTGTGTGTGTGTGTGTGTGTGAGAGAGAGAGAGAGAGAGAGAGAGAGAGAGAGAGAGAGGCAGAGACAGAGAGACAGAGACAGAGACAGAGAGAGCGTGTATATGTGCATGTACACACACATGCACATGTACACACACACACACACACACACGTGCACACACACACACACGGATGATGGCTCATAATACCCAGGCTGATAAGATAGTTTTCAAAAATAACAATGATGTGATTGCTAAAGCTCCAGGGTATGGGTGAGGGAAGGAGACTGGAGCACAAAGGAATATATAACATAGCAGAAAAGAAATCAAGGACCAGTGACTCTGAGGGGAGGAAGTGGCCAGATGACAAATGGGGCCTGGAGGCTCAGGCATTTTTGCCCAGCTGTGCAAGCTGAACCTTAACGTTGCTGTGCAGATGGTTCGTGTATGGTCAAATGGCTTGCAGCAATTTTTTCATTCATCCAATTAATAATTTTTAATTGTAATGAAAGATAGTGCTTGCACTAGGCAAGCCCTGATGTGCATACAGGTACACAAAGAGCCACACACATGCATATGCGTAGGCATACATGCACAGAGGCATGCGCACATGCACATACATATGTGCATAGTCAGAGGCATACACAAGCAGATACAGATGCATTCATACACACACATACACATATAAACATGCACACATGTGGCACACATACATGAATACACACTACAGAAACGGAAGCAGCATCTCCCATCACTGGCCTCAACATCCTGCTTTACAATCAGTGTGCACACGTGCTCAGCTGAGGAGGAGCCAATGTTGTGCCCCTTTGCAAGCATACAATGTGTGTGGCTTATTTATAGCCACTTGGGGAGTTCCCGATTTGTTATTTGGAGGCAGGAATGATCCTGGAAGCAACACTGGGGTGATGCAGTTTTCTCTGCTTAATTTCCCCAGTGTGCCTGTAATTATTGATTTACCAAATGAAAGAATCCTCTTTTTGGCAGGCAGCCATTACTTCAGCTAATCCTGTACACCTAAATGAAGGAAGCCATCAAGTTCCCACCATCCTCTGTGACCAACCAGCCCCAGGCTTCTCGGGGCCAGAGTGCCCCTCCTGGGAGCTACCCCCAAGGAGACACTGGGCTTGTTTATAGCTTTACAGGCTTATGACTGAGTGTGTAGCACACATTCTCCTTGTCTGTATGCTTTTCCCAGTATTTTAATTAATCTTCAATTTCTCCTTAAAACAAGACACTGCTGTTTGAAATGAGGCAGTAAGATCCCTAGACACAGATTGTGCCTGTTATTCTGCATGATAGCTGGCATCCTGGCTTGCCAAGGCTCTCTCCATTCACAGCACACCGTCCAACCGCCTTGCCATCATCCCTTGAACTTGCCAGGGCTCCCACTCAGTTCCATTGTGGGAGAACCCCAGCGTTTGAACAACTTGGCCAATCTTTCTTTCAACTAATTCAGCTTTATCCTCAGTCCATGGGGCTTCATGCCTTGCTTTGTTCCTGGGCCTTCTAGAACCCGATGCTTTCCCAGCAGAGTGCTGGTGCTGATCACAGAGTGAGAATGCTGGCTGCTGCACATCTCCTTGGTTACTGTCACCTCTATAGTGACATATAGCAGGATATGGGGCTGCTTCAGATTGTTCACAGCAGCTAACAATAATGTGTCCTGTGCTCTGACAGGGGCTTGATTCATGCCAGCTGCAGATAGTTTAATTCTGGGAACTCTTGAGAGGGTATAAATGAGGGAGTCCTGAGAGGGCTTGTGGCAGCTGTTCCTCCCCCTGTTGCTGTCCCCACTGCTGCTGGTTCTGCTGCTGCCTTTGCTATTCCTGGCTGGCTGGACCGCTGGGTATCCTGACGACGAAGATTGGACTTGCCCCCAAGGAACTATACTTATTCAGCGGAAATAGCCTATAGAGTCTACTTCCCTTTTCCCCTTTAACCTTCTTTCTCTCCTACCTAGTGTTGGGGGATTGGAAGGGATTGGGATAGATAAGGGTTGGAAGGGAGGTAGAAGTATAAGAGTCCAATAAAACAGATAAAAAACAAATGTGCCTGCATAGCTTCTCTCCCAGGAGCAGTCCTTTGCTTCTTCCTCTCTGTCCTGCATCTATCCATGCAGCTGCTGGGATCCATCCAGGCTCCCTGGGATGCTCACACCACAACCTGTGTATGGAATTCCTCACTGCACACAATCCTGTCTGGAACAAACTGTGTTAATTGATTCATATTTCTGGCCACTGGACTAAAGCACATCTGCCATTGACTTTTTTTTTTCTTTAAAGTGCTGTCATCTTTTTCTGGTTCCTCACATCCAGGTGGTTTGTATTTGCCAGGATTTCTTTAAGGGTTTTTCTCCTTTCCTCTTTAGGGACTTCTATCATTTTCATATTGTTGTCTTAAGGTCTTTTTCTTGTGCGGCAGCTATGATGGAATATCCAGACCTGCTGTGGTAGGACAGCTGGGCTCTAGTGGAGACATCGTCGCCCGGGCTGTTGTTGTTTGTGTTTTTACCCTGGTGTCTCGGTATCTGGGCTTGGGATGATGATTAAGGATCTGGGTGTTAATTTCTGGATTTGTTTTTGCTGGGTGGGTATTTTGTTTTTTACTTTCTGTTTACTCTCTGGATTTTCAGACAGTGTGATGGCTGTGAGTTGCCTGTTATCCTGGCCTGTTCAGCTGGTGTGTTCACAGGGAGTGCCCACTGGGGTTGGAGGCTGGCTAACTGAGATGAGGGGTTGGAGGCTGGCTAACTGAGATGAGCTGGAGGAGAGAAGGCCTTGTGACCTGTTGGAGATGGGGTCAGAGAGGAAAGGGAGAGCACAGTAGATTTCCAGTTACAGATCTGTAAATGAGATTGGTGGATAGGATCTCAGGCGCAGTAAGAGAGATGTGGGTCTGTTTTCAGCCTACTTGTGGCCTGGGAGGAGCTGCCGTAGGGTTAGCAGGGGTGCCCGCTGGAGTTGGGATCTGGGACAAAGCAGCAAATGAGGAGCGGGAGATTAGGAAGACAGCTGTAGGCGATCGGGACAGAGGTGAGGTAAGGCTGCAGCTGGCATTCTGTTGTACTGCAAGGCATGAGACTATGGGATCAGGTCTGGGGAAACAGAAAGGAGATGGTCTGAGGACAGCCTACCGGGCTTTCTCTATTAAAGTTTCCCTTTTCATATCTAATTCATTAATATGAGTCTCTCTCTCTCTTCCTTGGTTAATTCAGATAAAGGTTTTGTCAATCTTATTATTTTTGTCAAATAACTAACTTTTGGTTTCACTGATCCTTTGTGAGTTTTTAAAAATTTTTTCATTTCTACTTCATTAATTTCAGCCATGATTTTGATCATCTCTTCTTACCTACTGTTTATACGTGGTTTGTTCTTGTACCATTAAGTTATTAATTTGAGAATGCTTTAATTATTTATGTAGTCACTTAATTCTTCTTAGGATTACCTTCTTTAAGTCTCATAGATTTTGTTGTGTTGCATTTTTATTTCCACTGAATTATAGGAATTTAAATGTTTTCTTCTTGATTTCTTCCTTGAACCAACTGTCATTCAATGGCATGCTGTCTTATCTCCATGAATTTGTATCTCTGTGTGTCTCCTGGTGCTGTTGCTATCTAGCTTTGTTTCACTGTGATCTGATAGAAAGTATTGTATTTAAACTTTCCTGTTTTCTGAGACTTGCTTCGTATCCTATTATCCAGTCAATTTTGCAGGCAGTTCTATGGGGTACTGAGACAAATACATATTCTCTAGTGTTTGGGTGGAATGTTCTATAGGTGTCTGCTAGGTCCATTTGATCTGTGATGTCATTTACCTCCAGTGTTTCTCTGCTTAGGCAAAACACTCATATACATGAAAAAGAAATAAGCCTTAGGGAAACATCTCAAATCAGTGTTCTGGTTAAAATGTTCAGATTGAGCGGCTCAGAACAATTCCTATCTGTTGTCTCAAAGTGTTTGGGGACTGGGTGTGCAGCCACTGCCCTGTGGGTCCTCTGTGAGGCTCTCTTGAGTGTCAACCAGGGTGGCTTCTCACCAGAGGCTTGGCTGGGAATCGTGCCCACTTTCTAGTGAGCCATGCAGAACCGAGCTCACATCCCTCCACTCATTTAATGCAGTAACTGGACTCTGCTGGGTCTAAGGCAAAGAAGAACAGAACCCACTGCCAAGTGAGCCCTCGGGGCATCACTAAATGTCTCTCAACAGGAACAGCCAGTTTTCAATGGCGGGTAGGAAGAAGTTAAGGGTTTTTGCTTTCTACCCTAACCCTGAGGTAAAGCAGGAGTGGCCTCTACTGCAACATTTTCTAAATTGATTATGTCTTCACCCAGCCCACTAGAGAGTCACTGATGACCCAGAATCCCACAAGAATGAAGCCTGTCATGTCCTTGTGAGAGATGACACTCCACTGGGCTGTTCAGATGTGAATGTGTCAATGTGGATGGACAAGTAATTCATAGGTGGGGTTTCCTTAGATGTTCTAAACAAAGATTGACAGACTACCGTGGGGAAATCAAACTTTAATAATCTTATTTTATGGTTTCCTTGAGAAAGAAAAATTATTCAGAAAACATTGAGATGTCATATTATTCTTGTCTTGTGAGGAGCATCTTGGTCTGAGAATGTATTATGGGTTTTTTATTTTATTTTAAATTTTAAGGTTTTTTATTAAATCATTCATATTACATCTCAATAGTTATCCCATCTCTTGTCCTCCCATTCCTCCCTCCCTCGCTCTTTCCCCCTATTCCCCTCCCTTATGACTATGACTGAGGGGGACCTCCTCCCCCTTTATATGCTCATAGGGTATCAAGTCTCTTCTTGGTAGCCTGCTATCCTTCCTCTGAGTGCCACCAGGCCTCCCCATCAAGGAGACGTGGTCAAATGTGGGGCACCAGAGTTCATGTCAAAGTCAGTTCCCACTCTCCACTCAACTGTGGAGAATGTCCTGTCCATTGGGTAGATTTGAGTCAGGATTCGATGTTTACTGCACGTATAGTCCTTGGCCAGTGCCATAGTTTGAGCAGGACCCCTGGGCCCAGATCCATCCATCATAATGTTCTTCTTGTATGTTTCTAGGACCCTCTGGATCCTTTTATTTCCCCATTCTCCATGCTTCTCTTGCCTAAAGTCCCAATAGGATGTCCTCACCTCTTTCCCACTTTCCTGATAAGTGAAGACTTTCATAGAACATGCTCCTTGGGCTAGTGTCCAGATATAAGTGAGTATATACCATTTGACTCTTTCTGCTTCTGGGTTAACTCATTCATTATGATCGTTGCTAGTTCAATTCATTTGTCCACAAATTTCGGAAATTCCTTGTTTTTAGTAGCTGAGTAGTATTCCAAAGTATAAATGTACCACAGTTTCTTTATCCAATCTTCTACTGAGGGACACTTAGGCTGTTTCCATGTTCTGGCTATTATGAATAAGGCTGCTATGAACATAGTAGAGCATATGTCTCTGTTGCGTGCTGGAGCTTCTTCTGGGTATATTCCAAGGAGTGGAATAGCTGGGTCTTGAGGAAGCCTTATTCCCAGTTTTCTGAGATAGCGCCCGATAGATTTCCAAAGTGGCTGTACTAGTTTGCATTCCCACCAGCAATGAAGGAGTGTTCCTCTCTCCCACATCCTCACCAGCATGTGGTGTCACTTGAATTTTTGATCTTAGTCATTCTGATGGATTTTAAAGAGAGTTTTAAATCATTAAGAGTGAGGGAGCTTACCAGCTCCAGCTATAGCTGAGGAGCTAGAGACACCTGTGGCTTCTGGGGCTGGGAGAGTCAGTTGTCTTTAAGGGTGTGGGTGTGGGCAAGTGATCCTGCTCCAGGGGGTGGATTGCAGGGCGAGGAGGGTATCAGCAGGGCAATTGGGCTCAGGGTTATCATCTTTAAAAAGAGGAAGGAAAAGAACATGAAGTTGGAGGGTCAGGTTGTAGAAGTTGGGGAGATAGGATTGGCTCTAGAGGGAGGAGAGGAAGCTGAATATGATCAAAATACATTGCATGGAATGTCAATGGATTAATAAAAACTTTATATTAAGAAGTAGAGATGCAGGACACTTATAATTTTTTTAGAGACTAATGAAGGCTAGATACATAAATTTTCTATACTGCATGTGCAATTTAATTTTTAAAAAAAATATTTGTTTTTTAATGTGTATGAGTGTTTTGACTATATGTATATAGGTGTGTGCCTGGCTCCCATTGAGGCCAGAAGAGAGCATCCGATCCCCTGGGATGAGAGTTAACAGAAAGTTGTGAGCTGCCACGTGGATTCTGGGAACTGAACCTGGGTCCTGTGCAAAAGCAGCAAGTGCTCTTAGCCGCTGAGCTATCTCCCTAGACCCATGATTTTTAAGTTCATGATTATTTCAAAATAAAAAATTAAAGGTACTAGAGAGATGACTACCGAAACATCTCACTTTGGAAGAGAAAAGTTAGCATAGGATTGAATAATAGTCTTCAAAAGATGGCATAACTCACACAGTAATTCATTAGCAGTGTCCTTGAAGGAACTCTGGCTGTGTCTCAGAAGGCACCTTTGCATGTCACTCTGCATGGGGGAAAACATCATGTGTACTAAGTGGACCATAGTTAAAGAAAATGGTGACACAGAGCAGCGTTGCCCACACTTAAAAAAGGCATTGGGGAAGACTTGGAGAAAGTTCCAAGGGTACTGCTGACTTCGTTCTGAACTACGGGAGGAAATGAAGTGGCAGGCATTGTGCTGAGCTTCTGTGCACCCACTGGGTCTAACAGGCCTAACACATTCAGCCAACACCAACCAGGCAAGTCTCCTGGCATCTTCATGACACACAACCTGTTCTGCGTATATAAAACATATAATAACTGGCATCCATTGCCCTGAAGCAAGGAATACAGTCCAGAGTGTGCAGGGTTAAGGTTGAGTGGAGGTAGAGCACTGGGCTGGGCCCACCACAAGTCCCTTGTTCCCTTGCCACATCCACTGAAACAAAAGTGACTCTCAGGCAATACCTCAGCAGGATGTCTGGAGGCACTTTGGCAAGGAGCTCCACCCTCACAGAGCCAAAGTACCATCCATGTTCCAGCAGCGTGGGCACAGGAACATCAAGAGAAGACCATTGCACCCCCACACCCTGATTGCCTCACCCTCTCACTTGGTAGATGCCTCGCCTTCCTAGGAGAGACAGATCAGTTCCTCAGGAGTCCTGTCACCACCTTCCAGTTGGCATCAGCATAGTTCCTAACCGGTGAGTGGTGTTCGTAGCTGCAAGTGTAGGTTGTGGGATGCTGGATGACACACATGGGGATGAAAGCCTTAATTCTGATGGAAGTGCTGCTCAAAAGAGATCAGGGTTTTGACATAGCAGGACTTCCACTGCCATTTTCTGCCCCCCTCTCTCTATGTCCCTGTGTGTCTATCTCTGTCTCTCTCTCTCCCTGTCTCCTTTGTGTCCCTGTCTCTGCCTCTGCTCCCATGTGCACATGTATGAACAGAAGCATCTCAGTGGTACTAACTGTCCTGCACTTTTCCCAGGCTTCTTTCTGCTGTTGTAGGATACCTGGTGTGGATGTACACTCTGTCCTGTTTCAAGCTCTTTGCACAGAGATGTCTGTGAACCAAATAGAAAACAGTAGTAACATAAAAGCTAAGCTCTATTCTCTTCATCAATGACGGTCACACCTCATGCCCCAAGCTTGTTTAGAAACAACACACACACACACACACACACACACACACACACACACACACACACACACACAGGTCTTCTATTACCCACTCCACAGTATCCTCTGCTTCTTTGTGTTCCTTCCACATTAGTCAACCTTTCTTGTGACTTTCTACAGAGCAGGTGACAGACACAGATCCTTCAATACACCTGGGTTGACAGGAAGCATTTTCAGAGCATAATGTGAGGTCCTAAATGTGTTTCAGTAACCACTCACTGTCTCACCCTACAGTAACTAACACACTGTCCCATCCTATAACCAACACACTGTCCCATCCTACAGTAACCAAGACACTGTCCCACCCTGCAATAATCAACACACTGTCCCAACTTATAGTAATCAACATACTGTCCCAACTTATAGTAATCAACACACTGTCCCACCCTTGGAGCTGACACCTGGTGGACAAGAACTAGAAAAGGTGAGGGTGTGGCTCAGAGGAGCACATGCTGAGCATGAAGCCCCAGCTCAGTCCCCAGTAGCCAGGGACAAATATGTTCACACACATGCACATGGGGAGAGACCAACAAAGAGGCACATGCAGTAAAATTTGTGGTCTTTGAAGGCAAGAGCAAGGGTCCTGGGTGCCTGTTTGGAGAACGGAGCTGCTGCAGAGGCTGGAGCTCTTGGATGGTGTGGCTTGTCCCTTCAATCTGGAGCAATGTTGGACTCAGCACAGAAAACAAGGGTCTGGCTGTGGGGAGCATGTTCATGCTTCATGGTGTCTTCACAGCTGAGAAAAGTGCGGGGGTGCACCAAGAGGAAAGCAGCCAAGCACAGGAAAGTCTTGACATATATGGAGTCCTCAAGGTATGTGCTGGAGTGGAGGCTGAGGAGCTAACCATCTGGAATGAAGGCTCAAGGGTGAAGGGGCACTTACTAGAGAACTGGTTTGTCACCTTCTCTTGGGTGCTGCTGCTGATGCATAAAGCCCTGCATGTGCTGAGCAGAAGACAGGATCTGCCACTGAGCCTCAGCCCCACCAGAAGCCTCATCACCACCACCATCACCACCACCACTGTCAACATTACCATCAACACCATCTTCACTATTATCACCATCACCTCTATCATCATCATCATCATCATCATCATCATCACCACCACCACCACCACCACCACCATCATACCATCATCATCACCATCATCACCATCACCACTATCATCACCATCACCATCATCA
>OU015746.1:82612194-82622786 GCA_907169655.1 Acomys percivali | reverse complement strand
CATGCCAGGCATTTCCTGTAGGCTCTAGAGGCTCAAATCCTCATGGTTGCTGGGCAAGCACTTTACTGACTGTGCCATCTCTCCAGCCACTGAAGGAAATCTGCATCAAACATCAATTATGCACATTACAAGTCTCGGGATGACTCCTCACATAGGACACTCTAGACACCTTAATTATTAAAACAAACAAACAAACAGACAAACAAACTACTTCCCTTTTGGACTCATCATTCGAAAGAAAAGCAATCACTGTTGCCAGCAGTCTGGAGCTGAGCATTTCTTCACAGAAGTATCGATTCTCTGAAAGGGAGGCCTCTCTGGTCAACATCTAATCCCATTTTCATAGAGGCAGCCTCCGTGTGTGTGATTTTCAGTATCTGCACTGGACCTGTGTGGCACAGCTGTTGCTTTCTGTAAACGCTTTCAGAAATTGAATTCATTTTGCTTTTAATCCCCCCCAGGAATAAAACAGCCAGATAGAGCTGAAGTATCTTTGGTGCCCCTGCCCAGGATAGTCAACGTGGCTTCCCTAGCCTCTCACTACCTTTTGCTTCGCTTTCTTAGGTAAAGTGAGATGATGTGAGAGTTGCTACTAAACACTCAACCACTGAATCTTCAAAAGCAAGTATTACATTGCCTTTATTTGTCGATTTTCATAGTATAAATGCTCATGCCACAGTATAATCATATCAAGCTTGACATCACAGAACTCTGAATTGAGAAGAGATACGTGGTACCATAGCGATGTAGTAACCCCACTACAGAAACAGGATGGACATAAATGGTGTTAAGACTATAACACTAAGCTGTAGTACATAAATTAAGAACTGGCAAGCTTTGACTAACTATTACCATTACTGATAAAACGTCAATGGTATTTCTGTGATTCCTTGATTTTGCTACAGGGTCTTGCTGGGTGGTGCAGGTTGACCCTGAGCCTCCTACCTCAAGCTCTCCATTGCTGTGCCTGCAAACACATACTCAGACCTGGGCTGGAAGTTTGTGCTCTGTGATGACCGCATTTGCTAACAGATGACTTTGCGAGGGGCCTGGTCACTCAAGTGAGCTCCATGTGTTTACCTGAAGGTTCCTCTGGTTCCTTCCTGCAATAGGGATGCTTTCCCTTCATCACTAGTGGAGGGTCCATCATGTTCTTTGGTTTCCTCATCATCCTACCCCCAAAACACACTCTTAAAATACAGTTCAGTCTTTTTACATATCTTCCTCAATGCTTTCCACCCTTGCTCCTCCACAATGATAAATACTGTTAGGAAAGATTTCCTACAACTCACAAGACTCAGGGGCCAACAGGAGCATGACGTTATTGAGAAGCCTTGTGGCACATATGAACAAGACAGGGGGCAAGAGACAAGAATTAAAAGTTCTTCTTAGCAAGCTGCTCAACAAAGTAAGAGTAGGGACTTGCCACCCCCCCCCACCAATGGGAATCTACAGAAGCCACAGCTGCCAGTGTACTTGGGAGTGAAGGAGCTTTGGAGGGAGAGAAGGGTATCCACCCTCCCTGCTGGTCCACATAGATGGAAGGCGCTTGGAGAAACAAGGAACAGATGTAAGGAAGAAGAAAGGAGGGAGAGAGGGAGGGAAGCAGGGAGGCAGGAAGATGGGAAGGCAGGAAGAGAGTTCTGGGGAAAGGAGGCACTCAGACTAGGAAGGAGGAAATAAGTTATTCTTATTCACAGCTAATATAATCTACTATATAAAAGTTCTAATCTACTAAAAAATAAATCAATTGATCATGATTGCAATGCAAAAGATCAACACAGGAGAATCAGTTTGTAGCTCCGTTTTATGATGAGCTTTCTGAAAATAAAATCAATACAACAATTATGTGCTCATTCCAGGATTCCAGCAGTCCAGCTCAACAGCCAACAGCAGCTGCAGCAGTGGAACGAATCAGCAGCGCCCTTCTCAAAGCGTTCTCCAGAGCATCTCCCTCTCCCTCTGTCTCCTCCTGTTTATACCCTCTCAGAATCCACACAAGGATGGTTTTCAGCTGGCAAAGATCACATTTCCCACACGAGGTGGTTTCTAGCTGACAAAGATCACACACCCTTTCACAAGGCTTTTATCAGCTGTGGATAAACTAAAGACAGTTTCACATCCCACACATGGGATCAAAACAAAACTGTGTTTACATAGCATAACCAAACTTCCACTGCAATTATGGGTGACACTATTTCCTAGGTAGCAGCGACCCTGAGCAATATAGGAGAAAGTTAGCTGTGAGCAAGCAAGAAAAGATGCGTGTGTTTATTCTCTCAGCTCTTGGCTGTGGTGCTGTGAGTTCTTGCCTTGACTTCCCCATAGTAATGGAGCATAATCTGAAATTTCAAGCCAAATAAAACTCTTTCCTAAAGTTGCTTCTGGCATCTTATCATAGTAACAGCACACGGGTGAGATAAGCCTAGAGTTTGTGCTGCTGTGATGTGAGGTTTAAGATTCTGAGTACTGGCATCAAACTGAAGACTCAGAAATAAACTAACACACTTACAGACACTTGATTTTTTGACAAAGGAGCCAAAACCATGCAATATATAAAAGAAAGAATCTTCCAACAAATGGTGCTGATCTAACTGGGTGTCTGCATGTTAAAAATGCAAATAGATCCATATTTATCACCCTGCACAAAAACCCAAGTCCAAGTGGATCAAAGACCTCAACATAAAACCAGAGTCACTAAATCTGTTAGAAGAGAAATTGGAGAAGGGCCTTGAACTCACTGGCACAGAAGAGAACGTCTTGAATAGAACACCAACAGCTCAGGCTCTAAGATCAACAGTTAATAAATGGGACCTCTTGAAATTGAAAAGCTTCTGTAAAACAAAGGAAACTGTCAGTAGAACAATTAGACAGCCTACAGACTAGGAAAAGATCTCCATCAACCTTACATCTGACAAAAGGCTCATATCCAAAATATATAAAGCATTCAAGAAATTAAACACCAACAAAATAATCAAATTTTAAAATGTGGTACAGAGCTAAACAGAATTCTCAACAGAGGAATCTCAATGGCTGAGAAACACTTAAAGAAATTCTCAGTGTTCTTAGTCATCAGGGAAATGCAAATCAAAGTGACTCTGGGATTCCATCTTACACTATCAGAGTGGCTGAGTGATTAAAAACTCAAGTGACAGCACATGCTGTGCATGTGGAGAAAGGAGAGAACATTCCTCCATTGCTGGTGAGAGTGTAAACTTGTACAACCATTTTTGGAAATCAATCTGGTGCCTTCTCAGAAATTTGGGAATAGCGCTACCTCAAGACCCAGTCATAACACTCCTGAGTATATACCCAAAAGAGGCTCTACCATACAACAAGGACATTTGTTTAACTATGTTCATAACAGCTTTATTCATAATAGCCAGAATCTGGAAACAAATCACATGTCCCTCAACTGAAGAATAGATAAAGAAGTTGTGGTACATTTACACAATGGAATACCACTCAGCTATTAAAAACAAGGGGATCTTGAAATTTGCGGGCAAATGGATGGAACTAGAAAAGATCATCCTGAGTGAGGTAACCCAGACCTAGAAAGACACACGTGGTATATACTCACTTATAAGTGGATTTTAGCCATATAGTACAAGGTAAATATACAATTCCCAGACCTGAAGAAGATAAATATCAATGAGGATCCAAGGGAAGATGAGTAAATCTCACTCAGAAGGTCAATAAAATAGACAATGGAAGTAGTTATAGAGTAGGAACAGGTAGGAGAGGGAATGCAGAGATCGGGCCTGGGAGAGCAGGCCTGCAGAGAGAAGAGAGACTGTGGGCAGAGGCATTTCTGTGATAAACTGGAGACTTAATCAGGGTCAGCTTCTGGGAGGATATGGGGGTGACTCTATCTGAGACTCCTAGTAGCAGGGGTCATGGAGACTGAAGAGGACACCCTCTAACTAGACAGGACTCTTAGTGGAGGGAGGGGAACACCAACTTACCCACAAAAACGTCGACCCAAAATTCACCCTGCCTACAAAATGTGTAGCATAAAGATAGAGCAGAAATTGAGGGAATGCCCAACCAATGTCTGGCCTAACCTGAAACCCACCCAATGGGAGAGAGCCAACTCTTGGCACTATTAATGATACTCTGCTGTGCTCAAAGACAGGAATGTATGCTCAATTTTCTTAACCAATATATTTTATTAATAACTTAGTGACGGAGCATACGTCACTTATAACCCGACTAACCAAAACAATAGGAAATGAGGATTAATGGACACAATAACAAAACCTTAAGGATATCAGTTCCAAGGGACGATTCTCTGGGTGTGAGCCGCACCTTCTGCTGGAACCTAGGGTAACCAGAACCCAGAACCTCAGCAGGAGCCGGAGCCCCAAAGCCTTCCCTCAAGCGGTTCTCTCTAGGAGGGTCTTGAAGTGCAGCGATGAACAGCCAAAACTATCCCAAGTCTCCAAAAACCCCTGGATCCAGTTCTGGGCTCATTTATATATCTCCTCCCAGAGTCTGGTCACGGGATCTTTTTCAGCTGGCAACAATCAAGCTCCCTCGCAACAATCAAGCTCCTGCCCCAGGTGGTTGGTCTTCTAGTGGATTAATCTCACCTGTTCTCTCACAAGACTGTTCCGATCCCGCACTTGGGATCCTAAAAAACAGGTTTATCTCTCCTTCACAGGAGCCTAGTAGCTGTCCTCTGAGAGGCTACACTCAGCAGTAGATACAAACAGATGCGGAGACTCGAAGCCAAACACGGGGCAAAGCATATAGGGAGTCCTGTGGAAAAGTGGGGGGATGGATAGAAGGTCCTGGGGGTGACAGGAGCTCCACAAGAAGACCAACAAAGCCAACTAACCAGGGCCCAGAAGGGTTTGTAGAGATTGAAACACCAACCAGGGACCATGCATGGACTGGACCAAGGCCCCCTACACAGATGTAGCTGATAGGCAGCTCAGCTTCACGTGGGTCCCCTAGTAAGGGGAGTGGAGGCTGTCTCTAACATGGACTCTGTTGCCTGCTTTATGATCAATTCCCCCTGGTGTGGCTGCCTCACCACGCTACAGAGGAAGAGGATGAGCTCAGTCCTGATGCGACTTGATGAGCTGAAATAGATGGGTAGGAGGGGCTCCCCTTTTCTGAGGAATAGGGAGGGGGATGGGAAAAATAGAGGGAAGGTGGGACCAGGAGGAGAGGAGGGAGGGGCTACAGTTGGGATATAAGAATGAATGAATGAATGAACGAACGAATGAATAGAATTGGGAATAAAAACAATAATCTGAGTATTCCAAGAGAATTGAATAAATACCTACACAAAATGTGTCAGGATGATTGTAGAAAAGCACCAGCCTGTTCATTGACTGGCAAGTGGGTAATACAATGTGGTATGTCCTTATGAATGGAGCGCCCTCAGCCATAAGAAGAGATGAAGTACCAGAGTGTTAAGGAACTCATCCTTCCTCAACAAGGCATTCACCAGTGCTTGCGGAGAAAAGGAAAAACTCTTACGTGAATGCTCCTGAAACTTCTAGCTCCTGCAGAAGGAGGCTCGGTAGCATATGCAAGGCGGGCACTGTCATACTCTTGCCCACACGACCATCCTAGGGTGGTCTTTTCATCTTTCCCTAAAGGAGATTGTCTCTGAAGCTAAGCAAATTTGCAGGAGTTGAAGTAGCAGGTTTCTATTTAGAACAGTTTTAGCTGTGATTCCAAAAACATGTTGATATTTCATTTTCCCTATCAAAAACACAGTAAAACACAGTGAACCTTGAAATGCCACCTCTCTCTCTCTCTCTCTCTCTCTCTCTCTCTCTCTCTCTCTCTCTGTGTGTGTGTGTGTGTGTGTGTGTGTGTGTGTGTGTGTGTGTGTGTGTGTGTGTACTCTACAAAGCCAGAAGAGAGCATCAGATACCTTGGAGCTAGAGTTAGAGGTGTGTATGAGCTGTCTGGCTTGGGTGGTGGGATCTGAACTAAGCTCCCCCTGGGAAAGCAAGGGCTCTTGACTAGAGGCATTGCCTAAGCTTCTGCACTATGTGGCTACAGCCTTCTGTGCAGTGCTGTGTCGATAAAATGCTCAAGGCAGACCTTTTTATATAGACAGGAAGTATGCCAGGGGCTGCTTAGGGGATGGGCTAAGTAGGTTTATGGAGATTGACTGCTAATGGCTGTGAGGTTTTTCTCAAAGAAAAGGATGAAAACATCTTTGTTAGAATTTGGTGTGGGCTGTATAGGCCTGTAAACAGGTTAAAAAGCATTTAAGTGATACAGAAATTGAGTGAATTATGAATTGGCTTGTATCTGAATGATAGCAATGTTTAAAAGAAAATAGCAGGAAGTCCCAGCATGTGAGAAGAAGTCTGGGTCTGAAACCCTTCGCCTCCCTCGTTAGATGTTTCCTAAACACCAGCCTCCCAGGACAATAAATGCTTCCTGTCTCGGGTTGGCCTACGCACCTTAGTCCTTGCCCAGAGTCCATGGTGTCAAGAGAACCTGGCGTCTCTGAACACGTCCCTGCTGCTGAAGTTAGAGGCCACAGAGGGCTCTTTGAGGTCTCCCAGGGCTGGAGAGCCTGTCCCCTGCAGTGAAGCAGAGAAGTGGAGCTGTTGACCACAGAGCCTCCGCAGAGGAGAGCGTTTGTCTTCGTGGAGCATCAGAGTGACTGTGGTGTTTCTCAGAGGACAGCGTGACTCTGTCGTATATGAACTCTGTAGGAGGCAGGCTTGCTGTGTATGGGACGGCAGCAGAAGGCTTGGATGCAACAAGCCACCCCACCCACCCACCCTGGTCATTCCTCCCCTTTTGGAAGACATTTCAGCCACAGCATCCCAGAGGACCCATCTACAGCCTCTCAGAGCCACTGACCCGCCAGATGTGAGCCTGGGAGATGACAGCATGCATCATTTGGGGAGACATTTATATTTACAAAGTTTCCACAAACACCTTCAAGAGTAAAACGGGTGTTTTGCATCTCCTTCAGCCATTCTTTCAGAATATCTATTCCTGGTTTAAAAATAAAAATGTTTGCCTTTGCAATATTTAATTAAATTTCATTTCATGGTTTAGAGCTTTTCTTGATTTGACTTGTCGTCATGCAAAAGTGATCAGCCCCACTTCTGCTCTCTAACCGAGCAGAACTGTGCAAACATTTTGAGTAAACGATCATTTCTTTTTGCCAGGAACAGCTATTTCCATGGGCAGAGATGGGGCTGAATTGTCCAAGCAAAATGGAAGGATGCCAACTGCTAGTTGATGCAGAGAGCCTGGCAGGGAGCTTCTAAGTGTGCCTGTTATCAAGCAATCAGCATACACACTGTAGACAGAAGGAAGCCACAAAGTCTTAGGACTGGTAGGTGGGCCAGGTCACCAGCAGCACGGAACCAACCCTGTGAACTGTCTTCAGCATAAAGGTAGCATTCAATGCTCCAGAACATGCCAGGTTTGTTTCTTTCCCATTGAAACTCAGTTTCCTACAGAAACGGTTAAAGGCGCATTGTTCCAGTTCAGCCCATAACCTGCGGAAGCAACAGAGACCAGCCTCGGAAGGCAAGAAGCCAGTTCGAGCGGGACCCCTGGGCCCAAATCTGCCTATCATAATGTTCTACTTGTAGGTTTCTAGGACCCACTGGATCCTTCTACATTGCTATTCTCACATGGTTCTCTCATCTAGAGTCCCAATAGGATGTCCTCCCCTCTGTCCCAGTTTCCTGGTAAGTGAAGGCTTTCGTGGGACATGCCCATTGGGCTAGAATGCAGATATAAGTGAGTATATACCATTTGAGTCTTTCTGCTTCTGAGTTAACTCACTCATTATGATCATGGACAATACACGCGGTAAAATTTAAACTCCTACCCAGATCTAGCCAATGGTCAGAACAGTCTCCACACTTGAGTGGAGAGTGGGATATGACTTTCTCATGTACTCTGGTGCCTCACATTTGACTATGTCCTCTGGAGGGGGAGACCTAGTGGCACTCAGAGGAAGGACAAAGGACAGCAGGTCATCGAGAAGAGACTTGATACCCTATGAGCATATACAGGGGGAGGTAATGCCTCTCAGGAACAGTCATAGGGGAGGGGAATAAGGGGAAAACGGGAGGGAGGGAAGAATAGGAGGATACAAGGGATGAGATAACCATTGAGATGTAACAAGAATAAATTAATAAAATAAAAAAAATTTAAAAAAATTTAAAAAAAAAGAAGCCAGTTCGGCTCGGTTGGTTTAAATGTTGGGACTCTGACTCTGAGTGGCTTGTTTTACATGTGTTTAAGCACAGGATAACGTGGTGAAAGTTATTCTGGTGATGATTAACTCAGTCCTCCTGCACAACAAGGCATCCATTAGTCTCCTTGAAGAAGAACGCAAGCTTAAGTAGGTCAGAAGTGACTGCATCAAAACTCTTTGTAAAGTCCATAAAGATGGGCTCCATAGATTGACTGAGAAAAGCACGTTTATAAAAAGGGTTGTTTAGGAGAAGGTCTGGTGCCAGAAAATACTCCAGCCACACAGATAGCTCAAGCCACTGGGAGAGACAGCACACCTGCTCCAGCCTTCTGAGCAGAGAGCAGATTTTGCATTTCTCCCCTTGAAGAAACAACCGTGTGTTCTTAGCATTCTAGTTCTCCTAGTGAAGCGCTTCTCAAGCTGTGGGTCCTGACCCCTTTGGCAGTTGAATGACCCTTTCACAGGGGTTGCCTAAGACCATTAGAAAATGCAAATGTTTGCATTAAGATTCATAACAGTGGCAAAATTACAGTTATGAAGTAGCAACGAAAATAAGTTTATGGTTGGGGTCACCACAACATGAGGAACTGTATTAAAGGGCTGTAGCGTTAGGAAGATTGAGACCCACTGGCCTAGTGCATGTGTGTGGGGACAAAGATCTCGATGCCCCCTAGGGTGGGCTCCAAAGCCAAGCTTTGTAGTTCCCTCGCAGAATTGAAGCATCCTCTTGGTAGAGAGCCTCAGTAAGTCCCTGGAAACTCCTGTAATTTACGATGTTCACAAGCCCCTCCTCAAGGTTGTACAAATGGAAACAAATGCTGAGGAGAAGCAAAGCGCTCTCTCTCTCTCTCTCTCTCTCTCTCTCTCTCTCTCTCTCTCTCTCATCAGCAAAGTTGCCTGTCAAGAAATGTGACAGGCCTCTTCCCCCGCCCCAGCAATGGGCAAAGAGTTGGTGGTGGTGTTCTTATATCAGTACAGGCAGAGCAGATGGCAGTCCTTTGTTCATCCTAGCTTGAGGCCTGGCTTGGTGGCCAAAGATGTTTAATACCTATGACTCATAAAAATCAAACCAAACCAAATCACATCAAATCCAGTCAGCCCAGCACGGAAGGAGGAAGACAGACAGAGACCGGCTGCCCGTCACGCCACCCACAGACCTGTCCTCCAGCACATGGCACAGGTGGGCCATAGACACCCACTAGCCAGATGTCACCCAGGGGCCTGCCAGCCACGTAGCCAGCCTGCAACAAAAGCCACCACAATGTGTAAGTATGTGTTGGACAGATGGAAGAGAAAGAGATGTGGAGCGACTTGGGCATTATGAAAAGAGATGGGAGCAAGAGAGGAGTAGCCTGTTGTGAGTGGCCAGCCTCGCTGCCTGGGGCCATGGTGAGGTTTCAATTGGAGCTGCCACTGAAGTCTGTGGCTATGCAGCAGCAGGGGTCCGTGTTGATGTCCGTGGCCCATATTACTACTAGAGAACATGGTTCCAGTTCCAGTCTAGGCAGCTGCCGGGGACCACGTGGATGTCCAGGGGTTGTACAGAGCTGGCCTCACCTCTCATTGGTGGCAACTCTCAGGAGAGCAGGCCCTTCACCTTGTCTGGGCAGCACAATAGTGCTGGCCCTGATCAAGGTGGCACCACTGGTGAGCCAGTCCTGAGGACGAGAGCAAGGGAGAGCTGGCCCCATCATTTGTCATCCTTGAGGTAGTGTGGGTGTAGGGGTTGGGGGGGAATGACGGCACAGTACTGCCAGTTTGCCCTGTACACAGGACCAGTGTTTTGCACCAACTGAAACAAGCCCCATGCTGCAGCATACACCAGCTGAGCAGAAAAAACAAACAGTTCGTATAAATCAGCAGCCTCCCCCAACCCTTATCTTCCAATACGAACATCTTCCATTAGTGTGTTCCAGCTGTTACTATCCCTCAACCATATGCAGCTTCTAGGGGTGTCAGTCTGATTCCAACAGATGCATGGAGAAATGTGACATCATCAAAAAGAACCCAGAGGAATTTTGATGCCCTAAATTACCCCAGATCCTTTTCCTATTGATGTTTCCTGCTGTCCCTTAATTCCCAGAAATCTCTCATATTTTTGCTGCCCCATGGTCCTGTCTTCACAGTGCCATGTATTTGGCAAGCAGCCTTTCACCCTGGATCTCTGCACTTAGCAATATACCCGAAACGTTCCTCTAAGGTTTCTGTAACTCAATAAGTTGGCTTCTTTGTATCACTGAAATGAAGGAGGATGAAGAGGACGAGGAGGACGAGGAGGGGGGGAGGAGGAGGAGGGGGATGATGATGAGGAGGAACAGGAGGAGGAAGAGGAAGAGGAAGAGGAAGAAGAAGAAGAAGAAGAAGAAGAAGAAGAAGAAGAAGAAGAAGA
>OU015746.1:82591630-82612184 GCA_907169655.1 Acomys percivali | reverse complement strand
AAGAAGAAGAAGAAGAAGAAGAAGAAGAAGAAGAAGAAGAAGAAGAAATAAACTGGAAACAAATGGCTAACTATGGTGCCTATTAGCATACCAAAGCACATGTTGGCTTCTAGAATCTCTCAGCATAGCAAGCATCCTGCTGGCATCCTGGATCCCTGCTCTTCTCACCTTGCCTCCTACCCTAAACTTCTCCAGCTCACAGGCTCCCCTCCCTCCAGCCTCTTGTTCCTGTACACCCTCCCCATTTTGGCCATGCACTCTCTTGGCTTTTGGCTTTCTTGGCCTTCTCCCCTCTTTTCTCTCTCTTCCCCTCCTCTCTCTCCCCCGACCCCTCTTTTCATGGCCTGGTTCAGTCTACTGGCCATGTTTAGTCTACTATTTTCTCTCCCTGGACTTTTCCAGATGCCCCTGGATATATACTCCCTCATATCTACAATGAAAACCTTCTCTTCAACCTTACCTTGGAGCGGTCATGTACTCACTGCATTCAGTGTGGCTGTGTCACAACTAGCTTCAGGCATCAATTTTACAAAAACAGGAAGAGGGGACCTCGACTGAGGAATTGCCATCATCAGACTGGGCATGTCTGGGAGGCAAGACAGTTTCTTTTTCATTTTAATTGTTTTCTTTTTCTTTTTGCATATAGGGGCTTTGCACGCATGTGCCTGCCTGGCACCAAAGAAAGCCAGAAAAAACAGCCCAACACTATTAATGCTACTCTGCTGTGCTTGCAAACAGGAGCCTAGCATGACTGTCCTCTGAGAGGCTCCACCCAGCAGTAGATCAAAACAGATGTTGAGGCCCACAGCCAATCATTAGGTGGAGTTTGGAGATTCTTGTGGAAGAGTAAGAGGAACGATAGAAGGTCCTGGAGAGGACAAGAACTCCTCAAGAAGACCAACAGAGTCAACTAACGTAGGCACACAGGGGCTTACAGAGACTGAAACACCAAAGAGCAGGCATGGACTGGACCTAGGCCCCCAACATACATGTAACTGATGAGCAGCTTGGTCTTCATGTGGGTCACATGAGGGGTCACATGTCTCTGACCTGGACTCTGTTGCTTTCTTTTGGATCACTTTCCCCTAGCTGGGCTGCCTTGTCTGGCCTCAATGGAAAAGGATGCTCTGTGCCCTGGTGGGTTTGTACAGGATTAGGGCAGGGGCTCCCCTTTTCTGAGGGGAAGGGGAAAGGCAGAAGAGGTTGGGAGGGTGGACCAGGTGGAGAGGAGAAAGGATGCGGCGATCGGGATGTAAAATGAATAAATAAATACATTTAATTTTTTTTTTTTAAAGACTGGAGTTACAAGCAGTTGTGAGCTGCTAGCCTGGGCTATGTACTGAGACTGCCTCTCAAAGTGGGAAGGAAATGACTTCCATGTTTAATATTAAGGTGTGGTTTCATGTTGATATTATATATAATCACAGCCACAAAAAATCATGATGTAAGTATAAATTCGTTTACATGAATTGAAGTTCAAAAGTGCATACTTTTGTGTAACAAATAAGGTCTTATTGTGGCATGTGTTTTGTGATACCATTTTTGTAAGAGTACATTATAGAGTCATTCTGAATAAAGTAATCTATCTCTTATACTTACAGAATTATATACACTCTCCCTATTTTTATGTATGTGTTTTATTGTATTTACTTATTTTGTGAAATAATTGTGTGATGAGGTAAAAGATCCAGGGACTGGAAAGATGGCTTAGCAATTAAGAGCACTGGCTGCTTTTTCAGAGGACCCAGCTTCAATTCTCAGCGCCCGTGTGGCAGCTCACAACCATCTGTTAATCCAGTTCCATGGGATCTAGCAGCCTCTTCTGGCCTCTGAAGTACCAGGCATGCAAGTGGTGCACAGATACACACACAGGCAAATGTTATGCACATAAAAATTAAACATGTGTACATATGAGGTCCAAGAACAGGTGATGAACAGGAAATAGATTTGACAACTATAGAATTGACACCTGTAGCATATAAACTGTTCAAAATTTCATTGGAAAATGAGTTAAAACCTTATGCTAACTGATCAGATGGTTTTGAAGAAATGAATACTAATGATCAATAAACATATGAAAATATGCTTACTGTATTAGCCAGAAGAAATCCATCTAAAATTTCTGTTAAAAAAAAATGGTACCCTAGTGAGAGTGAGGGTTTGGGAGGAAGGGTTGTTGCATATGTTGCTCATGAGAATAGGAATAACTACAGTGTTTTGGAAAGCAATCTGGCAGTCATTACTAACGAGTCAAAATACGCATACCCTTTGGCCCAGCAATCTCTCTTCTCGGAATCTAGCCTCTAAAAATAAATGCACTCATCTCTGAGGGTGCCGATTGCAACACTCTCGACTGACAAAAGGCTGCAGGCCCTGTGCACGGCAATCTGCAAGGAGACATGCGCAGGATGAGTCTAGCTTCAAAACAGAGACTGATATTATAAAACACTGTCTGTGGCTGAATGTTCGCCTCTGGTCCCAGGAGTATGGCGAAAGGTGTAGAAAAGCACCTGTGGGCCCTTTAGCTTTGGGTATGGCAGCTGAGTGTGAAAGAGAAAACTGGGTGATAATGGTGGTGGTGGTGGTGGTGGTGGTGGTGACAGAAACTATAGTGGGGTCATAGCAGTGGTGAGGATTACAGCGGCGAGGATAGTAATAGTGGTAGTGGTGATGATGACCACAGTGAGTCAGGGTGATGGACATGGCGCTGGTGAGGATTACAGTGGTGAGGATGGTGATGGTGGTGGTAGTGGTGGTGATGGCTTTTCCTACGAGAGCAGATTGCATTGCAACCAGACCTCAGCTTGCTCAGCTGGAAAATGGCTCACAGCCACAGCTAAAGGAGTAGCTGAGCAGTGCAACCCTCAGTACCTCAGCGTTCCTGATGTTGCTCTCCTGGGAAGCACATTCCCTGCTCTTTCCCAAGACTCTGTCATGGAGAGGACTTCCACCTGCCTGCCTTGAGTGGCTTCATGAGTCTGTGTCCTTTTCGATGGCTTTGCTCTGGGCCTTCCTACATACTCTGCCCAGGAGAATACCGGTATTTCATATAGTAAGTTACATAACCAAGAAGCTAAGTTGAACAGAGACTAATAACTCACCTTCTGCTTCTCCTCGTGGTCCTGCTTGGTGGTCAGATGTCACATAAGGATGTTTGGACATCACTGATGTGCTTTGAAATGTGTCAACTTAAAAATAGTTAGAGTCAATAAAGAAACTGTGGTACATTTACACAATGGAATACTACTCAGCTAATAAAAGCAAGGAAATCATGAAATTTGCAGACAAATGGATGGAACTAGAAATGATCATCCTGAGTGGGTTAACACAGACCCAAAAAGATGCACATGACATATACTCACTTACAATTGGACACTAGGCCAATAGAGATGTCCCCTGAAAGTCTTCACTTAGCTAGAGATTGCGATAGATACTGGGACTTCCTACTGGGACTCTAGGTGTGAGAGGTAAGGAAGAATGGGGAAATAGAAGGATCTAGAGGGTCCTGGAATCATACAAGAAGACCATCAAGACTGGTGGATCTGGACTGGGGGGCGGGAGTTGGGGGCTGCACAAACTGCTGTACCAACCAAGGACAATTCATGCAGTAAACCTAGACCCCCTATTCAGATCTAGCCAATGGACAGGGCATTCTCCACAGTTGTGTGGAGAGTGGGGACTGACTCTGACATGAACTCTGGTGCCCCTATTTGACCACTTCCTATTGGTGGGGAGGCCTGGTGGTACTCAGAGGAAGTGGAAACAGGTTACCCAGATGAGACCTGATAGGCTATGGTCATATGATGGGGAGAGGAGGTCCACTTCTGTCACAGGCCTAGGGGAGGGGAATAGGGTGAAAGAGGGAGGGAGGGGGGAATGGGAAGATACAAGTGAGAGGATAACAATCAAGATATAATCTGGATAAATTATTTAAATTAAAAAATTGTCTTGAAAGTGAGTGAGTTTAATGGGAGATTTGTGGGAGGCCCTTATGAAAAACACATTTGCTGCAGTAAATGCCATGCATGCTCAGGATGTGACTGAAAATAAGTGTTTTCCTTGTAGTACAATATTCTTATCTCTTCTATTAGAATTTCATACAAATATAACAATGGTTCTCAACCTGTGTGTAATGACGCCTTTGAGGTATCAAATATTTACATTAAAATTCATAACAGTAGCAAAATTACAATTATAAAGTAACAATGAAATAATTTTATGGTTGGGGGGGTCATCACAACATGAGTAACTGTATTAGCACCAGGGTCACAGCATTAGGGAGGTTGAGAGCCGCTGAAATACACAATGTTTTTTCTTTGATCCAACCACCACTACCACCTCCAGCTCCACCAGGATTTTATTCCCCATGTTTCTCTTTCAGCTTCACCTTTATAACTTACTGAGTGCAGTGAATGGTGACCATATAAGTATAAGTACAGGGTCATCCACCGGAGCATGGTCAGCTGACTGGGGATCATACCTCGGCTGAAAATGGTCTCTCTATCCTCTAACAGCCACTATGCAAAGCTCCTAAGATGGCGATGAAGCCTTGTGTGGCCTTCAAGTATCCATGCTGGAATGGCGGTAACTGGCTTGATCTTGTTCGGGTCTTGTTCAGGCAACCACGATTCATTGAGTTCATGAGTGCGACCATCCTGCCATGTCCAGAACTGGACCGCTGGCTTTTTAGAGTCTTTGCGCCTCCTCTTCTACAAAATCTCTTAGTCTTGTGAGGAAAGGTTGTGATGTAAATGTCCCATTTACAGCTGAGCGCTCCATGGGGGAGACAACAAGTGGGTTTGAGGGAAGAACACATAAATACTCATTTGATCATTTGTGCCATTTCTTGTAGCTTCGGAATTTAATAATAAAGTTTTAGGTGGTATCTTCATTATTTTCTGTTGTTGTCATAAAATACCTTGACAAAAGCAGAGTTAGGGAGAAAGGTTTTATTTCTGCTCACAGAGAAGTCACAGCAGCAGCGCTGGTGACCCTGCACCCATGCTCAGGAAGCAGAGAATGATAGATTCTGGTACTTGGCTCACCTTCCACTTTTTACCCACTCGAGAATTCCCAGCCTAGGGAATTGTGCCACCCACCTTGGGTAGGTCTTCTCATCTCAATTTATCCTTCAAAGTCATGCCCAGAAGCCCATCTCCCAGGTAATTCTAGGTCCTGTCAAGTTGACAACTCTACCACAGACATAAATGAAGGTAATTTTAAAAAATGAAGTAACATGTTTCTCCACTAAAGAATGACCAAACCTATAATGTTTTCAAAAGAGATAGTGGCACCTCTCTACGAGATGGCTAAGGGAGTAAAGGGGCTTTCTGAATAAGCCTAGCATCCTGAGTTTGATCTTCAGAGCCCGAAGTAGAGAGAAAGAACTGACTCCTGAAAGTTGTCTTCTGAACTCTATATGTGCCCCACTGTATAAGCGTGCCTGCACTCACACACATAAATGCCATAATCAAAATTTTTAAAGAATTAGGGACATCTTTCCCCATGGGCTAGCCCAGTGAGTTTCCATGATGTTCCCCATCCACTCATCCTTCCCAAACTCCTGGATATAGCCCAAGTCCCATATCCCACTGCCCTGACCTCCCCTGCCTACACCACAACCAAACACGAGGCTTCTGTCAGGACCCTCCCAACCCATAGGCTCTTCTCATGCTACACCTAACCTTTCCACCCAGCCATATCTACCCACACATTCCAGGTGTGGACCAAAGACAGACACATCCTTCATACCAGCCCTATTCTCAATCTCCAATCAAAAGACACAGACTGACTGAGTGGACCAAGAAACAAAATCCACTGGTCTGTTGTTTACAAGAAATACATCTTGGCTTGGAAGATAGGTGCCACCTTAGAGTAAAAGGCTGCATAAAAGCACTGCAGTCAAATGGGACCAGGAAGCAAGCAGATGCTGCTTTCCTAGATCTAACAAAATAGACCTTCAACTGAAACTAATCAGAAGACATAAAGAGGGACAATGCATTCTAATCACGGGAACAGCTAACCAAGAAGGCATTAGATCCTAAACACGTATACATCAAACTATCTTGTGTCCAACCTCATAAAAAGTAAAATGTGTTACTGGATTTATCATCAGTTAAATTGAACATCAATCCATTAACAGTGGATTAGTTCAATACTCCAGTTTCTTCAGTAGATAGCTCATCTGGATAAAAAATAAGCGGAGAAATATCTGAATTAATTGACATCATGCATCAAATGGCTTAACAGATATCTACACGTTATTCCACCCAAACAAGAAAGAATATTCTACTCAGCAGCATACAGAAACTTTCTAAAACAGACCACAGCCTGGGACACAAAACAAATTTTTACAAATTCAAAAGGACTGACATAACCCATTGTATCTTATCTGACCTGTAATGCAATTAAAAATGATAGAAAACAAATTTCTAGTAAATACATACACTCACGGAGGTTTTTTAAAAACTCATTACTGAATGGTGAATGAATAAAAAAAAAGAAATCAAGAAAGAAAATTTAAAGCTCCTGGCTTTAAGTAAGAATTGAAACACAACACAATGAAACCTCTGACACATTGAAAGCAGTCCTAGAGGGAAGCTTATAGCTCTAAGTGCCTGCATTAGAAAAAAAAAAAAAAAAGAGGACAAATAAATGACGTAATGGTACAACTCAAAAATTTGGAAAAGCGAGAATAAGCCAAACCCAAGCCCAGTTGGTGGTAACAAATAGTAGAACTCAGAGCAGAAATCAATAAAATGAAAGAAAGAAAACAGTAGAAAGAATCAACAAATCTAAGAGCTGGTTCTTTCCGAAGAATAACAAGATTAGCAGATCTTTAGCCCAATTAATTGAAAGACAGGAAAAGATGCTCCAAATTAAAATCCCATGATCATCTCAATAGACACAGAAGATACCTTTGACAAAACCACAGCACACCCTCATGGTAAAACTTCTAGAGACTATGAGACTAGAGGGAACATACCTCAACACCATAAAAGCTTTATATGAGGAAACCCACCACCAACACCATCCTAAATGGAGAAAAGCTTGACTCAGTCTCACTGAAATCAGAAATGAGACTGGGCTGGCCACTGTCCCCACTCCTTTTCAGTGTTGTACTCCAGATACTAGCTTGAGCAATAAGGCAAGACAAAGAAATTAAAGGGATGCAAGAAGGCATGATACTAGACATTCGAGATCTCAGAAAATGTCTAGAAATGACCAAAAAATTAAGTAATGTGGTACCATACATATAATTAACTTGTACAAATTGATGGCTTTTCTATACACTGACAACAATGTACAAGAAGAAGATCATAGACATACTCCCATACACAATAGCCTCAAAGAAAATAAATTATCTAAGAGTATATCTAACCAAAAAAATGAAGGCCCTCTACAATGAGCACTCGGGAGGCAGAGGCAGGTGGATCGCTGTGAGTTTGAGGCCAGCCTGGTCTACAAAGCGAGTCCAGAACAGCTAAGAATACACAAAGAAACCCTGTCTCGAAAAACCAAAAAAAAAAAAAATAAAATAAAATAAAAATAAAGAAAGAAAGACACTAAAAAATAGAAAGACATCTTATGCTAATGGATTGATAGGATTAACATTGCAAAACTGATCATTTTACCAAAAGATATTTACGATGTAATGCAATTCCAGTCAAAATCCCCCTCTTATTTTATAGAAAAAAAAATGTAATAAAATCTACATGGAACCATGAAAGTCTTCAGTTAGCCAAGATAATCCTGAACAAAATGAACAACAGTGGAGGAATTGCAATTCCTGCGAATGGTGCTGGGAATACTGGATGTCCACATGTACAAGAATGAAATTAGAACTGTGTCTATCACCTTGCATAAAGCAAATCTCAAATGTATTAAGTACCTAAATCCGAAACACTGAACGTGCTAGAAGAAAACATAGACAATACCCTACAAAGGACAGTCTGAATATGATTCCATTTGCCCAAGAATTATGGCCAACGTTTGAGAAGTGGGACTTCATAAAACTAAAAGATTCTGTGTAGCTAAAGAAGCAATCAGCCAGGTAGAAAAGAAACCCACAGAATGGGAGAGAATCTTTTCCAGCTGTACATCTGACAGGATAGTAATATCCAGAGTAAATAAAGAATCCGAAAATCAAAGAATCTAAATAAATAAATAAATAAATAAATAAATAAATAAAAGGTAAAAACAAATGGCCTCTTCAGAAAAAATGGTCTTAGGACTTGAAAAGAGAGTTCCTAAAAGGAGAAAGAAAGTGATTCTTAAAAATGTTCATCATTTCTAGTAACTAAAGAAAATCAAATAAAAACAACTTCGAGGTTTTATATTAAGCCAGTTACAATGATGAAGATTAAAAAAAAAAAAAGCAACCAACAAAAAATATTGGAGGCTGTGTGGGGGGGAAGGGAGCCCTCATTCCATTGTTGGGATTGTAAACTGCTGTAGCCACTGTGGAAATCAGTGTGGAGAATTCTCAAAAAGCTAACCTATTATATGACCCAGCTGTCTACCACTGCTTGACATACACCCACAGCACTAAACATGCTCCTGCACAGACACTTGCTCAGCCATGTGCAGTTCAGACCTATAGCTAGGAAATGGAAACAATCTAAATGACATCCATATCATTCCAACTGACGGATGGATAGCAAAAGTGTGGTACGTATAGACTATGGAGGGTAAAGAAAAATAAGCTTTCCATGTAAATGGCAGGATCTAGAAGGATCATGCTGAATAAGGTACCCCAGACCCAGAAAGTCAAACATCCCGTGTTCTCGCTCATCAGAGGCTCCCAGCTCCAAATCTTCAGATGTGAGTAAACGTTCTGGAGTAATTGTAGAAACTGGGAGAGTAAGAAGGGACCATTGCTGGGGTAGGGGAGGGAGGGAGCAATAGAGAGGCGAACAGCAGGGCACAAGTGATCTGATCAGAGAAAAGGAAGAAAGGGATACTATTAACTATCCACTCCCCCAACCCCAGACCCTATAAGAAACAAAAATCTGTTTCCCTTCTTTTTGTTTTTGCTGGTGTGAAATTATTTATTTCCTGTGTTTTCTTGGTTGTGGTTACCCTTGTTGTGTTTGAGTTTTCCTGCTAGTATCCTCTGTAGGGCTGCATTTGTGGAAAGGTATTGTTTAAGCTTGGTTTCGCCATGAAATATCTTGTTTTCTCCATCTATGGGGATTGAAAGTTTTCCTGGGTACAGTGGTCTGATCTGGCATCTGTGGTCTCCTAGAGTCTGCATGATATCTGACCAGGCCATTCTGGCTTTTACAGTCTTTGTTTAGAAGTCTGGTGTAAGTCTAATTGGTCTGCCTTTATATGTTACTTGGCCCTTATCCCCAGCAGCCTTCAATATTCTTTCTTTGTTCTGTACATTTGGTGTTTTATTGTGTGATAGGAGGACTTTCTTTTATGGCCTAACCGATTTGATGTTCTGTAAGCTTTTTTGTACATTTATAGGCATCTCTTTCTTTAGGTTAGGGAAATTTTCTTCTTGATTTTGTTGAAGATATTTTCTGGGCCTTTGAAGCTGGGAGTCTTCTCCTTTTTCTATTCCTATTATTCTTAGGTTTGTTCTTTCATAGTGTCCCAAATTTCCTGGATTTTTTTGTGTTAGAAGCTTTTTAGTTTTAGTATTTTTGACTTCAATGTCTTCTATCGTATCTTCTGTACCGGAGATTCTCTCGTCCATGTCTTGAATTCTGTTGCTGATGCTCGTGTCTGTAGGTCCTAGGTTTTCCATCTCCAGGATTGCCTCAGTTTATGTTTTCTTTATTGTTCCTAGTTCCACTTTAAGGTCTTGAGGAGTTTTATTCATTTCATTTTCTTGTTTGCTTGTATTTTCCTGTATTTCTTTAAAGAATTTATTCACCTCCTTCACTTATTAGGTTGTATTTTCCTGTATTTCTTTGAGGGATTTATTCATTTCCTCTTTAAAGGCCTCTATCATATTTATAAGATTAGATTTAAGATCCTTTTCTTGCTCTTCAGCTGTGTTAGGATGACCAAGGCTTGCCGGAGTAGGATAACTGGGTTTACTGAGTGTGTTTTTACATTGGCCTTTAGCCACCTGGTTGTCCCTGATGTTGGCAGGCCAGGTGTCCCCTGATGGCAGTAGGTCTCTGGGACTGCAGGTAGAGCTGGGGCCTGGGAAATGGTGCAGAGGGCCTGGGGCAGTGAGTTCATTCCTTTCTAATGGACTTTTTTTTTTCTCCCTTTTGAAAACATTGGTCCCAACATATGTACACTGATTATGTTTTGTGCCCGAGTCTAAGATTTCCTCTCATCAAGTGTTTTACATGAACTTACTCCTTCATAAAGTCTGACCTTTGGAGGATAAAACTTTAGAATGTCAGAGACAACCCCTCGACATCTCAAGGGCAATTTAAACTTATTCATTGGGCTGGAGAGATGGCTCAGTGGTTAAGAGCACTGTGTGCTCTTCCAGAGGTCCTGAGTTCAATTCCCAGCAACCACATGGTGGCTCACAACCATCTATAATATGATCTGGTGCCCTCTTCTGGCATGCAGGCACACATGCAGATAGAGCATTCATACATAAAATAAATAAATAAAATCTTTTTCTTTTTTCGAGACAGGATTTCTCTATGTAATCTTGGCTGTCCTGGACTCACTCTGTAGACCAGGCTGACCTCAAACTCAGAGTGATCTGCCTGCCTCTGCCTCCCAAGTGCTTGGATTAAAGGTGTGTGCCACGACACCCGGCTCATAAATAAAATCTTAAGAAAAAATAAATATAGTCATTACTTCTGGGGAGATCAGTGCAAATCTGCAGATTGAGAGGACCTCAAGTACAATCTCTCTCCCTCCCTCGCTCCCTCCCTCGCTCCTTCCCCCCTTCATCTGACAGGCATTGATAGGGGCTCCAAAGACAGATGAGGTTCCTTCATCAGGTATTGCACTGCAGCAGTGAGAAAAGTAACAAGCATGGCCTTCACTGAACTTCTGTTGTCCCATCTGAAAAGTTGGGTCATGTGATTTTTTCTCTAGTGTGTGTGTGTGTGTGTGTGTGTGTGTGTGTGTGTGTGTGTGTGTGTCCCATGATTAGTGGTACAGGATACCTGCTGGGGTAAGCCTGCCACCACAGGGTCATCAGAGCTCCATGACCTTATGTTTAAGTTACCAAGCTAGTCCAGCAAGAAGGCCAGGGGAAAGGAAGACAAATCACAAATAGCTCACCAGGACATACCCTGGGGTCCCTGAGGGAGATGGTCAACTGTGGCAAGCTATTGATATATAGTTATTAGTGCATAAGCAGTGCTTCTGTTTTCTTTACACATATTTAATTTTGTATTCTCTCTACATAAGAGAGAACCCTCAGTGAACAGGGAGGAAAGGGCTACAAAAGGCCAAGAATAAACTGTCCTGGGTGAAATTTTCCCATCCATGAAGAACAGTTGCCAGAGGCATCCAGCCTTGGTATAAAGCTGAACTGGCAGCCTGTCCCTGTGACTATCTTTAACCAAAGCCACAGAAATCTAGACTGGAGCCCCTTCCAAGGCTTCCTGATAAGTCAAAGCATCAAAGCGAACCATCCCAAGAGGCAATAGAGGTTCAAAACTCCAAGTGGGAACTCACTTCTCCCTCATTATGGTGAAGTCATCTTCTGGGTAGATGAGTGTTGCCTTAGAGTTTGCATCATGGTAGCCCTGTAGAGATGGAGCTTAGGCATCTGACAAAGTCTGACTGTTGTTTGTCCTTCATTGTAAGGCTGTCCTTCATTGGCAGGCTCTACTGGGGCAGTGGGGTAAACATGTGAGAACCAAAGACTGAAGGGTCTGTTTCAGAAGACAGATACAACATGGAATTCTGTGGCTATGGCAATGTTTTACCCAGAAGTCATCAGTTGAGGCACACAAAATGACTGTGAGGGCTATTGTCCTAAAACATGTGAGGCTTAGCTTTTTTACCAAGGCATCTCCATGGTTCTGCACCTGTCAATCAGGGTGGAGACTATCTTCCACCCTCAGATTGCACCAGAAAATACTGGACCCTGTCACTTGCCCACAAAGAAGAGGGATTCCAGTTACCTTTGGTTGATTATAGCCAAACACATGTTCAGTTAAAGTGGGAGTGCTTTGAGAAGGTCTCCACTCTGAAATTGTTGCAGATGCACAAATGAAAGATTAATTCTATACAGTTCCTATAGTCCTTTACTTGCTCAAACAAAAGATCAATTCCATACACTTCCAATCCTTTACTGGGATTCTTATAGCTTGCTCTGTAAAACTACACACTCACACCTGACAAAGGGGACTTGATTCCAGGTTGTGGACAGAACATAGCTCTGCTCATGTCAGCAGCCCCGAGCCTTGCATCATGATTATTTCTGGAATTTTCCACTATTTTTGGATCACTGTTGACCTTTGGTAACTTCACCCACAAAAAGTGGAGTCCACTGTTCCCTGCTGCTATCAACCCTCAACCTGCTGACTCTTGCATTCACTGACAAGCCCACGATCAATCATTCTCTGAATATTGCTGGAGGTGGTGCTCTGGGTCTCGCTTTAATCCACACTGAGTGACGTTTAACAAAGCAAATTGTCTTAACATCCCAATCATGAAAGCCAAGGAACAAGCTCATCCAGATTCAAGGACACAAAACTACCAACGACCTGCGATCTCAAGCATGGAAGTCTTTTCCTTCTGTAGTGAAGGACGTTCATCGACATTTAAGTAAGGTCTGGAGGAATTCTACACTGAATCTTTCAGGGATGGAGGGGATTCCAAATGAAACTTTATTTTTAAACATTTATGCTTATGTATTTGTACGTGTTGTTGTGCATGTTGTATCATGTGTATAGAGGTCGGTGGACACTTGTCGGAGTTGATTTCCACCTTCCACCATGTGGATCCTGGGAACTGAACGAAGACCATCAGGCTTGGCAGCAAGCACTTTTACCCACTGAGCCTTCTTGCCAGACCTGGATACATCTTTCTTTCACAAGATTCAGACAAAAGTGATACAGGAAAGTGATGATAGTAACATGAGATTGGAGGTAGAACTCAGTAGAAGAGCCTTGCTTATGGTGTGTGCAGGGCCCTGGGTTCCACCCCCAGCACACAATAGTGATAACAGCAGGAATCAACTACGTGTGTCCAGAGGGGAGGATGGGGCACTCTTGTCCCTTTAACTCAGCTGAGTTTTCCTGGATTGGTGATATCTGAGGCAGGGACTATAGGGTCTTATACTAAGCCAGAAAAATATAACACAACAAGGGATGTACAGGTCTTAATTACTTTTCTATTGCTGTGATGACTTGTGACTAAGGCCACTTATAAAAGAAAGTGTTTATGTTGGGCTTACAGTTTCAGAGGGTGAGAGTCCATGACCATCATGGTGGGGAGCGTGGTGTCTGGCAGGCAGACATGACACGGGAATAATATCTGAAAGCTTACATCTTGAGACATAACCGCAAGGCAGAGAAAGAAAAGCACTAGGAATGGTCTTTTTAAACCTCAAAGCCAGATTCGAGTGACACGCCTTCTCCAAAAAGACCACACCCTCTAATCCTTCCCAAACACTTCCACCAACTGAAGACCAAGCATTCAGATATATGAACCTGCGGGGAGGGGGGGGGCTGCTCTCATTCAAACCACCACCTTCAGAGACACAGTAACAAGAAACTGCCAGAACCACAAACACTGTACACCCAGGGACTGCAAAGAAAAGGGGAGTAGGGGTTGTTAGTGACAACAATCCAGGTGTGTTTCCCAAAGAGTTATAGAGACCCACACTGCTGGGATACACTATTCTGCACAAGACAGCTTAGGAGACTGTTGGGGTTTTGATAATTTCCCTGCATTTTTCAGAACAGTCATTGCCTCACACAGCTTCAAACACTCTCTTAGATCACGCTGCGATTCTGTTTAATTACGCTCTCTCCCTTCCCACATCTGAGGGTCCATCCCTCCATCAGCCCTCAGTGGCATGTGGACAGGCCTACCTTCCTGCCAGTCCTGTGCTCCATGGGCAGCTGAGGACTAGGAGTGGTGTCCCAAAGGTACAGGTATGGGGATGAAGCCTGGCACCAGAGTGTGCCGGGTCCCCAATAGTTGAGGATGCAGAGCAGCCAACGCCTTCCAGTTGAATACCTAGAGAACAAACTTTGAGTGTGGACATAGTCAGGTGAGGATGGAACACCTGTAAGGACACAGCAGAGAGCTGTTTTCTCTTGGAGCTCACTGGGAAAAGAAGCCAGAGGTGGGGGCTGGGCACTGTGGTCATTAAGCCCGAGATGGGAGTATTGCAGGCAAATATGAGGCAGCTGCAGTGAATCAAAGATCTCAAAAGAGGTCGGCTCAGAAGAACCCACACCTGCTTTCCTTCTCAGGTCTTTTACATAGGGCTCCCCATCCCAAACTCCAAACTCAGTTTCCAGAGCTATGTAAGCCCAAGACAACAGTGTACTAAAGATATGTAGACTAATGCAAAGTCAGAGCATTGTCTCCCCCTGAAGTCACCGTACCAGGGAGCACAGGGTACCTTAGAGCCACCTCATTACCTGTAAGCATCCATCATCATTGTCTGGATCGGGGATGGACATTTTCGTCTCCGGGTATCATTGCATCATTCTCCTGCTCAGCCTTCAGTGTCCACTAACATTTGCTTGGCTGAATGGACTGAGGGAGACACTCCTACTGGAGTGGGAATGCTCTGTGGCTGTATTTCTCGGCCTTAGTATATGGTAGGATCCGCATAACTTTCCCCTCTGCATTGTACATTAGCTCATTGGCCTTTCAGTGTGGTCCGGCAAAAGCATGCAAACACTGAGCGAACCTGGGAGCAGAGAGCTGGCTGTGCTTCGGAAAGTTTCCGTGGATTTAGGGGACAATGCACTGATGTAATGCAGTGGGTCGACTATGAACATTCCTTTAGACCAACCTTGGCTACATAAACATGACCACATTCCTTACCAGTGAACAGGCAGCAACGCTGGGGCAGGGAGGGGGAGCTGGGGGAGGGGAGTTGGGAACACTTTTTTAGTGGTTTCATTGGTGACCCTCTACTTCTTATCACTCAGGGGAGAAGGGGGTTTGAGGGGGAGCAGATTTCACAGGAAATATTTCTCTGGAAGCTGCAAATGATGGAGGAAAAAAATCCAAAAAATAGTTTAGGAAATTAGTCACCCATCTCCAGACTGTATTCAGTTACAGTTTTAGATTTCACTTTATGGAGTTTTAAGAAACTGGACTTGCAGAAGGTTTAATAATCTCTTGCACAGAGGCCAGAAAGGTCCATTTTTATAGGCCCAAAGAAGAGGCCACGTTCCTATTGACTAGAATGTAGTAACCATACTTTCCGTAACAGAAAAGCGTGTTCTCAGAACTTCTGTTGTTTGTTATATCAAAGGTTGATAATTAGGTTGTCTTTTTCTTTACTTGCTTAAAACAAGGGCTGTAGTCTATAGAAAACATTTCTCTAGCACACACATAAACATTATGAGGCTAACGTGTTAAACAAGCATTTATCCATTAAAAAAATATTCCTAAAAGAGAATTAAAATGGAAGGACACTAACCAGATTTTTTTTGTCTTTTAATCTTTGGGACAGGAATTTGTGTAGCACAAGCTGGTCATCAATTTGCTAAGTAGACAAGAGCGGCCTGGAACTTAAATCCTCTTGCCTCCACTTCTCAAGTGCCAGGATTACAGGCACTCCACACCACATCTAGTGCGTTATCTAAATACTTCTCCCTTATTATCAGGCCAACCGACTGCGTGGGAATGTCACTTTTCAGTTTGATTTTGCACTCAAATGTGCTTCAAGCAATAAGGGCATTTGGAGAAAGCCAGTATTTGGAGCCCTATGAATGAATGATGCTGAGTCCTAGTGAGAAAGAAACTGTGATGAGACCCTGAGCACAGCAAGAGGCATAGCCAGGCTTCTCTGCATAGCCTAGGGGTTCCTCAGCCAGTGAGCTCTGCCTTGGTGCTGATGTGAAGCATAACGTCTGGGGGAGACATGTCCGCAAATAGCATCTCTTGGCAATGTGTCCTTATGAACTGATGGAGTACGCTGGGACCGGGCGTGGGGTTACTGGCCCACAGCTTCTGCCTCAGTGGGTACTTTGGGTGCTGAGCCACACAGAATGGATAGCTGATAGCTGTTAGCGCTGCCCTGGCAGCCCCGAAAAGAAACCAAAAGCCTAGCCAAAGGATGTGAGGGAAAAGCAGTGCTGGCCTGCAAAGGTCCCCGCAGCAACCAGGAAAAGACAGAAACTTTTGTTGTTGTTTTTTGTTTTGTTATGTTTTTTGAGACAGGGTCTCTCTATGTAGCCTTAGCTGTCCTGGACTGGATTTGTAGACCAGGCTGGCCTTGAACTCACAGCGATCTGCCTGCCTCTGCCCCACCCCACCTCACTCCACCCCCACCGAGTGCTGAGTGTGCCACTACACCTGGCTCAGAAACTTTCTTTGCCTCTGCAGAGATACAGAAGGACCTAATTGTGGACTTCCAACAACTTTTGGTGGGCTCCTTGCTGTCCTCCCATCATACCAGGCTTGACAGCGCTTCCTCAACTGGTCCTATATCTTCACCTTCGGGACCCAGTGGGCACCTCTATAATTTCTGGTGTTCTTTGGCTGCCACAGAAGCTAGGAGAGAAGAGAAAGAGGAGGAGGAAGAGGAAGAGGAGGAGGAGGAGAAGGAGAAGGAAGAGGACTCCAGAGTCTGGCTATGGAGTTGGGAAGTGAAGAATTGCCTGGGAAAGACTCACAGAAAACTCCCTGTATCAGATGCTTTTGCCCTAAACAAGAAGTTCACTCAAGCCAGTCTTCAGGGTAACACATTCCCACCTCAGCCTCCAAGACCATGCAACTGGCTGAACTGCAGAAAGGAGCTTGTCCCTACAGCTTCTTCCCGCCTCCAGGAGCCTCCAGACTCCTAGGCCTACTGTCCCTGGCCAGCTGACTGGCCCTTTGACATATAATGCAAGACTATCTCATTAAAATTTAAATGTTGACCCAGAAGGCCTGAGTCAGGCCAGAGAATCCCATGTTTCTTAGAAGACTTGAAGGTAGTCAATCTAGCTGGCACAGGGACTACACTTGGGGGTTGCAGTAATTTAAAAATGGAGCCTTCTGCATCAGGACTTCTGTGGACTGGACAGCTCTCTGCTGGTGAAGCAACTTGAGAGACCATCAAAGGTAGGACTTACTGTGACATCTTTCCTGTCTTAGCCTTTCGGGTGTTGGTGCCTGTCTTAGTCACTCTTCTATTGTGATGAAGAGACCACCATGACCATGACAACTCTTATAAAGGAAAAAATTTAACTGGGGGTTCACTTACAGTTTCAGAGGTCCATTATCATCCTGTTGGGGAGCAAGGCAGCAGGAACGTCAGGCCTGATGTGGAGAAGTAGTTGAGTACAGCATCCTGATCCACAGATTGAGTGGGGAGAGGGAGGGAGGGAGGGAGGGAAGGAGGGAAGGAGAGAGTAGGGGAGTGGGGGTGGGGGGCGGAGAAAGAGAGAGAGAGAGAGAGAGAGAGAGAGAGAGAGAGAGAGAGAGAGAGCACTAACTAGGCCTAGCATGGGCTTTCTCAAACTTCAAAGCCCAGCGCCAGTGACACGCCTCTGATCCTTCTCAAGCAGTGCTACTCCCTGATGACTAAGCACTCAAATGTGTGAGTCAATGGGGGCTGTTCTCATCCAGACTATCACAGTGCTTGATCACATCTCTCTTTATTGTGGCAAAGGCCCACGTCTTTGTTTTGTGACTTTTCCTGGAAAGACACCAACAAACATCACCAGTTGAAACAATGGGAACACCATGAACTAAAAATCTTCAGGTGCGTTAGCAAAATCACCTCCATTCTGGTCATTCTACACTTGTTAAATATAACCTGGTCTGATTGGAAATAAGCTGAGTGGTTAAAGTTCATTTAATTAAATCATTTCATAGAGAATCATTCATTTGAACTGCACTGGAAGCATTTCTTAACCATGGTGTGAAAACTAATAGTTGAAAAAAGCCTTTGGTACTACCATCTCCCAGAACGTAAGCCCATATACAACTTAAAGCATATTTCTTATTTATTTTGCATACAACTGATGGGTGAAACATTTTAACAGATGAGCATATTTTCAGTTACCATGCAACAAAAGTCATTTCTTTACAACGGAACAGAGGACTCGGAAGATGGTTTATCCAGTAAGTGCTTTCGGGAGAACCTGTAGTTAGGTCTTTAGAAGCCTGGGTAATGCTGAGTGGATGTGACAGCCTGCCCATCATTCCAGCCTAGGGAGATGGAGACAGAGGCCCGTAGACCAAGCTGGATAGTGAGATGGCCATATCAGTGAGCTATGGGTCCGATTGTGAGATCCTGCTCAATGAATAGGATGAAAGAACAACCATGGATGGGTCTTAATATCAACCTCAGGCTTCCATGTGCACACACACCTCCACATCTGTGTAAAAACATGTGTACCACACACCAAAAAAAGTTGGAAGATGAAAAGAATATTTGATATTTTTTATTCTTATGCTATGCTGTGTAAGTGTACCTGTCGTGAGCAAAGAAACAAATTCTAGGAAAATTATGAAGAAAGCCAGAGAAAACAATTCTACAGCAAAACTGATACACTTTAAAGCATGTTGTCTTTCAAGATGTTACTATAGAAAGCCATAAATTTATTCAAGTGATGCTAAAATTGCTCAAAAATGGTTTTACAATCTGTCTTTGGGAACAGGTTTCAAAGCCAAAGCCTAATTACATGAAATTGATGTCACTCTGTGACCAGGCTCGGAAACGCAATAACAAGCCAGAATGGCCCCAGATGCTTGCAAGTGCTCTGCAAAGTCAAAGCATATTTGCCCAGATTAGTTTCATTTTCTAAACAGAACAGCAAATAAGTGAGCATGTATTATTTCATAATAAGGAGAAGCTGGGATTAAAAACTCCCTCAAATATAATCACACATGGCAAAGCTTTGCTAAGAATGAAACTACTTAAGATGAGAGGAATTAAAGCAATTATAAAAATGAAATTGCAAAAGCATCAAGTGTTTGTTCTGAGAGAAAACTTACTCCAAGGGCTGACGATGAAACATCAAGTCTGCCTTCTGCCTACAGCTAACAGCGATCCGAAGTGTGAACTTCTCCAGTTGTTTAGCACTGTATGTGTGTGTGTATGTGTGTGTGTGTGTGTGTGTGTGTGTGTGTGTGTTACCCATGTGCATGTATGCCTTTGTGTAGTGCATATGGAAACCAAAGGTTCATGTTTGGTGTCTTCCTTAGTCACTTCACACCTATTTTGTTTGTTTGGTTGGTTGGTTTTTTTGTTTTGTTTTTTGTTTTTTGTTTGGTTTTTTTTTTTTTTTCATTTTTTGGTTGTTTTTTTTTGGGGGGGAGTTGGTTTTTTTTTTTTGAGACAGGGTCTCTCCTGTGTTAGCCTTGACTTCCTGGACTCACTTTGTAGAGCAAGTTGCCCTTGAACTCACAGCGATCCATCTGCCTCTGCCTCTTGAGTGCTGAGATTAAAGACATGCGCCAGCATGCCTGGCTCACACCTATGTTTTAAGACGATTTTCACTGAGCCTGGAACTCACCCATCAGGCTAGCCTGACCAGCAAACCCCCCAGGGATCCTGTTGCGTCTGTCTTTCCAGCACCAGGGTTATAGGCACACACTTGCGTCCCCTGCCCTCACACAGGTGCTGGGGATGGAGCTCAGGTCTTCGTGCTTGCACGGCAAGGACCTTCCATATCTTTTAATCATGTTGTCTTGCTTCTTGGCATTTTCTTTTGAGATAACACTGTAAATTAATTTCTGCTCAAAGTTATGCATGGTGTCCTGGTATAAACCATAATGTTTTTTCATATATGGACAATGTAAGTGTCCACACAGGTGAGCTGGGAGCGTGACGCTGGGCCAGAAGGCAGAAATGTGGATGAACAAAACAGAACAAGGGATAGGAAGTGGTAGCTGCTTAAGAAGAGGAGCTCCCACCACACACATGCAGGATGTTATGGCTTACAGACATTAACCGGAGAAGGACTGTCCACTTGGGGCAGGGGTGGGGGCGGGGGTGGGAGATGGGGACGGGGCGGGTGGTGGAGCTCAGTGGTGGACAATGCACTTAGTCCCAGCAGCCACGCAGCATAAAACCCAAGTGAAAAGGAGACCAAAGATAGCTGAGTGTTATCTCAGGGCTTCAAGGCAGCTCGGCCAGGGCAGCTTGGCCAGGGCAGCTCGGCCAGGGCAGCGCTGCACGAATGAGACCTGAGAGTCCCAGGACCCAGCTTTAAAAGAAGCAGGTTTGGTGGTTGTGTAATCTTACTGCTGCGGAAGTGGTGATTGGTGGGTCCCTGGGTCTTCCCTGGCCAGCTCCAAGGCATTGAGAGACCCTGCCTCAGAGGAAAACATGGAGGTGGGGGTGGGGGGAGAATAGATGGTGCCTGATGTATACACACACACACACACACACACACACACACACACACACGTACCCATACACATATATGCACATACATACACACATACACACACACACACACACACACACACACACACACAC
>OU015746.1:82587437-82591620 GCA_907169655.1 Acomys percivali | reverse complement strand
ACACACACACACACACACACACACACACACACACACCACATGTCAGGGGATGTTGTCTCAATGAGAGCTAAAGAGATTTAATGCAGGGCATTTTGATATGATCCATGAAGTCCAGCCCTGGGCACATGCTCTGCACTGTAACTGTCTATTACCTGAGTGGTATGCATGACTGGTCTTTTTCTCTCACCCACTGCCTGTGTGAGGGTGCTCTAGAACTTGCACCATCTCGGCCATCTGCCAGTCTCAGATAGTCCCCCTCAGGTCTTCTGATAGGCTCCTCGTTACACCAACCCATGAAGTGATACAGTTAGCACGAAGCCACCAACCACCTTCTACACTGTGTTCAGAAAGATGTCCGCTCTCCAACCTTCTTTCCCAGTCTTCCCCACTCCTATTCCTTTTCACTCACCAGCTCTTCTGAAGACACAAAGCCCCTTGCAGCACATCAGCGGAAATGCCACTGACTGAAGCCAGAAGAGGGAGGACAGATCCAGAGAGCCCGCTCACACCCCTGTGCCTACAACCTGCTCTGCTCTGTGCTGACTCTCCTGAAACCCTCTTTCTGGTATGTCTACTCTATCACAGGAGTGGCTGTGAAGGTTGGTGCTTTAAAAACACAATAATTATGGGGCTGGAGAGGTGGCTCAGCATCCTCAAGAGGTCCTGAGTTCAATTCCCAGCAACCACTCGGTGGCTCACAATCATCTATACTGGGGTCTGCTGCCCTCTTCTGGCATGCATGAAGACAGAGCACTCATATACATACATACATGCATACATGCATACATACATCTTTAAAACATTTAAAAACACAAGTATTGATTTGTTTATGTCTGTTGTGTGAGACAGGAGTCTCACTATGTAACCTATGCCAGCTGCTAACTCTATCCTTCCTGCCTCATCCTCCCTAGTGCTGCATGACAAGCATGCACCGCTACACCGGGTCAGTAATTTGCTCATGACTCCGCGATATGTTTTATTCATAATTTTGAATGTTGGGCAGGGCCCACTGAGGACAGCTGTGTCATCTACCTCCAAGATTGCCAACTCATGCGACTGAACTGTTGATGCCAGCTGTGATGGGCATTCTGCCCAGAGAGGCCTCAGTTTCCCTCTGGGAGGCCTCCATATCCTACAGTGAAATACAACAGCGAAGGGGGCTGGAGAGATGGCTCAGAGGTTAAGAGCACTGTCTGCTCTTCCAGAGAACCTGAGTTCAACTCCCATCAACCATCTATACTGGGATCTGATACCCTCTTCTGGCATACAGGTGTACATGCAGATAAAGCATCCATTTACATTAAATAAATAAATAAATCTTTTTAAAAACACAACAGTATAGACATTTCTGGGAAAGTAGCTTCTTATAACTACTAGCTTCCCTTGGAGCTTATATAAGGAAGCTCTGAGCCATTCTTCCTTTTAAAAATAATGTTATGCTTATATTTTATCGTGTGTGTGTGTGTGTGTGTGTGTGTGTGTGTGTGTGTGTGTGTGTGTGTGTTTTACCTGCATGTACACCTGTACATCACGTGAGTCCCTGGTGCTGAGGAAGCCAGAAGAGGCTGTGGATTCTCTGGAACTGGAGTCACCATGTGGGTGCTGAGAATTAAATATGGGTCCTCCGGAAGAGTAGCCCGTGTTCTTTACTGTTGAGCTACCTTTCCAGCCCACTGAAGGCTTTCTTAAAGCTAAGGGTGGGCTCGGTGAGACATTTTTGCCAAATTCTTTTGGTTAAGGTGGATCACAGGGACCAGATTCGAGGGGAGGAACTTCTTTGCAAACCCTGTAGCTCTGAGTTCACAGAGCTGCTGAGATGTCTTGTGCGCAGGGTGTTGAACCTATGGCTGCTGACCTTAGTGCTCAAGATTGATGCTCCATACTGTGGCAGGAGAGGAGAGACTGACAGCAGGGAGATTGGGGGCGGGAGGGGGGCGGAGGCGGCGAGGGGGCGCGGGGGGGGGGGGCATGGGTAAGCAGCGTCAAGATTAACAACACAAAAGAATAAGAAGCCAGTTTTCAGGAGACATTCGCCCAGGCTTTGTATGAAGGAAGCTTGCTCAGGCAAGTGAGCAGAGGGCCTAGAGCCCTTCCTTATAAGGGCTTCAAATAGTGAACACAACACTCAGGAAGAAAGACACTGAGATGCAAAAGGAGAAGAAGCGAGTCCTGCATAAATGTCTGGTAAAAAGCCACGCGTCTTATGGACCAGGGCTTTTGGGACTTTCCTCTCTACTCATTCTCCCGTTCTATTCTTGGGGTGCTTCCCCTTTTCTTAATAAGTAGTCTCTTTCCCTGACTCCCAACATTTCCTCTTCCTCTGAAGCTCACCCGGCGCCTTCCCCACCACATAGCTGCTTGTCAGTTTCCATTGATTGAACCTGCCTCCTTTCTTGGACCCTAATTCAAAAAGCATCTCTCCCTCTCTCTCTCTCTCTCTCTCTCTCTCTCTCTCTCTCTCTCTCTCTCTCTCTCCCTCCCTCCCTCCCTCTCTCTCTCTCTCTCTCTCTTTCTCTCTCTCTCTTTCTCTCCCTTCCCCCCCTCTATCCATATCTGTCCTCCCAGCAGCTGCCAAAATTACAACTTCCCAGCCAACAGTAACAAAATGAGCCCCAAGCTTCTTTCTGAGTCAATTTTAACACTATTTTATTAATGAGAGTAAGAATCTATACAGGGGAGCCTGCTTTCCTTGGTTATACCATCTCCTTACTGAAGGAGAGGAGACACGATGTTCTTGTGCTTAGCCTGTGCACACCTAAAGCGCCCTCTCAGTGAACTTGTGCTCCTGCTTGAGTCTCAAACCAGAGGGTCCTTTTTTCCAGTAGCTCTATAAATGCACAATATGACACAATATGACACAGTTACCTTTACCCCTTTCTATTTTAATACACTGCTTAATACATCAGTATGCGTTCTCTCACTATCATAAAATACCCGAGGTAGACAAATTTATAAAGAGGAAATGCTTATTTGGGCTCAGAGAGTAGGTGAACCCCTTGACTTTGGCTTCTTGTGGTGGAGGGGCAAGTGGCTGGGGGGAACCGCTGAGTTCATGACTGGCGGGCAATAGGTAGAGAGCCTGGGGTCCCACAGGATCCTTCAAAGGCACCTGTCAAATGACCCAAGGACTCCCCATACCACTTCCTGACAGCACCCACCAGAGACCAAGCCTTTTAACACATACAGCTCACTCTGGAGATATAGGGAAGGGTCACTAAGCGTGTTATCACCACATATGTCATTTTGTACACGCGTGGAGCCAATCTTCGGACACGCAGGCCAGTTTTCGCTGGCCATAGCCATGGGCCTCCTGTGGTCAGGAGCTGGCTTCCTGGAGGAATGAGGAACCATTCTGCTGTGGTCAAGCCCTTTATGATTTATTCTTCAGATGTGGAAGGGCACCTTAAAAAAAAGCATCCATGCCCTTCAGACCTGCACTAGAAGGCACCTTGAAGAAGGTCTCTCTCCTGCATGGGAATGACACAGCACAAAGCCAAACAAATATAGGAAACAAAGGCTGAGGGAGGACTTCTGGAGGGGAGAGGGAATGGCCCCACCTGTGAGGTCAATGCAATCTTTGTGTAAAGCTAAACAAAGATGGTGTAAGAAGAGAAAGTTCTAGAATATTGCCCCAGTGCATATACACAAGAACTGTTAACTGAGATATTGGCAGATCAGACCCAGCAAAATGATAACAATGCCCTTACTCATTAGGGGTTACCCCAGGAATTCATGTAGGAGAATATACAACATTGCTTCACAACTCACAGAATTCCCCACATTAACAGTAAAAGCACAAAAGAACAGTATAATCAGGTCGATGCTTGCAAAAAAAAAGAAAAAGAAAAAGAAAAAGAAAAAGAAACATATCCATGGCCCAAACTCTGCAGCCTAAGAATCTGTCATGGGTTAGTTGCAGAATAAGGGGAAACAATCTCATTGAATAATTTTTTTAAAAAAAGCAGCCTATGCCACTTATGTACAAGCTCAGAGGGTCACGAAGGAGGCTTGACATCACGTAGTCCCAACAGCCTGAACATGAAGCACTGTGCTCCTGTGTGAGTTGTGAGCCCGGATCTTCTGTGAGAGGTTTCTAGTCCCCAGATCATGTTCCATGTGTGTCTGCAGAATCGTAAGTTGCCTCCAGGAAAGAAAACCTCTGATGGGTAGCACAAAGGGGGCG
>OU015746.1:82579937-82582437 GCA_907169655.1 Acomys percivali | reverse complement strand
TAATGAAATCACTATGGAATCACAAAAGACACAGACTAGCCAGCCAGAACAGTTCTGAGGAAGAGAAACTCATTGGAAGAATCATACTTACTGATTGAAAATGATATTGCAAAGCTATAATGATCAGCAGGGCATGACTCTGTCACAAGAACACCTGTACCACATAGTAGGTGGGTATTGGCACACATGCAGACCAGCCAAACAGACCTGGGCACAAAAGCCTATAAACAGACAGGCTGGGGAAGACAAAGGTTCTAACCAAGGCTCGGGCCTCTGACCTCAAAGCCATATTTGTTCATGACCCACACAAAAGTGGCACACCGCCAGAGCTGGTTATATAAGAGATTACATCACTGTTTTCTTTCAGGTTTCCCAGACATCCAGTGTCAGCCATTTGGTGCTGACTCATTCTCTCCGTCTTATGTCTAGCATTAGCCATCTTGGTGCATGAGGGATACCCATACCAGCCAGTGAGATGGGCAGAGGGGAGGGGCTCTGTTGGCAGCACTGCAGCTGGAAGGCCATCTGCAGCTGGGAGCCCCTTTCTGTCCCTGGGCGTGAGCATCAAAGGTTGCTTCAGACTCTTGGTGGGGCTCTACCACTCAAGCCAGCTCCCTATTGCACTGAAGTCCCCAGGAAGTGAGTGCCCACTCCACACTCACTGTCAGCATCTGTCCCAGGAAGAATGTGATGCATCTGGAAAGACCGCTGATGAGCAAGCCTGAGGACCTTACTCAGACCCTCAGAACCCAAATAAAACGCCAAGCACCATGACACATGCTGGGCAGAGAGAGTCAGGTGGGTCTCGGGACTCACTAGCCAGCTAGTCTAGCCAATTGGTGAGCTGCAGGTTCAGTGAAAGGCCCTGTCTCAAAACCACAAAATGGACAATAGGAGAGGGCCCTCGAAGCTGCCCTTTGTCCTCCATGAGAACACATATGGGTTCCCACACAGAAACACACACAAGGAAGCACAGGCAGGGAATTAGAGAGGAGAGGAAGAACTGTGAGGTGTGATGGCTCAAAATAGAGACGGGGGCAGGGTGGACTCCACAGCCATCTCTAGAACCTACCTGAGGCTGCACTTAGTGACAGAGGCAAGCGTTCTTTGCAACAGTCTCCTCCTCAAGTCCAGGAAAAGCTGAAAGGGTGTGGCTGGTGTTGGCTGTCACCTTGACAGACTCTACAACCACCCAGCATAAGCGCCCCTTCACCTGTCTGTGGGGGGTTATCTTGACTGCTTTCCTTATGCTGGGGGAAACTCTCCCACTGTGGGTGTGTCTTACCTCCTAGTGACTGTTGTGTTGCTGTGATGAAACACTGCAACCATGGCAGCTTACAAAAGGGAGCATTTAACTGGGGACTTGTTTACAATTTTAGATGTTTAATCTATGGTTTATCATGGTAGGGAGCATTGTGGCAGGCGCGGTAGGAGTAGTGGAGACTCATGTTTTGATCTGTAGGTAGAAGGCAGAGAGAAAGACTGGGCCTGGCATAGCCTTTAGAAACCTCAAAGCCTATGCCCAGTGATACACCTCTTCCAATAAGGCCATGCCTCCTAATCCTTCCTAAGCAGCCCACCAGCTGGGAACCAGACATTAATTCAAGTAAACATGGGGGCCACTCTCACTCAAAGCACCACAGGGTGGTACCATCCTTGGCTGGGATCCTAGAGGGAAGCAATCTGAGCAGCAGCATGTTCACCATTGTCGGCTTCCCAGCTGTGGAAGCAATGTGACCAGCTGGTTCAAGCCCCTGCTGCCCTCACTTCCTGTCAGGATGGACCGACTGCACCTTAAACTGTGAGCCAAACAGACCTCTTTCCTCTTAAGTTTCTTTGACAGAGTACTTTATCACAGCAAGAGGGAAAGCAACAAGACAGACAGACTTTGAAGAGTGTTAACCTACCGAGATAGGGGTTAAGTGGAGAAGCTCTGGGGAATGAGAGACGTCACACAGGAATCCTGCCCTGGCTGGCTGGAAGCCACTGGCCCCACAGTGCCCACATTTTTCACTGTGTGGATGCCAGGACACTCAGGCCTAATAACAAAACAGTAGGAGTGGCATGAGGCCCTATGGCTGATGGTAGTGGCTAACGGTCTGGGATTGGCTTATCTTTACTCCTCACCTCACACAGCCACCAGGCATTCATACTGGCTACCTGGAGGATTCTTGTCTACAGAGACTAGAAGAAAATGTCCCACAGCACTCTATGTCCTGAACATCACCCCACATGAGCTCCAGGGACCATCTGGGACAACCTTTCCATGCAGAACACCTGGAGTATTGTCAAAGAAATGGAAATGCCTGCTGGGTAGATGAACATCAATCTATACCTGGGGATGGTGCGTTAAAGCTAGATCTTAAGATCCTGGGAATTGGATAGACTGCTCCAAACAGAAGAGATAGCCCATGCAAAGGTCTTGGGGTGAGGAAGAGAAGAGAAGAGAAGAGAAGAGAAGAGAAGAGAAGAGAAGAGAAGAGAAGAGAAGAGAAGAGAA
>OU015746.1:82547840-82573982 GCA_907169655.1 Acomys percivali | reverse complement strand
GTGTGTGTGTGTGTGTGTGTGTGTGTGTGTGTGTGTGTGTGTGTGTGAGCGCACGCGCACACACTCGGCACACCGGGAAGGAGCTCCCTTGCATCCAGCCAAAGAAACACTGACAGTGTTTCCCTGCAAGCTTGACCAACCTCGCTCTCCTTGTTGCTTTTAGCGAAGGGTTCCTTCTCAGGAAGCTTATTTTACAGGATAGAGCTGAGTTTGACATCTGTGTCTTCAGGAAGACTGAAAGAGATCGGTTGGGCCCAGGTTTCCCAGAAATGGAGTCAGAAGAGTCTCCAGGGATGTCTGATGCCAGGACTACAAGGAGGATGGGAATGAGGGGGAAGGGAAATGGGTGACACAAAGGAAGGGAAACACTGGGACGAGGGGGGGTTGGTGCCTCGCCGACTAGACCTCCCCAAGGCACAGGACTGGAGTCTTTGTGCAGCCAGACACCGTAAGGTGACATTTGCCTACTGGCTTCTGCCTCTCCTTGCTCTGTGGTGTTCTGTGGTCCCTGGGGAAATGGGATGCCCACCCCGTTGCCCTTGTGTAAGTTCCTAGGTGACAGGAAGTTCTGTCTTCTACAGGGTCTATAAAACCCAGCTTGCTGCAGCAGGAAAGCCAGAACAAAGCTGGCCAGAGTCAGACTGGCTGCTGGCGATTCGTGAGGTTAAGGTTCCAAGATGGCTGTCCCAGAGGGCAGGTATTAAGTAAGGCCTGGGATTGCTGAATCTAAGAGGTTCAGGGAGAGTCATGCTTGCTCGACACAACCAGGTGTCCAGGCCAGTTTTATGCCTACTTGGCACAGGCTAGAATCATCTGAAAGGAGGGAACTTCAGTTGACAAAACTCCTCCATAAAATCTGGCTGTAGGGCATCTTCTTCTTTTTTTTTAATATTTGTTATTTATTATGTAGACAGTGCTCTGCCTGCTTGTACACCTGCACATCTGAAGAGGGATTAGACCTGTGGTTGCTGGGAATTGAACTCAGGACCTCTGGAGGAGCAGCCAGGGCTCTTAACCTCTGAGCCGTCTCTCCAGCCCGGCATCTTCTTGTTTGGAGATGGATGGGGGAGGTTACTGGGGAATCCACTTTGGCCAGCTTATGTGCCTTAGTTCCTTTTCGTGTCACCATGACAAAATGCCTGACAACAAGCAATTTAAACAGGAAAACATTTCTTTTGACTTAGTTTTAGAGAGTACAGTCCACCATGGCAGGAAGGCATGGTGGCAGGGGCCAGAGGCCATGGTCATATCTGCTCTGAAGTCAGGAAGCAGAGAGAGTGAAAAGGAAACAGGCCTGAGCTATAAAACCTCAAGGCCCACCCACAGCAACCCACTTCCTCCAGCAAGGCTCCCCTTCCTAAAGGTGCTGCAACTTCCCAAAACACCGCTGGGGACTGCGTGTTCAAATCCGTGAGCCTATGGAATGTTGAGCATTGAGACAGCCACACTGCTGCATTCCCAGGTCACTCCTCTCAGTCTCCAGCCAAGATGCTTTCTAGCAGAGCTTCCTGGGGAGAGAAACAGGGGGCTCCATTCCAGCAATGCACAACTTCCAGAGCTGAGCCTGCTTCCTCTAGACGGACCATCCTCTCGTTATGGAGTGGCACAGGATGGGAGTCCTCCCTCCCTCACTATGTGGGATGCCGTGATAGGGTGTGAGCATGCTGTTGCTGCCTGGGCAGGTTCTTACCACTGCCCCTGTATGGACAGAGCTTAGACTCAGTGTGTGAGGCTCCACCGTACTGCTTCTCAGATGGGGAAACTGAGGCCTCCAGATGTCAGGTCACACAGAGTCCCACCTACGTCCCTAGGATGTTTTTTTTTTTTTTAATTCTCTGGTGCTGGAGGTGGAACCCAGGGCCCTGTGCATGCTAGGCAGTACTCTACCACCAAGCCCCAACCTCAGATTCATACTGTGCACACAACATTCATCATTAAAAAGCTCAGTTTGGGGCCAGTGAGGTGGTTCAGTGGGTGCTTGCCACCAAGACTGACGACCTGAGTTCAAGCTCTAGCACCCACACAGTGAGAGAAAAGAGTCAACTCCCACAAAGTGTCCTGGAACCTCCATATGGATGTCATAGCATGTGGATGCATGTACACGCGCGCGCGTGCACATACATACACACACACACACAGAGGCACGTGCACACTGTTTTAAAATAAAATAAAGCTCAGTGCTTTGCTAAAGTGCTTACTAGAGAGCATGAGGCCCTCGGTTTTCGTCACCACAACATAAGCCTGTAACCTGTAACCCCAGCATGTGGAAGTTCAAGACTAGCACAGATGACGCGATACTTGAGACCCTGTCTCAAAACAACTAAACAAAGCAGCAAATGGACCTCATGTGGCTCTGTGGTAAAAATGTGCTCCCAAAGCCGCTGTCTTTCCCATCTGACTTGTCCATTCAGCTTCCTCTGGTCTCCAGGGACCAGAACTGCACTGCTTCCTCTTCACCCTCAATGTTCCCAACTCTGTGAGGCTCACAGCTCTCCCTTATCACCACCCCTTCCCTGCCCCCCCTCACTCTCCCCCGCAACCCAGGGCTTGGCAGGGCTCTGCATAGTTCCTGGCCATGATTGCTCATCCACTTCCAAAGCTTCAGACAAATTCCTCCCCTTCAGGAAGTGCTTCTGGGGGCTGGATAGCTCAGTGGTTAAAAGCTCCAGAGGACCGGGGGCTCACTCGCAGCACCCACATGGTCGCTCCCAACTGTCTGCAACTCCAGGATCTGACATCCCCAGACAGACATGTGCACACTGTGCTTTTAACCCATTGTCCCTCCCCACCGTTCCTCTAGTCTCCATGGGCCTGGCTCTGGCCAGAGTGTGTCAAATGAAAGAAAGTGAGGTCATTGTCTACAGTAGGCGTTAGACTTCCTTCAACTCCCAGGAATGCCTGAAACCTAGCAGGTGCTCATAAGTGGAAGAATTAGTCACCTAGCACCCTATTTATCTCTGGGGTACTGGCTGGAAGTCATGGGCACTCACTTGTTCAGTGGAACTGAAGGAGAACCTGGTGGCATTTGCACACACACACACACACACACACACACACACACACACACACACGTGTGTCTGTCTCTGTTTCTTTCTGTCTTTTCTCTCTGTGTGCCTCAATCTGTCTCTGTCTCTGTGTGTGTGTCTTTCTCTGTGTGTGTGTCTTTCTCTGTGTCTCTGTCTCTCTTTGTGTCTCTGTCTCTCTTTCTCTCCCCCTCTTCTCATCTGTATATGTGTGTGTATGCATGTCATGGCTGAAGATAGTTTCTCTGGAAGACTTGATGTTGTCTGTGTATCTTTTTGTTTTTAAATAGGATCTCTAACCCATGCTGACAGAGCAGTCCCTGTCTAGCTAAGGCTGGCCTTGAATTCAGGACCCTCCTGCCTCTACCTCCTGAGTTATGAGGATACAAGCTTGAGCCACCACAGCAGTTTGTTTCAGTGCTGGGGATCAAATCAGGGTTTTGTGCATTGTAGACAAACACTCTACCAACTAAGCTGTACTGCTAGCCCCGGGCTGAGCTTTGACTGAGCTCAGGGTGGGAACCCCTAACACATGCCAGTCTGTGTTTCAAGCCCTTTCCTAAGCAAGGGTAACCTCAGTGGCTTTATTCTCAAAACATCTTGGGATCAACATTATTATCACAAATGACTACCAAAAAAGGGAAACTGAGGCAGAAAGCACTGGTGTAAAATGGCCATGGTGCTGGTTAGTGGGGACAGGGAGTTGGGATGGAGACAGGGGCTTCAGCTCTGTAGCCACCATTGGATGCTGCCACAGCATCCTTCGCTGATGCTCAGAGAGCCTGATTTTCTATCACCCTGAGAGTGCACAGCCTGGCAAGATGGTCCCAAGTATGTGTGACTGCAGCATGTGTAGCTGTCTTTGACTGGCAGAAGCTGAACCATGAATGTGTATGACTGTAGTATGTGTGATCACCTGCAGCTGATGTCCCTGAGTGTGTGTGTACTGTAGAATGTGTGGTTGTCTGCAGCTGATGCCCCTGAGTGTGTGTGTGTGTATGTGTGTGCAACTGTAGCATGAGTGAATGTCTGCAGCTGATGCCCCTGAGTGTGTGTGTACGTGTGTGTGTGTGTGTGTGTGTGTGTGTGTGTGGTCTGTGTGTGACTGTAACAGCTGTGATTTCTGCAGCTGATGCCCCTGAGTGTCTGTGACTGTAACGTGAGTGGATGGCTGCAGCTGGTGTCCGTGTGTGTGTGTGTGTGTGTGTGTGTGTGTGTGTGTGTGTGTAACTGTAGCATGAGCGAATGTCTGCAGCTAATGCCCCTGAGTGTCTGTGACTATAACATGAGTGAATGTCTGCAGCCGATGCCCCTGAGTGTGACTGTAGTATGTGTGATCATCTGCAGCTGATGCCCCTGAGTGAGTGTGCGTGTGTGCGCCTGCGTAACAGGTATGATTGCCTTCGAGCAGCAACAGCTAGACTCTTAGTGTTTCTGCAGAGTTTCTCAGAGCTGATGAAACTGGAAACTTCTCAGAAGACCAGAAGTGTGGTCAAGCACCCAGCTTCCTGGCTTCTAAGAGCCTTTGCCCATCTTCAACACTTGCTGAAACTAACTACAGAAGACAATTTCATCTCTGAGTCTGTTGGTGCACAGTGTTACAGAAGCAGTGAAGGGTGCAAATGAGGCAGCTCCCCCTGGAGTAGTGTCTCGGCAAAGCCTAGGTCTTCAATCCCCCTTACCGTACCTTGACAGGGACTGGAGCCCAAGCATCGGTCCTGCTGCAGCGCCTGCCTGCTTCTCCAGGGCTAAATGAGGGGGCAGACCCTCAATGACATGGGTGATCCCCTAGGTGAGACCGGAGTACAGAATGTTCTAGAATCCAGGCCTCTGCTTGGCAGCGGTGTCTCTTTCCAGTAAAGCCCTCTGGGCAGGGCTTCACAGAAGTGTTTAGATAAGCTTTACACCTTCTTGGTCTGAGTTGTATCATAGAGTAGATGTGTCATCTCTTGTTCTTAGTAAAAATGGTTTGGTTTTTTTTTTTTTTTTTTTTTTTTTTTTTTTGCTAGAACACATTTCACAATTGTAGATTTCACATCCTTGAAACCCTGCTAGCTCTGTCCCAGTTGTCAACTGCTGCCACAGGCTTGCTCCATCAACCATGTTTGGCAATGGATGCCGACAGCTTCTCCCAAAGTCCTGGCAATGTTTAATGGAGGCCCCAACTCCTGCCACCGGGCTCTGTCTCCCTTCTTCCTGCGCTGTCACCTACATCTACTGTTGACTCTGAATGATCAGAGAAACACTCGGTGACTGACACGGGTACCATGTGCAGCCGAACTTGAAGACACACTTGCGGTTTTTTTTTTTGCAACTCCCTTCCTACCACCCCCCCCCCCCCCCCCCCCCCCCCCCCCCCAGTCATTTGAAAAGCCTTTGAAATGCGTTCGAACCCTCAGCTGCTCTGCTCTAGGGAGAACTTGGAAGCAGAGTGGCTATTTCACCTTCTAGTGTCCCCTGCTTTAAAGCCATCCCTTCTCTGGGGAGTGTTATTTGAATCTTCTATTACTCAATTTCCTCCCCAAAAAACAAAACCGTCAAACCAGTTTTTGGAGAATTAGGCCAGGCATATTTTGTGTGAGTCTGGGTGATGGAATCACACAGCAAGAGCCTGGCAGGGGAGAGGGGGTTGTGTGTGTGGGGAGAATAGGGAGTGGGGTGGGGCGGTGGTGGTTAGGAGTAGGTAGGGAGAGGCAGGAATCTCTAAGCTTCCTACACAGGCACTAAAGGAGTCAACACTTGATGGCATAAGGGAGTCCAAAGGTCAAAGCTGAAATGGTGTCCTACACCAACAGCCCACACTATAAAGCCTTAACTGAAAACAAAACAAGCAAATGGCAACCTATGGGTCTCTGGGGACTGTCTCAACTTCTGCTTTACAAAGTTTAATTAAAAGATACAAGATGGAACTGGGCAGTGATGCACAAGCCTGTAATCCCAGCACTAGGAGACAGAGGTAGGCAGATCTCTGTGAGTTCGAGGCCAGCCTGGTCTACAGCACTAGGTCCAGGACAGCTGTAGCTACACAAAGAAATCTTGTCTTGAAAAAAAAAGATATGAGATGGGCTAAAGAGGTGGCTTAGCAGTTATACTGACTGATCTGCCAGAGACCTGTTTTTTTTTTTTTTTTTTTTGGTTGGTTGATTTCTCAAGACATGGTTTTTCTGTGTTGCCTTGGCTGGCTGTCCTGGACTTGGTTTGTAGACCAGGCTGGCCTCGAACTCACAGTGATCTGCCTGCCTCTGCTTTCTGAGTGCTAGGATTACAGGCGTGTGCCACCACACCCGAGACACCTGGGGTTTCATTGTCGGACCCACAGGACAGCTCAGAAACAGCTGTAACTCCAGTCACAGGGGATTGGATGCCCTCTTATGGCTTCTGTAGGCACCAGATGCATATGTGGTACATAGACATACACACAGACAATACAAATATTAAAAATAAGTAAAAGGCACTAGATGGCTGGTGAACACAGTACAGTGGCAGGTAGTGGGCTTCCACATTGGCCATGGTCACGAAATGAGGGCTGTGCTCATCAAAGGGTAGATACATAGCTACTAAACTTACACACACACACACACACACACACACACACACACACACACACACAATCAGAAACCTGGTACACAAGGCAAAGAGAGAGAGCTGCACACTTGTCATTAGCCTGTCAGTCAGCCCTGTGGCCATCCTTTCAGCATTATCCATAGGACTTCATTTTCCATCTCTAGGCTCCAGCCAGATAAGTCCTAAACCAATTCATTCATTCATTTGTTCATTCATTCCTTCAGTCAGTCAGTTATAAACAGTCTCACACAGCCTAGGCTGGCTTAGAACTGGCATTATAGATGAAATTGGCTTTGAACTTCTGGTCTTGCTGCCTGTACCTCCTGAGTGCTAGGGTTATAGGAGTGCACCACCATGTATGTTTTATGTGGGGCTGGGAATTGAACCCAGGAAGAGATTTGTGCAGAATAGGCAAGCACCTTACCAACTGAGCTATAACTGGCCTAATGTTTTGTTTGTTTAGGGAGTGTGTGTGTGCATCCACTGAAACCCATGCCACAGTGCACATATGGAGGTCACAGGACAACTTTAAGGGCTCCATTCTCCTCTTCCACTATTTGAATCCTAGAGTTCGAACTCAGCACCTTTATCCACTAAACTGTCTCTCTAGCCTCGTTTTAAAGAAGAGGAATTCCTTGCTAACACTAAAAGTCAGGATCTCTCTCTCTCTCTCTCTCTCTCTCTCTCTCTCTCTCTCTCTCTCTCTCTCTCACACACACACACACACACACACACACGTATTTTTTTTAATGTCAACTTTTTAAAAATTGGCTCCGTGGCCCCCTGGTCTAATACTGTCACAGTCCACAGGTGGGTCACCTCCTGAACCTTCATAAAGTCCCAGCTGCGGATCACTAGGTATAGCAAGGTCCAGGGCAAGAGGTTCTGGGCACCAGCTGAAGTTGTCTAACTGGGCTCAGATGTGGGTTCAATGCCCAGCACTATGAAGGGGAAATCCCTAGGAATACCTGGCTCTGAGCAGTCTTGACCTTCCAGCTAGACAGACCCTGAAACTTTACTCAGGATCACATTCTCACGGTGTTCTCAGCTCACACTTCTTTACATTTGCTGGTTAGAGAGCTCTGCAGTTTATGAAAACAAAGGCATCCTCAAATGTTTTCTACCCGCCCAGGTCTCCTGCATCAGATCCCATTCCGAACACTTACAGTTAAGAACGTTTTGAGTTTTGGCTGCTAAGGTAGCTCACCGATGAAGCACTTGCTTGACCTGTGGTCAAGCTAGCTGGCGGGGGTGGGGGGGTGAGGGGGGTGGGGGATGGATGGGGGCGGAGCTGGGGGGACAGTTCGAGCCGTAGCACTTCCAGAAAAAACAAAAAACCTCCCTCCTCAGGAGACCCTACTTACAGGCTACAATCAGCACACTGGAGCCTTGGGGAAAGTTCTCCGATCCCAGGGTTAGACTTCCATTTTCTTCTGGTTCAATTAACTGCAAGAGCTTACCCGGTAGGTGAACCCTAAAGACTGGACACACCATCACCCTGGTCCTGGAGACCGTCCTCCACCGCCTTGTTGATCTGTTTCATAAACACCAGGGGGCGCTAACGAGTTATTTTCTAAGTTGCTATCAGAGACATCTTTCACACTTCCTCTGATTTCTAAGTTAGATGACAATGACGGAAGCACAAATGTGGTGGAGGCGCAGTGTAAACTGCCCGGAGGAATGAAGACAGGCATCAGATTTCAAAATTCAGTCTAAAGAACAGCTTCGTGGGTCAGAGCCTCCGTTCCTCCGCTGTCAGCCTCAGGTGAGTCAGACAAGTACAACTGGCTTTTTGTGAAAAACGTTACCCCTACCTACTTCGGGATTCTATGACATCAGTAAATTTGAGAAAAGTGGAACCGATTAACCAAAGCAAGATTCGTTTACATCAAGGTAGTCAGTTCTTCGAAACAAACGTGTAAACGGGCGATGTGTTTCCTGAACTGCTCAGTACCTGAAAAAGGAGGCTTACCATATTGCCTATCTGCGCTGAGGGGGCCTTACTGGGCATTTTACCAGATAGTCTCCATCGTTATTGCCCGGTGAAGGCGTCTGAAAGTGAAACCGGTGAATGGTAAATGAACCAGCACTTAGTGTGCCTCCGAGATTATCTGTGTACTGTGTGCCCAGGTAGGTAGAAAAAGATCCACCTAGTGAGATGTTCTGGGTGGGGGAGCTGCGCACTCTTTACTTTGGGGTTTGCTTTCTTTAAAAAGCGATGGGGGGTGGGGGTGGATAGAGTGAGGGAGTCATTGGAGCCCAGCTCTCAGTCGAAGCAGAGCAGGAGACCGCTCAAGGACCTCGCCACCTGCCACATTCCGTATTTGGGCAAGCGCGTGCGTCACTGTCAGGAATATGGCTCCCTCTGCCAAGGCCGGTACTAATCTTACGTGTCTGTAAACGCAAGGAGTGTATGCCACGTTCCTTTACAATAGCCAACCTGGTGACTGATTTAAGAACATGCCGCCAGATGCCCTGTTTCCCATTTCCTTATGTCTTTTGTACAGTTCAGGAATTGGGGGTGGGGTGAGGGGACTGACGTGTTCACTGGGTGCAGAAAGGACCAGAGAGCTACCAGCTCAAGATGTTTCGGGAGTGCCTTCTATAGCATGCTCAAACCGTGCACCGCAGGCGGTGGGCGTCCCAGCCCGGCGCAAGGCAGCCGGTCGGGAACCCTCAGGTCCTCAGAGACAGCCGCCACCTCTCCACGTGGTCTGGGACGCAGACGGACCGCGTCCAGCTTGGTTTCCTAATCCTGTTACGCAACAACTTCGCAGGGGTCGTCTTCGCCTTAATTGTGCCAGGGGCTGTGTTTGTGTTGCTGTTGTGGCGCAGCTGGGAGAAGAGTGGGACATTTCAATCATAACGCAGCCCGGCTGCCGCGCCCCTTCGCGGGGGACAGTGGACACAAGAAGATCAAGGTCTCTGCCACGCCCGTATCCCCGCAGCCCTCGCCCGGGGTTCTGTTAGCAACAGGTAGTTCGGCCCGCTGTGGCTCTCCGGGAAACAAATAAACAAACAAAGGTGCTGCACAGAGAGGTCGCGGCGACCCGGAGGGCGCGGCTGGCTACCGGCAAGGGGGTCCTGAACTCCTCCCAGTCGTGCCCTGGTTGCTCCGCGGTGCGTCCCGTTGCGCAACTCAGCGCTCGGCGTAGGTCCCCGCGGACAGCGGGTAGCAGCTGCGACAGCGGCCAGAGAAGGACGCGGACTGGTGGTGGCGCCGCGGCAGAGAGGACGGGGCGGGGCGGGGTGGGGCGGGGCGGCAGGGAGCCCGCCCCTGTCAGCGCGGCCAGTGGCGGCGGTCCGGGGGCGGGCGCGGGCGCGGCGATTGGGGCGGCGGCCGCCCGTCACGGCGGGGCTGGCGGGCGGCGACGTAGCGCGGCGCTCGGAACTGACCTACTAACACACATCTCTCGGCGCGGCCACGGCGCCCGCGGACCCGGCGCGCCCGCCCGTCTCCCGCGCCGCGCCCTCGCCACCGCCCGCTGAGGGCCCAGCGGAGCTCAGATCGCACCCCGGCGCCGCCAGCCCGGTTCCGACAGTCCTTTCTTTCTTCTCCCGGGCCAAAGAACAGAACCACGGTAAGCGCTCCGCCCACCGGCGGCCCGGGGGGCCCGGCTCCGCTCCGCGCCCGCTTTCGGAGCGCGCGGCCGGCGGGCGTGGGGCGCGGGACGCGTGCGGGCGCGGCGCAGGGCTGGCGGGAGGCGGCGAGTGTGCGCGGGGCATGCATTACATAAACTTTTGCTGCCTTGGCAGGAGGGGCACTCGCCACCTTAAGGTAGCTGCTTTGATTGCAGCGCCCTGGCGCCCGCACGTAGCCCCGGCTGCCGCGCGCTCCCTCCCCCTCCCCGCTATTGCATAATGTCTCTGGATTTCAGGAAAATTGATGTTTCGGTGGAGAAAGAGCGCGCCGGGGAGGCGGAGTGGAAGCCGATCCCCTTTGCAGCCAGACGACGTGCCCGGCTCTCCGGGGTCTCTCAGCGCTGGTCCCTCTCTCCAAGCTGGCCAGGGGGAGGGTTGAGTCACGGGGAACTGTCTTGATTTGCTTAGAAGGAGGGTTGGAAGTGCGATCCGTGACGGCATTCGGAGATGCCTGCGCGGCGTTTGTTTGTGTCAGGCGCTGTGCCTGCACCGACGCTTTCCACCCTGTTTGTCGTCAGCGTGTTTTACGAGCCCTCGGGAAGGTGGAAGGATGTGTCCTTTCTTACATTGCATAATGGACCCGCGGTGAAACGTGGACACCGGGGACGGGCTGATGTGAGAAAGTGCGCGTGTGTGTGCAATGATTTGGTCATTTTAGTGTAGCGCTGGATATTAGATCCTTATTGCTACCTCTGTATCGCCCCAAATAGGCATGTCTTTAAAATGAGCCTCCGGGATTCATTATTAAGAAAGGAGAAATCCTAGTGCTGGATACTGATGCGCGCGGGGGAGGGGGCTCCTTAAATGTTCCGAGGTGTTATTTTTAAAACCCGGACAAGCCATTGTGACGTTTGCCTCCCCACTTTCCCAACTGGAATACGTTCCGTTCCATCAGCTTTTTTTCTCACCTTATCGTCATTGGTTTTTATTTTTTATTTTTTCTTAAGACACCACAAGACAGATCATTAATAGATTCCTGGAAATGTTAGGTTATGTAACTGCCGAATTTGCTGGCTGTTGAGCATAGAAAGAGAGCTAATTACGTGATTTTATAATCTTGCCACAAAGAAAGTAGGGCAACCTCAGCGTTTAAGAATGTCATTATCAACAGGGGTTTTGTTGGTTCTTTTAAAGGATATTTTAAGCCAGAAAGTGACGACCGCCTAAGCTTTGACATAGCTTATGCTCGCCAAATGTGTGTCTTTTGCCCTAAATGAAATGTATGTCTTTCTAAATTTAGCCCTATCACATTTTAACAATCGTGGCCTCGGTGCTATTTCTGGTTTCTCCAGGGCTGTGTGCAAATACAAGCTCAAGGCCATTTGCTGTAGTTTTAACTCCACGCCTTCCAAGACCTCTGATAAGACTGTATTTTTAGGAAGGCATTTCGCGGTGCCCAGTGACTGCTGCTGAACGCGGGGCCCCATTTATCATTTTAAAGGACACTTTGGAGGAACTGCTGCGTTCAAGAGGCCAGCAGGGAATCGCCAAGAGTCACCTTCTTTTCTGGCTTTTTTAAATAACAACAACTAATGAAGTCAGAAATATTTACTTCACATCATAATTTCCCCCAGATCAGATATGATTTATGGGAAGCATATATAGGTTAGTAGATTGTATTTTTGCCTATGTAACCTAGTTTTATCCACTGGGGATAGATGAATACGGTAAGTGTCCGGATATTAAATTTCTTCCCAGACTCTTACTTAGTGTAATGATGTGTGACTATACGTATTTAATGGTGTCTGTGAGATAGTTTTTTTAGCGTACCATTTACATAATTGAACTACAGTATTATTTTAAGAGGTGGAGACATTATAAATATTGACCCCTGGAACATAGTATTACTCCTATTTCAGCCGTTTTCCAAGATGCTGCAGTTGCGATAGCCGCCCCCACCCCCACCCCCACCCCCCAGCAGCAGACCCCGACCCACTTTTCGAGCTGCGCTGGGAGATCCAGGCCTGCCTGAGTGGCTTTGCTGCGCCACCTTCCATCACGCGTCCTTGTCCCCCTCTCTCCCGCCCCGGGACCGGGCACGCGCCTGGCGGTGGCAGGCGGAGACCTCGGCCCAAGACGCACCCCTTGGGCAGCGGCTGGACGCGCCTGGTGGTGGCCCGCGCGCCTCCCCACCCCCTCCCCGCATTCCTTTGTTCTGGCGCGGGGGTCCTCGCGGCGCCGAGGCCCCGCTGCGCCGCCCACCCGGCGGGAGGCGGGCCTGGGGAGCGGCGCGGCTTGGGGGCGCGGCCGTGGAGCGGGGCGGAGGCTCTACGAGCCCCAGAGCGCTGCAACGCGCTCGCCCTGAGCCGGGAGGCCTAAGAAGAGAGCGGGAGTGCCTCCTGTAGGCAGGCGGAGTCTGAGATGGGCAGCTGGCGGACACAGCCAGGGACAGACTACTCCGCCGCACTGCTAACTGCGACCCCACAGACACCTTTGTTTCTACTAGAGCCTTGGTTGTATTGCAGAGCCAAGCTCTTCTCCATTCATGGTGTTAAGAAGCAAGACCTCTATCTAAATGGCTACAGGAAAGAGAGAGGGCAGTCTTGATCACCATGGAAAGGAGGGTTCCTGTTTGAACGTGGCCAGTTGAGCCCACGTTTTTATTATTTCTTCTTGTATCTAAAGTTTATATTGCCAAAGGCCCGAGATTATAAATATGGTCAGGAGATCCTAATTTAAAATCACTCACGTAGATACAGCCGTTCTTCCGTAAAAGTACCTCTCTGCACTTTGATCCCAGCTGCAGGTTTCTCTGAGTGAGCTTCTGATGTCACAGCTCGCCATCCAGGTGTCGGCAGGGTGAGCAGCTCAGGCTGCTCCCTGTGCCTGGAATTCGGCGTCAAGGGGTGCTTCTGGACACCCTAGGAGTCCTCTTTCTGTTAGAGACAGACAGCTTTGGGAGGTGCCAAGAGGACAGGCGCAGGTGCTGCCCGGGCCTCTGTCTCCAGGATATGAGACCTTTACTGACCTCCAGAGAAAACTCAACGGGGAAGCCTTTGGAGCTGGACAGTTAGAAGGTGCTCAGTAAATGTCTCCAGCGTGCCTGTGTGTGGGCTCGCTTTCCTTTACGGAGCCGAATCTCACCGGAAGGCTGAGGATCAGTTGGTATTGGACCGGTGAAGCTTTTATCTTCTCTTTTGCTCCTGAATATCCTTGCCTTGTAGTTTGATGTCTCTACCAAGGGAATTCTTAGCAGCATCAAAGCGCTTCAAGGTCCCAAGTTACTGGGGTAATGTCTTAGGAAGTGTCTGGAGGAAGAGATGGTAAGACACATGCCACAACAGGAGTGACGCCTTGTCCAGATCTCTGGAACGTATTGTGACCTGAGTTCCCTGGCCTGACTGCTTCTAAACCTCGGGTCTGAGCTCATCAGTGGCTGTTCTCAGCTCCACTTAAACATGTACACCATCTTAAAACGGGCGTGGAGCTGTGTGGATGACAACTAAAGCCAGGCTCCATTCGACTGATGGCTCTTGATCTAGTCGAAGGCAGCTACCTGGGTCTGAGGTAGCCATCACAGTCCCAAATAGTGCCTTGGAGGAAAGGCTGGGACCTGGAGTCATCAGTGCCTTGATTCAGAAATAAGAAGGGCAGTAACTAAACAAAGCAGATGGACGACACCCCACCAAGCACCCCCACTTTTCAAAAAAAAAAAAAAAAGGCACTCAGAGAAGTTGGTTAGCAGTCCGTTCCAGGGCTTTAAAAGATGGGACTCTGCTAGCCTTCCGCCCCCGCCCTGCCCCGCCCCCACCATTCTACCCATGCCTTCAATGAGTGTGAACACATGCTCACTGTACTTCATGAAACAGTTTCCTTTTCTGCGTTGAGGGCTTATCTCGGCAATTATAACATCACCATGATGCAACAGCCTGCAAATTAAAGCCCTTTGTGAAAGAAAGGCTGTGCACAGGTTGAGCAAGGCCCCTGACTCACTCCCGCCAAGTGGAGTTTTCTAGCTGACCTAGCCGTGGTCATCAGCGGGTTCCGAGATGTAGGTCTGATTGAAGCGTGGGATGGAAAGGCGCGGTCAGAGTACTCAGCGTTATTTTTTACCCAACTTAGAAATCACACATGCCTCATTATTTCCATTGTAACCCAGATGGCATTGATGCTGTTAAAAGTTGTTTATTTTTAATTTGTATTGAGGAATGAGAGCACGCTTGGGATTCAAGTCAAACATAACAAACAATGTAATTGAGGTTTCCTATAATGCTCATTTCTTGTTTTTGTCAGGTAGGCCTGCATTTCACGGGGTTAGCACATTGTTTGATATCCTGTTATTTTTCTCAATTTTATTTGAGTTGATTTTTATCCAGATTGGACTCACAAGTGAATGTCGAAAGACCCTGACCTTCGATCACAGACAATTACATAAGAGGTTTTTTTCAGTTTCAAAATGAGTTTTTATTGCCACCACCCCCGCTTACCTCTCACATTTCTTTGCAGCTAATTTTCCTGTAGTTAGAAGGGAGGGGGAATTTGTTTCTTGTATGGCTTTAATTAGAATTTGAGCTTGTTTTTTAAGTCTAGCTGGGATTTGCTGGATGCCATTCATGAATAGCCCTGGCTTGGGGGACCTGGTTTCACTGGAGTTTGGGTGTTTATAAGCCTTTGAATTGTCAGAACACAGTGTCTTTTATTAACTTTCTAGGGATCTTAAATGTAATTAAGTAAGTAGCCTTCAAATAAACCTTCCACTCTATTCATAAGGCACACGGCACAGTAAAGGGCACTTATGGTCAGGTGCTGATTGGAAGAGTGAACAAGGACATAAAAAACAGGCTAGGGAGATGGGAAACATTCAGGAACTTTCTGCCATGCCCAGTCCCCAGCACAGATCCTTTTTTTTTTTTTTGTAACTGATGTTGTTTTGTTTTGTTCTGTGTTGCTGTTATGCTGTAAACTAGTCAAGGGTGTGATATTTGTGTCCCTAAGATACAGAGGAGAATAGGATGTAGCTCAGTTGGCGGTGTTTGTCTAATAGTCCTAGTGCCCTGGGTCCTGTCTCTAACACCTACAAATCAATGTCAGAGTGTACACCTACAGTCCCAGCACAGAAGAGATAGAGGCAGGAGGATCAGAAGCTCATGGTCATAGTGAAGTCAAAAAGGAAGATTCCAGGAGTTACTAAATTGATCAATTATCTTTTAAAAAAATGTCACAAATAAGGGCTGGAGGGGTGGCCCAGTGGTTAAGAGCCCTTGATGTTCTCCCAAAGGACCGGAGTTTAGTTCTGAGGCATCAGGCAGTTCACAAATGACTGTAACTCCAGCTTAAGCAGATCCCACACCCTCTTCTGCCCTCCGTAGGCACAGGCACAGTGTAACAGACACAGCACGCCTAATTAAAAACAATAAATCCTTTTTTTTATTTAAACTGGTTTTTTACAGGCAGTAAGGGTTTCATTTGGAAGCTTCTCTACTTGATTTTTAACAATATATTTCTAGCTGGGTGGTGGTGGCGCACACGTTTAATCCCAGCAGTCAGGAGGCAGGGGCAGGTGGATCTCCGAATTTGAGGACAGCCACCGGCTACGCAGAGAAACCCTGTCTTGAAAAACAAAACAAAACAAAATGCATTTCTATATATACAAACATACACATTCATATACATATATATATACATATATATATATATATATCTTTCTACCTTTCTCTCTCCCCACCCCCCTCTCTCTCGCACTGTTCTCACTTTCTCCAGCTGTGAAGCCGTTTTAATGGGTGCCCCTGTGTGTCCTGCTTGCTTCCATCCCCAGGTTCTTCCTACGTTATGTTACATTGCTCCTTGTGGAGACTGGCCGTTACCCTTAGTTCACCTTTCAGTCAACAAGGTGCCCAGGTGCGCCAATAAAACGCAGGGTTGCCATCCACTTTATTAAGTTTAAATCTAATTTTCAAGTAATCCCTTGTTGAGCTTGGAATATTTTCCTTTCTTGTAAGCTGGATCAGGTTTTGACACATTTATTTACAGATGCATCCAAACAGAAAAAGTGGGTCAGTTTGTTGCTGGGATAGGGCTGGTCTGGCAGTGAGAGATGGCTCACGCGTATGTGCCCCACGTGTGTGCCAAGCGCGTGTTTCTTCTGACCCTGGGTGTACTTTGGCCTGCTAAGTGGCTGCAGGCCCTAAGCTGAGCACTCAGGAATTAGAGTATTTGGTTCTCGATGTAAAAATGTCAGTGGATTAAAGAGCTCACCGCACAAACCTGATGACCCGAATTCAGTTTCCGGATCCCACTGTGGAAGGAGAGAACCCACTTCTGAATGTTGACCTCTGACCCCCGCATATGCCTACATGATGATAATAAATAAGTAAAAATAAAAAGGTGAGTTGACGTCTGAAGAGTCAATGAAGTGGTCAGTTAACTTCTCCAAGTTTTCGCAGGTGGGAGAGGTGGCAGTGGGTTAAGAGCACTTGCTGGTCTTGCAGAGGGGACACAAGTTCAGTTCCTAACATCCACATCAGGCGGCTCACAACCAGCCCTGTAGAGGATTTTGATATCTAAGCAAGGAAGATGTCCTGTACTCTGCAGAGTGTTTATTCCTTCTGTCTCTGTGGAGTCTGGACTGCTACAACTCACCTCTGAGAGGTCAGAGGTCAGAGATATGTGTCTGTCATAACCATGGGGAAATCCCTACAGGATTAACTCTGTCTAGAATTTATGTTGTCTGTTGGATTCCTTTTGCAGACTTTCCTTAGGTCAAGTCTTATTTTAATTGCAGAGAGTATTTAGAGTCATCTTGACTTAAATAAACTCAAGAGTCTGGACTTATGAAATAGTGCTCCCGCCTGCAGCAGGTTGTAAAAGAGCATGCGGTGGCAGTGATGGTGTCTTCACGGTAGGCGTGGGAAAGTCTGTCGGCTGGCATGACTCGACGCCTGCTCTTAAGTTTCTCTTTTTTATTTGTGTCTTTAAGCAGTCACATCAGCTAATGCATGTAATGGCGTTAATGGTGCAGAGAGAAGTAACATCATAGAATCGGCACTTCGTGTCAGTTACTTACCAAAAAAGAAACAGAATGACTAACGTAGCCCAGCGTTCTGTGTTGACTTCAAACAGTGACACACAGGTGAAGTCATGGTTAGATTAGTCATAAACAGAGAGCCTGGGATCCCAAGCAGTCATCATGAATGCTGATGGTTTCAGAAGGTGGCCTCAGCTGTGCTGAGGAGATGGCTCAGTGGCTGAAATGCCTGGCTTGAGGTTGAATCCACAGAACCCATGGGGCAGTAGAGCATGTTTGAAATCCAAGTGCAGGGGAGACAGCAGAGACCCGCAGATCCTGGGAGCTTGATAGGCAACCCATCTGTAGAAACAGGAATCTCCAGGTCCACTGAGGGACTCTGCTAAAAATAAATAAATAAATAAAAATGCTGATAATAATAATGGGGGTTGAAGCAATTGTCACGCATCAGGATAAGCAGCACCTTGGAGGGGGCAGTAGTGGACGATGTGTGCGGTTTGTGTACATGTTTGCTTTCTGGAGTCAGAATCTGACCCAAAGGCACCATGAAGGAGAGATTTATTATCTTGTGGTAAAGCCTGGAGTAGGACATTTACCTAGCTTTCCCCTGGGCTTCATTCTTAGCACACACACACGCGTGTGTGTGTGTGTGTGTGTGTGTGTGTATGTGTGTATACACGTGTATGTGCATGCACACGTACATGCATGCACATACACAAACGTGAGACCCAATTCATATTATAAATATTTTACTCATGGGTGTGAAAAACAGTTGATGATTCTGTTTTTCAGTTCTTACATGTTTTATTCGAAACTAATTAGCAAGATTGAAAGAAGGTCTCTCCGTAATTATATTCTCTAGTTTTGAAGTAGTCTTAACTTTCAAGAGGGCTCTCTTTAAGAAAAAAGAAAAGAAAAGAAAAATCCCCTTGGATAGTTACTGTTTTAGTCCAAAATATATAACTGAAGTCTGTTAGGCTGACGTTTCAGGACTCCCAAAGAGCACTGTAGCTGTCAATCCTGAGAGTCTGGCCCTTCAGCCTGAAGGGACCTACATTTTGAAGTGTATACGTACAGTTACTTCATATAGGTGTAGCAGCTTGATGGTGAGGCCAGAGGGCTCCCCAGGGGAGACTGGGGACCACCAGACCCTCAGGGAGGGTACAGCAGGTTAACCGATGTTAAGGAGTTTACTTAGCCAAGTTCTTACAGAGAGATGTACGTGTTTTCTTGGCAAAACCTAGTCACCTATTGTCCTTCTGGAGCAGGGCAGCGCACCCAGTCTGGTCACCACTGCAGGGCTGTCTGTCCTTTCCTCCCTATAATGGACCACCCCCGTACTGCACTTGGCCTTTTACCTCTTTTAAGTACAGCTTTCCTCTACCTGACCCAGAGCAGAGGGAGGGTAGGAGGAAGGAATGAAGGAATGGGTGTAAGCATAAGACTGGAGGGAGGGATTAGGTGGATCCAAGAGGGGTTAGGTGGAGGGAGGGAGGAATGAGGACAAAGGGATGATTGACTGAGTGACAGCTTTAGTGACTAAGTGAGTAACTAACTGATTTCCTCACTTCTGGACCACACAGTCCACTGCTAAGAGGTTCTTTGCCCCTGAAGTGGAAGAATTTGTGTGTTTACATCTTCTTCCAGCTTGCTCACTCTAAAGATCTAAGCCTTATTGTGACCTGTTCTCCCTGACTGCTCAGCACTGTTCCCCCTTCGAGCCGCTAGCATACATCTGCCCAGGGGACTCATGGTGTTCTCCTCTGTTGCAGATAACCCATGAGAGGCACCTGACAGCTTTTACCCTGCACCAGACAGCAGAAGAGAGACTGATGGATGGCAAGCTGGAGTTTTTAAAACCTGAAAGAACACTGGGAAAGTGATTTGTTCTCCTCTGCCGGGTCTACAGACGGTAAGGTCCTTTCTGATGCAGCTGAGAAAAATGCAGACCGTCAAAAAGGAGCCCGCACCCCTGGATCCTACCAGCAGCTCGGACAAGATGATAGTGCTGAACTCCGCCTTGGCCGAAGTGGCGGAGGACCTAGCCTCAGGTGAAGATTTGCTCCTGAACGAAGGGAGCGTGGGGAAAAACAAATCCTCAGCCTGTCGGAGAAAACGGGAATTCATTCCCGATGAGAAGAAAGATGCCATGTATTGGGAGAAAAGGAGGAAAAACAACGAAGCCGCCAAAAGGTCTCGTGAGAAACGCCGACTCAATGACCTGGTTCTGGAGAACAAGCTGATCGCACTGGGAGAAGAAAATGCCACTTTAAAAGCCGAGCTGCTCTCTCTGAAATTAAAGTTTGGTTTAATTAGCTCTACGGCGTATGCCCAAGAAATCCAGAAACTCAGTAATTCCACGGCTGTGTACTTTCAGGACTACCAGACATCCAAGGCAGCCGTGAGCTCCTTTGTGGATGAGCATGAGCCTACGATAGTCACTGCGAGCTGCATCTCGGTCATCAAGCACTCTCCCCAGAGCTCCCTCTCCGATGTGTCTGAGGTGTCCTCCGTGGAACACACACAGGAAAGCCCTGCCCAGGGAGGCTGCCGGAGCCCTGAGAACAAGTTCCCGGTGATCAAACAGGAGCCGGTGGAATTGGAGAGCTTCGCCAGGGAGTCCAGGGAGGAGCGGGGTGCCTTTTCCACCTCCATCTACCAGAGCTACATGGGAAGCTCTTTTTCCACCTATTCCCACTCCCCGCCCCTCTTGCAGGTCCATGGGTCCACCAGCAACTCCCCCAGAACCTCAGAGGCCGATGAGGGTGTCGTGGGCAAGTCTTCTGATGGCGAAGATGAGCAGCAGGTGCCCAAGGGTCCCATCCATTCTCCAGTGGAGCTGCAGCGGGTGCACACCACGGTGGTGAAGGTTCCAGAAGTGAACCCTTCTGCCTTGCCACACAAGCTCCGAATTAAAGCCAAGGCCATGCAGGTCAAAGTGGAGGCTTTGGACAGCGAGTTCGAAGGCATGCAGAAACTGTCCTCACCTGCAGATGTGATGGCCAAGAGCCATTTTGACCTAGAGAAGCACGGCACCTCGGGTATTGTCCATTCCTCCCTCACTCCTTTCTCAGTGCAGGTGACGAACATTCAAGATTGGTCCCTCAAACCGGAACACTGGCACCACAAAGAACTGACTGGCAAAACTCAGAGTAGCTTCAAAACAGGAGTGGTGGAAGTCAAAGACAGTGGCTATAAGGTTTCTGAGGCTGAGAATTTGTATTTGAAGCAGGGCATGGCAAACTTATCTGCAGAGGTGGTCTCGCTCAAAAGATTCATTGCCACACAACCTATCTCAACCTCGGACTCCAGGTAAACGACTACTGACCGAGCTGTGCGTGGAAGAGGAAGATGTTGGGTACCGTGCCGAATTTCCACTGGACCTCTGATGTCATTTCACTGTAGTGTGCACACATGGTGTCTGTCCGGTGTCCCTGTGTGCACACGCTGAAGACTTGATGCCCTCACTCTGCCTGGTGTATAGTCAGATAGCGTCCCCCACCCCCCACAGAGGCTGTACATACCGAACGTTATTTTTGCTCTATTATAAAGTGTGTATGTTGCCAGTTTCAATAAAGGATTGGTGACAAACACAGCAGGGGCTCCATCCCACTTGATCTGATGGGGGAAAAAAAGGGTTGAGGCTGGGGAGATGGATGTCTCAGTTGCCGGTGAGGTGCTTCCCACAAATCAATGGGGACCGTGGCGCACCGTGCCAGGTGCGGCAACACACATACCTGTAACCCCAGAGAAGGAGGACCAGTGGGGGACACGATGCATAGGCAGATCTCTAGGGCTCACTGGCTCTAGTTCAGTGAGAAGCCCTGAATCACAAAATAAGGTGGAAAGGGATTGAGGAAGGTGCTGGATGGACATCGACTTTTGACCCGACACACATTCACATAACATGCACAAACAAATTAATATGATGTTTGCTTCACCAGAAATAAGAAAAAAAAACCTGGTTTTTTGTTTGTTTTGTTTGTTTGTTTCCAAGCAATTGTGTGTTTAGAAACCTTCTAATGAAGGCGATGGCAAGGGCCTGGGCCTAGAGCTCGGCTGTGGAGCCCAGGGAAACGAGAAGAGGGTGGAGGTGGTGAGTGCTCCTGTACTAGGGACTGGCTTGCTTAGTTGTTCCCGCACTGGGTAGCTTTCTTTAGGACTGAGTCTTCTCTAGGTTACTAGGTGGAAGACTCCAAACTGTTTGGTACTGGCCTCTCTTTAGTCACCTCCCTTTTAAGTGTGACACATGGTGCAGCGGCTGAGTCACTGACCCACTTTGCTGGGATGAAAGACCATTTTTTAAAAGCGGATAAAAACAGGATGGAGGAAGTGTGTTTTTGTTTTTTGTTTTTTTTCTTAACGTTACTCTAAAGCGTAACAGTTATAGAGCGTGACCATGCAGGGAGATAAGCTGAATGCCATTTAAATGTCATCAGAGGAGTTTCTGAGAAGTCATCAGTTACCACATGCCAACATCGGTATAATTCAGGTATATTTAATAGCTTGTTACAAGACTCGGTTGTGAGCTTCAAGTATATAGTTCAGGGGCAGAGCATTCACCTAGCACACGTGGGACTCTCAGCTCCATCCGCATCACCTCAGGGAGGGAAAGGACCTATGAATGAGACCTATTGCTAATGCGTCCCTAACTTTAGACATTAGGGATTCTGACACACGGGTCTAGAAAGCTTGATCCCAGCCAACTGGGGAAAAGACCATGCCTGGTTATTCATCCAGAATTCTCCACTGGCTCAAGAAGCAACTGCCATGAGAGTCCCATGTGCTGTGCGGGTGGGTGGTGTCCTGTGTCTCTCTCAGGTGGAGTGGGTGGATAATGGACATTATTCCCAGTAGGTGACGCCTTACTCAAGCTCTGTCTCCATACTGATCTTTCTGTCCTGAATACGGGAGCCATTGCTCTGTGCCCCCTTACTTGTGCCACATGGTTAGCCCCAGCGCTGGAGGCAGGGCAGCCCTGGCAGTGTGCTGTGTGCCAGTCTTTCTGACTGTACATCCAGTATAGCCCGGGGCTTGTTCTAGGCTATGGTCTCTGTGTTTTCATATTGTACACTGGGATACTTTGTGTTTGAGGGACCTCCTGTCTCACACATGTACACATGTGTACACACGTGTACACACATGTACACTGGCCACCTAGTTTATTTTTGTATCTATGGCCTCCACTTCAGGTTTTTCCAGCTAGAGAAATGCATGTCTTGGTAAGGCCCTCTACCTTTCTCAGTCTTATTACAGGCTGAGCTGGGGACTGAGACAGTCACCTGCAAGCGCTGGAAAGCAAAGAAGCTGGCTAACAGCCGGAACAGAGTCAGAATACTTCAATAGCCCAGGACGGACAGCATGGATCTCAACACAAGCTGTTACACAGTAGAGCTAGGATGTGGAGTTTTTCTGCCTGGGAAGAAGTTTCCAGGGCTGGACTTGTAGCCTGGCACTAAACTCAAATGTGCAAGGCCTTGGATTCAATCCTCACCACTACAAAACGAATTAGGAAAAAAATGCAAATAATTACGATGAGGGGAGGAGAGTTCCTTCAAGCTTGCTGTGAGTCAGAGCCCTGTGGAATCAGAGGTCGTGTCTGTGCTGACATGTCCAGAGAGTTGTCCCTGTCTCTACAGTGCAGTAGAAAACAACCTATGGCCGTACTACACTGGACATGCCCAGTCTCACCTGATCCTGGAAGCTAAGCAAGGAACATTCTCTAGGGACCAGAGAGAAGGCTTGGCAGTTAAACGCACTTGTTTAACTGCACTTCTAGAGGGCTCGAGTTTGGTTCTCAACACCTACACTGGGCTGCTCACAACCACCTGTAACTCCAACTCCAAGAGATCCAACAAACACCCTCTGCCTGATCAGACACCTCCATGCAACTGGCACACATGCACACAAATAAAACAAAAAAATGTTAAAATATGATTGCCGGCAAGGTGTGGGTAGGAAGCATTATGGTCATACAGAGAGTGAGAAAACATATTAAGAAAAGTGTTAGTTGTTCAGAAAAGGGAGTTGGCACTCTGGGGGCCAAACGGTATCATGAACTGGACCAAGTGCAAAAAAAGAAAAGTCTTGTTCTCAAGAATTGTTTTTTTCTCCAGAACCATGAAGACCTCATGCCAATCTTGGGCCTACAGGTGTAGCCTCCATGCCCAGTTTGCCTCCCAGATTCCTTGTCAGATATAAGTAGTCACTGGTGATGCCTCCCTGACTTTTTTTTATCTCTCCTCTTAGTGTGGTGTTGCCTTAGCATTCCAAGGCTCTCTGTTATCTTTGAGATGACGACTAAAATGTTATGCTTTAGAAATAAACTGACAGCCGGGCATGGTAGCACATACCTTTAATCCCAGTGCTCAGTAGGCAGAGGCAGGTGGGTCTCTGTGAGTTGTTCAAGGCCAACCTGGACTACAAAGTGAGTCCAGGACAGCCAAGGCTACACAGAGAAACCCTGCCTCGAACCCCCCCCAACCCCAAATAAGGCAGATGGTACCTATGGCACATCTGGCATTGTCCTCTGGCCAGCACATGCATGCACACAAACACACAAAATAGAGGCTTGCAGCCATGACTATCAAAAGATAAGGAATACACACCTCAGAGCACCAAAAAGTCTCAGTAATATCCAAAGAGTAGCTCTCAGGTTGGCCTACAGAATGAAAGGAAGCCATAGCCAGACATGCCTAAAGGGGCTCTCCAACGGCCCAACCCCAACACCCAGGCATGAGGAGGGGGATGGCCGACTGTTCCCCCCTGGAATGCAGACAGGTCCTCCACATGGCCTCCTCACGGTGTGGGTATCCTGTCTTCGTCGGTAGCTCACTGTGTGGGATTTGACTGGTTAGAGTTCCTCCTACCACATGCCTTGATCATACAGAGATGTTGCCTTTTACAATCACACTCAAGATGCCTGAGGATACCTGAAACTATAGGTAGCAAACTGATTCTACATAGACTGGGCCTTTCCTACCCATGCCTGTAGTAAAGTTTTAATTTATAAGTTACACAGTGAGAAATCAATAAATGGAAAGAAATAGAACAGTAGTAGTGTAATAAAAGTTTAATTAATGATTTAATTTATTTTTAGTTATGTGTATGTGTGTGCTCCCGTGTGGGGGTTTGTGCACATGGGTGCAGGTATCTGAAGGTGTCAGCTCCCTCAAAGCTGGCGTTACAGGCAGCTGAGGGTTCTGGAAACCAAATGCAAAACCTCTGCAGGAGCAGTGTCTGTTCACCACTGAGCCATCTCCAGCCCCTAAAGATTACTTTCTAAATGAATTGTTTAGGGATACAAGCAGGAATCAAAGCTCATCCTCAGCTTTTTAGCAAATTCCAAGCCATATGCGATCTCTAAACGTGCTGTGCCTCATGCCTGTTTTCCCAGCACTTAGGGAACCAGGGGCAGGTAGATCGCTGTGAGTTCGAGGCCATCCTGGTCTACAAATCGAGTCCAGGACAGTCAGGGCTACACAGGGAAAACCTGGCTAGGAAGAGAAAGAGGCGGGGGCAGGGAGGAGGAGAGAGCCCTAAAAAACAAATAAAAAGTGAATTTCTAGGATTTCCTATTGACAACCGGTACCACAAGCAACTGAGTCTGCACAGAAAGGGTGGCCACTATAATGATATTCTTGGGGAGTGTCTTGCAGAAGCTTCCCCAGCAGTCAGCAGTGTTGTGTCCAGGATCCAAGCCCTGTGCCTGGACAAAGAGGGTCGGCAGGAGCCAATGTGGGGCTCTTCAGAGGGGCGAAAGTCTACAGAGAGGAAGGGGCTTTTTCTTGAGTAGTAGTAAGATGGCCTTTAAAGTTAAGTATTGTGATAGATACACACCCCTAATCCTAGCACTTGAGAGGCAGAGGCAGGAGGATTGCAAATTCAAGGCCTGAGGGAGCTCCATAGCAGGAACATGTCTGAATTAAAAACAGCAGGAAGCTGTGGTTGAGATGTCTAGTTTTCTATTGCATAACAGTTGTATAGTGGGTTTATTTATTAGCTTCAAAGAAGGAAATAGCTCAAAATAAAAACAGCTCACCTGTGTGGCTTCCAGCGGCTGCCTACACACACTGCCTTCTGAACAATGGAACCTTCATCCATTGATACCTTTCTGCCACACAGGCATTTTGTTGGTTAACAAAAAATGTTTACCGTCCTGTTAGAGGTTAGGAATGTGGCTTGTGTGATAGAGTGCTTGCCTGGTATTCTAACTCCAGGCTTCCATCTCCAGCACTGTATAAAGCTGGCATGGGTGTTCTCACCTGCAATCTCATTGTACAGGAGGTCATTCTTGGCCACACTGGGGGTGTGAGGTCAGACTGAGAGACTCCTGTCTCAAAACACACACAGCCATACACACACACAAACTGTTAGACTTAAAAACAAAAAACAAACCTGGTAGCTATTAAAGTCAATTTTGAAAACTAGAAAACCTTTACAGATGGAAGTTGCTGGCAGTCCCAGCTGCCAGGGAGAGACAGGAATCAATGAAGTTATTTAGTCACCAATGATCTGGCCTGTATCCCGTCAGCCCTTTGAGCCAGAAATTTTCAAATGAGGAACATTTGCCACTGATGGGAGGCTGTTAGAGTCCCAGAATTCCAGTAAGAATAGGGGAATTCTAGATTATGAACCATGGTCTTAGGGGGGAAAAAAAAACCAAAGTAGGATGTCATAAGGAAAACATTTGCAATACAGCTGGCCTTATCTTTTGTCCGTGCCCTACAGAGCGAGCTAGTGTGGATTCTAGGGGACAGAAGGAAAGTCTGAATTCAGGAAGTGATGAAGATGGATGAGGAAGCACAGGAGATTGTGGGAGGTGACAGAGCAGCCTCTGAGAGACCCCTAGGGCTGCTGATGGGGAGCAGAATTCACCTCCACTCAGCCAAGCATCCCCAACACATCCAATGCTACTTCAACCAGCTATGAAGGAAAATGTGACTTTGG
>OU015746.1:82509616-82535497 GCA_907169655.1 Acomys percivali | reverse complement strand
CTCTCTCTGTCTCTGCCTCCCTGAGTGCTGCCATTACAGGCATGCACGACCACACCTGGCTTCTGAAACTCTCTTCGTAGCCTAGACTGGCCTCAAACTCAGAGCTCTGCCTACTTCTGCCTCCTGAGCGCTGTGGTTAAAGGTGTGTGCCACCATACCCAGTTTCATGCTTCTTTTAACTGCAAGGGAAATCATTGTTTTTAACAAAGGGGAAAAAAAATGAAATGTTGTGGTTGTTTGTAATAAATATATAATAAATATAGAGATGGCCATGTAACAGATCTGGTATGAAAAGAGATTTATTGTGGAAGGGAAGAGGAGAGGAGTCAGGACCAGAGTGAGTCATGAGGGTAAAGAGAAATAGAGAGACAAAGAGATCTCAGAAAGAGGATCTTCAGTAAAAAGCTAAAGTAGGGCTGGTGAGATGGAATTGTGGGTAGAAGTGTTTGCTGCCAGACCTGACTACCTGAATTCAAACCACAGCACCTATCTGGTGGGAGGTGAAAACCAGCATCCAAAGTTGTCCTCTGTCCTCAACATATGAGCTGTGCCATACATGCAAATGCATGCACTCACTCATGCACAACAGAGAGAGGGGGGGAAGGAGGGAGGGAGGGAGGGAGAGAGAGAGAAAGGGAGGGAGGGAGGGAGAGAGGGAGAGTGTAGTGTGTGACTCTCTGTCCTTCTGTGTTACCTTCTCTCTTATCCATGGCCCAGGGCATAAAAGCAAAAAGCTGAGAACCAGGATGACTGTAAGAGCCACACCCACAGTGGCCTCATCGGCTCCAATTTTCTGCTGATCCTAGATATGATGACAAAGGTGGGCTGCTGATTCTAGATATGGGGAGGAAGATGGGAAGTGACCCTTTCCTACCATTGTCTGGCTCTACCCCTCTGACTATGAGGTTGAGCCCTTCCCCCATGAAGACTTAAAACAGTTTTAGGAATGTCAGGGATGGCTAAACCTGAGAGTGGCAGCTCATTCCTGTGGGATGTGGAGGCTCCTGGCTCCTGGTCTTCCTGACCAGAAGTCCAAGGTCATCTTTGGCTACATAGCCAGTTTGAGACCAGCATGGACCACGTGAGACTCCATCAAAAAGCAAGACCAACAAGATGTCTCCACCAGTAAAGCTTCTTGCCTGACGATCCTCTGAATGGACACAAAAGTAGAAAGAAGGAAGCAACTTCACCAAGTTGTCCTCTGACCCACACACATAGGCTGTGTCCATACTCATGCAACAATAATAATTTAAAACTCAAATACCAATGAAAGGTTACTAATACACTCTTAATTATCAGTAACAATGGGCTGCCTATTGTGGGGGAACCAAAGAGTTTATTGGGCTTATTTGCAGTACATCGGTGAGGGGCCACAACAGTTTCCTTGTATGGAATTTACAGCTCAGGGCTCCTGTCCTGTCAATCCATCCCAGAATGACTTGCATCCATCCTAGGCAGTGCCAATAAGTTGATGGAAATCAGCCAACTTTCCAAGTATGAATAGAGGACATAAGCAGTATCTTTTATATGATAACAGTGATGGCAGTCCTGTGAAATCTGCATTTGGCCTAGTTCTATTCCCAGTGTTCAATCTGCCTCTTATTGGTGGCATATTGAACTTGTGAAAGACACACATCCACCCATGTCAACAGTGCTCCTAGGAGTCCTGGGGCTGGAAAGTGCCTGGCTTCTGGGAGGCAGAGGAGGGGAGTTAGAGGCAGGCCTCAGCGTTCATCCTGAGATCATTATGCTGAGTTTGAACTGCCACTCCTCCAGCCTGCACCTCCTAATTACTGAGATCACAGACATGTTCATCCACGCCTGGTTTACAGGGTGTTGGGGATTGAACTCAGGACATCCTGCATGCTTGGCCAGCACTCTACTGCCTGTACTATAGCTCCAGACCCCTACTTTATGCTTTTTAAAGACATGTTTGTTTTAGCATCTATGTTTTAAGAGCTTAGGTATTTCAGAATTTCAAAGATGAGTGTGCATCTCTCATTCTTCTACCTCCTATCTCCCAGCAGAGCTTCCCTAGAGTTTTAGAGCTTTGATGTCTCTGACTCCTGTATAACTATTCTTTGTAAGTAAGGCAGTTTGGACTTCAGACATGTATGGTGCTGAGAGCTTAATATACAGATGCACAGGCAGCAGGCAGAGACACTGGGCCTGGTGTGAGACTTTAAAACCTCAGAGCCCATCCCCAGTGACACGCCTCCTCCAACAAGGCCACACCTCCTAATCCTTCCCCAACAGTTCCACTAACTGGGGACTAAGCATTCAAACCTATGAGCCTATGGGGCCCATCCTCACTTAAACCACCCCATCAGCTATGCATTGGGAAACTGTCAGACTGGGGTGTAGCCATCAGGAACTGTTTATTCAAGGTACTAGGTAGCCTCTCATAGAATAGAAGGCCAAAGATAGAAGATGCTCCCCCCCCTGCCTTGAGGATTTAAATCATCTCTAGGTTTTTCAAGTCACCTTGGGGAAAGTAATCATCTACTATATTTGTTTCTGGGGAGCAACTCTGAATTAAACACAGAACCCCAGCTGACGTCAGAGCACAGAACTTGTTTACAGGACAACTAACTCAGCACCATTCCAGCTTTGCAGTTCTTCCCCTGGGGTTCCAGCAGCCTTCCCCATCATTGTAAGAATCTAAATCCACCATCTGCCTTTGCTGTCTTTGTTATCTACCTCCTGATGTAATAAAAGTTATTCGTTAAAGCAGCGCAGTTTTGTTTGTTTTACTGAGACGGGGTCTCTTGAAGCCCTGGCAGGCCTCCAGTTCACCAGATAACCAAGGATGGGCTTGAATTCTTTTCTTAAGACTTACTTTTTAGAAGTTTTATTCTAATGAAATGTGTGTGCCTGTGTATGCGCATGTTTATGTAGATCCTCTCCAAGGCAAGAAGAGGTCATTGGGTCCTGGAGAGCTGTAGTTCCAGGTAGTTCTAAGCCACCTGATGTCAGTGCTGGAAACTTGGATGTTCAGCAAGAAGTCAGTTGCTGAGCCAGCTCTCCAGCTCCTGACCTTAAACTTCTGATCCTCCTGTCCCTACTTCCTGAGTGCTAGGATTACAGGCGGCTGCTATTACATCTGCCTTTATGCAACAGTGGACAAACAGGCCTGGGGCAGAGGACAGAGTGGTCCTTACTCCTGCTGCTCTTAAGATTTCTGGGGTTGGACACCACTGGATCCCACTCCTGCCTGGAATTGGCTCCTCCTGGTTCCACAGTACCCCACAATCCAATACACTCCTCTGGCTTCTGAGAGCTCTGCACACATAGGGTAGGCATAAATACATGCATGCAAACACTCATACACATCACATTTTTTAAAAAGCTGAAATGCTGAATAAATGGTTAAAGATACATGCAGCAGTAATCTGTGCTTTTAAACATCCTACTTTCTATTTCAGTGGAGATATGCTAGAGCTAAGAAGTGTCTCAGTGGATCAAGGGAGAAAGTGTGAGAGTCTGAGTTTGAATGCACAGACCACAAGCAAAATCCATACTTGTAGCATGCGTGTCTATAATTCCAAAAAACAAAACAAAAACTCAGGAGATTGCCCAGGTGTAGGTGTACTTTTGGGGGATGTTTTATTGGGTTCTTGTTTCTACTACCCTTCTCAACCCCAATCCCTTCCAACTCCCCAACATGAGGTAGGAGAGAAAGAAGGTAAGAGAGGAGAGGGGACATAGACCTCTTTGGACTACTTCCTGCTGATCAGGGGCATTGGGTTCCTAGGGGAAAGTCCAATCTCTATCATCAGCCCAGCAAACTAGCAAAGCAAGAACAGCAAATGCAGCAGCAGGGACCAGCAGTGTCAGGGCAGCAGCAGGGGAAGAAGTGGCAGCCACAGACCCTCTCGGGTCACTCCCAGTTATACCCTCTCCACAGCCTCCAAAATTGAACTATCTGAAGCTGGCAAATATTACACCTTTCCTAGAGCAGGAGACAATCATAGTTAGTGGCTGAGATAGTCAGAAGCAGCCCCATATACCACACCTGGGATTAAAACAAAAACGTATTCACATAACATAGCAGGGTTTTAAAGAAAGCAAAATTTAGGGCAGTGGTAGAGCACGCTTTTAATTCCAGCCCTCAGGAGGCAGAAGCAGGCAGATCTCTGTGAGTTTGAGGCCAGCCTGGCTTAGTCTACAAAGCAAGCCCAGGACAGGAGAGGCTACACAACCCTGTCTCAAAAAAACCAAAAGAAAAAAAAAAAGATTAAATAAAGAAACCAAAAATTTGAGTATACCCAGGAGCTCTCTGGTCAGGTAGCGTGGCATGTGGTGACTAACAAGAGGAAATCCTGTCTCAAACTAAGATGGAAGGTGAGGACTGGCACTACAGGCTGTCCTCTGACCTTCACATGGTCACTGTGCCACACACACACACACACACACACACACACACACACACACACACACACTTTAAAAAAGTAGAATGGAGGTATGTCCACAGACAAGCAGGATGCGGCTGTCTGGCTTTGCTTTTTGCCTAAGAAAACCTCAGCGTGGGCAGCTTAAACAACAGACTTCTACTTTCTTAGATTTTGGAGGTGGGAAATTCAAGTTCCAGTTGAATTGTGAGCAAGGCATCTTCTCCTTGTGTCCTCACATAACCTGTCACCCCACCCCCCTCCCCCCAATTCTTGTAGTGATACCAGCAATGTTGGATTGGAGCCCATCTCGTGGCCTCACTTTAACTGAATCACTTCTTTAAAGACTCTGCCTCCAAATATAGTCATGCTCAGAACTGCTAGGGAAAAGGATTTCGAGTTAGGATTGGCAGGGATCAAGCCAGCCCTATCAGTGCCTTATCTGACTGTGCAGAGTGCGTATCTGGGAGATTTTGCACACACACCTCCTGCATGGTTCGTTCAAGTTCTAGCGTTCCCTATTTTTTTTCTAACAGTAGATGATTTCAGATGGTTGACACCTATTGTGGGTGACATTAGACTTAAACCTGACTCAAGTAAACAAAGAGGTTTACACAATAATTTTGTTTTTATTTGTCTGGTGTGTTTTGTTTGAGACAGGGTTTCTCTGTGTAACTTTGGCTGATCTTGAAACTCACTCTGTAGACCAGGCTGCCCTCAAACAGACAACTGCCTGCCTCTGCCTTCTGAGCACTGGGATTAAAGGTGTGCACCACCACCACCCAGCTTTCAAAATATTTTTAAGGTCGTGGAATGTGGCAGAAATATGATATAGAAGTGTAGAGAAACACTAGCCTTCCCTTCTCCACACGATCTTCCTATGACTAGTGTCCAACAGTCTCTGTGTAGTTTTCCACACTAAAGCTTCTGGAACACATGTCCACGTGTTCCATGTGAAGCCTTCTCACACCTGCCACACTACCTCATTTTCATCAACTAATTTCAGTTAAAGGTATACATAACAGCACATTTCACAAGTGAATGTACAATAGATGGCGTGCCTCCCATATATTGGTAATAGCAAGAAATCCCTGTGCATTCTGTCTGTCTGTCTGTCTGTCTCTTGGTATATGTCTTCTTTCTTTTCAGATTTTATCATTTGGTCAGTGTCTTGGCTAATTTTTTGTGTCAGCTTGCCTGGGCTAAGGGTTGACCATATAGCCTGTAAAACATTTTCTGAGTATGACTGAGAATGCTCTGAATCTGCAGATTCAGCCAACCCTTGAGGGTTAATTGCATTCATTGAAGTTGGAAGACCTGCCCACCCTGGGTGGTACCATCTGTCTGCCAAATGCTGACTTTGTCTTACTTGCTTTTCCTGTTGCTGTGATAAAATCACCTGACAAAAACAACTTAAGGGAGAAAAGAGCTTATTCTGGCGGGACATCAAGGTGGCACGAGCTTGGCATATTTGGTCATGTTGCACCCACAACAAGCAAAGAGTGATGAACGCATGCTGCTGCTAAAGTTCCTAACTCCGCCTATAGAGTCCAATATGCCAGCCAGGGTGTGGTAGCACCACAGTGGGCAGGTCTTCCTATCTTAATGTATCCTATTGTAATGTAACCAAGGCAGCTGCCCACAGGCATGCCCAGAGGCCTGTCTCTCAGGTGATTTGACTCTCTGTCAAGTGGACAGTTAACCCTAACCATCACAGGCTTTGCACACATGCTAGTCTCAGTTCCTTTCTCTCCCTGCTTGTCTCCTACCATAGAAGGCTGCCTCTGACTCAGCTATAGCCTAAGGACAATGGGCTACTGAAAAGAGATGACTGGCCTACTGAGGAGAGATGGAGCGCTGAAAAGAGATGTGCATAGAGCTGTGTTTTCTTTTGGTTTCCACATAGGAGAGAGTTGTGACATTTGTCTTTCTGAGTCTGACTTGTTTCACTTAACATGACAGTCTCCAGTTGTAGTCATTTTCTTGCAAATGAGATCATTTCTTCTTTACGGCTAAATAAAACTCCATTGTGTATACATGCCTCAAGTTCTTTACCTATTCATCTGCTGTTGCACTCTAGGCTGGTCCTGTTTCCTGGCTATTGTGAGTAATGCAGCTATAATCAGGACTATGTAAGTGTCTTAGTCAACGTTCTATTTCTGTGGAAAGACACCATGACCACAGCAACTCTTATAAAGGGAAGCATTTAATTGGGGCTGGCTCACAGTTTCAGAGGTTTAGTCCATTATCAGCATGGTGGCAGACATGGTGCTGAAGACTGAGCCAAGAGTTCTACATCTGGATCTACAGGCAGGAGAGAGAAATAGAGAGAGAGAGAGAGAGAGAGAGAGAGAGAGAGAGAGAGAGAGAGAGAGAGAGAGAGGCGCACTGGGACTCTGGCTTGTGCCTTTGAACTCCCAAAGCTCACTCCAGTGAATTCCTTTAACATGGCCACACCTACCCCAACAAGGCCGTATCTCCTTGCACCTATGGGAGCCATTCTTACTCAAACAAGTCTCTGTGGTTTGTTGACTTTGATTGCTTCCAGTTTGTATTCAGGAATGCTATATAGCTAGATGGTGTCATGGTTGTGGTTTTGATTTTCTGAGGAACCTCTACTGTGATTTCTATAGTGGTTGTACCACTTTCCATTTCCACCAGCTGTGGATATAGTTCTGACTTCTTCATGTCCTCACCAGTAGCTGTTGTCATTTGTTTTTGCTGTTTTGAGACAGGATTTCACAATGTTGCTCTGGCTGTCCTGGAACTCACTATGTAGACTAGGCTGGCCTCGAACTCATAGAGATCAGACTACCTCTGCCTCATGAGTGTTGGGGTTAAAGACATGTGCCACTGTGCCCAGCTTTCTTTTTTGCTTTTTAAATGGCTTCAAAAAATGTTAAATTATGCGTATAAATGTCTATGTGTAGGTATGTGCTTGTGAATGCATTGCCTATGGAGGCCAGAAGAGGGGGTTGGATCCACTAACTGGAGTTCCAAACAGTTGTGGGTGCTGTTGGGAAGCAACCTGGGTCTCTGGAAGATCAGTATGAGCTCTTAACCTGAGAGCCATCATCTCTCAAGCCTTTCTTCCCTTCCCATTCCAATGAGGTCTCTTGTGGCCCAGGCAGACCTTCACCTTGCTGTGTAGCTGAGGATGACTTTGTACTCTTCGTCATTCTGCCTCCACTTCTCAAGCACAGGGACTTCCGGTGTGTGCCTTCACAGCAGGTTCATGAAGTGCTGCACATCAAACGCAGGGACTCGTGGAAGCCTAGACAGGCACCCCACCAATGGAGCCACACCCTCCCTCAGACCCAGTTTCTTTGAAAACAAACAAACAAACAAACAAAGAAGACCTCACGTATTGCCGCAAAAGTCACACTCAGATCTTTTTGCTGTGACCTGTCCTCTCAGTGGCAGGAGAACTGTTTTACCAGATGACCACCACAAGACACAAATAATTAAGGCAGCACCGTGTCCTCTCGGCATCGTGCCTCTCGGACAGAATGCACCGTGACACAGGTTAGAGTGGTATCTCTCGGTAAAAGGGAGGCAGCCTAACTGATTGGGGGGGGGGGCGCGGGTGTTTCTGTACCTTCAGCTTTGACAGTCCTTAGTTATCATTCACACTGGTGACCCACAGAGTTTGGCCATGGATATGAGGTGCATGCATAGCCCAAGTGCAGAACTTGCTTGCTTAGCACATCTTCATCCTCATTACTTCCTGATTCCTGCGACTCTGACCCGCAGCTCTGTCAAACTGGCTACCGATGAGTACAGCTCCTTTATATCAAGCGACTGAATCTCTTCAAGTTCACCAGTGTTTTGCCTCTTGAGTCTCACCTGATAGATGTGTCTGCAAACACAGATGGAGTCTCTCTCTCTCTCCCTTCTCCCTCTGTCTCTCTTTCTGTCACTGTCTCTCTCTGTCTCCATCTGTCTCTGTCACTGTCTCTGTCACTCCCTCTGTCTCTCTGTCTCTCTGTCCCTCTGCCTCTCTCTGTCTCTTTGTCTCCCTCTCTCCCCTCTCCCTTTGTCCCTCTTCCCCCCACCTCCCCTGCCTCCCGCCCTCTCTCTGCTCCCTGACCTTGGCAGAGCAGGGCCACTTGCTACTTCTCACAGCCTTTCTGTGACGGAGCAACTCTGCTCAGGCTTCTCTGAAAAGGAAGAGCATAGATCTGTGTCCTTGGTGATCTAGAAACAGCAACTGCTACCTGGTATTAAAGGGCCAGTAATCAAGATAGAGAAAATGCTACTCTTGTGACATGGTTTGTGCTTTATTATTCTGTCTATTGATGATAAATGCAGGTTTGGACTGGTGCTTTTCTCAATAATTCAGAGAGTAACCCAGAACAGCAGATTTATGCTTTCTTAGCCAAAAGAGCTCTGGTTATTTGAAACAGCTCCTCAGCCAGCATTACCTGCTGTTTGCCCAAACAGACACTTGATTCTCGGGGCCCAGGAGGGGTTGGTTAGGCCAGCCATTTCTGTTCACCAAACAATCTCGAGCACATGGCACAAATATTCTCAATGTCTGCCTGTGCTTGGGGACATGCAAAAGACCAGAAGTGCTGCTTGGTAAAATGGAGGTGGCTTGTTGTATGCAAGCAGTCAAGGTCCTAAACAGACCTTCGGATGATCTAGTTAAGTTACTGTAGAAACACCTGATTGGGGCATCTGGGTTGTTTTTTTAGCTAATTTATTTGATGTATGCTTTGATGTGGGTTTGCATGTCCCTGGTGCTTTCTGTGTTAAAATCTATTTCCCATTACAAGAGATTATGAGGATGGAAACAATCCCATTGTGTGTTTACAGGAGGAAAGTTAGGGTCAGGTAAGGTCACCAGGTGGAGCTTTCTGATTGAATCCAAGTGGCCTTATCAGAGGGAGAGAGACCAGAGCAAGGGTACATGGGTACACACACACACACACACACACACACACACACACACACACACACACACACATACACACACACACAGTGTGCAGCTGCCCATTCCTTAACTTTACTCATTTCACAAAAGAAACCAGTTTGGGTCTCAGCCAACAAGAAGCTCATCTTGAGCAAAACATAGTTGGGGTGTATGTGTCTCTTTTTATTTAATGTATTAAATTTAATTTTAATTAATCAATTTATTTCAAAGACAGGACGCATGTAGTCCAGGAGCTCATTTTCTAGCAGAAGGTAACCTTGAACGCCTGTTCCTTCAAAATCTACGTTCCGACTGCTGGGCTGACAGGCATGTGCTCCACTAGGCCTGGTTTATACAGTATAGGAAGTCAAAGGCAGGGAGGGCTATGTGTGCTAGGCAAACACTCAGCCAGCTGAGCCTCATCCTCGCTGTCTCTTTTCTTCCGACGGTCAACTGTGTACTGCTTTTCCTTAAGAATACCCAAAAGTCAATTGTCCAAGGGGACAGGCACCCTGCATCAGCTTCCAAGTAGCAGCCACTCAAACATGGGATGTGGGACATGGGACAAATGTACTAGAAGGACAGGGGTCCCTGATGCTCACTGCTGCAGCTGCATGGGAGCTAAAGACTAGATGCTCTTCCCATGTCTCCAGGCTTCAGCCTAGTTTAACCAGCTTTCTAATTCACAGACAGATCGTCAAGTGACTTCAGCAGACAGCATATGCAGAATGTTTCTACAAGCCAAATGGCAGGAATGTTGCTGATTGAGAGGAGGTCTGACCTGTTTCACAAAGTACTGATAAATTCTGCTGCTTCAAATAAACCCTGCGCAGAACCTAATGATCCCACGAAGGGATTTGCAGTCATTGCTGAGGCAGAGATTAAACATGTCATGTTGGCCTTCGTTTAAGTTATGAATGTTTGTATGCCACAGTGTAGGTTGCTGAACATTAAATAGTTAATTAATGAGTTGAAGGCATCCTGGTTTGCATGAAAGAGACTCCATTTGGATTGGCAACTTCATTCTTATCAGAAGCCAAAGACCAATAGTGTTCAGGGGCTCTGATTCCTGACTTGGTTCCTAAAGGATTTTAGGGCTATCTTTCCAGAAGGGTTGTGTGGTAGAACAGCAGAAAAGACCCACTACGGAAAAACTCAAGGTCAAAACAATAGAATCTCTGTCCTGGGTAGCGATCTAACGGATTGATTAAAACGGAATGAGCTAATGGTGAGAGACGGAAGCTCTATTATATAAATGCAGGTTTATTGGAAGCAGCGTGGGAGGGGGAGGGAAAAGGAGAGAAGAGGGGTTGGAGGGAGGGGGAAAGAAGGTGTGAGGAAGGGAAGGAGAGAGAGCGGGAAGTGGGAAAAGGAGCAAAGGGGCAGAGGAACCAAATGTCTCTGGATTATGTAGTGATGCCTTTCTGGGAGAGGGGAAACATGCCCCTAGGTAGAGGGCCTAACAGTAACATTCCAGCTGGGTGTAGTCAGTCACTCCGTAAAGGACCACCCTTAGATAAGTGGGCTCACCTTAAGCTATACTAAAGAGATAGGCGGGATAGTTTGTCCTTTCATGCCACACTGAGCTTTTTCTTCTCAGAACCCCTGCCTCTGGCACAGTTACATCCTAGGCTAAAGCACACAGTTTCCTAAGTCTGTGTGCCTTTCTACACTAGTCAAAAGAACGAAACTTCTTTTTTTTATTTGCTTCTAAGCATGCTTTTCCTAACGCCTTTCCCCTCCTTGTCACGTTGGATTCAGTTTTTCTCTAAAGCTCCCTTCCCTGGCCCACATGTGGCTTCTGTGTGTCGGTGTGTCTGATGGTCGTGCCCTTTTAAATGGCATGGCTTTGTTTTTCTTTTTGGTTTTTCGAGACAGGGTTTCCTCTGTGTATGCTTGGCTGCCCTGGCCTTGCCTTGTAGAGCAGGCTGGCCTCTGCCAGCCCGAGTGCCGGGATTACAGGTGTGCACCACCTCACCTGGCTGGCATGGCTTTTTCTTATCTCTTGAACCCAGTGGCTGCTGAAGTTCACAGCTTGCTAGTCCTTGGGGCTTTTCTTTTTAGGCTCCAATAAAAGTATTTTCTAGCTCTAAAACAAAACAAAAACAAGACCTTTTTTTGTGATGAAGAAAGGCTATAAAATGTTGTTGGTTTAAAAATTAAATCTCTGAGTCGATACTCTCCAATTCCCTAAGATTACAACCACCAGGTATGGCGGTGCCCACCTTTACTTTCAACACTTAGGCTGCTAAGGAAGGAGGCTTTTGAGTTCAAGGTTAGCCTGGGCCACATAGCAACACCCGGTCTCTCTAAACAACAACAAAGCAAAACAAAAAACAGATGAAGAAAACACACAGTCCACCAGGAAACAAACAAACAAAAAATTGTAAACATCTAGTTGCACACTGCCTTAGTCAGCTTTAGTTGTCAGATTGACACAGTCTGCAGTCACCTAACAGAGAGCTTCAGTTGAGGAAGTGTTCAGGCCGTACTGGCCCATGGGCATATCCATGGGGGACTGTCTCCATGTGGGAGGGGAGGGCCCAGCCCACTGTGAACAGCATCATTTGTGGGGCTGTATAAAGATGCAACTAACCACGGCACTGGAAGCAATCCAGAGAGAGAGCCAGCAAGTCGTGTTCCACCACAGTTGCCGCTTCAGGTTCCTGCCTTGACTTCCCTCAAGGACTAACTGTAACCTGGGTGTGGTGGATGAAGTAAATCTTTTTTCCCTAAATTGCCTTTGGCTAGAGTGTTTTTCATAAAAACAGAATGGAAACCAGAACATATAGGCGTGTGTGTGTGTGTGTGTGTGTGTGTGTGTGTGTGTGTGTGTGTATGTGTAGCTGTGTATATACATGATATATATATATATATATATATATATAGAGAGAGAGAGAGAGAGAGAGAGAGAGAGAGAGGGGGGGGGGGAGAAATACAAAAAGTCTACCCCAATGAATATTGCACTAGGAGTTGTTTCTTCATGCTAAAGGTATTAGAGCTTTAACATAATAATAGCAGCTGTTCTTAGCGTGGTGGCACAAGCCTTTGATCCCGCAGCACTTGGGAGGTGGAGACAGAATGAGCTGAAGTTCAAGGTCATCTGCAGCTTCTTGGAGTCTGTTTTTAGTACCGACTCTGCGGCAGAGACCTTAGTGTTTGCAATGTATCTTTAATTTTGTCTTCTTCACTTTAAAAAAAGTATAAAACTAAAAAAAAAAGTATAAAACAATAAATATAGTTTTAAAAAATCCATAGGGACCTGATTAGTTAGGGTCAGTTGCTATGATAAAACAGTGTGACCAAAAGCTAGTTGGGTAGGAAAGGGTTTATTTGGCTCATACTTCTACATCACTGTTCACCATCAAAGGAAGTCAGGACAGGTTCTCAGGCAGTTCAGAGACCTGGAGGCAGAAGCTGATGCAGAGGCCATGGAGGGGTGCAGCTTACTGGCTTGCTCCTCATGGCTTGCTCAGCCTGCTTTCTTACAGAACCCAAGACCACCAGCCCAGGCATGGCTCCACCCACGATGGGCCTAATCAATCACTAATTAAGAAAATGCCCTACAGCCTTGCCTATAGCCCGTCTTAAGGAGGTATTTTCTCAGTTGAGGCTCCCTCTTCTCTGATGACTCTTGCTTGTGTCAAGTTGACATAAAACTAGCTGGGACAGGATCTCAAATGCCCGAAGGAAACAGGAAACCCCATCGATAGCCCTGATTTGACTTTCTCGGTGGCTTGCTGAAGAATCTTGCAGCCCCTGGTATCCAGCGCAGGATGCATTCTTTCTCAGCAGTACCGGCTGTATTTGTTTCTTGTTTGGGGTTTGAGCAAAGCAGTTTTTTTTATCAAATCAAACCTACAGCCTCTGGACAAGACAGAAAAACCAGCTACCCACAGGCGCTGGGGAGGAAATCAGAGCAGGAAGTGAGTGGAGAGGACGCCATACTTGGAAAAAGGGCACATCATGAGCGAGGCACCAGCCTTTTCTCTTTCCTGATTTCAAGCCAGCTGTGGTTTGCATCCTACATAGTGGTCAAAATTCAGAAAGCTACACCTATACCAGTCCAGGGGTCAGAGGAAAAAGTTTGGGTACTATTGATTCTGGAAAATACCGGAGTGAGGTGGAATCTCCAAAAGAGGTATAGCCTAGGCACCGCAGTGGTGTATGGGATGTCTACTCAGACCCCTGGTGGCCTCTGAGTTCCTTCCTGCATAGAAGACTCAGCCCAGACACATAGCTAAGGTGAAAAGATCTCACAGGAGATTTCAAAACTGCCCACTGTGCAGAAAGAAGATAACTCTCTGTCGAAATAAAACAACACTACCCAGGGGAAGCATGATTTATCTGTCACATACCATTGGAATGCCAACAGCATCTTAAGTTTTTTGTTTGTTTGCTTGTTTGTTGTTTTCCAAGACAGGTTTTCTCTTGTAGCCCTGGCTGTCCTAGACTTGCTTTGTAGACCAGGTTGGCCTGGAACTCACAGAGATCCACCTGCCTCTGCCTCCCACAGTCCTGGGATTACAGGCATGCGCCACTGCACCCAGCTGGTGATGCAAATCTTTCATGGGTGCACATAAGAGGCAGAGGCAGGTGGCTGCCTGTGAGTTCAAGGACAGTCCATGAGCTTCTGTATGGTTCTCCCGTCTCTACTTCCTAACACAGGGTAGGCATGCTGGGATTGTAGGTATGCAGCAATGAACCTTCTCCCCTTTTTTAACATGGGTCTCCGGGATGCAAACTACGATCACTAGGCTTGAAAAACAAATGCTTTTGCCTGCTGAACAATCTCCCTGGCCCTAGTTTGTTAAAAATTGGTTACAGTGTGGAACCTGGAATTAAATGACAGTTTCCTATATTTGGTATTGGAGTCTATTAAGACCTGTGTTTTTAAACCGGGAGTGGTGGCGCACGTGCCCTTAATCCCAGCACTCGGGCGGCAAAGGCAGGAGGATCTTTGTGAGTTTGAGGCCAGCCTGGTCTACAAAGTGAGTCCAGGACAACCAGGGCTATTACACAGAGAAACCCTGTCTGGGTTTCTGGAAAGACCAAGAAAAAAAAGAAAAAAGTAAAACAAACAAACAAACAAACAAACAAATCCCATATGGTTCTATATTGCATTTGGAGTGGATGTTTATGTATGCTATTATTGTCAGGTCTAAAGGAAATTTCACTTCCCCAAATTCTAAAAGGCAGAAGGTTCAAAAGGCTGTGGTGCCTATTAGCATACCAAAGCATGTGCTGGCTGGCTGTCACAAGTACCCAGTACACACCTCTAAGTCCATGCTGACTGGCATAGCACCTCTTCTCTGCTCCTCCCATTCCCCCCGCACGCCCTTCAGCTCACCGGCTTCCCAGCTACTCTCTCCTGATCACCTGCAGTTTCAGCTATTCTTCAGTCTCAGGTCTCCCTCTTCCCTGCCTCTCTGCTCTCCAGCTCCTTCCCTCTCTATTGCCCTGCTTTGCTTATGGCCCAGTCCAGTCTCCTGTTCATATTTAGTCTGCCACTTTCTCTCTCTGTTCTAGACTCTTTCAAATGCCTCTGGCTGTTTCTCTCTCCCTCCCCTTCTCTCTCCTACAGTAGAAACCTTCCCCTTAACCATACCATGCAATGGTCACACCATCAGTTTATACAAATATCTCCTGTGTTTTTATTCATTTATTTTTCCACCCAGGGTCTCAAGTAGCACAGGGTGGTCCTGAACTCAGTATGTCGCTGAGGATGCCTTTGAGTTCCCCATCTTCCTGCCTCCACCTCCTGCGTGCTGGGAAGACAGGTGTGCAGCACCACAGCCCAGCGTTTGCTTCTGCAGTGCTCTGTGAGCACCTTACTGACTGAGCTCAGACATCCCCAGCCTTTGTGCATGTTTCTAACCTTGAAAGGTGAGCATCTCCACATCATGGTGATGTTTTAAAAGAATGCAACCTTTTCCTACCTAAAACCCCCATGATTTCAGGACAGCTGATGAAAAGCAAAACTTGGTCAGATAAAGTGGCACACACCTTTAATCCCAGCACTCAGGGAGGCAGAGGTAGGCCCATTGCTGTGAATTCTAGGTCAGCTTGGTCTACAAAGTGAGTCCAGGACAGCCAAGGCTACACAGAGAAATCCTGTCTCAAAAAACAAAAAACAAAAAACAATCAACTAACCAACAACTGACCAACCAACCAAACCAAACCAAACCAAACTAAAAACCTAACAACCAACCAACCAACAACAAGACCCCCAAAACTTATGTATCAGGGTTATGCTTTTCACTACAAAATTTTATTCAACCTGAGCACTTTTTTTTAAATGACATAGGATCTGACCAAGTAGCTCTGGCTAGCCAGTAACTCCCAAAGCATGCCAATCTGGATGCAAACATGCAGAGATCTGCCTACCTCTGTTTCCAGTGCACTGAGATTAAAGGCGCAGGCCACCACTCCTAGCAGCATGAGTGCATTTAACAACAGGCTTGCACTCAAGTATTACGAGCAACAAAAATAACAAGAACAAATGTGTTTGAGAACTCATAGCGAAAAACACTCAGCTTGTGGCAGACTGGAGACCTGACTTCAGGGAGCTGACCTCTTCCCTACAGGAGGACTGAGGAATCACCAGGCTCCATCCTGACCTTGCTGCGGTTCAGTCATGCTCAGCAGACATGCACCAAGATTTTCCACGCTGTGATAGTCATGGACCAGTGCTTTATTCAGAAGGATAATTATGGACCTGACACATCAGTACTAAAAGAACAGCATTTCAAAACCCTAAAGTAGAGTCTCTCTGCTGCCTCAGAGGACTGACCTCTAGATAGTCACAAACCAAAGGGAGACTAACCAAGCTGGCATCTGCTGTTCTATTATGGACCAGTGGCTTAGCTATTTGAGATGGGGGGTCTCACGTAGCTCAGGCTGGACTCAAACTCACTGTGTAGCTCAGGCTGGCCCGAACTTCTGGTCCTCCTACTGAATTTTCTGTGTGCTGGGATCACAGGTGTGCCATGCCCGAGAGAATGGAAGCGCCACAGTAGCAGCATCTCCACTACGAGGATACCATGCCTAATAGGATGAAGACGTGAGCAAGCATGAGCAGATGTCCCAGGAAGAAGAGAGGCCAGCAGCAGGGACGTGAGAGATCAGGAAGAACTTTGCCTGGGTTTTCCCTGGGCTCTGCAGCTTATTAATGTGACAGTTGACAAAAATATTTCTTATGGTTACTGTTGAGACAGGGCATGCGTGAGCCCCAGATGTTTCAGGCCGTTGGCACTGTCATTGCCTGAGGCGTAGTTACAGATCCAGGGCTGGACAGGCACAGGGATAGGTCAGCAGAGCTGGTTGTAGGAACTGAAGGAGTCCTTTGCTGTGTGGCCTGTGTTGGCATACAGTCTGGCAGGCTGAGGCAGACGGAGCTGGAGTTCTAGGCCAGCCTGAGCTATGCCATAAGACTTTATACAAACAAGGAAAACAACTTCTTGTACTCGATGAGCCTACTGCATATGAAGCAGTTAAGGCTAGGAGGCTCATATGGGTGGAGCCTGACTGTGACAGTCTTTGTAATTAAACTTGGGGGGGTCACAACCAGTGCCCCACATCAGGTCTAGTCCCCAGTCCTCCACAAACCAATTAAAAGAGCAAAGAAGCAGGAAAAGGAGGTTCACTCAATATAGCCACACTGCAAAGAGGGATAAAGATGGCCAGGGAAGCCTCTAAAACAATCCAGAGAGCCAAGGGTATGCATGCCTAAGCAGTCCAAGTGAGGGTATGATCCTGCCCACACTATCTGGGCTTCTGGTGTTGGACCCTAGAGTCTACTCGGGTGGGGGGGGGTCATCGCGAGAGACCACTCGAGAACCACAATGTTGATGCAAAGGCACAAGGTTTACTTCAGGGGGCCTCGACACTCTCTCGGGAGGGAGGGAGGAGGCGCACCCCGAGTCACTGCCACAGACTTTTTAAAGGCTAAAACCACAAAGGTTAGGAGGGGCTGTGTGCCCTATGTTAGGATTGGCTCTGGTGGTCGCTAAGGGTGCTTGTCTAATTATTATTGGCTATTGCAGGGAGGGGTATTGGGGAGTTTCCAGAGAATTTCCAGATGGTAATTGTTTACCTTAGTTGAAATTGTTTATCTCGGTTGGCCACCTTGATCTCAGAAACTGAAGCTGAGCTGGCCTTCAATTCTTTTTGATTCTTTTTGGGTCACGTTCCCAGGCTGGCTGAGAGAGAGGACCTTACACGGTGGTCTGACAAGTTGTAGGGACTGTGTGAAATCTCTTTCCAGGAGTCAAGTTTTGTCTCTGGCTGGCACTTTTTCCTCCTCCCAGAATGAGATTCCTGGGGAGAAATTCCCATTTTTTTGGGGTCCACTGTTTCAGTAATCTCAGCATCAGATCGAGAGGTGCAAATGTCTCTTTAGCACATGCTCATTTCTGCTAGGCCAACAGGACTTCTGCCAGCGACAACAGGACTTCTAAGCAGAGGAAGAAACACCAGGGACAGGCTGGTACAATGGAGAAGTCATGTGGGGACAAAGTGAGAAGGTGACCATCTGTCAGCCAAGAAACTAACCCTGCCAGCACTCTGATAACCTCTACATCGACGAGGAAATAAAATCAGTTTTAAAGCCATCTGGTTTGTGGCAGCCAGAACTGACTGGACATCCTGTCCTGCCCCTTTTACACCACAGGAGGACAGGGGGTTCAGAGGACATTATACCATTCCACCCACTAGGCAAGTGCCGAAGGGACAAGAAACAATGAATTTGAGGGCTATAGTGGGAAAGGGATCAAACCATAGAGTTCTGGTACTCTAGCAAAAGAGACGGGACTCTGTTCACATCTTCTAGGAGAAGCAGGAGGATGGACTCTCAGGCTTGTAGAGCTTTGTGACCAATTCCCATCCTTTACCTGTTCAGGTAAGTGGGGAGATGAAGGTACTGTTATCAAAGTATCCAGGTACTCCGTGCGGTTCAGTGAATCCCACCTCAATAGATTGATCAGAAGCTGGAAAATGTCTTCCTTCAAAGCATGCTTAATACTTCCTATGTGCTAAGTGTGCCAGTTTAGCAATGTGACACCCTGGCCAGTCTCGCTTGGGTTGTCATGATCCTGGGCTGAGTGGGATCCAGATGTTGGGGGCAGCCTTCGAAAAGATCCAAATTTGTCAGGAGGTAGTGGTGCATGCCTTTAATCCCAGCACCCTCCCCCACCCCTCCCCCACCCCTCCCCCACCCCTCCCCCACCCCTCCCCGGGAGGCAGAGGCAGGAGGATCTCTGTGAGTTTGAGGCCAGCCTGGTCTACATAGTGAGTCCAGGACAGCCAGGGCTACACAAAGAAACCCTGCCTTGAAAAACAAAATAGAACAAAAAGAAAGAAAGAAAGAAAGAAAGAAAGAAAGAAAAGGAAAAGATCAAACTTGCTTTTTCATTGGTGTGTGCATGTGTGAATATCAAAGTGTGCACTCATACATATGGAGGCCAGAGGACCTTTGGTGTTGTACCCTACCAGATGGAGAGGAAGCTTCTGGGTCTTACCTGGCATGCCACTTCACCTGCTGTTCCTTTGGGTCCTTGGAATTGTCTTTTGTAATAAGCCTGTAATGGAGTAAAATGCTTTCCTCAGTTCCGTAAGCTACTCTGACAAAAGACTGCCCCCCAGGAAAGGGAAAGGGTAGTGGGAGCTAGTGCAGGGCTGGTTAGTTAGAGAGGTTGGGGGGGTGGGGGGGTGGGCGGGGTCTGGGACCTCTACTTAGAGACCAACCTGGGAAGTGTTGGGCGACCTCATGTAGAAAGCCAAATGACCAAATTAACAAACTAGCGGGAAATAACAAAACTTTCTCAGTGCAATGAAGTCTGGTCATTTTATACTGTCTCTACATCTGTTTTGAAGATGGATTTAACTGTTTTATGCCTGAGGTGGGGGCCCAGTCATCCTTGATGCAGTTGGTTTCCAGTTCTGTGCCTCCCCTCTCCCTCAATCAGATGTCTGTCTTACTTCGATATGGGACATCCCATGGCATTGTCCTCACTGACCCTCATACCCTATGCCAGGTATGCAGGGATGACCCTCTGACCACAGCAGGACTTAACCAGGAGTTTTTCTACACTCACCAATTAGAACCGACCATGTTGACTGGCTCTCATCCTTAATTCACATTTTCTCTCTCTCTCTCTCTCTCTCTCTCTCTCTCTCTCTCTCTCTCTCTGTCCTTGTCCCTCCCTCTGTCCCTCCCTCCCTCCTTCCCTCCCTCCCTCCCTCCCTCTGATTGGCCTCCCTTTCACCCCTACACCTCCTATCTTCCTAGAGATTTTGAGAAACCATAACACAATCTTGACACTTAGCGGAAGGAACATTGTTATAAGAAAAAAGATACAAAGTAACTTTCAGGAGCAACTTCTCAAGTGGCCTTTGACAAACTCACGGTAGAGGAGGCCCCAAGGTCAATCTTGTAGCAGAGGCAGCCGCTAGGGATTCCACTGGCTGTTACTTTTGTATAAAAGCCAGTAAGTGGAACACTGAAAGGAATTGGGCTTTGGATGATAAATGTAATATATTGTGCCAGAATTTCTTTTTTTAAAAAATTTATTTATTTTCATGTGCATTGGTGTTCTGCCTGCATGTTTGTGAGAGGGTGCAACTCTGGAACTGGAGTTGCAGACAGTTGTTAGCTGCCATGTGTGTCCTGGGAATTGAACTCAGGTCCTCTGGAAGAGCAACCGTTGGTCTTAGCAGCTGAACCACCTGTCTAGTCCCTAATACCAGACTTTCTATGGCCAGAGAGCAATCTGCTTGTCTGGAAGGACTGGGGGTACTCTAAAGAGTCATTCTCTCTCTCCTTTTAGCTTCAGAGTGTGAAATAAGTCTCCTCAGGGAATAGGACTTTCCCTCCAGGAATCTCATGCTGGGAGAAGGAAAAGACAGAATTTCTCCCAGACAATGCTGGGTCAGTGAAGGGAGGGGCATTAGCCTGGACTGCCTGGCTATGCATTATTTTGGCTCTCTACTTACATTTAACTCAAGAAGGACTTGAAACATCCTTGGGTGTCTTTGTCTCTCTTCCCAGCAAGGGCACATTGAATCAATCTGCCTTTTATACTTGTCACTATTAATCCAGTGACTTTAATTGGCTTATTGAGGACATGTGGTGGAGCCTGGTTTGTTAGGACCCCACGGGGCACAAGTACCAATCCTTAAGCTCCAGTAACAGTGGCACATTTTAAAGACACTATTTCTAAGTAGGCTGACGCAAGCCAAGTAGCAGGACATTCTCAAACAAGGCACTCTAACAAATATCATCACAGAACTGACCTGTTTCTGGAGAAGCCCTAGGCTCAGGGCTGCACCAGAGCCTGAGCTTTTGGTGAGCTTTCCTTGGGTTGAGCTCTTGTTGGGACCCTGACCTTTAGAAAGTCCCCACAGGAGGGCAGGTGGGTCCATTTTCCTATTTGCCGTTCTCTTTTCACTTACTACATTCGTCAGGCACATCTAATGACAAGCCGAGGTCCCATGTCCAACCAAACCTACGGGAATGGAGCACTTTTGTTGATTGTTGCTGCTCACTTAACACAAGAACCTTGGGATGGGAGTCATTAATTAGTATCAGAGCCTGGGGTCCTGGCTGCCGGGATAAGTAAGGTTCAGCCACCTGTCTTCAATAGGCTAATTAGAGAATTGTTCACTGTGTCCACACTGGGAAGAGGAACAAAAGGATCCTGTGATGGTCTTGTGCCCCCAGTCCATCTTCAAGGTCCTGATATGAGGTGTAGGTTTAAATACAGGGCAAGGGGTGCACATGTAGCTAGGTAGTCCTGGTCAGGGAAGGTCCCACCCACCACAGATCCATCACTATCTCCAGGCTCCACTGCAATGTGGTCTGACAAGTTGTCAGACTGTGTGAGACTTCTGTCTAGAGATAAGTTCTTCCTTTGACTGTCTAGTCCAGACGTGGGATTCTAGGGGGGGAGGGGCGGGGAATTCCATTTCCTTGTGCATTTTAACAATCGGACATCCCAGGGAAGGGTACAAAGGTCTATCTTTAGAGTATCTTTCTTCTGAGGAGATGGTCAGTCACAAGCGTAGACTGTGGCCCAGGGAGTGCAGGGAGGCAATTCTTCTAATACTTCAGACTGCACCCCCCCCCCCCAAAGCGTTTCCATGGCTTTAAAGACGCCTCTCCCGGGCCTGGCAAGAGAAACGCTCCTTTGGCAGCCCAGGCCAAGAGAGCCTGGGCGGGGCCAGAACAGCAGACGTCCGTCGTGCGCGTGCGCGTCTCTATGCGGGGGCGGAGCTGGCCGCAGGCGCCCGCTGTAAACAGACAACATGGCGGCGGCGGCTCCGGGCGCTCTGGGCGCCTTGAGAGCGGGTCGCGTCCGCCTGGTGGCCGCGTGCTGCGCGAGGTTCGGCCCCGCGGCCTGGGCCGGGGTTCCGGTCCCGAGGAGGAGCTACAGCTCTGAGGTGAAGACAGAGGACGAGCTGCGCGTGCGGCACCTGGAGGAGGAGAACCGAGGTGAGCTGCAGGGAGTACTGGCGAGGCCGCAGAGGTCTGCGGGGCTGCTACTGCGGCCCAGGATACGGTGGCCCTCCGGGTTCACTGCGCGCGGTGCTGCTGCTCGCGTTGGGGGTCTCTCCAGCCAAGGTCACTGCGGGGCTTTTAGTGCAGGGCCAAGGTTGCTTCTTGCTGTGTAATAGCATTCTGCCATCTCAGGCGAGAGTCGGAGGAGCTGCAGCGGGGATGCCTTTTATCATCCGGTAGAATCTTAAATTAGAAGCATCTTTTTTCTTTTTGCACATTTTATCTCAGAGAGTTAGTTTCGGGGGACTGTTGCACTTCACCTGAAGAATTTTATGCACTTTTATCTTTTGCCTTGCTGAGCTCCGTGGGGTTAAATAATGAGGATATTCATTTTGTCCTTGGGCTTCTTGTTCTGGGAGGAGACAGATACGTTAGTGCAGGACAGAGGGTGGGAGGCTGTGAATAGGTAAGATGCAGAGGAAGTTCTGTTTAGTTGCAGTGTTGGCTTAACTATAATCGAGAAGATGGAATAAGGTATTGTCCAGGAAGGGCGAGTGGACCACTCACTCGCATTTTGACATCCATTTACAGCTCCGTAATCTGTTAAGTAGAAGTGAAAAAATAAGTAAGTCAGGGTGGCTGCCTTTTTAGAAGCTTTACTGATTATTGAAGGTCAGGCGATGCTTTCTTCGATGCTTGTTGAGAACCCTGCAGTGCCTGCAAGATTCTCTCTCCCTGTGTAACCTAGGCTGCCTAGGAACTTAATAAGATTCCCCAGACTCAGGAGTGCTGGGAATCACACGCTTGAGCTATCCTGCCCACTCCAAGGCGTCCTATAAGCAACAGAGACTGGTGGTTCTGGGGCAAAGTTTCCTGTGACCAACCATCGAATGTGCCAAGCAGAATAGTAGCCACTGGCTGAGGTTGCTGTGAAGATGGGATGAGAAGGGTACTGTGCATTGCTGTTGAGTAGCCTGTGCAGGGTGCTGAGGAGTATGGGGACTCATTGTGGTGTTTGCTCATTCAAGCCATCAGAGATAGTGCATGGTTAAAGTGATGGAGGTATGTATCTGGGAAACTGCAGAAGACAAGTCTGGTATGACAGAGTAGCAGGAAGCCCAGCTGGAGCCTAGATGGCCTCGATGTCAGTCTCTTGGGTCAGCTTAGTGGTGTTGGTGTTTCGGTTATGTTATATGCTCCAATGGTGTATTATTTATAAAAGGGGTCGGGAGTACGGCTAGCTGTATGCACCGTATTCTGTGTGCTTTTGTGAGTGCAGGTTCAATGCAAATTCCCACAGAACCTCCAGGAAATCTTCAAGTTAGGATGCACTTGGACCACAGGGGAAGATATGGAAGATGATTTTACAAACTGAAATGTAAATATTGGTAGCTAGACATCCCGGACTTAAGACCAACCCAGCATTATTTGAAGACTGGCAGAAATGACAGTGCGGGCTTTGCTTTATTTTATTTTTTTCAATCATTGAGCCAACTGTAAGTAGTGCAAAGGAAGATGTCAGGCCCAGGATGCTGCAGGATGGAGTCTCTGAAAGGTTAGTGAGGTAGAGACACTGACACGGGTGGTGTTTTAGTCACTATTGTTGTTTTGCCACGGACAGATATTAGACAGCAGAGAGAACAGCAGGGACTCAGGGTTGAGGCCCCGTCACCAGAGACACACAGCATTGAGGGAGTTCTGAAGAATGGAATCAGGCCTTTTGAGGCAGGAGTGGTGATCTCTTACAGATCCCTGTGGATAGGTGTGGCTTCTTATCAGAGTGTGTGTGTGTGTGTGTGTGTGTGTGTGTGTGTTCGATCAGACTGTGTGGCCATCAGTATGTAGACTCACTCCTCTAGGAGAAACCCCAGTGTTTTCAGTAGGGTGCATGGTGCTATCTGTGAGAGGGAAAGGGCTGCTGCCGGTATTGTGGCCTGAGTGGATTCTAACATCACACTGTTAAGGATCTCCTGGTGCTTTTGTCAGAGCGATGACTCTAAAATGTGATGCTCTCAGCCTTTGAGGAGTCTGAGAACCCTCTGGGGGCAGAGAAGCACCAGACTTCCTTGGTAAGGTTTAGGCAGGGGTAGGTATATGCAGAGAGCTCTGCAGGCTTGTTGCTGCTGTCAGGGCTCTGTGTTTGTAATTTGCAGTGGGGGTGCTCCCAGAGTGCCACGTTCCTCAAGGTTATTTCATCTTACATTTTTGTTCATCCTCAGTTTTAGAGTGTCCTGGCTGTCCTTGGCCACTCTTCGGCTTTCCCCCAGGACTCCTCCTGTGGGCAGGCATTCCCCTCCCAGCTGACTCTCCACACTGGGGAGCTGGAGTATCCTCTGCTTGCAGCTCTTCTCCACCCTCCGGCCTTGTCAGCTCACATCCCTGCAGCGGCCCCTAAGCTTGCTGTTCTGCAGCCCTTTCTGCTTAGGTTTCTGCAAGTGCTTCCCAGAATGGCCTCTCCCTGCACCTAGCAACTTTCTTCTCTGTAGTGTGGTAAGCTTGGGCTATAATGTGACCAATTCTAAAGATGTCTTTGAGAAACTCTTGGGACAATTTCTGCAGACAGAACAGAGCAGTCATTCTCGATGTCTCCTCTTCATCCTTCATATCCAGATGCAAAAATCTGGTGAGAGATTTCTCTGAAACCTTCCCACGGCCCTTACTTATGCCAGCTTCATTTAAGCTAGGCTGGCAGACATGGCAGAAGTCTGCTACCATGTGTTTCTTCATATTCTAAGAGATATATTGCCATGTATTTTATGAATATGTGAGTTATCCCAATAAGAAAGTTACAGAGTGTTTTAGGTATTGAGATATGACTGATGGACCATCAAATGCTTAACATCTACAGTGCATCTTCAGAGTCACATTTAGAACATTTTCACTTTAGTTTTTAAAAAACGATTTGTTTATATATGTGTGTGCATGCAAGTATGCATATGTGCATATGAGCCTAGTGCTCACAGAAGGCAAAAGAAGGACATTGGGCCCTTGGAGCTGGAGTTACAGTGGTTTTGAACCTCCTGATGTGGGTGCTGGGAACTGAACTCAGGTCCTCTATACGAGCAGCAAGTGCTCTTAACTGCTGAACCATCTTTCCAGCTTCAATTTTGGAGCATTTTTGTAAATTAAACTCAAAACAAACCTTCTAGTTTTCCACAGGACACTCCATTTCCCCCTCCCAGCCCCCCCCCCAAAAAAAACCCCACATGTTTGCCTTTTTGTCCCCATAAATTTGACTGGCTCCACTTCTGCTGCTTCTCTTGTCATGAGGGAATTGTTTTGTTAATTTCATTTTCCCACTACTCATTGCTGATGTGTAGGAAGCACTGGAGTTTGGCTCATAGGCATTGAATTATCTATGCTTTGATAACTTCTGATTTGTTCTAATACTTTGTATATTTCCCATGTATGGGAAGTCATTTGCAAGTAGTGGCTTTGCTTTCTGAATGTCTGTTTCTCCTTCTTTCTGATTTACAAGGCTAGGGCCTCATCCAGCTACTCTTGCTCTGTGGTGGAAAGTGGTCAGACTTCTCTCGCTCGGTCTGATGCCAGTGGTGCCTGGCTGTGCTTTACCCTTTATTAGTCGACGAGTTTGTAGAGTGAACTTTTATCTTATTGAATTTTGCCAAGTACATTTTGTGGTGTAATGTTGGTGTTTCTTACTTAGCTGGTTAGTGTGAGGAATCACTGTAAAGCCTTCCAGGAACGGCCCACACCTGCATCCCTAGAGTAATCCCAAGTGGTTGTGATAAGTAATCTTTTTATTTGTTGTTGGGTACGATAATGCTTGTATTTTATTTGCATTTATATTTATGAGAAATACTGGTTTTTAGTTTTCTGTTTCTGTAATCTTGGCCTAGCTTAATGCTAACCTTATGACTGAGGTAGGACATGGGCCTTCTGTTTCTTTTTCTTAAAGACTTATTTTTATTTATTTATTTATATGAGTGCTCTATCTATATGTATGCCTGCATGCTGGAAGAGGGCATCAGATTCCAGTATACAGATGGTTGTTAGCCGCCTTGTGGTTGCTGGGATTTGAACTCAGGACCTCTGGAAGAAGCTCCTTAACCAGTACT
>OU015746.1:82494745-82509606 GCA_907169655.1 Acomys percivali | reverse complement strand
TTGGTATTGTAATCCCAGCATGTTAGAGGCAGAGAGAAGGAATTCTAAAGCTGGACCAGCCAAAACTGGCTGCCTCTGGGATCAGATGAGAGGCCCTGGCTCAATATAGAGAACACCTGATGTCAGCCTCGAGCCAACACACACAGAGACAGACAGACAGACAGACAGACAGACAGTCTCTCTCTCTCTCTCTCTCTCTCTCTCTCTCTCTCTCTCTCTCTCTCTCTCCCTCTCTCTCTCCCCCTCCTTTTTGTTTCATTGAACTTTTTGTGCTGATCTTGTGTCTAGTGCCATTGGTTCTGCTGGTTTCCCTTGCGCTTAATTTGCTGTCCTTTTTCACTTTCTGTGACACAGCTTTGCTGAATAGTCGATGGTGCCTTGGCCTCCTGAGCACTGGGGTTGCACGTGCACTGCTGTGTGGGTTAAGCTGTTTTTGTTCCAGTGTGGTCTGTCTCACTGATGCTTCTTTGGGCTTGACAAGGATGTAAACTCTGCTGTGGCTGGTGGAGCTTCTGCATTCAGCGAGCTCAGCTGTAACTGGGCCTGTGTGCTGGTGGAAGTGAGTTACAGTCTGTAGTCATATAGCGTGTGGGTTCATCTCTTCTCTCTGCAGCTTTGCTGGTTCTTCTACAGGGGCAAGCACGTTAAAGATCATGATGTCTTAGAGGAACAGGACCCCTACATGATGGGATGCTGCTATCTTTGGGGAGGCTGTGCCTTGCTTTGAAATCAGCTCTCTCTGAAGTTAATAGGCCTGCTCCAGCTTTTTCTTTTCTTTCTTTTTTTGATTAGTGCCAACATGATTCATCTTAAACAAATAACAACAACAAATGTGTCTACTTAGAGCTAGGCACCAACTTCTCCACTCTGATCATCTTATCTATGTACCTACCTATCATCTACCATCCATCCATCTATCATCTATTTATCTATCTATCTATCATCCATAATCTAGTTTTCATCTATCAATCATCTATCATCTATTTATCAATCAATCAATCTATCTGTCTATCATCTATTTTTGAGTGCTGGGCTAAAGGGCTGAATTCATGCAGGCCAAGCATTCCACCAGCTGAGCCATTTCTCCAAACCTTGAGAATCTCTTTAGGTCTTTCGAGTCTAAAGTTACTATGGAGATGATTGGATTATTATGTATCATGGTTGTGCTTTCTGTTGTCTTGCTCACCACTTTCTTCACCCTCAATCCCTTGGCCTTCCATATTTAGATCCTTGTATCATTTTTGGCCTCAATTAAAACACAAATCAAACTATACATAAAAAGAACTACTTTCCACAGCCATGTGGGAGTTACTCTGGGGATGCAGGTGTGGGTCATTATTGAAAAGCATTCAAAGAGATTCATCACACCGGTGAGCTAAGCAAGAAAAGCCACTATTATCCCAACACACACAGGAAAAGCATTTGATAAATTCACCATAATAAAAACTCCTTCTAGAAACCGAAGGAAGCTCCTACCACCGATGAAGGGTGAAACCTGGACACCAGCAGCATCAGACTGAATGGGTGGAGGCGTAGAGAGCCACACTAGGAGCCACCAGAGTGGCTGCCCTTGAGTTATTGTGTGTCATGTCTGGGCATTCTGTTTGTTGCCTTGTTCACCGTCCTTTCAACTCCACCTGTTGGTCTTCTGTATTTAGGTGTACATGTGTGTCCTTTGTTTTTCCCGTGAGCACCCAGCTATCCCAGCATGTTTGGTTTACCTCTGCCCCACCGACTTAGTGCTGTTGCATTCTAGAGGAAATCTGCAGTAACTACTTTGCTGTCCTTTGGTATGTTGCACTTAGGTACTGCTTTGATGACCAAAGTGTTCTTTGTCTGTGCTGTGCTGTCCAACCCAGTGGTCAGCAAGCACTCTGCCCAAACCCAAACTACCATTTCACTGTGTGATGGCTTGGCTCCTGTCTGCTCAGCCCTCGGTTGGTTTTCCGTATTTTCCTGGATCTTGCTGCATTGCTACTCCTCAGGTGGGTTTAACACGACTGTGTTCAGAACCTGGGTTGTGTTGTGTAGATGTGAGGGAACTGCTCTGAGCTTTGGTGTACTGTGGGTTGCTGTGGATTTGTGCTGAGCTATGCCCCAGTTCTCTGTCCTCTCTTGTCAGGTCTTAGTTCTCTGATGGATAAAGATTGTTAACTTTCCAGTTTCTTTAGTTTTTATGCCTTAGGAATGAGGAATGAGTGGTGATTTTCAGTGCTGGACGGCAAAGCAGAGTTCCTGTTCTGTGGCTCGATGTTGTTACCAATGGGGTTATTTTCTGAGTCTATTTTTAGATTATTCATCATTAATGTGTAAAATGCAAATGTTGCTGACTTCACTATTAGCTCTGTAGGGTTTTGTGGGTTTGGTAGGGTTTCCTTCATAGGTGAGCATGTCTCCTGTGATGTCTTTCCCATCTTGATGCCACTTTGCTCTTTCTCTCTCTTGCCAGGTTGCCTCGTTGCTGTGGCGTCAGTGTTGCTAGGGGCCGTGTTTTGTTGTTCCTCTTTGCTGGAAGACTAATTCCATCTTTCATCATTGAGTATGATGTCAGATCTGGTTCGCCCCAGTTACCTTTGTCACACTGAGTTAACTGTTACTGGTTGTGTGTGTTGCTTTTTAATCAAAGGGTCCTGGGCTGTCATGTTCTTCTCTTCCATAGCTGAGATGGTCCTAGAATAGCAAACCTTCCCAGCGCTCTGCCTGTGCCGCCCATTGCCTTAGTTTGTGTGTAAGGTGTGTGTCAAGCCTAATTGCTCGTTGTACTTTCAGACTTTGACATTTTTAAATGAGTCTGTCTGTCAGAGTATTTGGAAAGTAATGTGAAGGTACATTTAAACGTTTTTTATCCCACTAGACGTCTCGTTTTATCTCTAGTCGCTAAAGTCAGAAACCTGGTAGATGTTGCTAGTACCGCCTTCCAGTGTAACCAGCCCTCAATCCAGCCGTTCGCTTTCCTACCTCTTGCCTTGGTCTTAAATACTTTCACTTGGTTTCCCTTGGTTTCTACCAGCACCAGCCTCTGCCAAGCCCCCACTTCCAACATCTCGCTGCTGGGTGCCTTTGGCTGAAGCAGCAGCCCCGCCCGGATTGTGTGAGCATGCGCATTGTTTATAACCCGCTTCTACCTTGGCTACTTCTTGTTCTCAGGCTGAAGACAGGACTTTTCATGTTAGCCTTTGAGTGTTCTGACCTGTGCTGACTTTCCTTACTTTGAGTGCTCTTACCCACTTGAGCTGGCTTTCTCCCTGGCTGCTTTGTGCATTCTCCTGCGCGTCCTCTCTCCTGAATCCAGCACTTGCATTAATTACTTTTCCTGTATGACAGAAATAGTGTAAACAAGGGAGGAGTTATTTTGGGCCAGTGGTTTCAGAAGGTTCTTTCCTTGGTGGTCTGGGCCCTGCATTTGGCCAGTGTGCCATGCTGGTAGGAATATATAGTGGAGAAAGCTATTTACCTCATGGAGGAAGGTGAGCAGAGGGAGGGAAGATAGGAAGCGACCAGGGAAGACGCTGTCCCCACACTCAGTGACCCATTTCCTCCAGCGAGGCCCACCTCCTGCCTTTTGCTACTTTCCCATAATGCCATGACACCCAGACTCCATCTGGATTAACTCATCCATTAGGGTAGAGCCAGTAGGGGTAGTGGTCACAGTTACCCCTAGGGGCGTGCTGTGGTAGTCCTAGGCATGTCTCAATCCAGTCAAGCCTTCTTCCAATGATTTCCACTTCCCTACCTGCTCACGCAGCTTCTGGCTCGTCTCAGCAGAGCCTTTCCTTGAATATGTTTCTTTGCTGGCCAGAGTCACTCTGTTGTTGTGTATTAAATGTGACGGCTGAATACTGTACTGCGTGCTCAGTACATCTGGCTTGAGTGACTACATTTTCTTCACATGGAAAGTGAAGCTTGGATGGATGTCGTGCGGTCATCCAGATGTGGAGAGAGATGGCCACCCACTCCTCATGACACACACTGACCTTGTCCGAGATAACTGGGACAGACCAGTGGCTGGTACGCAGTGAAGGTTTGTGCTGAGGGGAGAAGGTTGAGTGCAGGTTGTATAGCGCCTCAAATCTATTGATGAAGCCATTGGATCCAGGTATTTTGTAAATAAAGGCGTTCACATAAGTGCTGAATTCTGTGCGGGGGACCTGCTTTTAGATAGTTAGTCTGACTGCTGCAGCTGGGGTGGGAGCCTGGGTTTAGCTGAGGGGTTGATAAGACAGGGATGAGCAAGGAGAGCTTGGGCTTCAGCTTGGGAGGATAATGAATGAACTTTGCTTTATTTGGGTTGAGTGTGAATTGCTTGTAGGTCTGAATGGAAGTGTTGTTGGGTTAAGTGTGCAGGGCAGAGGTCAGGAGGAAGCCTGGCACAGAAGTACTAGGACTGTTAAACCAGCCAGGAGCAGTGAGCCGCCCGCAGCTAGAACAGCAACAGAAAGCAGGTCAGAGGCCTGCCTGCCACAGGCACTGCTGAGAGGAGCAGGCGGGAGGGTGGCAGTCACTGGGAAGGACAATGAGGAGTGACTGTGTCATAATTGCCAGTGTCTACTGTGTGTCCACCCTCACCTCATTAGTGATGGAAAATTGTGAAACACTGACGATTCCTTTGGTGTTGCTTATAAAGAGAGGACTTGAAGGGCTCATGACGCTGAAATTCTCCCCTTAAAGTGAAGTGAGACTATTAAACACCACTTTGATTTGATAAGTTTTTAGCTGCCAAATTGAAAAAATAAAGCACTTGTTTTGAAAGGAAAGCTATAACTGTAAAAATAAAGACCTGGCTTTGCAGAAGCCTTGGTTAAGAGGGCAGCTTAGTCAGTCCCATGCCAGATTAGTCATCCGTACACTGCAGTCTGTTTCCTGAGCACCTCACTAACCCAGATGTGTGTCCTTCTTTTCCCTCCTTAACTAGGAATTGTGGTGCTTGGAATTAACAGAGCTTATGGGAAAAATTCACTCAGTAAAAATCTTCTCAAGATGGTGAGTGTAAGAGTAAGCTGGTTGCTTCTAAAATTAAAGACATATTGTTGACAGGATGTTGAAAATGATTTTTTTCCTTTTTCTTTTTCTTTTTCTTTTTTTTTTTTTTGCCTTCTCTACTTTGGTTTAGTTATCAAAAGCTGTGGATGCATTAAAATCGGATAAGAAAGTTCGGACCATCATAATCAGAAGTGAAGTCCCCGGGATATTCTGTGCTGGTAGGTAAAATAATCTGTTGTTGTAGTTGGCTAAAGATTTATTTTCTTTATGTGTGTGCGTATCTGTGGAGGCTAGGAGAGAAGGCCGTGTCCCTTGGAGCCGGAGCTACAGGCATTTGGTGGAAACTGAGCTCAGGCCCTTTGGAAGACAGCAGGAGAGCTTTCTCCCCAGCAGTCTGAGCCCAGCCCCTTGTAAGGGAATCTTACTGTCAGTCTGTGGGCTGGTCACATACTTCCTCTGCAGTGGTCCATTCTCCCTTAAGATGTTCTGTGGTTTGAACTGTTACCAACAATTCCTTTTTTGTCCCATTTTCACAGTTTCGTAAGAAGAGAATATTCTTAATCTGTTAGCATTGGAAAGACACTTGCAACATGTGGATTGTTTTAGAAGTTGAAAAAAAATGCTTGGGGCCATTTAGATAATTATTTGTGGTAAATGAACAATCCTTGTGAAACTTCAGTGGGGAGAAACCAGGTCTCAGGCCACAGTGTTCTCCTCTGTGCCTTCAGTTGCCCAGAAGCTCTTGAACAGCAGCTCTGCCTCGTCATGGACTCCTGAGGTGCAGGCCTGAGCGCTGAAGGTTGCTGTGTACAGTGTCTCCCACCCCATGAGTGTGCCCGGGGGTTGTAGTGTTAACACAGCAGCAGCAGGTTTGTACTCTGTGTTAGTGCCGTGTTTCCCTAGCATTAAAGATTGTTACATTGCAGTTGACCCTTTAGTACCTCTGAGCCGCGGTGGGAAGCAATCTCTTTTCCCTGGTGAACAACGTAGGCGATCACTACCAAGAAACAAGTAATAAAACAAAAATTTTCACTAAAATATGAATGGGGTAGTTCCCCTAATCATTCCTTGGAACCACCTGCAGTGTTTTACTCGTTGCACTGAGAGCTAGCTGCCCTGCCTGGGCTCACGCTGAGAACTCAGGGGTGTTTACAGTTCTTGTGGAGGCATAGTGACTGGTTCCTGCCCTTCAGGGTGCTCATCTTTACAAGCCCGGCTTCACCTCAGACCACTGTAGAAGTTTATGGGATTTAGGCACGTTCATCACAGCTGAGTTATGTTTTAACTTTGGTTTTACTGCTTCCTTAAAATGCAGCATACCTAAAAAGGTAACATTTTACTGGTGTGTAATTCAAGAAGGCAGATGCTGCCGTTACATGTGGGGAATGGTGTTCTGGGCACAGGCTTCTGTTCTCTGTCTGCCTGGGAAGGCTGGTGGGGTAGTTTAACAAAGTGCGGCCCTAGTTTTGGCTCTAGTGTCTTTCTCCATGATTCCCTCCTCTCCCAGAATTCTATTCTCTGTGGATGCTGGTTGTTGTCACATACAGCCGCATAGTCATTGCATACAACCCTCTCATCTTTTTTAAAAAAATAAATACAATATTTTAAATTTCACAACATACCTTAAGCTGGTAGCAGTATTTACAGTGGGAGGAGGGAGATGATTAGGAGTTAGTTGAAATGTTAATTTTTTATGAATATAATTTTTAAGTATTGCAACCTCCTCATCTTTCTGTGTACTCTAGATAGTCTCTGGATGACTTGCAATGCCAGATAGCAAGGGAACAGCTGTGAAAATAGTGGTTACATGGCATTTAGGGAATGTACACATGAATTCAGATGGCATTTCTCCACAGATATTTCTGTTTTCTTGCTTGGTGGAATCTGAGCATGCAGGAGGCTTGTGGTGCGGTGCTTTCTGTTTCCTAGGAGCTTATACCCAGAGTGCTAGGATTCTTAGTCTGTGACTTTCAGGACCACCACCAGACAGTCTGGGGTGGAGGGCTATCAGAGTCTGGCTCTGCGACCTGCGGGAGACATTGCAGGGTGGCTGGTCGAGGGTATGGAGGGCTCTACTGGAGATGATGACGTTGCAGAGGCTGAGCACTTCAGGGGAGTGTGCCATCCACCAGTACTGTCTATCAGTCCTGATGAGTACACCTCCTGATTGCCCTGTCCCGCATCTCTGTGTGATGCTGACTGCATGAGATGTTAGGAGTTTGGTACAGTCTGCTGTTGCCTGTTTCAGGTTATGCAAATATAGTGCCACTCGCTAGTTTTATATTAGCTAGCCTGATTATCCCAAGTTAATTTAGTATCTGTGCTATGTATGTTAAACTCTTTGCGTAGTCAGGGTATTGTTCACATTTTAATTCATGAGTGGTTTTTGTTTTGTTCTTCCTTCTGTATTCTGTTCAGTACTCAGTGTTTGCACTGTAGACAGTTTTGGGCAGTTTGTTTATTGTCTTAACCCACAGCTTTTATCCAAAGGGCATCCTTTTCATAAATGTACCTGAGGTAGCCCAGAAGCTATGTTTGTGTTCGTGTGGAATACAGTTCTAGGTCACAAAAGAAATCTAACTAAGAGAATCCATCAGCTAATCATAGCATGCAATGTGAACTCTTAGTTTTTTTGGTCAGGCTGTGTTTGCCGTTAATCAACATGCACCATGCACTGCCAGAAGCTGTCGTTTTCTATTCTGAGTACAGGAGGCAACGAAGCCCTTGAGAGCTCTCTGTGCCCAGAGGTGCTCCCACTCCTTCCCTGCACCACGGGTTTCTCTGTATGCCTGTGTTGCACTGGAACCTCATTCATTTCTGAAAACTTGGAGTGTCAGGGGAGGTCCTGCCTTAGGTTTCTGGAACGCAGGAAGCTGTCTTTGAAAATCCTGCTTTGTGGTCTCAGAACACATCTCAGCTTGTATTTTCCCCAGCTAGCCCCTCTGACTGTGTATTCAGTGGCAGTGTGTTTTTAGGGGCCATGCTCCTGTTTACTGACAATGCTTCTAGCTGTAAACATATGTTTATTTTTCCTTCCTTTTTTTTCCTAAAATGCTGTGAAAACAGGTAGTTAGTACATGCATTATAAAAAGAACTCCTACATGGTATTAGAGCTTGGGCCAGCTCTAATCTCTTCTGTAGAATTGGAGCCATATTTTACTTACATTTCAAGTCAAAATAAAAAAATAGATTCTGGATCAAAATATATAAAAATGTATACCAAGAGCAGTCTTGCCTCAGCCTATACATTCCATTCCTCCTCCAATAAAGACATTTTATCATTTTAATTTTCCTATTGTATTACTGTACTAGAGCATACTGTGCTATACTAGCAGCAGAGAGGGTGCACGCAGAGAGGGTGCACACAGAGAGGGTGCACGGGGAGAGAGGGTGCTCGCGGAGAGGGTGCTCGCGGAGAGGCGCACACGCGGAGAGGTGCATGCAGATATCCCTCCTAGCCTCACTCCAGCTGTGTGGACTATTTACAAGTCAGACCTTCATCTTGAGACTCCCTGAAATGGTAATTTCACTTTATTGTGTTACCCATGTCTTTGAAGTAAGTAACTCTGAGTAAAGCAGGCATTGGTGTGCTTTCTGCTGCTAAGCAGACTGTGATGGTTCACTCGCCATGTAGGCTGTTCTTCGCCCCTTTCCCATGCTCAGCAGGTGCTGTGCTCCCCGGGTACCCCAGGTACCCCAGTGTTGTCCTGTCTAAAACCTCAGAGTTGTTTTTTGTTTTGTTTTGACCTTGCCTTCTAACCTAAGACCTCAAAGGAACAACCCACACCCCCTCTCCAGTTCTCTGGAGTCTGTGTTCTTACTGTCTCTGTGGCTCTGCAGATCGGGCACAGTGTGTGGCTCCTTATAGGTTAGAGCCAAGCTTCTGGGCTCATTGTAGGGGAGCTTGTGTGTAGGGAGGAGAGGTGGGGGAGTCAGCCTAGCACGGCTTTGTCCTGTGCTGTATATGAATTGTGTATTTGATTTTAAAGTTCATCTCCTTTTCCCCTTACACATGCACATATTCTCTAACGTCTGTTATTTCCAGATATTTAAGATCTGTCCAGGTTTTAGTAATATCACCTTTAATGAAATTATGGAACAGTCCTTTCTGTCAGGCTGCACAGCATGCAGAAGCAGCCAGAAGCCGCCCTGTGGTCAGCTGTTTATCATCGCGCCTCTGTTCCTAACACCAAGTAGTAAATACACAGCACTGTTTTTACCATAATGTTCTAAAATGCAAACTTACTAACCTTTGCTTTTGCCCCATTGCAGTTTCTGAACAGATGACTCCAGTTCTTGGTAGCGATTCCTCTGTGCAGGAGTCTAAATTGAGTGTTTCACTGAATTATACCAGTGTGGGTTTTTTCCCCAAAAAAGTAAAGGTCGTTTTACTTCTGCTTTTGAATTCTAGTAAATTGTGTTATGACTAAGGGCTCCTCACTAAAACCGTCAGCACGCGTTGTTAAACACTGTGTGCTCAGATGTCATGCCAGGAATAGAATGCGGGAGCCTCTGACTAATGAAGAATCTATTTAAAAGATTGCTTCAGAATCTTGGGTTTTTGCACTGATGTATTGTACAAGTCAGGTCTGTAGGAGTGGATGGGCAGCGGGTTATTTTGCTGTTTTGTATTGCGTGCAATTTTTTACATAAGACATTGCTAAATATTTCATGGCGGACATGACTTACTTGTAATGACATTTACTGCTTTTAAGTGTATGATTGATGCTTTAACAGACGTTTAAGCCATGCTGTTCATGGTGTACAGAGTGTCCATTTGCACAGGTCTCTTTTCTAAGTGACAAAGACTGCTTTTTCTCCCCAGACAAAGGTGTTGGAACACTGCAGGAGAGGTTGTAGGTCATTTGTGTCTGGCCTGTTAGATCTACTGTGGTGTTTGTTGTTTGCCTGTGTGTCTCAGTGATTTACATTGTCCTGTTGATTGATTGTTTCCTGAGCTGCTGCTTTTTTGCTCATCACATGGTAGTTGACTGATGTTTTCACTTTTTCTGCTTTATGTGGGCCACATTTGCATCAGTCACTGTGATGGCATAGCTGAGATGTTGAACTCTGAAAGAGAAAGGGTAATTTTGGTTCCAAGTTTCAGAGGTTCCAGTTCCATGCTTGGTGGCCTTTTGGCTGGGATGATGTAGCACATCTTGGAGGGACGTTCACATTTAAACTACAGTGGTTTCTGGGACATTCACAGACAAGTCTTTAGTGGTGTATGATTTTATTCTCTTGGGTGAATACTCAGCAGTGGAATTACTAGGGCTTATATAACTGTGCCAGCCTTGTGTTCTGAGTTAGATGCCCAGTCACAAACAAAATAAGACCTTCAAACCAAGGAGCCGTGAATGTGTGTGGGAGTGTGTGTGGGAGGGGTCCTCCAGATGCTCCCCATTACGGAAGTGTGCTCCCAGCTCAGACTCTTGAGTGTGCATAGCAGCCGTCTTGCTAGTTGTAGCTCTTCCTGTTTCATAGTTCATTAGTAGCTTATTTGTAGCATGGTGAGTGTAGTGTGGGGAGTTGATGGTGTTGAGAAAAACAGGCCTAAGCATGGCGTTTTTGAAAGGTATGTAGGCTGTTTCCTCTCCAGGAAGGTTGTGTTAAGATCTAGACTTAGGTTTTCTCTTGACTATGTTGCTAACATGGTTTCAGAAGTTACAGCTGCAGAGGCAGCATCATAGAAATGCCCGTGTCCGTGCTGCTGCACCTTTACTTTCGTCAGTTAATGGTACATTCTGGAAACAGTTCTATGTTTTTTGTTTTTTTTGTTTTTGTTTTTTCGAGACAGGGTTTCTCTGTGTAACCTTGGTTGCCCTGGACTCACTCTGTAGACCAGGCTGGCTTCGAACTCACAGTGATCTGCCTGCCTCTGCCTCCCGAGTGCTGGGATTAAAGACGTGCGCCACCACACCTGGCACAGCAGTTCTGTGTTAGTTCACAGAACTATGAAGTTGACCCCTGTGAACATGGCGTGAGTGGGACTCTCTCCAGGGGAGCCCTGTTCAGTGTGCATGTGGGTGGAGATATGAGGAAGGGAGCCCTGACGTAGGACAGTGAGGCTTGGGCACCAAGCAGAAGCAGAAGCTGAGGAAAACTGAAGTGCTGTTGATCAGAGCCTTGAATTCTAGTAGGACCCTGCGTCAGGCCTGCCCTGGGCTCCAGCTGCAGGCTGCTTCAGGATTTTGTTAGACAATTTTAAAATTGGAAACTTTATACTTAATTAGAGCCCAAGGAGCGTGTGTCCTGGAGGGGATACAGGCAGCCTGTTCACAAAAAGTGTCGCTGGGGACCTAGTTGCACCAGAAGGCCTCAGAGCCTCACTCAGCTTCACCCGCCTGCTCTCTTTCACTTCAGACTGTCTAGATATTTCCTGAAATAACTAGCCTAGTCTGTAGGCCCCCACTGATCAAGGTCACATCCTCCCTTTTTGAATATTATAAGAGTTTATGTAGCAAAAAGTTCATATAAAATGTATATGACTGATAAAGTAAAGCGGGCCTTTTGGGAAGCAGACCTGGACCTCTCTCCTGAAAGACCATCATTCCTAGGGTTCTAACACTTGCTGTTTCCAGGGTTGGGGAAAATAACAAATAGACAATAACAAAAACAAAATGACAAAAAGACCAAAACAAAAAACAAAAAACAAAAGACCTAAAACTAAATCAAACTAACCAACCAACCAACCAACCAAAACCCCCCAAACAACTCAAAAGCCAAAACACCAGGTAACACTTGCTGTTTCCTCCTGTGGCTTCTGTTGCAGTATTGTCTGTTGTCCACTAGTGCTGTCTTCACACGCCTGCTGTTCACAAGATTCATAAAGGGACCCAAGCTCCTCAGTGTTCTTTGACATTGTATATCAACATTTAATTTCAAGGATAGCCTCTTGTCTGAAATTTTCTTCAGCTTGGGAAGGTGGACCTTGTTCACGGCAGCTCCTGGGCAGGCTTGGGCAAGGCTGGGAAGGAGGGGGCAGCTGTGAGACAGGTTCTGTTGCTTAAGGTCACAGCCACAGAGTGGAAACAGCACGTCAGTAGAACCAGGCTATCATTGTTTAATTCTCATCTGGTAGGTGATAAGCGCACCCCAGCCTGCAGTAGAAAAGCTCACAAGTGACTCGTAGTATGGCCACCGGACTGCCAGAAGCTAGCGACTGACTTTGTCTGAAATGTCTTCACAGTAGCCAGAAGCTTCCGTAGTTCCAGGCCTCACTCCATGTGTGCATGTATGCATCCATGTGTGGCTTTGTTGGTAGACTCTTTTTGCCCTACTGTAGGCTGGAGCCTTCAGGCTGATGTGGATTAGTAACCAGAGGCTACCCAGAGGAGCCTGGGGATTGGAGGTTCATATTCAGGTACGTGGACAGGAGCTAGTAAAGAACAAAGGTAAGGAAATGGGAGGGAAGCGGGGAGGAGGTGGGGAGTAGATGGTTAGTAAGTTCCTACACTAACTAAACTGTCTGCTTGAGGCCCCACTTGAAGGCTGGGGCCTGGCAGGCCTGGTGGAGTGCTTGTTGGCTGTGCACAAAGCTTTGTTTTCAGTCTTGTGCATTTCTATAAGCTGTTTTAAATACGAGATATGAGATATAATATAAACTATGAACTGTGTGCCACACAACAGATATGATTGAAAGATTTATTATATGAACATGGAGAGAGAAGGAAAGGGGGACAGAGAGAGAGAGTAATAGAAACAAGAGAGAGAGAGGTAGATGGGTTTGTCCTTTTATATACTCCTGGGCAGAGCCATGCCCAGTGGCAGGTAGGCAGTGACATGACAGGATGCTGGACAGACTAGGGCAGAATGCAAACCTCAGCAATTGGGAGGTGGAGACAGGAGGTCAGAAGTTCAAGGTATCCTCTGACACAGCAGGTCTGAGGACAGCCTGGGCTACTTGAGACACTTGTCAAAACCTCAGAAGGCAGCTTGTGCTGGGGATGGAGCTCATGTAACCTCGGGAAGGGGCCTGGTGGCTCTTGTCTCTTCTTTTCTGAGTCTTACACATTTTGTTTACTTCCTTAGTCTCAAGAGCCCCCCTCCCTCCAGGAAGGGCTGCTTGTATTCTGTTTCCAAGCAACAGGAATACATAGTTCCTGTGCATTCCTTTCCTAAAACTTCCTGGGCTTCTCCGTAGATTACAGGGTTGAGCATGTTCCTTTCTGAGTTGCCCCTCTTGCACAAGGGAACATCTGTCCTTTATTGCTTCGGGGGTGGGGGTGGGGCTTTGAGTTATCGAGAGGGGCCTGTAGAATCCTGATATCGGATACTTCATTGGGATCCTTATTCTGGTGATTTCCAGTTTGTTCCAGCATCACTTACAGGCTGTTCAGTAGAGTTGACATGGATTGTCAGATATTTCTTGATTGCTATGTGATTATTTCTCTCAGCAGTCAGTTGAACGATCCTACTGTAATAAAATTCCTTCCTGCTTACTGTGGAATGTTTTTCTCAGCATGAGTCAAATTGAAAGCAAACCCTGCCCCATTCTAGCAAGAAATGGTTTCCATACAAGGATGCATGAGACAATGGAAGATGAAATGATGGGAAGATGGGCGATGGTCCTGAACGAGATACATTTTAAAATATAATCTTACGTTTAGCCTTTAGTAGTTATTAGATTTGTAGTTTATATATGATGTTGTCAGCTGTACTAATAGTAATGGTAATGAAATTCAATCAGGAGAGATCCTCATTTTATTTAAAGCCACAGGGAACGTAATAACACTTTAGTATGTGTTTACTGGCAAAAAAAAAATGTGATGGGGTGATGAGTACAGGTTCCCAAGCAGGAAGCCTGATCATGTCAGGGCAATTTTAGGCTGCAATGGTGTGACTGTTCTCTCTGGAGAACTTAGGCTGGTGTGGATGCCACTGTGTTGGTGGCAGCCTTGTCCAGGTTATCACGTCTCAGCATGGGAATGCATCCCTTCCAGGATGATTCATTCCCTAGTGCTGAGGCATTTTTGCTCTCCAGTCCCTGAGTGATCTGCTTACAATTAAGGGCAGGATCTGAGCAGAGGGGCCCTACCTTGCCTCTGTACTTCCTGCAGGGACAATGGGCACCATGCAGCAGCGTGTCCCTGCTGTCTCTGTTGCTTCCCTTTCCCTATGTTTCCTGATACAGGTAATTGATTGTTGTATTAGTTTCTGAGAGAAGGCTGTTAAAAGTCAGCCGTGATGCAGTTTTGTCACCTTCTTCCTGATATATTTCATGGTTATTTTGGGGTCTTTCTTGCTATGTGAATTAACAACTCAGAGTTCTTTGGACTTGATAACATTTATTTGTACGTGTGTGTGCATGTGTGTGTGTGAGAGAGAGGGAGGGAGGGAGAGAGGGGGGGGAATGGCATCCACGTGGCACAGAATGTATGTGAAGGTCAGAGAACCACTTCTAGAGGTTAGTTTCCTCCTTCCGCTTGGGATCAAACTTGGGTTGTTACACTTGCCTAGCAAGTACTTTTACCCACAAACTGGTAAGTTATTTTACTTGTCACAGAATGGTGACCTCTGGCATTGTATGCCTTTTTTCTTTAGCCATTCTTTGTTCCTTTTTTTTTTTTTTTTTTAAGGCGCTACCTTGAAAGCAAATGAAAATAAGATTGAGAGTGTGTCTTAGGGTTTTATTGCTGTGAAGAAACACCATGACCAAGGCAACTCTTATAAAGGCAAACATTTAATTGGGGCTGGCTTACAGTTTCAGAGGTTTAGTCCATTATCATCATGGCAGGAAGCATGGCAAACGCAGGCAGACATGGTGCTGGAGGAGGAGCTGAGAGTTCTACATCTGGATCCACAGGCAGCAGAAGGCAACTGTCTTCTGAGGACAACCAGGAGGAGGCTCTGCTTCCACACTGGGCAGAACATGAGCATAG
>OU015746.1:82459745-82489745 GCA_907169655.1 Acomys percivali | reverse complement strand
CTCTTGCTGTTGGTTGAGCTCCAGGCCCTGGAACAGGTTCGACTGGCCCATGCTTTCATTCTACAGCGTGTCCCCTCTCTCTGCTGATGACTATCATTTGCTGCCCAGAGGTCTTTAGTTTGACGTCATCCAATGTATTCTTTTGCAACTGATTGTCATGCTATCTTTCTGTAATTATGTTTTTCCTTCAGCAGATTCATCTGCATTTATGCTTCTAATTGTTTTATTTAAGCCTCTTTTATAAGAGTATGTCCTCGCTCTATTAACCGTCTGTTGGTGCTGTTTAGATCAGTCCTGGTTTTTGCTGTCCTTGTGCCACACTGCACAGTGTTTGCCTGTGCTTTTGACTCTCTGTCTGCGATCTCAGTGGCATGTGCCCCTGAGAGCTGGTGCGTTCTGAGGCCTGTGTTGGGCTGATTCCCGTTCTCCTCCTGTGGGAAGGAGTGTGTGCTTAGCATCCCCTGGGTACTATGTGAAGTCATGATCTGCAGTGAATTAAGGAGACATGAGTAGCCACGTCAGTGCCTGTACGTTTAGTTTGTTTGTTTCAACGGGACAACTTTGGGTGAACCCTGCCTGTTGAGCTCAGAGCAAATGACCCTTTAAGGAACTCTTGAAGTATGCTTTTCTCTGTTCTAAACTTAAGTGTTGTGTGATAAAGTCATAATTATGAAATCATCACTTGGCTTTAAGCCAGCATTTCTCAGGTTGGGTTTACCGTCACCATGGTGACTTTATTGTACTTTGCCATTTTCACTGCTTTGGCCATAATATGCGTGAGCCCAGAGCGGAGGTGGGCAGATCGCCAGTGCTTCTGCAAGATGTAGGTGCTAGCAGCAGTCGAGTCATTGTGGCAGTGCTGTTGTGTTTGTAACTTTTTAGTGAATGAGTACTTGAAAGGCTTCTTAGCTTGAGTTCTTATTGAGCAACAGTGCTCAGTGGGTATAGCATGGTCTTCCTCTGAATATGAAGAGTGCTTGGAAGAGCAAGCTGCCAGACACTGCTGTGGGCCATGTGATCACCATGCACAAACAGGCCCTTCCTTGTTTCCAGTAGTCATCACTGGAAAGTAAATGCAGTGTATAAATTCATTGGGCTTTCATGTGGTATTAGTAAATGTCTAATTTTTTGCTTCACAATTGTGCTTATGCCATAATCTCATTTGAATACAATATCTTGCAGGTGCTGACCTTAAGGAAAGAGCCAAAATGCATTCCAGTGAAGTCGGTCCCTTTGTCTCCAAAATACGAGGAGTGATCAATGACATTGGTAAGCACAGCCATGTCCTCCACATGCCAAGGATGGGCTTTAAGTCACAGTTGTCTTCACATGCTGTGGTCAAATGCATAGTTAGAGATAATCATAAACTGTGGTGCTTACGCACTTAATGTCTGTGAGATATTTCATGAAGGATGCCTCAGTTGGTGAAGTGCCACACAAGAAAGAGGACTTGAGTTTGATTCCCCCAGAACACAAGTGAAAAGCTAGCTGGGTGCAGCCATGTACACCTGTGTTCCCCCACACTGGGGAGGCAGGAGCAGCAAGCCTCACCTAATGGCAAGCACCAGGCTCAGTCAAAGACTGACACAGAGAAAGGTGGAGAGTGAAGTGAAGGAGGAAGACACCTTGCCACTGACCTCTGGCATCCACGCACATGTGCACACATGAGCACCTGTACGCGCGCGCACACACACACACATATATATATACATACTTCCTTTTTTCTCTCCTCTCTTTAGATTTTTGATTAGAAGATTATTAATCAAGAGTTAGGCAAGGTGTGTAGGCCTGTAGTGTCGACATTCAGCAGCTGGATGAGGCATCAGGATAGGAGGATTGCAGGTGAGGCCAGCCCACCAAACCTCTATCTGAGCAAACAAAACAAAAGAAAAAAACTAATAACTGAGAGAAGACAGGCAGTGTGCCAATGCGGTGTCAGCCAGCATCGTAAGATAAAGAACATGGTTAGTTATGGTTCCTAAAACTGCTGTCTCTATATAAGATAAAGTGATACACACTGGCAAATCTGGCAATATTAGCAAAATTAACATTGCTCATATTTCTCTCACTTTGCTGTGAACCAAAAAGACAAAAACTGATATATAATTTTTAAAAATTAGAGATCTGAATGACATGCCTGTCAAGTTTGACTTTATAGACTCAACCCTAAACCAGCGGGCATGTATTATTCTTACAGAATCTTTGTAAAAATGCGCTCATTTGGAATCTAAAGCTGGTTAAGTTTTCAGAAAATTGATACACAGACACGTTGTTCTCTGCAGTTTATAGAGTATATAGTACACACAATATCTAGAGGCTAGAGAATCATGTACTTGGCAGTTGAGGAGGAGCCTGGGCAGAGTTGCAAGTCTGAGGACATGCTGTGAGACTAACCCTAAGACTGAGCAGTTAACATTACTGTATGTCGCAGTCAGGAGAGCTGGTGTAAAACTCCTGAAGGATACTCGCAAGCTTAGGTTCATGTCTACAAGAGAAAACCCATTGGGAACAAATAGCCAGGCATTGGCAAAGGCTAAAAAGCAAAGGAAGTTTGAGGAAAGCAGCAATGAAAGGACCAGATATTAGTGACACACAAGACAAAGAATGACAAGGTAGGCCAGGCCAGGTCACTCTTCAGAGAGTGGAACGTAAGGGTGGTTTCCATTGGAAGAAGCTAAATTTGACTCATGACATGAGGCAATTAAAATAAAATCATATGTTCACCTTAGAGTAGTGAGAAAAGCATCGGAGAAATGTCAGCTTGTATTCATGGAAAAGCTGAGTAAACAGGCTCAGAGGAGACTTCTTCAGCCTGAGTGAATGCATGCTACTTCATGGTAAAGTGTTTGAAGCTGTCTCCTGAGCTCAGAAGTAAGGCAGGAGAGACCTGTCGCTTCCTCTGTCAGCATCTTTCCAGAGCCCTGCATTCTAGAGAAAGGAGGGAAACAGAAACAGAATAAAGTCAGAAAGAGAAAAAAAAAAACAAGACACTGAAAGATAAAGTCATTAAAAAGCAGAGCATTGTGATAAGACGGCAGGCATGAGACTTGTAGTACAAATGATTAGTTGTTTTCCTATGTCACAACAGGCAAAAGCTGTCACAAAAAAGTGCCTTTGGCTCTCGGAGCACATGAAACATGTCCAGTGATGAAAATGTCTTATAAGATAGGGGAGTGTGTATCCTCTCTTCACATAGGATTCAGTTTCAAGAAGGTGATTCTCATAAATGTTGCAGAGTAGATGGACTCACACTTGAGTTCTCAGCTTTGATTTCTGAGAGGGTGTTACAGAGCCAGAGTGGCCAGGCAGAAAGGACAAGAAGCCATGTTGCAGCGCAATACTGCAGGCTTTAGTTAGTGAGGCACAAGCCAATGGGCTGTGATGCTTACATTGGGCACACAAGTAACCACACCCATCCAGGTGGGGCAGCTCACAGGATATGCTGAGGAATAGCACACTGTTAATATGCCCAGAGAGGAAACAAAAATTTACGATGGGGTGAGGTTCTTAAAAAAGGAAAGAAAAGATGAATAAACTCTGTCAACATTAAATTAAGAACATCAATTTATTAGAATGTGCTGGGAGAAGTACTTGAAACAGCTGGGAGAGAATAAGAGTCTGTGGGAACCACACAGGATCAATAGGCAGCCTGGCAGTCTGCGAGCGGACACTCAGGGAAGTGGATACAGAAAGCTTCACCCCTAACTAAGAAGCTGTTTGCAATTAATATCTGTGAGGGAAAGGACCAGCTTTTTATAGTGGAGGGAGTGTCACTAGCTCCCTGGTTGGTCGGTCGGTCTGTCTAACCATCTATTATGTTTATGTGAATGTTTGTTTTGCTTTGCAATTTTTTTGTCTTACTGTTTTTTTGGGAGGGGAAAAGAGAAATTATGAGCATGAAATTGGGTAGGTAGGGAGGTGGGGAGGATCTAAGAGTTGAGGGGTGGGGGAAAATAATCAAAATATATTGTGTGAAAAAAGAATTTAAATAAAAAAGTCCCTAACATTGTAGGGCAGTGGTTCTCAACCTGTCTAATGATGTGGCCCTTTAATACAGTTCTTCGTTTTTTAAATATAAAAAGTAAGATATGAAATATGCACCATACAGCAGATACTATATGAGAAGTTTATTATATGAGCATGAGGGGAGAAGGAGGGGGCACCCCAGAGAGAGGGTGGGTAGGTTGGTTTGTCCTTTTATATACTCCTGGGCTGGGGGATGGATACCCAGTGGCAGGTAGGCAATGACATAACATGTTGTTAGGCAAACTGGGGCAATATCCTAACATTCCTCCCTTTTCCTATAATTTAAAAAAAATAAAATAAAATGAGGACAAGGCTGCATGTGAGCATTTTTTACTTCTAGGGCCCAGTCTGCCAGTAGGAAGGGTATGGCTTTTAGGCCACTGTGGGATCCATGTCCTTTTTTGGCTGCAGCAGCTGCAAGACCAGTGTCCTTTTTCTGGCTGCATCTGAAACAGGTTCCTGGCGGAGCTGGCTCAGGCTGGACCCTGGCAGGAGAGGGTATTGTAGACATCTATTTCCTTGCCTTAGGGCAGTGGCTAAGGCCTGAAGCCACTGAGCCTGTTGTAGCTGAGCCTGTCAGGAAGGCTTCTCTTGGGCTTTAAACATTTTTAAATTATTTTTACCAGTTTCTATATGGGGGCTTAGGAACCATCCCTAGTCTTTTAGTTAAGATGGCAGTGAGACCATGGTCTATCTTAAGAATATTTAGATAGACAACCTTTGTTTATAGTTTATCTGAGATATGCAATATGAAATATGTGCCACGTAACAGATATGATATGGAGAGATTTATTAAACGAAGGGAGAGAGAGAGAGAGGGAGGGAGAGAGGGAGAGAGGGAGGGAGAGAAGGAGGGAGGGAGGGAGGGAGAGAGGAAATGAAAAATAAGAAAGACAGGAAGAGAGTGAAAGAGGGAGAGCAAGAGAGAGAGAGACATGAGGAGGGTTTGTCCTTTTATATACTCCTGGGCATGGGCATGCCCAGTGGCAGGTAGGCAATGACATCATAGGTTGCTAGGCAGACTGGGGCAGAATCCTAGTACTCATTGTGGTGACCCTCAACTATAAAATGATTTTCATTGCTACTGTTATGAATCATATTGTAAATACCTGTGTTATGTGATGAGCTTAGGTGACCCCTGCGCGAGAGTTGTTCCAAAGGGGTCACAACCCACAGGTTGAGAACCATTGGTTTAGGGGTTTACTAACTGGATTCAGCCTCATTAGTGGTCACAGACTTGCAGACCTTCTCAATCTCAGTGGGAGGTTGTACACCTCAGATCATCTGGACAGGGAGGCCTGAGGTGCATTATACAGTCACAGCCCTCCCTGACAAGATGGCTCTGAATGAAGGTCCGGGGTTCAGTGACCCAGATCCAATGGTGGAGGAAGAGAATGGACCCCAGCAGGGTGTCCTCAAATGCATGTGTATGCACACACACAGTAAGTAAGCAAATAGTAAGAGCCCATCGTGTGTAGCTAAACTGTCAGAGAGATACCTTGGAAAATTTCCCCTCAGACACCTCTGTGGAGTGGAGCACTGACTTACTGCAGTTTAGCTATAGTCTGCCACGAGGGGCAGAATCTCTGGTGTGACATCATAGGGTGTGGGTAATGGACCTGAGTTTAAAGTGCTGTTTATCATTTATACACATAACCATTATGTTCATTTTAACTGCACACAGTGTTAAACTCAGAACACAGGTACAACCTACAGGAGCTCTGCCTCCTGCGTGGGCACCCACTGAGTAGCTTCAGTTCTTGTCAGTGTTCAGTATTACTCCGCCATTATAGCTGTCTGACTTTTGTCCCACTTGTTCAGAACTTTTGCGTGGTGTTGCCACGCAGGCCGAGGCCGAGTGCTCCCCATGTGTCCATGCTCTTGGCCATAGGACAACTTGGCTTTCATTTTAACTGCATTGTGCTGAGAACTACTCAGGGAGGAATAGTTTTGAGTTTGCCGACTGTTAGCCTGTATGCTCACTGTGTCTTCTGTCTACGTCTGAGGGCCAAGGAAGAATCCCGGGAAGGAAGAACAAGCCTTTAGGGGTTACGTATCTTCTTTATGAGTTGCTGGCACCCCTGTCCTGTTGAGTCTCTGGTTGCTATGCACATCGTGACTCTTGGCTGTGAGCACTCTGCTTTTTAAGTTTTATTCTCTATCTCTCCATCTCTATCTTTGTCTGTCAGTCTATCTATCCATGTATCTCTCTATGGTTTTTGTTTTTGAGACAGGGTTTCTCTGTGTAGCCCTGGCTTTCCTGGAACTCACTCTATAGACCAGGCTGGCCTCAAACTCAGAGATGTGCCTGCCTCTGCCTCCCGAGTGCTGGGATTAAAGGTGCATTCAGGAAGACCACTCTAGACGTTGTCAAGACCAAAAAAGGGAATTCCCTTCAGTTCTCATTGGTTTTTTGATCTTTTTAATTCCATAAGGAAGTCCTGATGCTGTGTTTATTGTAGGCTTTGATAGTTTCTCAGCAGCTACCATTCCTTCCTGTGTTGCGTGTGGTCACTGCGGGCATGCTGAGTTATGTACACATCTTTAGACCTTCCTTTGACTCTTACACAAGACCTGTGTGTACATGGCGCTCATCACTTTGCCCTTGCCGCCTTGTTAAGGCTTTCCTCTGGGCTTGGCTGCAGTGCCCTGCCTGTGTGTATGTTCCCACCCCAGCTCCTGTCTCCTGCTTCTTTCGCTGTCCTCTCTTCTGGCTCAGGTTTCGCTATGTCCTGTCTCTGTACTCTTCTTATTTTGGTGACTACTTTTTAAAAAGACATTTTCATTAAAAAAAATTGTGTGTGTGCGTGTATGTGTATGTGTGTGTGTGTATCTGTGCACATGTCAGTATAGGTACCCTCTGAGTCCAGAGCAGGGTGCCGCGTCTCCTGGAGCTGGAGTTCCAGGCAGTTGTGAGCTACCTAGTGTGAGTTCTGGGAACTGACCTGGGCTGCTGTGTAACAGTGGTATGTACTCTTAACTGCTGAGACATTTCGCCAGCCCTCTGATTCTACTTTTTGAAAATAATTATAACTGTCTTAAATACTTTTCTGACTTGCCTCACTCTGTGGCTCCCCATGTGGCCAGGGCCCCCTAGTGCCTGCCTGGTCTTTACATTTCACCTGCAGCAGTATCAGTCTCTTTTTATTTGTCCTCTGGCTTCCTTTGTTATGAGGTGGGTTTTCCTCCATCTTTCCTGGCTAAACATCTCTTATCTTTATGTATCAGTACAGTCCGGAAGCCAGGATGGTCCTGTATCCAGATGTGGAGGGAGAGGCTGCCTCAGCAGGTGGCTGTCCTAGACTGCCTCGCCACAAGGAGCATTGCTGTTCTTCCCTTCCCACCAGAACCTTCCAGAGCTGCCCCCACTGTATTTGAATTTCAGCCTAGTGTTAGCATTTAGGTGTCAGAGGGTTGTCTGTGTCTGTGGGGTTAAGGTGGTCAGTTCCAGTCTTGGCTCCTCCCATGGGAGGATGGTGGAGCTCCCCTCTGGCATGCTTGCTGCCATCCAGCAGCACCCCGTGTTGCAGTCCTGGGCTAGCCTCCAGCAGAGCCCAGCCTGCCAGCCTTCAGTGGAGCCTACTCAGCCTTCCAGCTCTGCTCAGGGACCGTTTTTGTTCTGTTCTTGTGGTTTCTTTGGAAGTTCAAGGGAAGGGAGAAAGCACCTTAAGTCAAAACAGATTTAACTGGATCTAGGAATTACTCAGAGTTCATTGTGATTTTGTTAATAGGGATTTTATTCCTATTCTTGATTTTGGTATTCAGACTTTTCATCATACTGTATATGGACCTTTCTTTTAATTGTTTAAAATTATATTTTATTATTTATTTGCGTGAAAGTCAGGGTGTTAGTTCTCTGCTTTCACCACGTTGGTCTCAGCACTGGAGCTTAGGTGGTCAGTGCTGCCTGCAAGAGCCTTTACCCACCAAGTCATCTTGCTGACACCAGCCTACTAGTCCTGAAGCAGACCAGGTTTAAAAAGTCACATAACTGGCATGTGAGTCACGTACCCAGCCTCCTCCGTACAGCCAGGTTGTGTGCCTTTCTCCAGCCTTACAGTTGGCCTCTGCCCGCGGAGTGAGAGGAGCCACACCACCTCCAGTCCTGTGCTGACTCCAGCCTCACTGGGTCTAGATATGCTGTGGGCCTACCATGCTTTTCCTTCTCAAAATAGCTCAACTCTTTAATTATTGCCTTAATTATATTTTTAGGAGCATTTCAAAGGATTATTATCTTCCTTGTCATACCTGGCTCACTTCCTGGAATGACACTGAAAATAGTTTCTGATCCCACTGTTGCGTAACACTGAGTCATGGTTTCCTGTTGTAGCTGGGGCCCTGGTATTTCATTTCCTGCTTTAGGTCCTTTGTAGCATGCACAGCTGCCCGCTGCTATTCCCTCAGGCCTCTGTATGATATTCTGCCTTTCCAAGGGTGAATAGCCTTAGAATTTGTAGTATTGTAAAATACTAAATAGAGTAAACTATCTAATTAAGTAACTTTTTAGTAGGAAACACTTCATAGCCAGCAGTCTGCCATGCTAATTTATGTTACCATTTGAAAGTTCCAGGAGTGATGTGGGCACAGTTACTCTTTTCCTTGTCCTTTTTGGATTCCAGTTTGTTGCTATTCTCTGTTCTGTATTTCTTAAATGTTGCAATGCTAAATTCGTTGTTCTCTTTGGAAAATTTAATTTCTGAAACTATAAATGTCAAATTTAAAAATGTTTTTTTTTTTTTATTAATTCCACAATGCATGATCATAATAGGAAAGGGCTGATACTGTACCACCTGACTTCAGATTCTATGTCTGAGGCCAACATCTCTCCTGCCTCCAAGCTGGACTCCTGGTCAAACAGTCATTGTGTCTTGCTAATATGATCAGCCTGTTTCTTACACCATTTCTTACTTGTGTGCTTGGGGCCTATACACACTGACTGATCCATCACATTTGTCTGTTTTTGTGTATGGTGGTCTGGCTGTGCAGCCTGAGATCAGGGCCACACTATCCTGAACTCCAGCTACAGGGGGCTCAGAAACCTTTGACCTCTGCAGGCAACTGCACTCTTGTGCACACACACACATCTATGCACGCACACACATATACGCATGCACAGTCATGTGTATGTGCACATACTTACATGTGCACACACAGACACAAATAAAAACAAGCATTCACTCCGGGTATGGTGGCACATGCCTTTAATCCCAGCACTTGGGAGGCAGAGGCGGGGGATTGCTGTGAGTTTGAGGCCAGCGTGGTCTACAAAGCGAGTCTAGGACAGCCAAGGCTAACACAGAGAGACTCTGTCTCCAAAACAAACAAACAAACAAACAAACAAACAAAACACACACAAAAAACCAAGCATTCACTAGCGAAAGCTTTACAAATTATAACAGGATATATTTCTTTATTAGTTTGTTGGAAAAAAATGACTCTTTCCTAGAAATTTTATGAAAGAGATTGTTTTCTGCAGGCTAAAAAAGAGAAGTGAAGGTGGCTACTTCATACCAAACAGTATGGAGTTGTAAAGGCCCCACTGTCACTCCCAGACCCCAACACAGGCTCATTTCTTGGCCTTTTGTAAAGTCTACACAGCTCTTGAAGGTCACCAAGTCCCATTCATTCCTGTGTGTAGGAATCCGCGGTGCTGTCAGTCCGGAAGGCTTGGGAGGAAGGGCTGTCACACAGGCCATGCTTCCTCTGTGTTGCCTGAGAACTGAGTGGGAGGAGGCTTGGCCTTGAAGGACGGGACAGATTCAGATGTTGCTGCCCATGAGCATGCTGTGGAAAATGTCAGACAGTCACTTTCTCCAACAAGGACAAGGTGAATAGTACAAGTGTATATCGTGAATATCACCTGAAAACCAGAAAAAAGTAATGACAAGGGCATATTAAACTGAGTAGTTCCTGGGGTCACCTACCGCTCTTACAAGGGAAATAGGTGGTTGGGAGGCACCTAATGAGGGTGCTGGGAATCAAACTCATATCCTCAGCAAGAGCAGTCAGTGCGCTTAGCTGCTGAGCCATCTCTCCAGGCACCAGAGAGTATGTTTTGATCAAATCCATTTCCATCTCCTTCCTTCCCTTTCAGCTTTATGCGCCACCCACCCTGAGTGCTACCCAAATGTACATGGGTAGGACCACCTTCTGGAACAGGCCTTGCAGTGCCTGTATCTCTGACGAAAGCTGACCTTCCCCCACCCCCCCACTGCAGCCATTAGTTGCTACAGGTGGGGCCTCGTGAGTTTCTCCCCTATATGTGGAGTGGCCTTGTGTCCAGCTAATGTTTCGCTGCAGACGTCTATGGCCGCTGGCTTTTACAGTCTTTCTGCCACTTCTTCCACAAGTCTTCCTGAGTTCTGGGGTATGAAAGAGATGTTTTGTTTTGAGCCTTATTCTCTACACATTGACCAATTGTGGGTCTCTCTATTAATCTTCATCTACTGCAAGAAGAAGCTCTTCTGCTGAAGGTGGAGAGAGGTACTCATCTTTGGATATAATGATGAGAACACAGGCACAATTTATTATTATGGCCACTTAGGGGAATAACTGTGTTAGCTTCCCCCCTATGGCCTATGACTTAGACAGCCATACATTTTGGGCCCAGTTAGTAGTACGTGGCATGTGTCTTCTCCTGGGGAGTGGGCTTTATCAGAGAGTAGTCGTTTACTACAATAACATTCATGGCACTATTGAGCCAGTGGGCAAGCATGTCTTGCCAGGCCAGTCGCTTTTGCAGCTCACAGGATTCAACCCTGGGTAAGATTGTTGATATGTGTGTGGAGATTAGAGTACCAATAGAAGTCAGTACACTGGGGAAAGGGCTATGGGTGTGTGGTTCAAGGGAAGGGGGACAGAAAGCTGGTGGTAGGAAGGGAAAGAGGGAGTAATGGAACTGGAGAGTTAAATGGGGGAGTATGGGAGGGATAATACAGAGACTTTTGAAAATCCATATGGAAGGAAACCTGCTACTGTAGAAACGTCAGAAATACTCTCTTGTAGGTTCTGTGAGTGCTGCCCCTTCCCACATCTACTTCTGGTCAGGATCTCAGAGCCAGAGAGGCTTGTGGATGGAGCCTTTATACCACTCTTCCTTGGTGGTGGGGCCTGGTCTGTGCCCTCTGGGCCAGTTGCACTGTGTGTTTCTTTGAGCAGATGTCATGTCTTGAGATTGTATTCTAAGCATCAAGTCCATAAAGGCTCAGGAGTTCCAAAATGCTGCCTAAATTATGCCAACTTGAACTTGTATGAACTAACCATCTTATAAAAGACTTTAGGCTCTCAGATTATGAAGTTATAGAGTTCAATAAAACAATCCTGAAGGTAGTTCAGGAATATAGGAGGGTCAAAGGTGTTCCCCATTCATTGGTGGACTCTCTGCAATTGTCACATAAGGTTCTGAGGAATATTGGGGATGCTTATGTTTTGTTGAAAGATGAAAGGCATAAAGTCTCCATATGACACCCTGTTAAAAATATGCTCTGAAATGCACTGTGCAGAGAGCAGTCACTTTGAGTGAAGGAGGTACACTTTGTCTGTTTCAGCTAACCTTCCTGTGCCCACCATCGCAGCCATAGACGGACTTGCCCTAGGCGGGGGTCTTGAGCTGGCTTTAGCATGCGACATTCGAGTAGCAGGTGAGAATTAATCTTGTTAACATAATTTTAAAAAGGAGCTTGGGTTAAAGCATTATAAAGTGATGTTATTTGCATGAAAATCAATGAATTTGGGAGATTCACATCTTTATTGAAATAAGCCTGACTTGGAAAGACATTAAATTTTCTCTTATATGTAGAATCTAGACAAAACAAAAAGATATAGAAAGACTCTGGCATGAGGAATGGAGGTGTGGGAGAGTGGTGAGGGAGGGCTAAATAAGATCAGAATACAGAGAACACTATGTGAGTCTTGTAGTGAAGTTTGCTGTTTTGTAGGATGAGGAAGCCTGGGAGGATGGGTCCTAGGTCTGGCCCCTAGTGCACACACGTACATTTTTGCTCTCCTTCCTGTTGGGTAGAGCATTACAAACATTTCCCCTGGAGGCCGCTGTTTGCAGTTCCACTGAGGGAAGCTCTTTGAGCCTAGTGTTTGAGAGTCCTGCTTAGGAAGCTCTTTTGTCATCCCTAGTTCAGCCTCAGTGGGAAGAGACACCTGAATTTGAGTCAGACATCTGTTTTAGGGCCCTAGGGCTGCCCTCTTTAGACTAATTTTCCTCTATTTAAAATAGAACAGTGACTGTAGCTGTGTACATCTGACCCACAGGGTCAGTTAGTAAACATGTATGGTCCAGGACTTAGCAACTTTGTTCCACGAGTGACAACTTCATTTCTTTGAAGTTTCCTCTTTTCGAGTGGTTCTGAGTGCCTGTTGAGGGACTTGTGAAAAGAGCTGGGTACTGACCAGTGGCCCTTTGCATGAGTCAGCCAACCGCCCCCCCCATCTCTCCCTCCCCCTCTCTCTCCCTCCCTACCCCTCCCCTTCTTTCTCTCTTGGAAATCCAGTGGGTGTGTGGGTGAGAGTGTCTGGAGGAGATAGGGACAGAGAGGAGGATATGAGGGAGCTGGGATTTGAGCCCCGGCTGTGACTCACAGCCCATGCTTTTGACCTGCTCCTAGCAAGCGTGTACACTCTGCCCTGTGTTTTATTCTGGGCACTGTCTTCCAGAGTGTCAGCACACTGTGCCCTCTGTCTCAGCACTGAGAAGTGGGTGGACTGGGCAGCAGAGGGTCATCACAGTTCCATCCTGCTTCATGCTGTCACTTCTGTTGTGACTGCATGGTAGGAGCTGAGACAGTGGAGTTTAGTTTGCTGTTTAGAGTCTTCATGCGGCCACATCTTGAGCAGAGGGTTGCTGTGCTGGGTGCTTTCCCTTTCCCCATGTTATTCTGGGTGCCTATCTTGTTGTGATGATCTTCACTGGTTTCTTTCCTGTACTGGGGAAAGGTGAGTTTTTGGCGCATGCAGCCCATTCAGAAAGGCAGTAGATGGCGGGAAACAGCCCAAGGGACAGTTAGGCTGTGGGGCCCTTTGTCAGAAAGTATGGGGACACTTGGCCTTGAGCCTTTGCCTTATCTGATAGCACATTGAGTTGTTTGGTCTGGGGTCTGTGGGGCAGCTAAGGAATCTGTACCTGTCAGTGGAAGTCTCCCTTGATCCTGAGTCATTAGTGGCATTTGGGCCTTCATGAGCTGGCAACATCAGATCCCAAGATGGAATTACCACTCTAGGCTTTGACCTCTGGGACGTAGCTCACTGCCAAGCAGTTTGGAACCGAAAATGTCATGTGTTCTCCTAAGGGGTGGTGGTGGAGTGGGTGGGTAGAGGATCATTTTGAATGATTATGTGTTTTCATAACAAAAATATTTTTCAAGTAATTTCTTAAAGGTTGTGGCATCAATTTAATTAGTGAACAATGATTTTAGAGACTCCTACTTTTTCAAGTTGTCATACTGCAAAGTGATGACATGCCTGTCATTTAATTCTCTTTATTTCTTTTTAGCTTCCTCTGCAAAAATGGGCCTGGTTGAAACAAAGTTGGCAATCATTCCTGGTGGAGGTATGAATTGCTCACTCCTGTCTCTCAGTGTTCTTGATTTGTCCCCAGATGCGGGTGCAGGGCACAGCCCTGTCTGTGGCAAAGGCAGCAGTTGGGTAGAAGCAGATTTTGTGCTGCTGTGCATCCAGCAAAGTCCCTGCTCATCTCTTTTGGCCTGTGGGAATTAGCTTGCACTTGCTTGCTTTCTGTGCCGTTGTATAGTCTCAGTTGGTATCACCGCTTGCACCGTCTCCTTACAGAATCCCAGCTGGTTAAAAACTTTGCTGTGTGCATTTGAACATATATTCACTTATCCCAGAGTGTCAGGTATGCAGACAGACCTTGAGCATAGGAGAAGACAGGTGCTCCAGCTGCTGCTCAGTTTGGCCACTGTGACAAAACACCAGAGGCAAGCAGTGTGTAGGGAAGAAAGGTTGGCCTGGGCTCCCAGTTTCAGAGGATTCAGTTTTTGGGACATTCTGGGTTTAAACTACTCTTGTGTCTTGGGCTCCAGCTGCCTCACCTAAATCTGCGCAGCAGGACAACAGGGGTGTCTGTTCTCAGGGGGGTGGGGTGGGATGGGTTGGGGGTGGGACCTTTCCTTTTTAAAAGTCATTTAAGAATGCACTTTGTAGCCAGCTCTGGGGTGCACACCTGTAATCCCAGCACTCTGGGAGGCAAAGGCAGGTGTATCTCAGTAAGTTTGAGGCCAGCCTGGTCTACCAAGTCAGTACAGGAGAGCCAAGGCTACACAGAGAAACCCTGTCTTGAAAAACAAACAAAAAACAAAGCAAAAACAAAAAATGAAACAAAACAAAAAACCAACATTGATAATGAAATGCTATGTCTGTCCTCCTCCCAAATCTGAATGCTTTGCTCTTGTGAGTGAGAAAAATTTTAGACAGGCCATTTTGTGATGTCATTCTTTGAGAAAGGTGCCATTTAAGGATGGGTGCATTACACTATAGTACCCTCCTTTGGTAGTTTTCACATATAAGGACAGCTTATTAGCATATGAATGAAGTGACTAGCATGCAGCCTGTTCATATCTGTAGGTCCTCTGCCTGCTTAACCCTACTTGAAGAGTCTCCATCTGAGTAAGGATGGGATAGAGAGGGTAAAGTCTGCCCAGAGCAGTGAGCCGGAGAGCGGAACACTCATTTTGTCATCCCTGAGAACAATAATCCTGCAGCCAGCCTGTCTGTCTGCTTTCATGTGCCTCTTTTGCCACGCTTGCCTTCTTTACAAGGGACAAGGCAGATACCAGGAAAAAGACTCATAAGAGAGTGGGCCAATCTGTAGATAATACTTTGAAGTAAAACTGAATTAAGAAAGTGTGATCTGATATGTTTGGGACTTGTCTTTTCATAGTTTTGGGGACAAACCCAGGCCCTCAAGCATGCTTGCTAGAGGTCTGCGACCTAGCTGTGTCCCAGCCTTCATCTTCTTTTGAGTAAAGATAGACTAGTAGTTAGGATGTACCTAATCCTAGAAGGGTAGTGTTTGACTGTGTCCTCCACCCACCAAGTGTGTCAATCTGGAACCTGTAAATGTGACCTCATTTGGGGAAAAGGGGCCATCATGCATGGAGATAAAAGGTCTTGAGAGGAAGTCATCTGAGTGAGCCCTAAACCTAATGACACAGAGTCCTCGAAAGAAGAGACTCAGACAAACAGAAGTCATGCGAAGATGGGGTGCAGGCTCTGGAAGCCAAGGGCAAGGACAGGAATGGGTTCTTCCCTGACACTGAGCAGCTCTGTCTTACTGCAGGAGCTGAAGTTTCTTGCTCTCTCTCCTTTCTCCCCATCTCTCTTTCCTTTTCTTTCAAGGCTCTTATTGTGTGTGTCTGTTGGCATATGTCCTGTCTTTCAGCGAGTTGTAACAGTGTATCCCTGATAGGCTGGCGTGAGCCCCCATTCCCAGCTGAGCTTGGTGCACATGCTATAGTTGGGTTTCAGAATCATGAGAGAACACCTTTCTGTTGTTTAGCACTAAGTTTGTAGTCATTTATCACAGCTGCTTAGGAAGTGGCAGTGGCCTCCCAGTGACATGTAAGCAATGTGTCTGATGGGCCTACAAATATCACTGGTGGTGGGTGATGCTGATTTGGGTATTGACTGCGTCTTGAACATGAGGCGCTCCGTGAGCACAGTAGGAGATGGAGTGGTTGCATGAGAATCACTGTTTGGATTAAAGGGGGCCATAATGACAATGCACAGCCAGGGAGACAGTGTAATGGTGTCCGTCACCTCCGCCTGTACTAAGCTGGAGGCTGAGAAATTAGAATTTTCTCTAATACACTAAGTTCTTTTAGGGCCTGTCATAGTAGACCCATTGATCAGAATCTGCTTTCTTGTAGATTTGATTACATTTAGACTGTGTTTTTTCTTTTTCTTTTCTTTCTTTTTTTTTTTTTTTGAGGCAGGGTTTCTCTGTGTAGCCTTAGCTGTCCTGGACTCACTTTGTAGATCAGGCTGGGCTTGAACTCACAGCGATCCACCTGCCTCTGTCTCCCAAGTGCTGGGATTAAAGATGTACACCACCACCTCCCAGCTGGACTGTGTTTTTTATGAATAGAATTAGTTTCCTAACTTTCACTCATACATTTATAATAAAACTTGAGTGCACTGATGCTTTCCTCATCATCTCCTTGAGAGAGACAGAGCTCTGTTGTGTTATTTTGTAATTGAGTCTGCATTTCAGCGGATCCTTGACTGTGAAGCCTTCAGTGAATTCGTAGCTCATCGCACAGTGCGCTGGTAGGGCGCAGTTCCACATCGACAGCGTTTTGCTTCTCCTTGACTTGCCCAGATCAGATCTTGCATGTGGCACATGTACATTACTGTTTTGGTTCTTAAAATACGGCACCTTTAAAGGGATGAGTCTAGACCATGTGGGAAATTGCCCTCTGCCATTATACTGCTCAGGGTTCTCCTTTCCCCTTTTCTTCTCATGGAGGTGTCATCTGAGAAGGTTGATTTTAAAGCATTTGGTGGCCTGCGAGATGGTTGAGCCTATAACAAGATTCCCTCCTGACTTTGATCCCGGAATCCCGGGTGGGTGGGGAGAACAGCTTCTAAGAGTTGTCCTCTGGCCCCTGGCATGCATGTGCAAGTACACACTAATAGATAAGATAGGTGTGTAAAGTTCTGCTTTTTAAATTAGTGGTTTTTGCTGTATTTGAGAGAGGTTATGAGATACCCGCTTTTTCTGTGGCCAATTTATTAACTGTAAAAACTCCCTACATTTACTTTTTTCTTAGTTCTTAGTGGCTAACAGGTTTCCCTGGTCACCACAGAAATTGTGCCCAGCGGGACAGTCTTCGAGAAAGACCGGGCTGTAAATGTCAGTTTTGTCTGTTTTTTCTTTTTTTCCCAGACAAGAGCTAAAAGAGATCAGAAGGACAGTCTGTTGTTGTTTGGGGTTTGGCCTGCCTTCCTGATCAGGTGGGAAGGTGTTCAGGAAACCCCCAACTCCATGGCCTGGGAAGATATCCCAGCTCTGATCCAAGAGAAGGGTATTCGAATCATGGCACCAAATGTTTGCCTTTCTTGTACTCTGATGGAAGGGTGTTCTGGGCGTCGGAAGCCCAGGAACAACACAGCGCTGAGGAAAGGTATCCTAGGACATGGGAGCCCAGGAACCACACAGCTCTGACAGGAGGGCTCCTCCTCAGCAGAGATGTTGCAGCTCCTGGGGGAGGGTTACCCCAACCACTAAGCAGCTGAGGAGCCTTGGAACCTGAGCCCTGCTCCTTCTCCAGCCAACACAGCTCACAGGGGAGGGTTGCTCCAACTCAACCCCTGAGGAGCTGAGGAGCCTAGGAGGCTGACCTCTGCTCATCCCCTGCATCTTCTCTTCTCTTCCTCCAGTGAAAGAGTCACACCCGGCAGTAAGTCTCTTAAAAGAGATTTATTGGAGAATCCAGGAGAGGAGGGATGAATCTAGGAGTAGCTGCCTATGTTCCTGGGAGGAGACAGCAGAGAACTGGGCAGACACAGCTTTTATATAGGGGTTCTTAGGGGGTGGAGCTCTCTAGGGCAGAAAATCCCAGAGTGAGAATTGGTGAGATTACAAACCCTGGGCTTGGGGAGCTCAGGGATTTGTTGGCTTTCCTGTTCCAGGATTGGTTGGTTCTCCTCAGGGATTGGTAGGTTTTAGTGGGAAGATCAGAGATTGGTCAGTTCTCTTAATTAGGGATTGGTGGGTTGTTGTTCACACTTTTCACCTCAAATTAGCATAATCTGGGATGAGTCCTACTAAGGGACTGGAGAAGGTTACAAAGGTCTTGGGGAGGAGCCTGATTGCTAGAACTTCCTCAGGCAGGAGCCTGGCCACTTTTCTGCCTTGAGGGCTTATAAAGTATAAAGAGAGTCCAAATTTTACAAAGAGTCCACTGTGAAGGCAGTGGGCTGAAGAAGGAAAGATTGTTCTCATGGACAGTTCCCATGGTGGCAGCAATAGGCGTTCTGAGGCAGAAAGGTGTCAGTTTCCATAGCAATCGGCTGAGGCAGGAATAGTCACCATGGATAGCTCCCACTGAGGTTCTGACAGGAGCCATCATTTTGTCTCCTGTCTCCACAGCCCCAGGGTGGGAAGGAGGGGCTGGCAGCATGCCACTTAGAATTTTAGTGGCCTGCTGCTTAAGGGCTAGCCATAGCTCTTGGTATATGTGTGGGGGGTGGACAGTGGACTGCCACAGCAGAAGGACAGTGAGCTGCAGGGCTGTGAGGGGCAGTGGGCCACTCAGCTTCATCAGGGATTGGGGCAGCCCTCTCCTGGGAGCTGCATCAGCTGGAGAAGGGACGGAGCTCAGACTCCTAGGCGTTGAGCTGGTGCAACTTTTGTAAGGACATCTGCACAGTGATGGTGGCCTCTTTCCAAGGTGTCCAGGTATCCGATTATTGATAATGGTACATTTTTTGTCCTTTAACAGGGTCGTAGTCAGGGTTTCTATTGCTCTGATAAAGATTGTCTGTGTGTGTGTGTGTGTGTGTGTGTGTGTGTGTGTGTGTGTGTGTGTGTGTGTGTCCAAAAGCAACTTGAGGAGCTTTTAAGTGTGGACAGCTTATAAGTCTGTCATAAAGAAGTCAGAGCAGGAACCTGGAGGCGGGAACCGAAGCAGAAAGCACAGAGGACTGCTGCTCACTGGCTTCCTCTCTGTGGAGTTCTCCGCCTGCTCTCCTGTAGCATCCAGAGCTGAGAAGGACAGCAGCACTCACTGTGGACTAGGCCCTCTCACCTCAGTCAAGAACCTGCACTGTTGGATTGACCACAGGCCTGTATGTAGTTTGCTACTTTGTGGGTTCTTTCTTCCACCCTTCTGTACCCCTTCTCTTCCCCCTTTCAACCATCTAACACTAGATAGGAGAGAAGGGTAGAGGAGCACGGGGTGGTGTTACTGTCAGAGTGCTTCCTGCTGGTTAGGAGCTCCAAGTTCCCTGGGGCACGTTTGATCTTCTCCATCGGCATACCTAATTTCTTCTAGTTTCCTTGTGCGCTACTACTTAACAAACCGCACTCAACAGCTTGCAACCAGCAACCAGCAGCCCACACCTCTCTGGGGCCCTAGCATCTATGTACCCTCTGAAAAGTCCCCAGAATTCCAAATGTCACACACTCGCAGAAACTATCTGCAGCTGGCAAAAACACACCTCTGCTACAGCATGAGGCAAATCATAGTCAGCCGCTGCGAAGCATCCCCCATATCCCCACACCTGGAATTAAAACAAAAACATATTCCCATAATATTTCTGTGTTTTTTAATGAAACCAAAATAACACAATTCTTACTACACAGGCCCATCTGGTGGGGGCGTTTTCTCAATTGAAGTTTTTCCTCTCTGCCCAGATGACTTTATCTTGGGTTTTGTTTTTTTTTTGTTTTGTTTTGTTTTTCAGTTGTTCGAGACAAGATGTCTCTGTGTAGTCCTGCCTGTCCTGGAACTCACCTTGTCAACTAGACTGGCCGTGAACTCTGCCTCTCAAGTTCTGGAAATAAGGTGTGCACCACCACTACGTGGCAAAGTTGTTCTTGTATCAAGTTGATGTAGAATTTACCAGCACACTTACCAGTTCTTTCTTTTGCGAGACTATCACTTTATCTTAAAAACTGCACATACTCTTGGCCTATACTGTGGGTGTTTTGAGGTCTGCATACGTGCTGACATGTTGTGTGACTAAGTAAAACTTATTAACATTTTCATCACGCCATTGCCCTTCCTTTCCCTCTTCCTCACCCTCCTCCCCATGATAACTTTGAAGACTATCTGTTTGTCTTTCTAAGGGTTTGATGTATTATTAATAGCCATATCACTAGGGCCCACAGAAGGTCTCTAGTGTCTTGCTGGCCCAGAATTTACTCTAGAGCCTGTGCTGGCCTCAAACTCCTCATCTTCCCAGTGCTGGGACTGTAGGGAGAACTGCCATAGCTGGCTCAACTCACACACTGGCTTCAGTTAGCATTCCTGCGTGCTTGAGTTTAGGTTGAAAAGTTGCCGTGAATGCCAAAAGGAGATGTCGTGTTGTATTTGATGCTTCGTCGTGTGACAATGTTTGGCTAGTCTACCTTTCCAGAGGGTTGTCACCTGGCTAAAGAAGTGAGTTAGCATCCTCTTTGCAAACTGACAGGGTGAGGCTGCATTGTAGTGCTCAAGTTCTACAGAGCCAGAAAAAGAGCTGCCCCCCCCCCCCCCCGCACCCCAAGTTCTGTTCTTTCCGCTGTCCAGGATGAGCACTGGCTAGCTGTGTGCTTGGCACATTTTCCTGGAACTCTATGTTAGGGCGAGTCTGTGAGGTAATGACTGACATTTAAATCCTGTAAGTGTGTTTCGTTGCTAACACAGCCCTGATTTGGGAAGCTCTGTTTATAATCTTTGTTGCAGTTTCCCCTAGAATTTACATCAGAATCTGAGCTTATCTCTGAGTCTCCTCAGCCCTGAGTCATCTTTATCCTGGGAGGGTGAACTGGATTTTCATAAATAGCAAGAGGTCTGTGCCAAAGCCAAGGGATAAGGTCATTCAGGAAGGAGAGCCCTGCAGCAAGCAGCAAACTAAGACCTGAGAGGCTTAGTAATGCAGGCCTTTCCCAGCTGCGAAGGGTGAGCAGCCTTGCAGGCCTAATGCTAGTGTGCTCCATGTAGGCGCCTTTCTGAATATTTTAGTAGAGAGCTATCAGCATGCTTTCTGAAATGCCCTCCAGCATAGCTTCCTCAGTTCAGTCTGCACTGGAGAGAGAGAGAGAGAGAGAGAGAGAGAGAGAGAGAGAGAGGGAGGGAGGGGGGGAGGGAGGGAGAGAGAGAGAGAGAGAGAAAGTGGGAGTGAGTGAGGCTGTTTCCTGACTTCAGTCCTGAGTCTAGTGTGATTCCCGTGAGGCTCCCTGAAGAGTCAGTTGATCCTAGTTGACAAGGCTAGTATGGCTCTCTGGCCCCTCCTCCACCGCATTATGCTCCTGTTCTGTTCCCATGTGCCAGGTGTATTTGTATACTTAACAGTTTTTGGGGCCTGCATTGTGGTAGACAATGGTTATAGCTGTGAAGGAACAAATTACAAAGTCACCACAGACTGTCATTTCTAGCCCTGGAGCAGAGCAGGAGCCTTTCCCTGTGGTAGAAAATACTGCAGAGAAAAAAGGGGGACAGGGTCTGAGGAGGGTGGGACTTTGCAGTGAGGAGGCCAGCAGGTGCCCTCACTGAGAGGGTCCCACAGGAGTTAGGCTTAAAGCTTAACCGATCTGGAGGAGACAAAGTCAGCACCCGGAAAGAAGGGCTGATGTGGAGAGTGCTGGCAGCCACAGCAGGGTGCACTAGAGGCTAAGTCGCCCAGGGATTGGTCATGGCATAATGACTTCAGTCTTTACCGCATATGAGAATGGGCCCACAGCAGCTGAGTCAGCAGTGTTATAGGTTTCCTGTCAGTGTGCTGAAGTGGACAACAGGAGGCCTAAGCTAGAAGCAGGAAACCAGAGCCAGTGGCCTAGTTAAGAGTGGTATGGCCTGGACTGGGATGGTTTTGCTGAGCTAGGCCTGTGGTCAGATTCTGGGTGTATTTTAAAGACGAGTCTAGAAAAATGTCCTGGCAGGTTGGATGGGAACATACTGGAACATGTGCCAAGGGTTTTGGAAAGAGAAATTGCCTTCTCCTGAGATATGGGACTCAGCCAAGAACACTGTTGTGGATATTATTGCTTGGTTAAAAATGGTTATTAACTATCTAAATGCTGTCTGAATCTAAGTTTCTGGTTGGTGGCACAAATGCCAAAGACAGGGCGCAGTCTAGACTGGGAATAAAAACACGGGATTTATTGTTTTTCTCACTGTCTACTAACCTGGTCTAAAGGATCCTGAGCCCAGAAATCAACATCTTCCTTCCCTAGTCTGGTGATAGTGGCACAGCTCGTCACAGACTCATTCACCATATGGGGACACAAAGGACATGAAGCTGTGGCAGGAGGCTGTAGACGATCACGAGGTTAGGTATCCCAGGTTCCCAGAGCACACGCCTGCTTGTTGGGGTAGCTCATGAGGTGTTCCCTCTGGATAAGAGAGAACTACCCTGGCCTCTCAGAGGAGGAGAGCTTGTTTGTCTCAGGTCTTGTTGGAGGAAACAGTGGACAGGCCTTGGAGTGGACCATGGTCCTTTAGCTGCTAAGGCATCTGTCACATGACACTGGAGTCCGGTGCTTTTAGTGCGTTTTTGAACACAGTTAGAAGTCACTGAAATATAGAAAAGTTTCAGAAAATAACTGAAAGATGTAAAACATCAGTTGAATATCTTTTATCCAAAATGGTGGGGTTGGGAGTGTTTCAGATCTGGTTTTCTGATTGTGGAGGGCTTATGTGGACTCTGAAAAGTTGAAATCCAAGGTGCCTCAAATCTCAAAAGTCTGATGTTTGCTCACCAAAGAGTAAGGTGATTCAGATTGGTAGGGTGGTTCAGCCTGGACCAGCAAACAGAAATGGCAGGACTGAGAAAACTACAGCAAGCCCACCGAGTAGATGGAGTTGCCAAATACAGCTGAAGGAGGAGAGTGAGCCTAAGATATAAATAAGTAGACAGGTCTGCAGAAATTTACTCAGTCAGAACAATAAGCAAGATAGGATTAAGAAAGCGAATCACAGTGGTGCTGAAAGGGTTAATGTTTATGCCTCCAAAGGTTCTAGAGGGAAAGAATATTTAAAAAAAAAAAAAAAAAAAAAAGACATCATACCTGAAAACTGAGAAATTAGGTGAGAGCAGACAAAGCCAAGAGCAGTGATAAAGCAGGTCTGTAGGTAAAAGCAGGTGGACCCCAGTGATGTGCAGCACAGGGCTGCAGTCAGACCTATTGTTGGTACTGCTGGAGTGCAGGTAACATTTTCTCCCAAGTAGGAAGCAGCGATTAGAATGGCTGGTTCCTCATCAGAAACTATAGTGCGGAGACAATGGAGATATGAAAATGCTAAAGAGGAGTGTTGGGGCATGGTCTTGTGCAAGCTGTAGTCAGATGCTGATTTCTGTGCCAGGAGATCTAGCTGTAGTCTGGATATGAGTATTGTCATTTCTATGAAGAATCTCTTGTATCAATGTTGTGTAAACAATGCTCCCCAAGTATCTCTGGATGTTTAACAAAGAAGCTGGACAGCCAATAACTGGGCAGAGGAGTTAGGAGGCAGGACTTCCTGTCCCAATCAAGGGGGTCTCAGGGAAGGAAGAGAAGGAAAGAAAGGCCACGAGGAGGACAAGGACGAGTTTGACATGAGGACAGAGAGTTGCAGCAGAAGGCCAAGGCAAGACTGAGACGACAAGTAAAAGGGCACGTGGCTGGGAAGTAACCAGACTCGCATAGTTGGGTTAGCCTAGATGAGTGACTGTCTGCCCAGTTACAGTGCTTAAAGCTTGTTGAATAAATCTAATAGGTCTCCGTGTTACAATTATTTGGGAGCTAGGGTGAGTACTAGAAAAGGCCACTACTAATATCTTAATTCAACAGTGGAACCCTCAGCCAGGGGCACCACACCCAGAGAGGATGGCTAGGCTAGACCCAGGGGTGAAGCCCATTATCTCAGCCCTCAGTATTCTGAGGCAGGAGAATTGCTCTCAGTTCCAGGCTAGATTTCAATACCTCCCACTCCTCCTCCACACACAAAAGAATGAAGGTGAAGTGAGTAATTATCAGATCAGGAAAGTGAACAGAATTTGTGTCTCAGACTCAGTGCCATCAGTAGTTGATGATGGACACAGCCACATCTAGGCATATTGGACAAAGCTGCACAGGTGCCTTCTCTGGGCCTGCTTTAGTTTTTTGGTAGAGCTAACAGCTATGTGCAAAAATATAATAAAGAACTTTGATTTCATCCTAAAATTTTATGCAAAAATGAGCTAAAAATCAAATAGATATAAAAACACATGGAATTTTGAAATCCCCAGAAGCCACACACTTGTTCCCCCGTGTTGGAGACTGAGGGCTCGGCCCCAGGAGCTCATGGGTGTCTTGAGTGTGTGAACTGCACTCTGGAAAAGGCAGTGCTGTTAGTGTCTACTCTCAACATCATTTTTTTTCTTCTTGTTTTTAACATCTAGTAACTTGCTGTTTGAAAAGCAGGTTATTTGGGTCAGCAAGATGGCTCAGGAGGTAAAAGCACTTGTTGCAAAAACCTGGCTACTTGAGTTCAATTCCTGAAACCCAATAGATGTGGAAAAGAGAATCAACTCCACCATGTTATCCTCTGGCCCTGAAACACTCTCACTGTGGTGCCCATGTGTGTCTGCATTTATGTACCACACACCCCATAATAACAAACATTTAAAAAGTAGATTGCTCATTCTGTGAGCGGCCTGCTACATTCCTCTTGTCCAGCTGTGATCACAGCAACCTTATTTGCATATTTATATGGCACAGTGCCTATGTGTAAAGGTTAATAAATGAGAAATATAGTAGAAAGCAGATGTTTGAGAGCCAAGCTTGTTCTAACAGTTAGGTAAGATACTTTTATTAAAGACAGTAAAGTAAAGTACGTTAGCCCTGCCTGCAGCTGCCCTCGTGTTAGGCAAGTGATCTGTCAAGTGAACTACTCCCCCAGCCTTTGGTGCTAGTTTTCTGGTTCTCTCGTGCCTCCAGTGTGAAGTGTGAGCCTTGCAAAGTTAGCTCAGCAGGATGTTTTAGTGCGTCCATGAGCACTTCATCTGAGAATTGACTGTGAGCTAATTTGGAATAGGGGGATTGGGAATACATTGCTTTCATTTATAAAGTCAACACACACAGCAGCCCGGCTGTCACAAGTGTCACGTGACACATGCCTACTGTCTGCAGACTAGCCTGCCTACCTGTGGGGACAGCAGCAGCCGATGCTAACATCCAGCCCACAGGAGGATGAGAAGTAAGATCATGTTGCCTGGTGTGCTGTTGCTGCCTAATTGTGCTTGCTGCAGTTTTTCTTCACTATAAAAATCATTAAGGTGCAATAAACAGCATGTATGTAACACACAACTTGGTAAGTTCTGATGTAGACACAGCCATGAAACCATATGTGCCACTGGCTTACTTGCTGGTTCTGTAAAGCAGAGCTCTTGGTGCTGCTAGGGCCTGAGCTTGGCCTTGAGTGCTGGGTGAAGCAGTCTCTCATGCCCACAGCCTAGGTTGCTCTTCATTTCCTGGATCATCATGTGACCTCACACGTAGGTGGTCTCTATTTGGCTTTGTTCACTTACGTAATTATTTTTTAGTTCATCCATATTGTGAATTTCAGTGTAAGTTTCCTTTCTGTTGCTAAGTGGTAGTGAATTCTGTGCGTGTCCACAGTCTTTCTGTATGGACAGACATCTGCTTCATTTTACTTTTGTCTGTTGTGAGTAGAGCCACCGTGAACAGTTGTCTGCCAGCCTTCATCTGGTTCAGTGCCAAGGTGGATGCCTGGGACTGAAACGGTGCGTACTGTCGGTGACTTGCCAGCTAGTAACAGTAGCATGCGTTCTGCCGTGGCGGCTTCTCAGGTACACAGGTGTGCATATCCTGGCGTGCCACTGCTTTTCCTGCCCTGCCCTGCCTGTCAACAGTCTCACTGTATGGGCCTGGCTGGCCTGGAACTTGCTGTGTAGACTGCCATCCCCCTTTCTCTGTCCTGAGTGCTAGGATTAAAGGTGTGAGTGTCATGTCCAGCTGCATTTCTAGGGCCCAGGGATGTGATGCTGACTACCTTTATGGGCTTCTGTTCTGCATCTCTTCTCTGGGGATGTTTTCAATGGTTTTACCCATGGGTCTGTCAGTTGGTCTTCCTTCCTTCCTTCCTTCCTTCCTTCCTTCCTTCCTTTCTTTCTTTCATCAGTTTACTTTGCTTTTGAATTCTTTTGTTTTTAAGATTTATTATTTGTGTATGTGTGTGTGTGAGAGAGAGGGGGGTTGGGGGGAGACAGACAGAGAGCAAGAGGGAGAAGGAGAGAGGAGGACAGAAGAGGATGTTGGATTCCCTGGAGCTGGGGTTGTAGGTGGTTGTGAGCTGCTTGGTATAGTTCTGGGAACTAGATGACTCCGATGTCCTTAATAGCCGAGTGTCCCTCCAGCCCAGCTTTTGAGTTATTAGTGAATTTTCATGTCATTGAATGTCATGGATACAGTTTTTTTTTAATATAAATTATGTTTTATTTATTTGCATCTGTGCTACAAGTGGAGGTCAGAGAATCCCGTTCTGGAGTGGGCTCTCTCACGCTGCTGCCATCAGGTAGACATAGGTAGAGTACAGGTTCTTAAGTTCTTTTATGCAGTATGTGCCTTACAGATGGTTTCTCCACTTTGAGGTGACTTGCATTCTTTTTGGGTTTTGTTTTGTTTTTTTTTTGATTGTTTCTCGAGACAGGGTTTCTCTGTGTAGCCCTGACTGTCCTGGAACTCACTTTGTAGACCAGCTCAGGATCCACCTACCTCTGCCTCTGCTGGGATTAAAGGCATGCAACACCACTGCCAGGCAACTTCCATATTCTTAACATCATCGTTCAGAGACTGGAAGGTGTTGAAACTGGCAAAGCCCATGGTGTCTGCTCTTGGTGGGTTGTGTGGAGCTCCTATTGAAGAGGCCTGTCTCCAGCTGACTGAGACCGCTACTGGCTTCCGGTGTTGATTACTTGGTTCACATTTAGCTGTCAGTCACTTTTTATACATGGTGTAAGCTGCTACCTGCTTGTCCCTGCATCACATATCAAGAAGACTTTCTACCTTTTTTTTTGCCAGTGGTTTTGCTGAATCTTGCTCCTTTTCATTTACACAGGAATTTAGGATCAGCGTCAGTTTCTACAAATTCCTCTAACTGCAATTTTTTTTTTTTTTGGAAGATAGAGTTCATTCCTTTTTCCAGGACTAGGCAGTGCTGAGGATTAAACCAAGTACCTGTCACATGCCAGAGTCACCAGGCTGCATTCTTCTACTAAAGGACAGAGCACATCCCCAGGCCTGCTGTTGAACGTATGCGCAGTCTTGCCAAAGCATGCTCAGGATGTAATGTCCTCAAAGGTGAAGTCAAGCTGGGGTGGTGATTGCAGGGGTACCTGGCTGTGGTTGGGGACCACCTTTCCTCTGAAGTGGACTTGCTGCTGTCTACAGTTGTCACTCAGAAGTGAGCATTGTCTGTGAGAATTGTGGACAAAGTGAACAGTGCCTCAGTGCCTGCACTGTGTGTAAGTGGCGTTTGTAAGGGAAACTTTTGCCTCTTGCAAGATTCATCTGTGGAACTAGATAAGCCTTTTATAGTCACATGCCTCACTTCCCCTTTTGTTTATTTTTTCTTTTCACAAGAAAGTGGCCTTGAATGTATTTCTGGGTCTACAGGTCACTAGACATGGTAGTTGGCTGCAGCACAGCTGTGTGCAGTCTGCACAGGTCCTGAGTCCATCCATCCTCCTGACACAGTCTTATCCTACATCCTCCCCCACCCCCCACTCTCTGTCTCCCCTGCTGCCTGTACTTACTCCGGGAGACCTTGCGTTCAGATGGCGGGACCATAACCTCGGCTAAAAGGAAGTGATTTTGGTAAACTCTAGCTTGAGGAGCATTTAAAAAGGAAAATAGACACGAATGACTAATGGTAAGAAATACTAAACAGTATAGGGAGATTGTTTTGGGAAAGTTCAAATTCTCATTTATCTTTCATTATCATTTTTAATTAAAAATGTGTCATTTCTCTCCATTCTCTTTCTAGTAAAAGATTTCTTAAGTGTATTCACCTGTGTTGTGTGATGTCACTTGACTTTGGTTCAGATAATAGAGATTTAAGTTCCAGTAAGGACCAGTCATTAATAGTTTGATACCTGCATTCAGGGTTTCAAGGTACAGGTGCTGCTCTTTTAGCACATAGGCATTTCTTGTCTTACGTGTAACCCAAATACTGAGATGTGTTTTACCATAAAACCCTTCTTGTGGTTTTCAGCCTCAGACACGCCCCTTAGCTGTGCTAAGGAAATGTCATGACATTAACGTTAAGAAATTTGATACATGAATTACGTAGATAGGTTTTCTGTGATGGACAGCTTGGCTTTCCTGGGGTGAACCATACATGATGACCCTATGTTACTCTCTGGAGCTAAACTGTAACTGGATTTTCTGTGTTTACAGTGGAATTTGTTTTTACAGATGAAATAAACGAGTGGTTTGTTTTTTCATGTCACCTTGATGACATCTTAAAAAAGTATTTGGAAGAATTATTGTCAGGTCTCAAGATAGCACTTTAAATGCACTGGCATCATTGCTCCCTTGCAGCTTTATATGAAGTTTCACTTGAGTTTTGTACTTTGACACTTTGAGATTTCCGTTTCATAGTGGGTGCCTCTTGGAAAGCAGTTTGCCCAGGTTTTCAGATGAGTTAGCATTGACAGGTTCATCGCATCCTGGTCCTCTCAGCCTCTGCTGCCCCTTCCTCGTCCCACAGCTCACACTCTGGCGCTCCTTGAGTGCCTACATGTGCAGAGCCGCACTGTGTTTGTGCTGTCATTGCCCAACCTGTTCTCTGTTCACAGGCCCAATAAGTCTTTCTTCCCTTGGTATTTTCATTCATATTCTTAAACTCCACAGTTCACGTATTTAATTTGTTTATTATTTGTATTTGTTTTTAAAATCACTTTATTGTGAGGAACACACAGAGAAAAACATTGTACAGCTAGATTTAAGGTAGCCACTTGCACAGACACTGTGCTGTCCCCAGCGCTCTGTCTCCACGGTCCTCTCTGCAGTCAGGAGCGGCAGTGCTTCCCTCCATCAGTTACATGTTTATGCATTTACTACACCCCCCACACACAGAAAAGTCTGTGGCTGAGCCGAAGCTAGGAAACAATTAACTTTATCTCTTCTCTCACAACTCATGTGCCCCTTTGCCTGAAAATTTGTTTTTAGTGCAGAAAAATTTACATTTTATGTTAACTGAATACTTGCCACTTATTTTTATATAACACTATTATTATTGTCATATTACATGTCTTAAACATAGTTAGATGCTATGCTACAACATGTTAAAAACTATGTAAAAAATATAACTGTGTTTTTAAAAAGTTAGTTTTTCTTAGCTCCTGGTTGTAGCTTCTGCTTTGTGTGATTGATGCTTTAAGGCTTTGGCTTTTCCTTGTGACTGTGTTTTAGGGACCTTGAGAAGAGGCCAGCCGTCATGGGTGATCCTTAGGTACAGTTCACATCTCTTATGTTTAGTTTTTGTCTCTGGGATCTGTCCACTAGGAGAGGCGTGCTGAGGTGCCCGCTTGCTGCAGTGTTAACAAGAATTCCTTGTTTCCCATGAAGGTTCTCAGCCGTCTCCCTGAAGTGCTCTTGTGTCTGCTGAGCTTTGGTCTTCCGCCCTCATTCTCTTCAGAGTCAACGCACCCTTGCTTCCCCGTGAAATATTTTTCCCTGTGTTCTCCTTGCTGAAAGAGCTATGGCTGAACCCAGTGACCACCAACTATGATGCATCTTTACTTTGCTTTCTCCTTAGTTTTTGTAGGTGTCTTTGAGACAGAGTCTTGCCTGGCTTCCTGCCTCAGCCTCTGTAGTGCTGGGTCAGAGGCTTAAAGCTACCACTTGAAACTGCCTAGCCCATTATTTCCCACCTCTGAGTTGCAGAGGTGCATGTCCATATGTTGGGAGTTTGCAAGTGCTATGTACTGCATTTCATCTAGGACGCAGCTTTACCCTGTTCTCACATTCCTTACTTGATCAGAAAGCCACGCAGTAAAGATGCTTTGAGTCCCAGTGGGCATCTGGCTTGTTTCTCAAAAGTGAGTGCACATACACACACCATATCACAAACCAGGTGTAGTGCTTAACACAGGTCATTTCAATACAGAAGAGGTTGAGACAGGAGGATTGTAGCAAGTTTAAAACTAGTCAGGGCTATACAGTAGAACCCTGTTTCAAAGAGGGAGGGCAGGCAGACAGAGAGAGAGAGAGAGAGAGAGAGAGAGAGAGAGAGAGAGAGAGAGAGAGAGAGA
>OU015746.1:82408584-82458712 GCA_907169655.1 Acomys percivali | reverse complement strand
TATGTATGTATGTATGTATGTATGTATGTATGTATGTATGTATGTATCCAGATATGCTTTACATGACCCTGTGAGGGTTATGGGAATGAATACGAGGATAAACAGTGTTCTCACCACTGACTGCTGCAGGTACAATAGCAGTAGTTCAGCATGTTTTATCTGGCCTCTTTGACCTTACCTGCCTAATAAACTTGTACCCCTGATTGGGCATCAGGATGTGTTTGTGGTATCCTGGTTAGTAGGAGCTTTTCCAAACTAGCCTTGGTAGGTGGAGCTTAGAAGGGCAGGTTGTGGGTGTGAGTTGGTGTCCTCTCCCCAGTTTCTGCACTCCACCACTGTGTGAATGTCAGGTGTCTTCCTCAACTGCTCTTCTCCTTGCATTTGTGACAGTTTCTCAATGAACCTAGAGCTCACCCATTGGCTAGGATAGCTGGCCAGTCAGCTCCAGGAACCTGCCTTGTCCCAGCATCCCTTGTTGGTTATGGATATGCCCACCATGCCTAGCTTTTATGTGGGTGCTGGGGATCTGAACACAGGCCCTCATCAAGACTACATCCAGATTTATTTAGTGTGAGTCTATACTAGAATTGTTGAGAAGAAGTTGAATCCAATCTAGGTTTTACTTCATTCTCAGTTTTTATAAACTCAATAAAAGTTTTGCTAATTCTTCTTCTCAGCTTTGCAGCAGCTGTGAGGAGCGCAGAGTAAAGCAGGTACTGCACGGTTTAGAAGGGCTCAGGTCACTTAATGTACTGTACTCAGATTGTGTCCTTTGACAGGGAAGTAAGAGCCTCCGACCGTCCTACTCTCCTGGAGAAGGTGTCACATCTCTGCTACTCTGAGAGTCTGTGATGTGTTCATGAGGCACTCAGAGAAATTGGGGAGCAGATGGCTTCTGTACCAGCAGTAGTGCTTGCTTGTTAAGTGTGAACGCTTCCTACTGCTTGACAGAATCAAATGATTTGTCTGAATTTTGTGTTTTCCAGAACTTTTAAGAGGCGTGCCTAGGAATTCCTGTCTGTGTTGTTGGGTTTGTGCTGGGCATGTGCACTTCATGCAGTCATGGTGATGTGTGCCCTGTGCATCTGTGCTCTCTATGTGCTCTTTCCTAGTGGTTCGCTTGCTTGTGGGCAAGCGTGGTTCCCTGCCCCGCAGGACCCCGTGATTCCAGTTCCGGGAACCTGAAAGACCTTTCCTCCTGCTGTGAGGAACGGCCAGTTACAGGCTGATTCCTTCCTGCCTCAGTTGGTCCTTCCTTGCCTGGGAGAAAGGAACAGGTGATGATTGCTGTACCTGGCCAGCCCTTTGCTACCTCTGAGGCAGGAGCAAAGAAAAGACAAGCTCTGTAGTTCAGAGCACTTGCTGCTCTTCCCAGAGGACCCCTACACTGGACAGCTCACAGCCACCTGTGACATCAGTAGAGGATCCCATTTCATCTTCTGTTTTTTGAGAGCACCTGTACATAAGTGGCACATACACAGACACGAACAACTTTTTTTTTAAAAAAAAGATGAATATTCAGAAGCTGTTTATATATTTGTGCCTGCTTAAATTTCAAGAGGGGTAAAAAGTATTAGTCAAAAGTGCAAAGACTTTTAAAAAGCTGGCCGCTGAATTTTTTAAGTTAGTGATTGCTCTGCATCAGAGCCGTCCCCACCCTGTGCTTGCCATTTGGAGTGCTAATTATTTATTTATTTGCTGATTTGCCTCATGAATGTGTACACGTGTGCATTAATTTTGGTTCCATAAAAACATTTCAGTGACAGCCTTTTGTGTGTGTGACTTTAAGGTATCATTTCTAGGTGGAATTGAAACTGCAGAACTCTGACTTGCTGTTCACCATACGGCTTTTTGTGGCTTTTCCAGACTATTTTCAGCTGTTGTCACTGTGCTAATTAACAGCATCTTAGAGCAGTGGTCACCATCCTTTTGTCCTGAAGCTCCAGGAAAGCCCTGCGGTACAGGAATGTGGGCAAAAGGTCTTGCTGGCTCCCAGGGCTTCCTCTCTGAGTCTCTGGGCCTACTATATGAGTTTGAGTAGCTGCTCACAGAATTTGTGACTTTGTCCCTGTCTGGAACAGTGTCTGTGGCAAGGCCCTTCGCACAGCCATGAGACACATTAGAGTGCAGTTCTGCTTGTGTTTGCTAGCAGTAGCATGTTAGTGACTGGTGATTATGTGTACACCCTGAGTTCTGTCCTGGACGATGAGTCAGTGCATAGACAGTAATGTGATCCTGTGTCCCCAGGACTTCACTTTCTCCTGGAGGAGTGTCTAGCCTGGGGCCTAGGACAGCTGTGGATGTAGCCCAACACAAAACTGTAAATGTACGCGCTGAGGGCTTCTGCATACTTATTTTTTCCCTTATAATTTGATTTAATGGTTCTGGAGTGTGAACTTTGTAGACTTTGCAGATGTCAAAAAGGTTATACACACCTGCAAGAGTGTTCTGTGCTTACTGACTCATAGCAGATTTCCCCTTACACTGTTGGCTGATGGGTCCAGGGGACATATGTGTGCCTGCTGAGAACTTTACTGAGTACCAGGTATATAATTGCCTTTCATACATGGGCTAGAAACACAGACGTCAGTGAGGAGGGCAGAGCTGCTTTGGTTAAGCCTATATTTTAGAAAACAGACACATGTGCAGAAGAGGTTGTATGCTACGTGGTGATCGCTGGGGTGGTTGGAAGTGAGCATGGAGGGCAGGTGTGTGAACAAAACACTGTAGGTGGGCTGGAAGGAGCCCAGTGGTCTCAGGTCCATGTGGTGCAGAGTGCTGGCTTCTGTTCCCATTCCTGCTGCCATCAGGATGTCCAGGAGGGAACTCCCAGCCTTGAGATGTCCTTCTCCATGGCCTCCTGAGGGATGCCTAGCAGAGTGTGGGAGCAGCCTAGCTTTACTTGAGCAGACACAGATGGAACAAGGTTGAACTTGCAGTTGCTGTAGAATGGAGTTTTAAAGGAGCTTGAGGCTGTAAGAGTTAACATACATGTTTCACTACAAGTGTTTAAGCACATGGACCATGGCGTGCTAAACCTGAGCTGTACACTGTTTACGCTGATGTCCATTTTAGCTGCTGCCCCATATACAAGGAGGGTGTGCTAACACCAGGCTTTACAATAAAATAGTTGCTTCTGCAGCTGCTTCTGTGTTTCCTTTTTTAGCACACAGGCATTTAACACCTGATACATGCAAGTGCTGATGTGACGTATGTACAGAAGTCTAGGAATTGTAGAAATTAAGTGCATATTGGAGAGTGTGATTTTCCTGTGGAAGGGCTGATAGATACTATTGTGCACTAAACATATATGTTTCCTAAAGTCAGTTATCATAGGAAAAGATCCCTCCCCCAATTAAATGCTCTCCTAGACTTTCTACCAAGTGTCTGATGACTGTTTATTTTTGTCAGTGTGAATATTAAAGAAAAGCTAAGCAGAAGCAATCTTAATATCTTGTTGATTACATTCCAGAATAAAAAAGGCAGAACATTAAGCCCGAACACCATTTGCTATAATTACTCCAAGTGTGATGTTGCTGGAGCTGTCAGGCTGTGATTGAGGCTCCCTGATGGTTGACACCAGCTGCATGCATTAGCTCTCTGCAGCAAGCACAGCCCACATCACTCGGTATCGGGAGGCACACGCGGTCCGCTCACTGCAATGGAAGCAGCTCGCCATTGAATGAGGCTGAGTGCTGCTTGCTCCAGATTTAGCTTTCACTTCCCCTCAGCCCCACAAGCTCTGTAGAAGGGGGCCCTGGGCCCTGGGCTGTCGAGCAGCTGGAGGGGGCCTTTGTGTTTTTTTCAGAGAAACTTTTGGAAGCCTCTTTCTGATAAGGTTTCTTTTGGGGGTTGCGAACATTTAACTCTTTTTAGGGACACAACTTCTAACATTGCATTAGTAGTTTTAATAAGGCAGTCTGATAGCAAAGACTCTATTTCCCTTTTCACTCAACTTCCAATTGGACTTTTCTATAGATAATTAATCCTCACAAGATGTAGGTATTTTCAAAAGCATCGAGACACATCCGTCCTTGTCTATGTCGTGTTGAATCCCAGTTTCTAAGTTCATTGGACCGTGTGCAGGTGTTTGTATGGGCGTATCCCTAAGGAGTCTGATCGGCAGGTACCTCATATAGCAGTGGGCAGCCTGCGCTGGTCTGTTGTGTGGAGCTCTTAACTCATTTGCCACAATCTTAGTTGAGCCAATAGTTCTCTCTCCCACCACCATGTACTTTTTTTTAGAATAAAAAAACTAAGTGCACTTAGTGTGTTTTGTATGTGCGTGGGCGTGAAGACATCATCCGCTGGAGCATGAGCAGCTTCTCAGCTAGGGATGGGACACCATGAGCCCATCCCCTTCCATGCTGGCCCACTGTCTTATACACAAACCCTGTTTGGAAACACAGGAAGCCAAGAAACATGCTTTCAGAGTCTGATGTAAAGTTTTAGTTTTTTGCACATGATCTATTGGCAGACGTGGTATCCTGGTGCTGTCACAGGCATGTGTTCCTGTGAGTCCAGCCAGATGCTCACTACCATGCTCTGTAGCTTGGCTCTGGAGGTCTGGCTTGTGAGGTCTGGCTAGCGTTTCCTGGTTCCCTGGTTTGGGAAGCTGCAGCTGGTCATTGATGTGGGCTATGTTTTATAAACAGGCAGTCAAACTCTTAAAGTGTGGCTTATACTGAATTCTTATGTGATGAAATTTTATTGAAACAAAGCCAGTTTTCCTTCACTCTTGTTTTACTTGAGGTGGCCCTGTTCAGGTGAGAAGGAGAGTTTGGCTCCATGTAAAGCATTCCACTTAGAAATTCATTCAGAATAAAGTACCGCTTTACTGCTGAATAGAGCTGTTGCTGGGAGAACTGTGCACTGCAAAGAAGTGAACCGTGCTTGTTTGAGTATGAGTGTGAGCTCAAGTGGAGAGTGTTCATTTCCCCTGAGGACTTACTGCCTCCTGTTTGAGTCACTGTCTTTCCCTGTCAAGTCTTTCTACCTTGCATGACTCTGGTTGGCACATAGCGTATGTGTAAATTAACCTATCTTGGGAGTGCTTGAGAAGCTGTCTTCTCCGTTCCGCCAAAGATGGTAAGCATCGAAAGCCTCGAAGCGAAAGCCCCTCAACGGCTAATCATAGCGTGTAGTCACTTAGACCCGTCCTCGGATGTTTCATGAAGTGCCCTGTGCATAGTTTTGAGTATCATAATACAACACGAGTGGATTTATTTAAAGGTGTTGAAATAGCTGTAACTAGTATATTGCCATCAAAACTGGAAGGCTTTGGGGGAATTTCTTTCCTTCTTTCTCTGTGTAGCCTTGGCTGTCCTGGACTAACTTTGTAGACCAGGCCAGCCTCGAACTCACAGCAATCCGCCTGCCTCTGCCTACTGAGTGCTGGGATTAAAGGTGTGTGCCACCACCACCCAGCAGCTTTGGGGATTTCTTAACTGCCTTGTCTCTCCCAGACGGTGTTGTTTTTCCATGCAGATGTGTTGGGTTTTATGCCTCCCACTTAGGATTGAGTAGCTTGTCCTTTACAGAAGTGTCTTATGGGCAAGTGGTACCCATGGGCAGTGCTGAAGCTACTGTAGCTTAGTGTGTGGGCAGTACCCACTTGGCATGCGCTGATCCACTCCAGGGAGCATGTTTGGCGTCATGTTCTCTCCATGGAAGTAATGCTGTCCAGTGTGTAGTTATGACAGGAAAGAGGAGGTCACCGTAGTCATACCAGAGCTTTCCACCTCTATAAATGCTTTTGCCACCCTCAGGTACTTGTTCATAATTAAGACTATATGTGGTAGTGCACACCTATAATCCTACCACTCAGGAAGACAGAAGCAGGCAGATCGCTGTGAGTTCGAGGCCATCCTGGTCTACAAAGTGAGTCCAGGACAGCTAAGGCTACACAGAGAAACCCCGTCTCAACAACAACAACAACTAGTATATTAGAAAACATACCTGGCTAAATTACCTCAGGTAAAATTAATGTAAGCCTCTGGCGGGCAGATGGTTATGTAAACCACCCATTGAAGTTGCAGGTAAGTACTGATGTCTCTTGGTGCTGTTCCTGAAGATTGTATTTAGAGAACTCAGCACTGATTGAGTGGTGTGATTGGATTGGAGTGGATGGTAAACACGGGCTGCTCTTCTCTGTTTACTGCCTCAGCCGAGTCCTTTTACTGAGAGTCCCATGAGCTACCACTGACTGATCTAGTCATTTTTCATTCAGCAGAGAGAACCCTCCCTCCTTGATCCAGTGCATTTCAGAGCCCCAGTCTCAGAAGGCTACGATACTTTAGAGGTGGGTGACTGGAAGAATGCAGCAAGCCGGAGTGCATTAGGTGGGAAGTCCCTGTGTTTTCTGCATACTGTCTGTGTGCAGCAGGCCGGAGTGCATTAGGTAGGTGACTGGAACTATGCAGTAGTGCTTTAGGTGGGAAATCTTGTGTTTTTCTGCGTACCGCTTGTACACAGCAAGCCGGAGTGCTTTAAGTGGGTGGCTGGAAGTATACTAGCAAGCCAGAGTGTGTTAGGTGGGTGACCAGAAGTAGCCCACAGGCCAGAGTGCATTAGGTAGGAATCCCTGTGGTTTCGACATACTGTCTGTTTGCAGCAGCTGGAGTGCTTTAGGTGGTGACCGGAAGTGTTCAGCAAGCCGAAATGCGTTAGCTGGGTGACTGAAAGCATGCAGCAGGCCAGAGTGGATTAAGTAGGTGACCAGTATTAGCCACACAGAAAAGCTCTATAAATTTAAGCTAGGTTGACCTCTAATTTACTACTGAATCTTAGGATGTTTTGCTATATGTTAAAGTGTGCAAATCTAAGCAAAGAACAGTTGGGAAACTGAAAGAATAACCTGAATTTACTGGAGTCAACCAGTTCTGAGAAATGGCTGAAGAAGCCCATGTACCCCATAGTGGATGAAGCTGAGAGTCAGGGTGAGGGCTGTCCAGAACTGTTCCATCAAAGCTTAAAATCACAAGGCGCCACACGCTCAACAAAGAATTTAACTGCATGTAGTACACCATCCAATTTGCTCTAGGGGAATATAGCATATACCAGCACATAACAAAACCTTATACTGTGTGCCCCAGTTAGACTTGACTGTCAACTTGTCACAGGCTAGAATTCCCTGGGAGGGAGTTCTAGTTTTGGTATTGCCCAGATCAGATTGGCCTGCAGGCATGTATGTGAGGGACTGGCTTGGTTGTTAATTGATGGAAGAGGGTACAGCTCACTGTGGTCAGGAGTATTTCCCATGCAGGAGGTCCTGGGAGCTAGCTAAGCATGGGCCTTTGAGAAGGGCCAGCAAGCGACATTTGTTCCTCTGTGGTTTCTGCTCCGAGCTCCTGCCTTTAGTTTCCCTCAATGACAGACTGTGATCTGGAAGTGTCAGCCAAATAACCCGTCCTTCCCTAAGCTGCTTTTGTTGAGAATGTTTTATCACAGTACAGAAATGAAGCCAGAACACTATCTAACCAATAGTCTCAGGGTGACAAATGGGGGAGGTGTGACCTTTGATAGAGAATCAACAGAAAGGGGCCTCAAAAACTAAAGGATTAAAAGCAGAATATTAATGTAGTGAAAGGTGGAGGGAGGCAAAGGCAGAACCACATGGATCTTCCAGGGCTGAATGAGCAGTTTTTGAAACAGAAAACATGCAAGATAAAATTAAAAGCAAATTAGATACCATAGAAAAAGCTCAGTGAACCTGAAAGCACAGAAATGGCATCTAAAGCAAACAGCTTAAAGGAGAAAACTTTAAGAGACAGAGCCTCTGAGCTGTGGACCGTCTGGTCAAGGGTCTGACACAGAACTAGCTGACAGTGAAAGAAGGGAATAGTGACCAGAGTTTTCCAAAGTAGGTGGAAGCTAATGTTTCACTTTTTAAAGACTTACATAGTGTATATAGTGTATCGTAGGTGGTATCACTGGGAGATTTAAAAGTACAGATTTATGTAATTTTCTCTCAGCTTTATTTTTCTGTAATGTCCACTCACTGAGGAAGATATTGCAGATTGACAACTAAAAAGAAAAGAGAAATCCTGTAGCTAATAAGCAGGCGGCAAAGAGAGCATGACGGACCGAGAAGATTGAAAATGGGAAGATGGTGGCGCACTCGGTGATCTCAGCACTCCGGAGACAGAGGCAGGCGGATCTCTGTGAGTTCGAGGCCAGCCTGCTCTACAAAACGAGTCCAGGACAGCTGAGGCTACACAGAGAAACCCTGTTTTGAAAAAAAAAAAAGCAAACAAATGAGAGAGAGAGAGAGAGAGAGAGAGAGAGAGAGAGAGAGAGAGAGAGAGAGAGAGAGAGAGCGAAAGAAAGACGGCATAAGCAAAACTGAGTTTCACTGGATAAACTTTTGCACAATGCAGTTAAAAGGAAGAGATCATTATACTAATGAAACAACTGGATGATGTGCTGTTGGTAGAGATGCTTTCCTGGTTAAGGCAGGACAGGCTACAACTACGAGGATGGAGAGAGTATGCCATGCTGCTGATACAGAGGGAAGCCGGAGTGTCAGAGCAGACACCCTGCATTTCAGGATGAAGGTGCTCCTGGGGATGGAGGACATTTCATAACAACAGTGTATCTGCCAGGAAGACACAAGCCTGTGCTCAGGCAGCTATAACAAAACTTCAGAATATAAAAAGTGAAAAAGGAGAAGAATTTGGGGCTGGGCATGGTGTAGCTGAGGCAGGAGAATTGCTGTGAGTTTGAAGCCAGACTGGTATACGTAGACTTTTAAAGATGGAGAGGCGGAGAACACACCACTGTAAATGTGGTGATTACATAGTGCTAGAGCAAGACAACCCTTGAGGACGGGGCACTTGGGCTGCCTTGCCTGGGCCCAGCTGCTGTCTTTATAGTACCCCGCACAGCAGCGAAACTCAGACATGCTTTCAAGACACGTGAAACTTTTATCAAAGCTGAGTGATGAGCCTTGAGTGAAACCCCAAGTTTTAGAATTGAAATCATACGGAATTGAAACCTATACAGAATAACAGAATCAGTGACAGAAAATGGTATGACCTAGATTCTTGGAAATGAAAACACTTGTTAGTCACCTATGAGGCAGAGAAGAATTTACAAGAGAAGTGTAAAAACATACTTTGAACTTAATGAAATGAAAACACAGTGAACTGTTCTGGGTACAGCTGAAACACTGCTTAAAGAGGAGGTGCAGCCTTTGAAAGTCTTTGCTAGGAAAGAAGCCAGGAAGAGAGACACAACGAGTAGGTTCTGAATGACCTCTGCCTTTGGGAATATGGTAAGGGAAGCAAACCGTGGAAAATGGTAGGGAAATTCATTATCCAAAGCTGAGGCTTTTAAAATGGAAAAGGAGAGAATGCCAGTGTGACCATGGAAAGGCAGCCACCACTGCGCATCTCCAGGACTGAAGATGACTCTAGAGGGGGACACCATTGCAGGACACAGATACCACCTCATGTTCTGGAGTTCACCATCCTGCAAGGACAGGTACCAAACCAAACTGAGAAGCAGAAAGCCTGAATGAGATTTCAATTCACATTTAAGGTTTTTCCCACAAAGAAAACCCCAGGCTGAGACAGCTTCCCAGAGTTTTGAGGGTCCAGCATATTCTCAGCATACCCTACAGGGTCTTCATTGCCTTCCCACATATATAGACCATAGCTCTGTGAAAACGTGGAATTTTGACATGTTCAGAAATCAAATCCAATAATATGGCATTCACTATACTAAAACTCAGCAAATTAACCAAAAAAGGCAAACGGTGCCTTGATACCAGTATTTGCAAGAAAAACAGAAAACAGAATTCAGTATTTGTTCATGATAAAAAACAAGTTCTTAGAAGCGAGGAACTTCTTCATCTTGGCAAGCTGCTTTTAAGTTCCTCCTCGGCTGCTGCTCTCTGCCCAGAAAGGGTGTGTGGTGTGGCATGGCCCTCCTGCAGCTCCTGAAGCCATACTGTAAGGCTGTATGGGACCTTCCCCTCCTCCCTGTGGTGTGGGATCCAAGTAGCCCTCCATGATGCTGTCTGCCTCCGCCCTGCCCCCTCCCGCCCCCATGGCAGAGGCTGCCTCTCTCCAGATCCTGGCCCTTTCACCTTACAGCAACAGCACTTGGAAGTACCCCTGGCATAGCCGCATAGCCAAGGGAGCTCAGAGGAGGGCAGGCTTCCTCAGCCTCCTTACAGCTTTGGGATGGCCCTGTGATACAATGCCTTGCATAGCCATGTGCAGTGTGTGCTTGATGGGAGAAACATAGGTTTGGGGAACAGAGCTATTTGGACAAGTGACTCAGGAGTACCCCACAGCCAGCCCTGGGTGGAGTGGGGTGAGGTGGGGTGGGGTGGGGTGGGCTCACTGGTGCCTGTCTGGAATCTAGAAAACAATTGTACGCTTCACTAGGTCAGGGCAGCTGTATATCTGCTTGTCTTCTTAGAGTCATCGTGGTCACGATTGTAGCAATGTGCTATTTTAATGAAGCATCATCTTATGCACTAAACAAACTACATATGATTGCTGTAGTCTGGGCCGATGAACACTTGGTGTACAGTCTAAGACTCACTCACTGATTTCCTAGAACAACCAAAAGCAGTTTCAAACACTTGCATGCACTACAAATGATCAATCTTTGTTGTTTTATAAGACAGAACTGAAATTAGATGTTTATACAGTATTATTCAAATTTGATTAGGTTCAGCTATAATGCCAGCACTTAGAGGTGGTCCTCTAACCGCTGCGTCAGTGAGCTCCCAGCAAGTGGCTGCTTTTCCAGTGTGAGAAAGAAAATGACATTTTCCAAAGCTAATTCATATTATACTTGGTTTTGAAGAATAAAGGTCATTTCTAAATGACAAATTTATTATGTGCCAAGTTAGCATTTGACTGAAATAAAAATGTCGTTTTGTGGCTCTATTAAGCTCAAAGGGGACATCCGAATATTCTGTGCTGTAAGAGTGTCTACATGTACGGGACCCACAGGCTTGCTCAATTGGAGAGATAGTGTGTGCATCAAGACAGATGTAAGAATGTCCTCAGAGCTGCTTCTCTCGTCCATTTCAGCCATGTGCGTTTGTCTTTAACTTAATCAGCTGGTTGTGTGAGTGCAGACAGCTCGGTTACCAGCCAGGTTCACATATGGTGGGGCACACGCTGAAGCAGCTGAGCTGCTGAGGGTGAACTGGGAGAGGCCCCTTGGCATCACTGGCCCCCGCCACACAGTTCCAGTGCAGGAGCTGACATTTTAAAGTAACCAGAGCTACAGTTGGGAAGGAATTCAGGTCAGTACCTCAGGTTGTTTCGAATACAGATCTTCGGTTTGGGAACTGCTTTCAACCATACTGCGTTTCTTGGCCCAAGGATAAAATGCCACTGTGTAGTCTGCTGGGAGACTTGATGCAGGTGTAATGGCTGTGCTAAGCAGAGGGATACTGGACCTTTGCTGTTTAGAGTTCACTTGTATTTCTGTTACCACCCTCTCCAGTCACATTCAGGAAAGCTGCCCCAAGTTGATCTGACAGCTGTAGTTTCTGTTCTTGTCCTCCCCAGTACCTGTGTGCCCATGTGATGGCCCAGTCAGTTTCATCCGTAGCCTTCAGTGACACACTATTTATCAGAGAAAGCACGAGCATCATGGTGTTGGATCAGCATCACATCCCACCAGGTCTGGCCATTCCAGTGATACCCTGTCCTTGATGGGAAGGCCCTTGCTGTTCACATGGGCAGCCCCTGCCTCCCTCCCTCCTGTGTCTCTTGTATCGGCCTTTCTACGGTCTCTAATCTCTAGCCCAGTGCTTCTCAACCTTCCTAATGCTTCAAGCGTTGCATACAGCGTCTCACGCTGTGGTGACCCCCAACCATAAAACTATTTCCGTTGCTACTTTATAACTGTAACTTTGCTACTGTTATGAACTGTAATGTAAATATCTGTGTCTTCCAGTGATCTTAGGCGACCCCTGTGAAAGAATCATACCACCCCCAAGGGGTCATGACCCCTGCTCTAGTCCAGCATAAGTGTCTGCTGCACCACAGTGGTGAGCTTCCCACATGTGCAGCGTGTCCCTGGCAGGCTCTGGATAGGCCTTTGTGCTCAAGACAGCACATTTGCAACATTCTGCCTGCTGATTGTTAATGGGTGCATCTCTATGCCAGAAAGGACACTAGTTCTATTACCATTTTAATTAGTTAGAAATGCAATTATCTTCCTTCTTTCTTAGCTTCTTATGTTAATTTCTTCTAACACATTTCTAGTTTGTCTACTTGAGTCATGCTCGATTCCCTACCATTAAGACATTATTGGTGAGTTTGCTGCAGAGGAAGGGCAGTTCTGAACACACATCACCCACACTACGTGCTGATATGCTCAGGCAGTCTTACTGAGCTGACCTGGAAGGTTTGTAGAGTTCATTCAAAAGGAGACACATGTGAGGGAGAAGCGTTTGCCTCAGCACATGAGGCTCCTGCTATAGTCCTCAGAGCTGGCATCCTGAGGGCCATGCAGCCACTGAAGGCAGCTCCCCCGACACGCAGTGGGAGTAGAGACACTATCCTGTACTAGGGGCCTGACTGAATAGCATGAAGTGTGGTCTTGGTCCCCTGAAATAATATTCTAAGTTTGTATCTCTTCTTTAAGGGGTTTGTTTGTTTTAGATTAAAAAATAATTTGTGTGTATGTCTGTGTGGCTGTGTGAGTTTTTACGGACACCACATGTGTGCGGGTACCTGTAGCGGCTCACGCTGTTGGATCCCCTAGCACTGGAGTTGCAGGTGGTTGTAAGCTGCGTGATGTGTGTGAAGGGAACCTCTGTGAGAACAACACACGCTCTTAACTACTGAGCCATCTCTCTAGCCCCTCACTGCATCGTATTAAACATGAGACTGTGAACTACCCAGTTAGTCTTGCCAATTTCCCTTGAGTAGCCGGACTTCTGCAGTAGAGCTCTTCATTAGGTGCACATCTACTGAAAGAACTGCACAGGGTCTGAGATGGTGGCTTAGCCATTAGAATGCACACTGCACAGGCACGCACTGTGAGGACGGCACTCGGTAGAGACAGGAGGTCAGCCCCGCTGGTCTGGTGAGCTTTAGGTTCAGTGAGACACTGTTTCAAAAACAGGGTGCAAAGGGTAGAGGAAGACACTTGATGTCAGCCTGTAGGCATGTGCACAACTGAACATACACTATACCCATGTGAGTAAATACATACTGGCCACACACACAAAATAAAAATTTTAAATTTTCTAAAAAGTAATGGGTCCTATTATACTTTTAAAAATCATATATTTGATCTATCTGTCTGTCTGTCTATCTGTCTATCTCCTACCTACCTATCTGGCTATCTATCTGCAATGCCAGGATAGACTCCAGGGCTTTGTACATGATAGGCAAGTGCTCTACCACTGAGCTGCACACCCCAAACCCTAGAAAACTACAGTGGAAATAGAAACTTGCCTATTCTGATTACTTAACACACCTCTGTACCCTCTGTGGCTACAGTTCTCTGGGGAAAATGGCAGAGTGACATTGTTCTGATGCCTCAGTCTGAATAGATCCTGTCTTCATCTCGATCTATGACACTGCTCTTGTGGTGTGTTCTCCAGGGGGACTTTTGCTTTTTTTGTATCCAGGGCTGGACCTTGGCTACCCAGTTGTCCCCATTATGTCTCTAGCCTTGTGGATCAGAACACTGAAGGACAGCTTCATGGCCTTGTCATCCTTAGAGAGAGACATTAGAGGTAGCATGGTGGTAAAGTGTGAGCCCACACCGTACCTGCTGATGGGCCCTAGACTTGGTGTGGGGAATGGTACATGTGGGTGTTGGGCTAGCGTGTGTGAGCACCTGCTACAAAGAAGCCCCAGGTAAACGTCTTTTTCAGGGTGGTTATTTCTGTGCTGCTGTTCCTCAGTCATATGTAAACATTGTTAAAAAGAAAGAAAAGAGAAATTGAGTGATAGTGCGTGGATTTTCTCAACAGCTTTGGTAGCTCAGTTAAACACAGAGACCCACTTAACCAGAGAAGATGCTGAGGGAACTGGAACAGAGAAATGGCTTCCTGCACACTGAGGGTGGCTCCCAGACCACCCTCCCCGTGGAGAACACAGTCTTAGGATCTCACATCCCTTAATGAACAGCATATTTGCATGTGACCCGCGCCCAGCCCTATGCTTTAAATGACCTCTGATTGCTGGTCTACTTACATACAGGGCAGATGTCTGTTAGGTGACATTATTCAGAGGGTAGGGGCCAGGACAAGCATCTGTGTGTGTTCAGCAGTACTTTCAGTCTATGGGTGCTTGAGTCTGTGGGGGCAGAACCCGTAGACATGGGGCACAACTATATAGTCACAGCACTCAAGGGCCAGTGGGAAACATCCATTGCTTGCTCAGTGTAAGGATCTGTCCCTGTCCTGAGTGGGATGCACAGAAGCCATAGGATTATCAGGGAGCCAGTGAATGTGCTCAGGAGACAGGTCGAAGTAGAGAGGCCCTCTGTCCTGGCATGTATTCCACACTTGGCCCCCTTTCCCTTTTTCTTTTACAGGCTCTTTGAGAAGCCACACCTTCTGGCTTTTGTAATGAATACTTGATCAGCCATGATTGACTTGTATTTACTACTCTCCAGTGGCTCCTCTCAGAAGCCCGGCTCCTCTGTAAGTAGTGCAGATCCCACAGGCGAATTTCCTTCCTGAGTTCTCATGGAACATGTAACGCACAGAGTGTGCTTCTTCAGGCAGCCTCTGCTGGAGGACAGATGAGAGCGCACGGATGTCCCTCGCTGAGAAGGATGGACTATGAATTAGGAAGACTCCTAAGAGCTTAACACTTGATTATGCCAGGACATTCCAGATAGCAGGGGCATTTGCTGTTGTTAGGGGAGAGGGCTCGCAGAGCATTGCTGCTGCACCCAGACCACAGGCAGGGAGAGGGGAGGAGGCCCAGGCATCTTGGTGGCCTCACAGACTTGCCTTGTCTGAGGAAGTTGCCCATGGGTTCTGGAGAGACCTCTCTAGCTTGTCCCTCTGCCTTCACAGCAGCCAGAGTATGCATGCTCCATAGTACAGGACTGCCCCCTCTGTGTTCGGGTGAAGAGCCCCTAGGTATTGGAGTCATGCATGTTGTCATGTGCAGTCTGATAGCAGGGCCTTGTCTTGGAAGTGACTGTCCATCTGCTGTCATAAGATGGAGACTAGCACCAGTAGGACACGGCGGCGTGTGCCAGGAGTCCTGTATAATTGAAAGCTATGGTTGAAGCAGGATTGGAGCCCAGGAGTTTGAGAATAGCATGGGAACATAGCTCTGTCCTCCATTAACAACAGGAAGGACAGATCTCATGGGGGACACCGTGACCCACTGCTGTCTTAGGTTACTATTGCTATGACGAAGTACCATACCAAAGAAACTTGAGGAAGAAAGGGGTTACTTGGTTTTAATTTCCACATCATCACCAAAAGAAGTCAGGACAGGAACTTAAGTGGGGCAGGAACCTAGAGGCAGGAGCTAATGCAGAGGCCATGCTTACTGGCTTGCTCCCATGGCGTTGGCTCAGGTGGCTTCTTATAGAAAGGACCACTAGCCCAGGGATGGCACCACTCACCATGGACTGGGCTCTCTCCATCAATTCCCAATTACAAAAGTGCCTTATCCTGGATCTCATTGAGGTATTTTTGCAATCTAGATGACTAGTTTGTGTTAAGTTGACAAAGAAGTAGCCAGGAAAACTACATGCTGGAAACCTGGCAATTTCTCCTGTTGAGTAAGCTTGCAGACGTGGTGGCTGTCTTTCAGAGAGAAGAAAGCAGTGTCTTCTCAGCTTCCTGCTGGTTGCTCTCCAACTTTAGGCTGGAAAAGGTGGAACTTCAGATGAGGCACACATTACCAGGTTGTTCCTGTAGTAATGGTCAGTGCTACCACCCGACACCACCAAATAGAGGATGAGTGGCCACCGGGGAGATGGCTCAGTCTATAGAATGCTTGTCATGCAAGTCCGAGCACCCAAGTTTAATCCCAGAATCCATGTAAAAAAGCAGGGTGTGGCAGTGTGTGCCAGCACTGGGGAGACAGAGGCAGGGAGATGCCTTGGAGCTCTCTTGAGTATCTGTGTACAGAAAACTCTGGCACGTTTTAATCTTTCAGGTGAGAAGAGTGTCAGAACCCCTACTGTGCACTGCCGAGCTTTGGAGCTGACAGATCCCTTGGCAGAATGGCTTAACGTGACTACATGGTTAAAATAGATATGCAGGGGAATCAGAAAAACCTGTACCCTGGCCTGCGATTGGCAGCAAAGACGGATGCAGGTGAATGCCTGGGGTGGGCTCTTGTGAGCTGGGAAGCCATAGTCCGGATGCTTCCATCTGTAGACCCACCCCTGGAAAGCAAATCTAGGGCAGTTTTCTGACCTTCTGCATTTGACCTGGAGCAGCAGTTCTCAGCTTGTGTGTTGCAGCCCTTTTGGGAGTTGACCTGCCCTTCCACAGGGGCTGCCCAAGACCATCGAGTACCAGATATTTAGGTTCTGAGTCCTAGCTGTAGCAAAATAACAGTCCTAAGTAGCAGTGAGAACATTGTTATTGTTGGTAAACACTGTGAGGAACTGTATTAGAGGCTTGCAGTACTGGGAAGGTTAAGAACCACTGTTTGAGAGGCTTCTCCTCCCTCCCTTTAGTTCCCGAAACAAAGGAATAGTGGAAACTATACAGGAACCCTTAAAATTTTTTGAAAATCCTTAAAATTTTTTTAAAGTGAAGGGAGACAGCAATTGAAGCACATGTTATATGCAGCTTTATACTTGTCTGTAGTATGTGTAATTTGTATAAAAAAAAAAAGTCTGCTTTTTATATGTGTCTTACTTACTATGCTGCTCCGTTCCTGCTGTAGCTATGTGCAGTCAGCTGCCAGCATCAGCAATTCCCGAGATTCTCTGAGGCCCTCCTGTGCCCCCAGGCCATGCTGCGCCTCCTGCAGAGCTCTGTGTGGTTGCTACAGCCTTTGCTTCTCATTTTCTCTCTGTACCATTAACCCAGAGTGCCCATCCTGTAGGCCAGCAGGCTTTGTCACCCTGCTGCTAGTGGTGTGCTTGCATGACCTGCTTCCAAGCACGAGGCCCCTGCCACCTCTATGTGCCCATGTGCTGACCTGCACCATGCTCCGCCTTCCAGCCCTGGCTGCTGCTGTTCCCGTAGCACCCCTAGACTCTTGTACTCATACTTCTAATAACTGTAGGCGTTTTTAGAAAGAGAAACATCATTTTGAGCATTTTGCTCCTTCCAAGACAAAGACCCATCAAATGTAAACCTTTAATAACAAGGCTTGGCTCCGAGGCAGCTCATTGGGAGGGGCCTCATCTACTGATTGTCCCCAGGCAAAGAGTAAGCAGCAGTCTCCATGTCTGCCCACAAGGCAGAAGTAATAAGTGTGAACCCAAGACCTAAGTACAGAAACCCAAGTAGAGACTCACAGCGAAGTTCAGAGGCAGAAATGTTTCTGCTCCTGAGTTAGAAAGTAAGATTTCTGAATTACCAGGCACCAAGAACATCAGCCTGTTGAGAAGAACGCAGAAATGCTGTGGCTTTCAGCATCCGGAGTTTGTCATTCATGAATATATCCAACTCGGAGCCAAAAGCATTTGAAGACTTGGTTCTGAGCATGTGCTGACTGCCTTCCACAAGTGTTACAGTGCAGCCCCTCTTGCATAGGATTTAAGTTGTATAATTATCTAGAGACAGCTTATGTATGTGCAGGAGAATTAACATAGACTTGCATATACTGTACTGTTTACATCAGGGACTTACGAATTTATTGGCACCTAAACCAGGGGTTCTAGAACTCTTCTCCCATGACCCGCAGGACGACAGCCAGGTCTGTCTAAATGAAAAAGTCTGTTGCCAGGAGACACTGTTAGGGTGAACTTGGAGAAAGTGTATGCAGTCAATGTCCTGACTGATGGAGAACTGTGTGCCCGCAATATGTAAAGAGCCCCTGAAACTCAATAGAAGGAAACTAAAGAAACTAGTTGAAAAAAGAGCCAAGAGATTTGAACAGATTTTCTTGGAAACTTTAAGAAACCAGTTGAAGGAAGAGCCAAGAGATTTGAGCACATTTTCCTAAGTGGAAGGGCTGCTGAGTACCTCCAGCCATGGGCATCACACTGAAGGCACTGTTGTTGGTGTGGGTGGGGCAGCTGGAACTTTGATGGGCTACATGTGAAACGGTAGGCACAATTTAGGAAACACTTTGGAATTTTCTTATGAAGTTGAGCATCTATCTGTATCTGAGCTGTGTGGCAGCATGTGGTCTGTGGTAGAAGTCTGTGTGAGACTACTGCACATTTTACAGCTGCAAGTACATCACCCATTACTGTGTCTGTGCACCTGGCTCCCTGTTGGTACACAGAGACTTTGTTTTCCTTTCTTTGTTATTAAAATAATGTCACAAGGGGAAAGCATCACATACTGTGTCCCAGTGTACTGTTTAGTAGGCACCCAAGACAGGACTACCGGATCTCTGAAAGGTAGATGTTCCAAGGGGGTGTGGTGATCCTAGCAGCCTCTTTTCCCAACTTTAGTAGTTGCTGTGTTCAGAGTTTGTGTACCTCACATCTCCCCGCCCCCATCTCTCTCTCTGCCAAATTGACATTCTAATATCTATTTGAGGCACCGCCCCTTTCCATCTTTAGCCTGCTAGTTTCAGTGAGAATCTCTGGCTAATAGGAATCAGTTCCTTGTCTGTGACTGTTTCCAGTTGGCAATGTTTTCTTTTGTTAGCTAGTTTCCCCCTTTGTCTTCTTAAGCTTTACAAAAGGTTTGCTTTATTTGTTTTTTTAAATATACAAACATGTGCTACTGGTTCCAGTTACTTATGGGCAAGTGCTTTGTCTGGGGCCATTCACATGTCTGGTCAGCCAGATTGGCTCTTGCCAGGATAGCTGAGCGATGAGGCCTTGTCCTTATGTCCTGCAGGCTTGTGCTGAGACAGGGCCAGAAAAGAACACCTGCAGAGAAAGCCCACTCCCTATAGCCCAACCCTTGCTGGGTCTGGGGAAGGGTGTCAGCCCTCATCTCTCTGCGTATGTGAGCAGGAGCCAGGGCAGACTGGCCAGGGAGGGTAGTGACAGTCACCACAGTATGAGGGGGTGGGAGCATTGAGAGAGAAGCTGCCAGGATGCAGGCTTTGCTCCTTTTGGCTCATGTCCACTTGAGGTCTGAGCTGTGTACACCTCTCACTTGGCTGCTGGCCTCAAATTTCTGTCTGCCCACTAGGAGATTAGTGACTAAGGAGTTGACTCTTATTTTTTTTTATCGGCATGTATTCATTGTATATGATCAGGGGTTTTATTATGACATTCTTGTATGTGTGTGTGTGTTGTTTTGATCATTTCCCTCTTTTGTCTCCCTCCACCCCATTCCCACTAGTCTACTTCCTCCTTTCAAGTAGTTCCTGCCTCTACACGTTCCTCCTCATACACATGAAAGAGGGATCAGGAAAACATGCAATGTTTGCCTTTCTGAGCCAAGCTTGTTTCACTTAATGTGACAGCTCCAGCTCTACCCATTTTGTGGCACATACCATGATTTCATTTTTCTTTATGGCTCAATAGTACCCCAGCTTGTGCATGTCACAGGCTTTGATCCATTCATCTGCTGGCGGCCACCAGTGTTGGCCCCATAGCATGGCTATCGTGTCTGGTGCTGCAGTAAGCACATCTGTACAGGTGTCTCTATTGTCTGCTCCCTGGTTCCTGTGGGTGAACTGAGGTTGTACCTGGGTCACAGGGCAGATACAGCTTTAGTTTTTTTGCAGATCATACTGATTTCTATGTTGGCTGCACTGGTTTAATTCTTACTGCAGTGTGCTCTCTCCAGCATTTGTGTGTGTGTGTGTGTGTGTGTGTGTGTGTGTGTGTGTGTGTGTGTATCTGTCTGTCTGTGTGTTTCTGTGTGTGTCTGTGTGTGTGTGTCTGTGTGTGTCAGCTGTTAATCTGACAGGGTATGTTTCCCTGATAACTAAGGACATTGCACATTTCTTTATGTCTTTATTGACTAGTTACTCTGGCTTTCTTGAGCTCTGCCTATTCGTTTCATTTGGCCCTTGTTGGATTATTGGAGGCTTTTGTGTTTCAGTTCATGTTCTTTTTATCTTCTCTGTGTACACCTACCAGATGTCTGGCTGAAGATTGTCTCGAGTTCTCATTCTTTTTCTTTGCTGTACAGAAATTTCTTAAATGAGAGGTGAGCCCACTTGTCGGTTTTTGCTCTTTTTCCGAGCTGTTGAGCCTATTCAGAAAGTCCTTGCTTGCCTGTAGCCTGAAGTCTCTTCTATCAGCTTTAAAATTTCAAGTCTTATCCCCATTGTGAGTTGGTTTTTACTCAGTGTGAGGAGGAAATCTCGTTTGACTTTCTACATTTGGATGTCTGGCTTTCCCAGCACTTTGTTGAAGAGGCTTTTCTTTCTCTTATTGTATTTTTGGCACCTTTGTCAACAGTCAGGTGGCTACAGAGGTGGCCTTATTTCTGGGTTCTCTGTGGTAGTCTGTTGGTCTGTATGTCCATGTCCGTGCTGTCTTTGTCGCTATGGCTCTCAGTATAATTTGAAGTTAGTCATTATGATACCTTTGCCATTGCCTTTTCTGCTCATGGTTGCTTTGGCTATTCTGGATCTTCTGTGCTTCTGTATTAGTTCTGGGGTTTTTCTTTGAAGATTGTCTTTGGGTTTTGATGATAATTATTTGACTCTGTAGATTGTTTTTAGTAGCATAGCCATGTTGACTCTATGGATTCTGCTGATGTACAAGCACAGGGAGTCTTTCCACTTTATACTGTCCTCTTTTCCTTCCTTTCTTCAGTATCTTACGTTGTTTTGTTTTGTTTTCTTACAGAAGTCTTCCATGTTTGGTTGAGCTTACTTGTGTGTATTTTGTCTGTGTGCTCCTTTGTCCATTCATTCGTCTGTTCATTCAGAGCTGTTCCAGTGGGTTTGTTCTCCTGATCTCTTTCTCAGTGTGCTTGTAATTGGTACACTGAAAGGCTAATGATTTCTTTATGCTTCCTACTACTTCACTGAAAGTGTTCATCAGATCAAAGTGTTTTCTCATGGTCGTTAGGGTCTTCAGTGTGTAAGATCATGTCATCCCAGCCTGGGATGTTGTAACTGTTTCTTCCTCTCGCGTATTGTTCTGGCTTGCTAAGCACTGTGTGAGTCATTGGAGTTAGTAGTCAGTTAGACATCCTTGGTCCCCCTATTAATGTAGCAATGGCTCTAGGTTTGTTACACGTAGCTTTTTATTATGGTGGGGAATGCCCCTTCTTTTCCTGTTTTCTTCAAGGCTTTTATCATGAAGGGAAGGTGAATTTTGTAGAAGGTCCTCTGCGTCTTTTGAGATAATCATCTGATTTTTTAAAAAAACTACTGAATAGTGATTATAATATTTTCTGCTTTGTCCCTACCTTTCCTTTTGTTAGGTAAAAAACAAAGTGTCCATCATTCTGGGACCCATCTGACAAGGGATGGAGGGGCTGTATTTTGGAATCCCAGCTTGCTGTGTCCTGGCTTGAATGCTTGCTTGCTCTTGCACCTCTTCCTCTTGAGGGCTGTCTGCCCACACTGACTTCACCCTCCTCCAAGCCTTTCCAACTAGTTTTGTCACAGACATTGAAGAGAGTGGAGAAGAATTAGCTATGACCTAAGTACCCTATAGGCATCTATACTTTACATTGTAAGTTTAGAGTTAGTGTGGGGGTTTCATTTAAAATACTCACAGTGTGGGTTAATCCCCCCCCCCACACCATACATCTGTCAACTGTGTCCCACAGTCACTTTAGTGATCTTCTAGATAAGCACTGCCCCCAACCCCAAGTAGGTGTAGAACTCTGAGGAAGGTTGGCACTATAACAGGAGTGGCACTGCCCTGTCTTGCAGGCTTGTCGCCCATACACTCAGCAGTGTAGGCAAGGGGCTGGTTGTTAGATGTGGGTAGAATGAAAATATGTCAGCATTAGACAGACTAACTTCCAATTATGTCCTAAAATAGTTTGAAATATCAAAGAGCAAAAACTTTGTAAAAATGTGGGTGTTGAAGCTCAGCTTACGTGTTTGTTTATTTATGAGTAGTCTCTGAGAAGGAAGTCTGTGGGTGGCCAGTGCTGTGGAGTTACCCGACATTTTATTATGACAGCTTTGACCAACGTTATTGTAAAGACACTGCTAATATACCTGCTGTCCCTGATGGGAGGGCCTGTGTTCTAAGATCCCTAGTGTATGCCGAAAACAACAGACGAGTCCTGTCACATTCTTTTCCTCTAGGTGCATACCTAGAGATTGGGATGGGGCTTGAATGTAGAAGCCCGGTGTAGGTGAGTGCTCCCAGTAGTGTAGACTGTGCCCAACTGGCATGGAGCAGATGTGTCACCAAGCAGCAGCATTTTAAATCCATGAACTACTTCTATGTTTTCCATTAGATTGTGCTCATCTTGGGGGAACTGAGCCTCAGAAAGGGAAACTAGATGAGGGAGGATGGTGCAGGCATTGGTGGTCTCCTAGCAGTGCAGCCTGGGGGTAGGCACAGGAAGCTGACACTTGTTTATGCTGGCCATGTTTTTCTGGCTAGTTTAGATGAGGATTAAGGTGTTTTGTGATATATTTTGTTATGTTTGAGTGAACTAAGCAATGTTATTTGTCTTGCTTTTCTGTTTTTCTTGAGATATGACTCAGAGTTTTAAAGAATTGACCAGTAGTTGGATATGGCTTATAAAAAGTGTTTCCAGTAGGTTAGGGTTGCCTCATCTTGTTGGGCTATGCCCCAGAGAATGCTCGTCCTACTTTTTAATGCAAAGCAGTTGTGGACTAGCTTCTCCAGAAGGGCCTTCCTGTTCCAGCATTTACCAAGTGCCCAGTGGTTTCCCCAGTGACAGTGGTTCTGACTGCCTCATCTTGGTGCACTCTTAAGGAGCATGCTTGTTTAAATGTGCTCATCTTGCTATTCATTTTTCTGTCTTTAAAACAAAAACAGAAAACAGTGGGCAGCTCCACGTGGACTGGTCCCAAGCACTGTGGCAGCATAACCTTGGCCAGGCCTTAAAACCACACATAATAGGATATGTTTCCATGGCAGAGTGCGTGGGGAGGAGGCTGCCCTCTCCTCCTCTCCTCCTCTCCTTCAGCAGCACTTGCTGGCTGAGCTGAGTACTGCTCATCACGCAAAGCTTTCTGCCACTGTCACTGCTGTTCTAGGGACGACACAGTCAGTTTCATTCTTTCCTTTGATTATACTCACTGGGCTTTGTCCATCAAAGGAGAGCTGGGTGGGAAGTTGTCAGGCTCTGGCCCCTGATGGTGAAGTAAGGCAGGAGATCTGGTCTACCACCATCCACTCATGGACGCATGAGTGAGCACGCACAGTTTGGTCACTGCAGTGCTGTGAGCCTAGGTTTCCAGTTTGACATACGTGAGCATAATGACAACGTGGACCCCTGGATTCTTGCAGACATGGTGTTACATTGTGTGGTGTGTAGGCAGCTCCCAGTAGATGCTAGTTGTGTGTTCATGACAATTCTGCTATTCCAGAATCTTGTGGTTTTCGCTATGTGACCTACTTTTGTTAGGAAAAAAATAGACTTTTTATGTATTCATCTCTGAGTCATTGTTTGGTTGTATTTTGGAAACATTAAATGTTTTTCCATGTTCCTTTTTTCAATAATATTTTGCTGGCTGGCTGATAGCCTGGCATTTGTGAGAAGGAATTGGGTTGAGGTAGAGTGTGTGTCTGCTACTGAGGATGCTTAAGCCCGTAAGCCCCACATGGAGGGAAAGCTCCCAGCTCCAATGCTAATGGGGTAAAAGCTCCTCATGTGTGTATACTGTGTCTTTTACTCCTCACTGTTTTGGGCAAGTACCTCGTCCCCTGTAATGAGCTGTCCATAAGCAGCATCTTCCATGTTATCTCTCCCTGCTCCCTTGTGTTTTAAAGGTGACTCGCTAACATGTTCTGGTTCCCTCTCCTCCTTAACCTGGAAAGAGCGAGGATGACAGTTGACTTTCGGGAAGTGCTCTGAAGGCTTTCTAGAAGAAGAGATGTAGGAAGGGAAACACAGTGCCTGTCGCATGCTCTGTTCTGACAGCTGCCCCCTCAGGCTTACTCATTGGGTTGACTTCCCTCCCAGAGGTTGTTAGGACTGTGACCTCCCTCTCTTGTCTTGTCTCTCTTCAGTCACTCCACTGTGTCCCACTATGCCAAGAAACCGCTCTCACCTGGCTCTCTGTTGCAGGATGTAGAATGTTGGCCAGAGGCAGAGGGAGCCTGCAGAAAAGGCCTATGTCCCTGAGAGGTTCAGAGCCAGACAGCAGGCACACGCTTCCTAGGTTCCTGGCTTGCAGAGACCAGAGATGTTGTTTTGACTAGTGAAGTCCTTTGCAGGGCACCGTAGCTGACTACCACAGCCCTGTCATCTGGCCATAGGGATGATGAAACCTTTTCTTGGTAAAGAGCTCAGTGAAGACACAGTTACAACTGTGCTGAGTTTGGAAACACTGTTGCATAATGGGTTTTCAGCATTTAAGATATTAGGAGGGTGGCTGGAGGGACAGCTTAGAGGCCAAGAGCGCTAGTTTGTAGATGACGCAAGTTCAGTTTTCAGCGTACAACCACCTGTAACTCCAGCTCCTGGGGATCCTCTGGCCTCTGTATGTCTTCTTACACACACACACACACACATACACACACACACACACACACACACATTTTTCAAATGTAAGGGGAAAAAATACAGAACAAAGTGATAACAGAACGTAAGGGATAGCCTGGCTGTGTGACAGATAGCTCATGCCAGCTGTCAGCAGAACATCCGCACAGTCAGTGTGGAGGCTGTATTTCCAGCAGAGCCCCTGTCAGAGTACCACACTCAGGGGTTCCTTTAAGGCTATGGTCCTCCGTGTCCTGCTGTATACACACACCTGTTCTTTCAGGTGGAATAGGTAGGTAGTCGTCACAGAAAGAGACCTGGCCTCTTGATGTTTGTGATAATCTCTAACATATTGTTTATGTGAATAGGGGTTGAAATGAAGGAGCCACCCGAGAGAGTAGACATGGTCATAGGCATATGGTGGCATGGTGCCTTTTGGTGGCATTCTACCTTGGGTTGGCAGCTTGAGCAAGCTTGCTGGTGCCATACAATGTTCAATGGCTCCCTCTTCCTGGCAGCAGCTTCTCTGGGTACCGCCCCTGAGAACTTAAGGCCTACATTGGATGATGTGTTGATGGTGAAAGCCTGCTGCTGGCAAGGTCTCTGCGTAGATGAGACTTTCAGACTCCACTTGGCCTTGTGGGAAGCGGCTATTGTGAGACAATCATTTGTTCTCTGGGCGCTCTGAAGAACCCCTTGGAGTTCAGCCTGCAGCCTGCACATGATGCAGAGGGCGCTGTGCTGCTGCTAGTGGCTGGAAATGGCCAGAGTGCTCTTTGGCTGTCTTCCCATGGCTTTTAAAAGGAGCATTGTTCATCTGGTCAGCAGTGATGTGCTTTTAAAACAGTAACAGACATGGGTCTGATTACGGCTTTGGGTGCAGCTCTGAGGCAGGGCTTTTAGCACAGTTAACAAGGTCCTGGGTGAGATCCCCAGAACCACAGAAAGAGAAGTTAAGACATATACAATGATGTCTGAATGAACATATTTTGTTAAAGAAAAAAGGATATAGAAACATTTCAAACCTGTCATTTTGTTTGTAATAAGTAAAACTTGGGTGTGTCTCCCACTAACAGTATATAGGGCATGCATAGAAAAGGCTATCAGTCATGAATTCCAAAGCTGTAAAGCTGCATTGGGTCCTCATTGGCTGCCAGTTGCTTAATTGACCTTGTGAAAATAATTGATGTCTAAGCTGTGTCTCCCTGTCCTTAGACATTCTAGTTTTTACTAAGTGAGGTGTCAGTGAGAACCGGGCAGAGCTCTCCCTGTGCGGTTCAGAACGTTCTGCCATGAGTCAGCCAGTTGATTTGTCCCATATGTTCTGGTGGTGGGCTCCCCACACCCACTGTGTTACAACATGCCGAGAGCTTGGGGAGTAGACAACATTACAACACTCTAAACAATGGTCACAGATTGGGGCTAGATATCCCTATGGTTTGTGTGTGATTGTGACACAGCTTGTTCAGGGCCTGTTAACGTATTGTAAAGAGAAAGTCAATTGTGTGAGCACTGGGCCCTGGTCTACTGAGGAGGCTTTGCCTGAAGCCCTGACACAGCTGTGTGTCTTATTGCATGAATGGACATTTACTGAAGTGTGGGCTCTGTGTTTAAGAGAGAGGATTTATTAGGAGCCAAAGGTCAAAGGTCACTGCTAATCCTATTGGTAAAACCCCTTGCTATGGACTGTATAGCTTTCAACTCAAAGACCATGTGCCAGGCGTCCCCTTTGTTAGTGTGGATTCCTCTTCCATGAAATCAAGAGGAATGAAAGAAGAAGAAAGCAATCAGGCCAAGCATGGCAACTTTACAGTTCACATTTCGTACTGGATAGCCCCAAATGATGTTCAGTTGTTTATACGTTATGCTATAGTTGATTGTGAGGCATCAGAGGTTTCTTTAGGGACACTGCTTCCGTTGCTGTCTTCTGCACTTAGTCTTGAGGGCTGTGGTCTGGAAGAAGAACTGAAGTCTCTGCTGCCAGCTTCCCCCCTCTGCACCCCCCCCAACTGGGCTCTTGCCCTGTTTGAAACAGCCGAGGAAAAAGAGGGTGGCAACTTCCTGGGCTTCAAATTGTATTTTTCTTGTGGCAGAAGCTTGCTCTGCCTGGGCCCCTGTCTCTTTGGAAGGCTATGATCAAGGAAGTTTTGATGCCTTGCATTTGAGTAAATAACAGAGGTCACCAGCCAGGCCTGATGTTTCCAGCATGCCTCTGTCCTGTTTAAATAATGTGTAAATGTAAAGGGTTTGTGATATGGCTAAGTTGGTTTTGCCCGTGGAGCATGTGGCCACCGATTGTGTACCCACTTCCACTTTACCAGAACCAGAGCCATGCATGAATGAGCCAGCTCTAGCCAGTGAGTAGTCAGAAGTAGATGGCATTGGCCAGTGTTTCGCCAAGGTCTCCAACAAATGGACTACTCTTTTGCATCTTCCCTTTCTTTCTGCTTGCCACAAGGTTTACAGACTTAATAGCAAGGCTTCAGCAGCCATTTTGGGCCCCTGAGCTAACTTAGAAACTAGAAGATACAAAGTGGATGATAACAAAGGATCAACTAGAGGGGTCTGCTTTCCGACCTTATGCACGCTGTTTACTACCTTTTTGCATCCTTGAGAAAATTACTCCTCCCAATTTTTTTTCCCTTCTTTGGCTTCAAATTCAGTTAAATCAGGATGGTAAAATGTCCTTGTTGAAGAGGCTGTGTTTAGTAAAGTGGCAGTGGGAAGGTTGAAGATGTACTGAGACCCATGGAAGTTCTAATAAGGGAGCTCCCTCCCCAGCTTATAGTCAGTGCTTGCCCTGCAGGCATCAGCCTCAACTCAGTGCAGAAGACTTAAGAAGTGCTGCCAGGCATGGGTCAGGACCTCTCCAGAGCCCTCTGGTTCCCACCATCCTAGAGGGCCTAGCTGCAGTCTCTGTAGGAAATTCGTAGTGTTATCAAGTATCCAGTAGGTTAAAATCTACATTAGGGATTGTAAAGATTAAAAAGTTCTTGGTTGAGGCTGGAGAGATGGCTCAGTGGTTAAGAGTCCTTACTGCTCTAGAAGAGGATCTAGCTTGAGTTCCCAGCATGCATTTGGGCAGTTCACAATCACCTACAACTCCAGCTCTGGGGAGGGGGGGGCGGGGGTCTGGCCTTCCTTTCCAGCCTTTTCCCCAGAAGATGCTGCAGTGAATTGCTACATGATTGAACACGTTAGCCTCTGACGTGATTTGTCTAAAATTGGGCAGTTGTACCTTGGAGGTGAAGAGTCGCTTGGCTCTAGGAGTCCTTGGGGTACTTACTGCCCAAGCTAAGAACAAGTGTGTAGTCCTGCGTTTGCAAAGCAGGCTTCCTCAGTAGAGAGCAGAGCAAATCCGCATGAGGGAGAAGGTGAGTGAGTGAGTGAGTGAGTGAGTGAGTGAGTGAGTGAGTTAGCATCTTCAGCAGTATAGAGGCCTTTAGGAACAGTGAGTGGTGTAAGACAAAGCCGGTTTTCATTAGTTGCTTTCCTTTCCACTAAGTTAGAATAAGCTTAAAATTTACTCACCATCAGAGATTCTCAAAAGTTAATGAGTTGAACTTGTCATAATTTGGTAAGTTCTTCCCAGGCTAGAATAGAAGCTCAGTGGAACTGTTCTGATAGGTGGATTCCTTGTAGCCCTGCTTGTCTGCGGATGGTTGCTGGCATGGCATTGGCTTTTGCCAGTGTTGGGAGGAGGGCCTGTTCTCTCCAGACCTACCTTTCCTGAGGAATATACGAGCTTGTGCCCAAACACTCAGTGACACGACATTCCTACGTGCTTTCGGCGTTATTGATGTGTAGCTCAAGACCCTAGAGTCTTTCTTGAAGCACACAGTATCTCTGGTCCCAGCTCATTTTAGGAATTATTTCAAATCATCACATGCTCTTTCTCTCCACCTTTCAGGAGGGACGCAGAGATTACCACGAGCCATTGGGATGTCCCTGGCCAAGGAACTCATCTTCTCTGCTCGAATTCTTGATGGTCAAGAAGCCAAAGCTGTGGGCTTGATCAGCCACGTGTTAGAGCAGAACCAGGAAGGGGATGCTGCCTACAGAAAGGCACTGGACCTGGCCAGAGAGTTCCTGCCTCAGGTACCGACCAGAGCACCTGTGTCCATTTGAGATCAAGTGTGGCACCAATCTCACAAGCCAGGGTGCCATGCCCTGCCTCTTAAGGAAAGTGATTAAAATTAAGATTTGAAAGTAATCTGGGGGTTGCACTGGAGACAGACAGACAGACAGACAGACAGACAGACGCGCGCACACACACACACACGCACACACACTGTGTAACTTCCTAGCAAATTATTTTCATTTGTTTGCCAACTCAGTACTTTAATCTAAGTCATCTCCCTGGAGAGAGTGACAGGGTGGCCTGCTATGTCACATCCCAACATGCAGAACGACACTGTCTCTTCCTGAGTCAGGAGCCCACATGCACACAGACCTGTGGAGGCCAGGTCCTGACATTGGTGTCTTCCTCCATTGTTTCCACCTTATATATCAAAGCCCTGAGTTTTGTGGTTTAGCTCATCTGTCCAGTCATCATGTTTTCTGCCTAAGTGCTGGGATTACAGGCTGGCTGCCACACCAACCTGCCATTCATGTGTGTTGGTGATCTGAATTCCCAGTAAGCACCACTAGGCCCTCTTCTCAGCTGCACTCTGTTGTGTTTTAATCTGAAAGGCCATTAATTAGAAATGTAGCCTCAAGTTGACCCTTACCTCCTGTGGATAGGTGTAAGTAAGATCAAAGGACTCAGTTCTCTCTGGAGAGTATGGCTGCCTCTAGGGCAGTGACACCAGCCGGGGAAGCCTGAAGGGCATCTGGCTCTTCTCTCCGTAACCCAGGCATCCCTGAGGGGACACGTCTGTGTCAGCCCGCCATCACCACAGTCCATGCTGAAGAAGAGGTACCAAGTGCATAAGTGAGGTACAGAGCCCCCCTTGCAGCTCCAGCCTGAGGTTCTCAGCCTTCAGGCATGCCACTAGTTAGTGTGGTGCTGAGCCAGGCCAACTTTCTGTGCGCCCCTCTATTTCACTTGGAGGGACAGTAACTGAGGAGGGCTGGACATCCAAAGACATACGCCTCCTGCTGCCTTCAAGACCCAGTGTGACCAGTGACAGTCACTCCAGAGTCCAAGAGGCTCAGAAAATCAGTTTCCATCTAGCGTCTTGGTGTTATTAGTTAATCCATGGGTCTAGCGTTCAAAATATGTGAATTGTACTGAGGTATTTCTCATAGTTAGCTTTAAGTGTTAATACAAACTTGCTTCTTTATTTTGAATTTCAGGGGCCTGTTGCAATGAGAGTGGCCAAACTAGCAATTAATCAAGGGATGGAGGTGAGTGGTCCTGCAGGGGAAGCAGGCTGTGTCTTGGAATCAGGCTTAGTCTCCTGGGCTCTTTTCCTAATGCTCCAGAATGCAGCTGTTGCCTGACTGACTGACGCTGCTGGGCTTCCTTTCAGGGCCGTAGCTTTCAGGATGTCCTTCAGCCCATGTTGTCTTTGACATTGCTTTAGTTGGGGTCATCATCCAGTCCCTGGGGAAACAGACCCCTCAGCCAGATCACATGTCTATCAGTAACTCAAGGAGGGCTGCTCAGCTCCATGCTGTGTGTTGACTTTTTCCTGGATTCTCTGAGTGTGTGAGCCCAGGCTGGTCTGAGGGGGTTTGGAAGTCACACTGGAAACATGAATGCAAAGGAGAAAGGTCCTGGGCTAGGGGACCAGCAGACACCACAGATTCTCATAAACTGTGGCGGGAGAGTGAGGTGGGGAGTATGTGTGTGTGTTTGCTTGCTCTCTTTTGTTTGAGACAGAAGAGCGCCAGGCATTCTCTTTCAGGCTTCACGGTATTGCTTTAAGGCAGGGTCTTTCCTTGAACCTGGAGCTTATGGTTTCTGCCTCCATTGGCAGCCAGCAAAGCCCCAATGACCCTGCCTGTGTGCACTCCCCACCCCAGTGCTAGAGTGATAGGCATGTCAGGACCACGGCCAGCTCCTTACAGGCATGCTGGGATCCAGACTCCAGGCCTCCTGCTTGCAGAGCAAGTACTCTGAGCTGGTTGAGCCATCTCTCCAGTCTGACTTTGGTATTTGGTTAAGCTGGGCATCTGAAAAAGCTCTTTCCTCTCAGTAACAGGGTCCTTCACAGCTTTCTTGGCTGTGAGGCAGTATAGTGAGAGTGGCTTTGTCTGCAGTGGGTGCTTTCTATAAAATTACAAGTATTTGGCTTATTTCAGTGCTTTAATAATCTTAACAATATTTTCAGAAACACCTTAGATACCATGTGGCAGGCAAGTCTTCATTTAATCCTCACTTAGTGAGTACTGCAGTTAGCCGCTGGTCAGACATGCCCCTGGAGCACAAAGAGGTCACGTGGCTTTCCCAGGTTGCACAGTTCTCAGATAGTGGGGTCAGGATGTGAGTTGAGGAGCCTAGCTGCATGTCTCAAGCTGCACATAGCTCCCAGCAGCTGTGCTCTGCCGAAGAGCTCAGGGCTCAGTTATTTAGAATGGGGCTATTCAGCCTGACTTTATAGTGACTCCACTTATTCTACTAAAATGAATTATGTTTTTACCCTCAGGTTGACTTAGTAACGGGGCTAGCCATAGAAGAAGCCTGCTATGCTCAGGTATGTTACATGCTCACGTATTCAGTAGTGAGTGTGTGCACTCCCATCATCAGGGGAGGGCCCTGAGGCTGCAGGCTGCCCCGCCGTGCTACGATGGATCGGTGGCTCCCTGACTGTTCCTGGGGTTCTGAGCCTTCTCTCTTCACTGAAAAAGAAAACTGTATTGTCATGTTGATAGACAAAATGTAGAAGCCTTTGTCAAGATCTAGCACATATTCCTGACCAAAGCTGTCACTAAAGAGTGAGCAGGGCAAGCCCTGTGCCGACGAGGTCCTCACCGCTCAGGGTCACCGTCCATTCAGCATAGGGTTAGGAGCCAAGTGAATGCAGCGAGACAAGAATAAGAATTAGCAAGTGCGCACTTTGAAAAGGTAAAAATGAAACTAGTGACATAACTGTATGAGAACATTCCAGAAGATCAACAATGGGAACCCCTCGTCAGCAGTCCCGGTGAGATCACACTAACCCTGCGTGCCTGCAACAAGGGAAGCACATGGCCATTGCTTAGTAGTCAAAACACTCACTGCAGTATACGCACGCTCTAGAGAAGAAAACTAGTAAACACTGGTGGCAGAAACCAGGATCTGCACCGTTAGATGGCCGTGTTTGTGGGGACAACAACGCAGCACCATTTAGAAGTCAGTCTTGTAGGTGTGGCAGTGCTCACCTTTGATCTTAGCACTCCAGCGGCAGAGGCAGGTGTGCACTCCAGGTCAGCCAGGCCTACACGGTGAAGTGAGACCTTGCCTCACAGACAAAACATCTGAACATTTGATTCTATCAGGACAAACATCTCGGCTTGTTACTTTATGAATAAAAGATTGATTCGGAATCCAAAGATGCAGAGCAGTTAGCTCAGTGTGGCCAGACGATGAAGCTGGGAAGCCAGGAGTGTCCGGCTCCAGCGCTTTGTGATGCTGTGAAGGAGCCTGGGATCCTGGGGCTGAGTCCGGAGACCACACAGTCCAGCCACAGACAAGTCGACAAAAGGACAACCACCACTCAGTGGAGAGCAGACGGACGTGAAGGTCATGGCACAGGGCACCCGGCCATCCATGTACATGGAAACTCACAACCTTGCCCTTTGTACAAAATGTGATTCCAAGTGTGAAGCTAAGTGTGAAATGAGCAACAGTAGTGTACAGATGATATAGGAAGAAGTTCAGCCTTGCTTTTGGCAACGTGAAGCCTCCAAAAGAGAAGAGGGCTAGGTTTGATGTCATTAAAATTCACTTTTGCTCAGTAGAACACTGCTGAAAGGATGGATGGGTGAGAAGCAGATCTGATAACGGTCTCACATCCGGGACACATCAAGGACTCTTAAGTCTGCGCAGTAAGACAAGAGATCTGAATAGCCACCTTGCCACAGTAGATGAGCAAGTGGCCAACTGCCGAATGAGACTATGCTACAAATACCTGTCATTTGGAAACTGAAGTCTGCGCAGTGTGTGTTAAGTGACCAGAATTCAGAGCAGTGGGCACTGACACTCACCAGGGCTACCGGGTGTTAGTGGTTCAGTGGTCCAAGATAGGTGTCAGTTTGAGGTAAGGCTGAGTGTCCTCTGACCGTGTTGCCCAGCAGCTGCGCCCTTTGATGTTTGCCCAGATAACATAAAAACATTTGTCTACCCAAAAAAGCTGCCACCAAACTTTATTCACGATTACTAATTTAGAAACAGTCAAGATGTCCTTAATAGTTAGACCTAGTGGCACACAACAAAAATCCAAGAGAGTTCAAGGCCAGCCTGCGGTACGTTGGGACTCTGAAGGTAGCCTCAGCTGTATAGTAGACCAGCTGGTCCATCTGTGCCGTGGCATATCACACCATGATAAGGTAGGACACTTCAAGCAAGACAAGGGCGTAGAGGAACCTTGACTTCACAGTGATGGACGGAAGGACTCAGTCTGAAAGTACGGGGTACTGAGTGATTGCAGACAGTACAGTGGCATCCTGAAGAGGTGCTCCACAGGTTGGGTATGAGGATGTGAAGAACAAAGTGCTTGGGGCAGCTAAGCCATTCGATGCACACTGGTGGCAAGAGGGTGGTGCCATGCCTCTGTCAAAACCCACAGAACATACACATGCATGACACAGCAGCTGTGTGCCCTGACATAAGCTGTTGACATTGGTGCACCAGAGGGAGCACAGCAGGATCACAGGGGTCTCTGCCACATACTTAGACTTATTCAAAGGACAAATGTCTCTCGTAGTTATTGCTCAGCACACTGTTGTGTTTTAAAATTTAGAGTGTGTCATGTCTTCTCTTTTTAGACCATCTCAACAAAAGACAGACTGGAAGGTCTTCTTGCTTTTAAGGAGAAAAGACCCCCTCGCTATAAAGGAGAATAGGAGGAAAGCCCGTGATGCCCTACAGTGCTGAAAGCGTCTTTCAGATCCACCCTGTGGCTGCCACAGGGAATCTCAATGACCAAAGTGGAGAGTGCGTGCTCACTACGCCTGGAGCAGACCCATCTGTGCTCAAGCCACTGTGCGCCATGCCATATTTATTCAGACTTACAAAGCTAGCAGTGTCTGTGATCAAAACATAAAAATTAGGTGTATGTTTTTAATATTTTCCGCATATCAGGCTTTCTGTCGTTAATTTTTTAATGTGAATAATTTATATTGCACACTCTAGGGAATTATTGATTGTGTGTCTAATGTGCTGCATTAAAAAATAAAACTATTTCTGTATACCAAAAAATGTGCAGTTATACCAAATGAAGATGCTGAGTAATTAATGTACTGCAGACACATTGCACCTGAGGACCTGGGTGGATTCTGAGTAAAACCCCCAGTTTCAATAAAGTCGGTGGAGGATGTGTTGAGAATCTGCGTCTTGCCCCTTTGCTCAGCCTTTCAGAATGGATTTTGGAGTAAAGTCTCTTTGCTTATCCTGTCAAGGAACCTTGTGACATGGTTCCAGAATGGGATGAAGGGCCAGCCCATCAGGTGGCTCTGCTTGGTTTCAAGCTATGCTGTCTCCTGCAAGGATGTCCAGGGGCTGAGCCTTGCTGTGCTCACACAGCTAGGTGCTTGCTGAAGACTGCAGTGGACTTCCTGTCCTGCACCACACATGCTTCCTGCATGCAGCTACCTCCTCCCTTGCCCTCACATCCTCATCCTGAGGTTGCAGCTCTGCTATTTGGGAGCATATACATGTGATTCTTTGAATTCTTAAAAGACAGCACCAGGTCAAGTACCACCTTGTAGTGAGAATTCTGGAATTTTTGTGTCTTTTAAAACAAACAAAAACCCACAAATATTATAAGAACATGCTTTTGTTTTAATCCCAGGTATAAGGATGTGGAACTGCTTTGGATTGTCCAGAGCAGCTGACTGTGCTTTGCCTCGTGCTCTAGCAGAAGTGTAGTCTTGCCAGCTGCAGACAGTTTCTACAATCGTGTGATGTTTGGAATTCTGGGAACTTTTCAGTGGATACATAAATATGAAGACCCCCGAGAGGTGAGGTCAGTGGTGGTTGGTTGTTTAGAGAGGTTGGTAGTGGTTTGCTAGTAGCTGTGGTTAAAGAAGAAACAAATGGAAAGATCAAATGCAGGGATTTTCCTAATTCCTCTCCCCCCTCTATCCTTGTTTTTTTTCCCTATTTAGTGTTAGGAGATAAAACTGTGGGGATAAAGTTTGGGAAAAGAACCCACAAGGTAACAAAGACCAGCTGCAAGTGGTGCCCAAACGAGGGGTTTGATAAAGAGAAAAAGGGAGATTTGATTTCAAATGCCATAGAGGAAATGGCAGAGGATGAAGAAATGGATATTTTTTTTCTCAAGAGGCCAGCAAAAAAATTTTGCAACTGCTACTGCTTAGATATCCCCTGCTTTGCTCCCAGAGGGAATTTTCAGGTCATCATTGTCTTCTTCTCCTCCTCCTCCTCCTTCTCCTCTTCCTCTTCCTCACGCATTTTATTTCAAAAAAGCTTGAAAGACTGGCTAATCAGTTGTGAAAAATTGTGGATGGAAATAATGGGGCCTGAGGAAAGAAATGGCTGAAATGGGAAAATTGTTCTCTAGTTTCTGAGAGGGCTGCAGAGCAGGTGGTGCAACTGGAGAGGCTTAGGGTGGAAGCTTTAGCGAAGTGAGAAATCCCGGAAAAGAGGACAAAAAGGTTCAGAGAGAAAATAAACCGGGCCATACGGTGGTTGTGTCAGAGAAAAGCTGTAAGAATAGGAGGACAATCCAAGATTAATTTTGAGCCAACTGCACTGCCAGAATTAGAGGAGGGTCAGTCCAGGGTTACGAGATCACCATGAGCATTCCCAGTAGTTGTACAGCATATGCAGCCTGCTAAGGGTGTGGAACAAGGTTATGACAGGATAGGATGGTGTCCTATACCAATGATAGATCTGAGGCATTTTAAAGAAGCCATGACTTCATACGGGATGCACTCACCTTATGCAAAACAAGTTCTAAATAACTGGACTGCCCAAAATAGAATTATTTCCCAAGACTGGAAGAGGTTGGTAACAGCTGTACTAGAGGCTGGTACAGAGTCTCAGTTGTTAACATGGTGGAAGGAAGAAACTACAAATATTGAGCAATACAATAAGGGGCATGAATATTGTAGAAGGTCAGTTGCTAGACAAGGGGGTACTCCGGCATACAGGAACAGAATCAATTTGCTGACGCTACTGTAGAACAATGTCATTTACTGGCTTTATGTGCTTCGGAAAAAGTCGAGCCAAGGAAAAGGTCCACCTCACTTACAAAGATTATACAAGGCTCTGGAGAAGCCTTCACTGATTTTTTTTTTCTTACAAAGAGTAGTCTCAGCTGTGAACAAAGCCATATTAGAGCCTGACACAAGGCAGGTGTTCATAGAGACCGTAGCATTTGAAAATTCAAATGCTGAATATAAACATGTTATTAGACCATTAAAGGTGCGAGCAGTGCCTATGGACAAATGGATAAAGGATGTGACCAGTGTTTCTTCTAATGTATACCATGCTAGTGGGTCAATCAATAGCTAGGGTTCTTCAATATCAAAATGTTCAGGGCTTCAGTTGTGGAAAATATGGTCATTTGCAAAGAGGCAGACAAAACCAAAAGCCCCAGATCTCAAAATGCCCAGTGTGTTAATTGTGAGAAATACAGCACTAGAAAAGTGAACAGGCCATTTCTAGGGGCAATGGTTTCCCTAAATCTCAAACAGAAAGAACACCTAGGCTGTATGTGATGTGGCAAAAGCCACCATCAGGTTCAGGAATGCAGGTCCGAAAGATATTCAAGGTAGTTTCTTACTATCAGGAAGTGTCCTTGGGAGCCTGGCTTGAGGTCCCTCAGCAAAAATTACAAAGGGCTTCGGCCAGGAAATAACAAGCAAGCAGAAAAACCTCAGCTAAGTATTGTAGATCTAGTGCATGCTACTGCAGGCAGTGCTGCTCTAGACTTAGCCACAGATGAACGTCTTACTCCATCCTCCAAAACTCAAAGTTATGAAAATAACCACTGGGGCTTATTGGTTTTTTTTTTTTTTTTTTTTCCCTTGGAGGCAGTGGGGATGATCTTGGGGAGGTTGGTTGTGGCTTGCTAGTAGCCATAGTCAAAGAAGAAACAAAAGGAAAGAAATTAGATTCAGGGATTTTCCTAATGTGCCTTTCCCTCTATCCTTGTTTCTCTCCTATCTAGTGTTAGGGGGTAAAAGCAGGGGTATAAAGGTGGGAAAAAGAACCTAACTAACTAATAAAGACCCACTATACCACCCAGCCTACAGTTGCTGGCGGCCAAGGGTGGCAGCCAAGATCTTCACTGCTACCCATGAGCCAGTTGCTCCCTCACTACCTTAGCCACCGAGACTGCAGACCCACATGTATTCTCAGTAGCTCAGCTAGCCAGCTGAGGAGCATGGCTGCCCTGGGGATCCGGTCTGGTGTCCATGCTTGTTTAACAAGAAAGCTACCTCGCTCTTGATCTGCAGCTGGAAATTTTGGCTAGTGGAATAAGTGACCTTGCTTGTTTTCTTAGCTCTCCAGAGGTATCAGGGCTGTGTCCTGTCAATGGCATGCTAAAAATATTACTTATATTTTAACTGGGCTGGGAATGATGATGTTAATGGAGAGTGTGGATTTGTGGGCCAGACTGCAGTTGCTGGTTGGCCACTGTTTGATTTCCTAGCAAGCTGGAAGGCTGGATGCAAAGTTCTATAGTAACTTCAGATGGGCAGGCCGCAGGAGTAGGGTGCTGGTTCTTGGTGTTTTTTCCTTGCCTTGGTTTTCTTTTGCTGACATCCCCAAGTTCAGTGGTATTGGGCTGGCTTATACACATGGCCCTTGCTGCCCAGCATAGAGTGTCTGTGAACATCCGCACTCACATCTGTTCTCTTTGTTATATTTTCTGTGTTGAGATGCCTCATGGAGCCAAGTCTGGCTTTCATCTTGGCCATGTAGCCAAAGATGGCCTTAAACTTCTGCCTCCACCTCCAAGTGCTGGGATTGCAAGCATGCTTCACCTACTACACCTGGTGTTCTGCAGTGTTGGAGATGAGTCTCAGAGCTTCATGTATTCCAGGCAAGAATGCTACCAACCCAGCTGCAGCCCCAGTACCTGAAGCAGCTGAAACTGGTGGGTATGTCTGAGGGTATGTGTGGGCTAAAGATTACATAGTTACCCTCCAAGAGGGAAAAGCAAACAAAAGGATTTCACTTCATCTCAGCAGGAGACCAGCTGGGTCTGAGAGAATAAACCTACAGAAGACAGCGCCACCTAGTGACTGCTTGCTGGGTGTAGTGCATGCTCCTACTAGTGCTTGAGGAGCAGATCCAGGAGAGCCATGCTTTTGAGGTCAGCCTGTGCTCTCCATGACACAGCCTCTAAAGCAAATGGAAAAGTGTTAGAAAGACAGCTTAGCAGTTACGAGTGCTCGCTGTTATTTCAGAGGACTTGAGTTTGGTTCCCAGCACTAATATTACATGGCTCAGAGCTACCTCTAATTCCAGCTCCATCAGTGTCAATGCCCTCTGCTGGCCACTGTGGGCACCTGCACATGTGCACATACATATATATACACAGACTCGTAAATAATATGTATTTTTAGACAGGGTCTCACTGTGTATTCCAGCTGTTCCAAAATTCCCTGTGTAGACAAGATTGGCCCAAAGAGATTTGCCTGCCTCTAAGTGATAGGGTTAAAGGCATGTTTTATTATGTCAGTCCCATGAAGTATATATATTTATTTGAGATTATTTTGAGTGTGTGTGTGTATCTATGTGTGGTGTGTGGTGAGGGTTATATACAAGTGTCAGTGCCTGTAGAGACATTGGATCTCCCTGAAGCTAGATTTACAGGTGGTTGTGAGCCACCCGTGTGGGTGCTAGGAATTGAATTTAGCAAGAGCAACAAGTGCTCTTCACCCCTGAGCCATATATCTCCAGCACAAAGGAAATCTTTCTCCCTCACCCCCTCTCAAGAAACTCAAAGCTCCGACTTCCTGTGGTTATCTGTTTATTTCAAGGATCATCTCAGATGTTTGTTTTCTACATACATAGAACATTTTCTGCTCCCCATCAAGACTTGTCCCCTTGCTGGGTGCAGTGGTGCACACCTTTAATCCCAGCACTTGAGAGGCACAGGCAGGTGGATCACTGTGAGTTCGAGGCCAGCCTGGTCTACAAAGTGAGTCGAGGACAGCCAAGGCTAACACAGAGAGACCCTGTCTTGAAAAACAAAACAAAACAAAACAAACAAACATATACTTGTCCCCTTTGTCAAGTACAACCTGTCAGTCACAGTCATTTTCTCGGCAGCACTGGGAAGAATATTTTTCAGTGGTGGGTGTCAGTCCTTGGGTACAGTGCTTGCTTGAAGAGAATGTACCTTTCCAGTGGGCTTGTCTGGGCTGGCTGTGGCCCTGTCCCTCACTTGACCTCCATGTCCACTTGAGTGACGTGCCCTCCACTGGTTCTCATTTGGAGTCCAAAGATCCTGACAGGCTGACATTTTAAAGTAATAAGTCCATTATTTGTCTCCTGACTTAGTTAAATATTAACTGACAAATATGTCTGTGTTCATTGGGCTTTATAAAAAAACCAATTCATATTCTTTTCATAGTATATTAAAAATAACTGTGTGGTAAATGTGTCACAAATGAAAATATTTGAATATTATTAGTTGATAATTGAAAATTTAAGCACTATTTTACATTAATGAAGCAGGGCATAGGCTGCAATCAGAGGACAAAAAGGAGGGTCAATTAAACCCTTTGCTCAAATTATCTTTGCTTCAATCCCCGAAATTGCCACAGATGCCCATCCTCATCTTGCCACAGCCTCTCCCCTCCCCTGTTGGAGGACAGCACTTGAACCCCAGACAGCTGGTGGTTGATGACTATTTTCTACATTTTCAGGGCAACAGGAAAAACTGTGTACCTGACAGGGAAGATGGGGTGATCCAAAGACAGACAGTAGACAGTACACACAGATACCACGGAGGGACCACCCTGTCTCTCTGCCTCTCCCTCTCTCTTGTTTGTTCATATTTTGAGGAGGTGGGTGGGAAGTTGGCCCTTCCTTGGTAAGTGACAGATCTCTGAGGACAACTGCTCACCGGAACCAACAAGGTTGCTCTTTGTAAAATCCTAACCTAAGAATGGCGTAGGGCTGACGGAGTGGCCGAGTGGCAGCGGGCACTCAGGCACTCTTGAGTGTGCATGCAGCCCTGGGTTCAACCCTAGCACCACAAAGTACCACTGTTATAAGGGTCTGCTGACATGCTTTCAGGGAATGTTGACAGGGTAGGGTATTGTCATGGTGATGATTGAATTCGGAACCTACTCACTGCTCAGGCCCTGCGTGACCCACCGTGGCATTCCTCAAAGGACTGACAGTGTGGGCCTCCTGTGGTACCCGGAGGAGACCCACTGAACCAACAAGTCAGGGATTGGCTCCAGACCTGACAACTCAGCACTTTTGTGCTTGTTGACAGCCAGACAGCATACCCATACCAAGGCTGCAAGGCTGTGTGCCATCTACACAGCTACACAGGGACGTGCGTCCTTTGCCCTGGCTGTTCAGTCATCTTATGACTTGGAGAGATAAGGGAGGTGTGCTTATGCAATTGTGACACGGGCAGGCAGGTGCAGAGCTGACGCTCCTTGGCATGCCCCGTACATGGTTCTGGTCTAGTTTAAGGAATTGGGTCAGGAGTGGAAGCTGCTCTGGGTATCTATGTGCAGGGCCCTGATGCTCAATGACAACAGATTATGTGGAAGGGCATGTGGATGCTAATGGTTGCTTGGCCTCCCAGAGTGACCTGGTCATTACAGTTCTGGTGCCTCTGATCATCACTGGGACAAGTGTCAAAGCCTGAGACCCACACTGCTCAAGAAGGAACCCTGTCTGGGTCAGTCACCTTGGGCACTTTTCATCAAGGCTGACACCCCTCATTTCTTCACCTTGGTTATGATGGATGCTGTGCCCAGTTCTTCCCCACTCTGATTCACCCCACCTCGAGACAGGATTTTATTGTGGAGCTCTGACTGGCTTTGAACTCACAGAGATCAACTCACTTCTGCTTCTCAAATGCTGAGATTAAAGGTGTGCTTCACCACGCCCAATCCTGGGTCCAGTTATTAGTACCCTAGTTTTGGGGATGACCATGGGAGTCACTGATTTTCTGAAGATACCCAGGAACTTCAGAGTGAGCTTTGGCTCCAAAGATAGCAGCAATGAAGCCATAGGCCTACCATCTTCTTTTGTCATGGGGTCAGTAGTTGCTACTCTTTGTAGAGTCCCAGTTACAATGCACCCGTCTTTATAATTGGTTTGGCCTCACATAGCTGTGTTGATGGTACTGTTTGTAGCTTATGTTTCAGAGGAGACCAGCTGGGCAAGGAGGTGGGCTACACAACCATAGCCACTTTGGGGCCTTTTGGTGGTGGCACACACCTTTAGTCCCAGCATTTGAGAGGCAGACGTAAGCAGATCTCCAAGTTCCAGGACAGCCAAGGCTATATGGAGAAATCCTGTCTCAACACACACCCCTGCCCCAACCCCACAAAAAGAACAGAGGCTTTGTGAGCTCACACGTCACTGCACATCTGTTTCCCCGGGGACCCTGCAGGATGAACTGGGGCCTTTAGAGGCTGTGGGAGGAGTCACTGCACAGCAGCTGCCCAGTCACAGGAGTTCAGAATAGAAGGCAGCAGGAGAAGAAGCTTGGGGAAACCCTTCTACATCATCCATGAACTGGCAGGGCTGCAGGGTGAGGACTGTATAGGTAGAAGTGGGCGCCATGTCTTGTGGGGGACACCAGCCTCAGCAGGGATGAGGACTGAGGTGTGAAGCTCTGACTTTGTGGCAGCCGCTGGCCTCAGGGAAAGGGCAGGATGAGGGGTGGAGGGTAGGGAAGGGAGGTAGAGGGGAGTCAGGCCTTGAAGCGAGGAAATCGAGTATGGCCCAGGATGCGTCTGATTAAGCTCTGTGCTCTTTGGAGTAATCCATGGTGTGAAGGGTTTTAGTGTAAGAATTGGCATCATCATCATGGCCTAGATAGTCCCGGCGGATAAAGAGGATCTGAGTTCACGTCTTAGAGCCCACATTAAAAAAACAAACACAAATAAACAAACAAACTGGATATGGCGGGCATCTTCTTCAGAGAGGGGATTGGGAGTGCCATCAGGAGCCTGTATGTCTCACTGGTGTGAAAAGCCTTATGTTATTAAAACACCTTAAATTCTGTAGCTCTCTGAAGTGTTTGAAGATCATCTGCTACCTAAAGTATATCTGTATAGGCAAACACTGCTTGTTTCTAGCTATTTACTATCTGATTGACGTTGAAAACATCTACAGGAGCCTAAATAAACCTTATTTCTATAACTGACTAAACCAGTACCTAACAAGACTACAAGTTTGATTGTTTTTTTTTTTATTAATTTATTCTTGTTACATCTCAATGGTTATCCCATCCCTTGTATCCTCCCATTCTTCCCTTCCTCCCATTTTCCCCTTATTCCCCTCCCCTATGACTGTTCCTGAGAGGGATTACCTCCCCCTGTATATGCTCATAGGGTATCAAGTCTCTTCTTGGTGACCTGCTGTCCTTCCTCTAAGTGCCACCAGGTCTCCCCCTCCAGGGGACATGGTCAAATGTGAGGCACCAGAGTACGTGAGAAAGTCATATCCCACTCTCCACTCAAGTGTGGAGACTGTTCTGACCATTGGCTAGATCTGGGTAGGGGTGTAAAGTTTACCGCCTGTCTTGTCCTTGGCTGGTGCCTTAGTTTGAGCAGGACCCCTTGGCCAAAATCTGCCTATCATAACGTTCTACTTGTAGGTTTCTAGGACCTACTGGATCCTTCTACAATGCTATTCTCACATGATTCTCTCATCTAGAGTCCCAATAGGATGTCCTCCCCTCTGTCCCAGTTTCCTGGTAAGGGAAGGCTTTCGTGGGACATGCCCCTTGGGCTAGTATGCAGATATAAGTGAGTATATACCATTTGAGTCTTTCTGCTTCTGGGTTAACTCACTCATTATGATCATTTCTAGCTCAATCCATTTATCCACAAATTTCGGGAATTCCTTGTTTTTAATAGCTGAGTAGTATTCCATAGTGTATATGTACCACAGTTTCTTTATCCATTCTTCTACTGAGGGACATTTAGGCTGTTTCCATGATCTGGTTATTATGAATAAGGCTGCTATGAACATGGTTGAGCAAATTTTCTTGTTGTGTGCTGGAGCATCTTCTGGGTATATTCCAAGGAGTGGAATAGCTGGGTCTTGAGGAAGCCCTATTCCCAGTTTTCTGAGATAGCACCAGATAGATTTCCAAAGTGGCTGTACTAGTTTGCATTCCCACCAGCAATGAAGGAGTGTTCCTCTCTCTCCACATCCTCTCCAGCATGTGGTGTCACTTGAATTTTTGATCTTAGCCATTCTGATGGGTGTAAGATGGAATCTCAGAATTGTTTTGATTTACATTTCCCTGATGACTAAGGAGGTTGAACATTTCTTTAAGTGTTTCTCAGCCATTTGATATTCCTCTGCTGAGAATTCTCTGTTTAGTTCCAAGCCCCATTTCTCAATTGGGTTATTTGGTTTGGTGGTGTTTAATTTCTTGAGTTCTTTATATATTTTGGATATTAGACCTTTGTCAGATGTAGGGTTGGTGAAGATCATTTCCCAGTCTGTAGGATGTCGCTTTGTTCTCTTGATAGTGTCTCCAGCCTTACAGAAGCTTCTCAGCCTCATGAGGTCCCATTTATTAATTGTTGACATTAAGGCCTGGGCTGTTGGTGTTCTGTTCAGGAAGTTGTCTCCTGTGCCAATATGTTCCAGGCTCTTCCCCACTTTTTCTTCTAAGTGACTTAGTGTCTCTGGTTTTATGTTGAGGTCTTTAATACATTTGGATTTGAGTTTTGTGCAAGGTGACAAAAATGGGTCCAGTTGCATTGTTTTACACATAGACATCCAGTTAGACCAGCACCATTTGTTGAAGATGCTATCCTTTTTCCATTGAATGGATTTGGCTTCTTTGTCAAAAATCAAGTGACCATATGTGTGTGGATTTATATCTGGGTCTTCAATTTGATTCCACTGATCGAAGTTTGATTGTTTGATTGTTATAGGTGAATAACTACTAACTTGCATTTCTTAATTACCCTAAACAATTTGTAACAGTAGCTTTCAAGGACTAGAACATTACAGTACATTTTTAAACAGTATGTTGTAACAAAAAGAATCTCCCCCCCCCCCCCCAGACAGGGTTTCTCTGTGCAGCCTTAGCTGTCCTGGACTCACTTTGTCAAACAGGCTAGCCTTGAATGCACAAAGATCTGTCTGCCTTTGCTTCCCTGAGTACTGGGATTACAGGCATGCACCACCACTCCCGGCTACAAAAATAATCTTAAATTTGTAACAATATACAAAAATCAATACCAATGTAAAATATTTGATACTAGTAGTTTCTTTTTTAGCTTAAAAGTAGGTTCGTTTATCTACCCTTTTGTCCCATCATTCCTGTATCTCCCCTTTTTTCTTTTTATCCCTTCTGCCCCTTTTTCCCCCTAACACTAGATAAGAGAGAAAGAAGGATATAGGAAAGAAAAAGAGAGAAAGAAAGAGATCAAAGAATCTAACCTCCTTTACTGTGTTTCCTCTCTGACCAAGACCATTAACTTATAACCAACCCCCTTCATGATGACAAACATTCGTCACCCATCGAATGACTAAAAACCACACACACCACCTCTCTGGAGTCAGCGTGCTGTTCTCTTAAAGTTGCTTCCTGCTTCCTGGGGCCAACCTCATCTTTTGGGAAGCAAATTGTGATATTGGCCAAGTCCTAGGAGAGCTAGCTGTAACATTTGTTGTCTAGTCTCTGTGGGATAAGGAAGTGTAGGTCTTAGCTGAAGTCTGATTCAAGCAGTCTGTGAGGCTGGACCATCTTAGCTAGCCATTTTGAACTTGTTGTGGATGAAGATTTTTGGGGAAACAGCAACTAACACAGTCCGTGAGGCTGGATCACCTGGGATACTTGTCCTGTCTTCATTGGTGTGTCTGGTCATTTTGCCCTGAAACAAAAACTTTTAAAGGTAATATACATCTCTGCATTAACAATGTAAGGAATGTGCAGGGTGTGTAAATCTGTTAAAGATGATTCTCTACTCTGTTTGCACAGGTAAAAAGCGTCAAACCTTGTAAGTCCACTTGGACTGTGTAACTAAGCTGTAATATAAACTCCCATCCATGCCATATGAAAGGACTCCTTAGAACTCTGTATCCAACAAGGTATATTGGCTGCTCTGAGACATTCATGTCTCAGCCAGTCTCAGAGCTGTTCCCATGTAGAGGGATCAGCAATCATGTCAGCTGCTTTCTTGTTCTTGGTTTCTTTCTTCATGTCTGCAGCCAAGGTTTTCCCCTGGTCATATATAATCTTTATTAATTTTGAAGGAATCCACAGCTTTTTACTTCCTGTTGTAAAAGGTACAACCATTCCCCCAACACAACACATTTCCTGACATCCATTCTGAAGTTAGCACATCCTTATAATTTATGGACCAGTTTATTTGAGCAGTCCTTTGTGAAACCAGTGTTTTTAAGCAGCTGTGCTACCTGCCTAGTTGACATTTATAACATTTAAAGTCAATAAAGCATTATTTAATCTATCTCTGGGAGATTTCATAAACCCCCTCTGTTTAATAAGTATTTATTTACTTTAAAGTCTTGTTAGATCTCTCACAATTGCTTGTACTGTAGGATTGTAAGGTATAACAGTAACATGTTTTATGCCATGATGTCTAAAAAATTTTTGCATTTTCCTGGATACATGTGCTAGAGTATCATCAGCTTCAGTCTGCAAAGGCATCTAAGTTCTAATGAATGTGCATAGAATCAGTCTTTTCAGAACTCAAGGCAAAAGTCCATTGAAATCTTGAATATGTATCAGTTGTACGCCATATTAGCCATTGTAGTTGAAGGCCACATTTTAATATGGCTGACAGTAAATCTCTCCAACCTTTTGGAATGATACGGTTTTGTGTGGCCCAGTTATTGTTTTACATAAATTCAATACATGCCATAAGACATCATTGCTTCTTTAAATCTCCTTAAGTCCAGTGCCTCTTTACATTGCCATCCAAATTCCTCAAGCCTTTATGGATTTCTCTTGTCTGGAACTACCTTTATTGCTGTTGCTGTAGGCCTTAGATTGTATTCTTCTGAAGATTATTTATTCTAACTTAAAGAATCCTCTAATCTCTGTTCTAATCTAGTAATCGATTCCGCAGTCTTTTCCTTACCTAAGTCTGCTTTATTCTGATTTTTTTCTTAAAGAGAATATACGAAATTGTAATCATTATTGAATTATAAAAATAACAGTAATGATGATAATCAGAACAAAATTATACAGGACCCAAGTGCCCTCTGCCATTGCATTCTCCATATTTTTTTCCAATTTCTCTAACTCCTTTCTTTGCAGACTTCACTTTACTATTTTTAAATTAACTGTTCCTTTCTATGACTCGTTTCCCAGTTTCTTTTCCTTCTTCAGCACTTAAGCCCATTCAAACATACTGCACCTGATCAGAGGTTTTTCTCAGTCTGGATCTCTAGGAAGGTGTTCCTTCTGCAGTTTAGCATGTGGTGACTGGAGACTGGCTTTGCCCCATCAGGTCAGTCCAGCAGTCTATACCATTGGTTCCACCTTTTGACAGCCCTGGAGGTAGCCATTGTTGGCTAGCCCATGCCAAATCTCTCTGACCCACCACACTTCTGCAAGGCTTTTACCTGTGGGCACTGGCAGCAATGCCAGGCGGGCATCAGGCATCACGGATGCAGCAGACTAGGTCTGCAGTGGGCCCAGATTGGTTTGCAGTTTCTGCCCACTGCATCTGTAGCTGCTGGCCCGAGAAATCCCATCTCTGGGAAGTGTTTCCCACAGGCTGCAGCACATGGGTAGGCGGCTTCTGTATTCCAAAGGTGGTAGTTGAGGGGCGGGGCTGAAGGCACCAGTGGTCAGTTGGAACATTGATGAACAGGTCTGAGCCACTGTGATGCTCAGTCTCCTGTGCACTGAGGCTCTGCTCTGCTCACTCTTAAAGGGACCAAACCTTTTGCCTAGATAGGGCACTGTTTCAGGAAGTGTTTATTCTCTGCCTTCTGTCGGGAACTTTTCTCAGGCCCTGCGCTTGGATTTCTGCCTACCACAATGGTTGGTAATTATCACCAGACTGTCTTGACCCATCAGATCCCAAATACTGACACAGAGACCTCTTATTTTTTATTATAAGCCAGGCCTTAGCTGGCTAATTCCCAACTAGCTCATATAACTTAGTTAACACATTTACTGTAGCCATATTTGCCATGTGGCCCATTATCTTTCCTCAGTTCCAATAAGTCCCACTTCCTCCATGTCTGGCTGGTGAACCTCTGCCTCTCAATTCTTCCCACAGTTCCTGTCTCTGCCCAGAAGGCCTGCCATTCCTCTCCTGCCTAGCTACAGGCTGTCAGCTCTTTATTAAACCGATCAGAAGGTGATGGAGGTGTGCTTACAAAACACACTAAGACAGGTAATGCTCCATAAAAATTACAATACCGAAGTCAGACAGGACTCAGCTCCCTGCTGGTACAGAAGTCAGCATCTGAGTCATACAAAGACAACCTTTACACAGTGCACAAGAGATTACCCCAACACTCATCAGACACTGGCTTTCCTGTGGCTGCTCTGCTGTTTCCTTTGTCTGGTGGGCCACCTGAACAGGAGCCCGGCTAGGCTGAGAGCAGTCAGGTCTCCTGGCTAGGCCTCCATCCACTCTTGAAACTTGCTGTCGCGATGCCTTCAAATGCTCCAGCCTCTAAACTTTAATGTTCAAAGCATCTAGAATGCTTCATGGCTCTCCATACAACCGTGGGAGCCATTTTATAGCACGCACTCAGACCTCCCACAAAACAAAAACAAAAACAAACAACAACAACAGCCCATTGTCATTAGGTGACAGCTGAGGACAGAAGATGCCTGGTGGTGGGGTTCACCAAGAAGGTTCTAGAGACATTTGAAAGTTGGCAGCTGTACCCCCTTGACCTTTACAAAAGTAATGAATCCCTTTCACTTTCAGCTTCGGAACTGGTTGAATGAATCTTTCTTTCGTGCAGTCTGGAGAAAGTAAAGTGTTTGGGCAAGCAAGATAAGGTCAGTTCTGAGCAGCCTCCCCCCTACTGGGTGATATTTCTTTTTAAGTTGTCTACTAGACAACTAGAAAGGCTTTTTATGAAGCCTTTCATTCAAATGCATCAAAACGTGACTACAAGATTTGTGTGACATATCATGAAAGGCAGGCAAAGACAGTGATGTTTAACTTGACAGGAGGGAGTTCTGACAGTGAAAGGCTATTACGTAGTGCTATCTTCTTGTTTGAGGCTCAGGATCATATGTGGCTTGTGCTGGCCTTGAAGTTACTATGCGGTGGAGGATAACTTTGAACATCTGACCCTTCTGCCTCCTTCTCCGCAGTGCTGGAGTTGCAACCTTTCACCACCACATTTAGTTTATAAGGTGCTGGGCCTCAAAGCCAGGATTGTGTGTATACAAGGCAAGGCGAGGCAAGCACTCCACCAACTAAGCCTTACCCTGGCCCCAGCTTATTTATTTTTAGCATCCCACAGTGACTGTTTGACTTGCTCAAAACATGGAATTACTTGATTTGTATCTAGTCTTTGTGGAACTGTCTTCTGTGTGACCTGAGATTGTTAATCTGCTCTTGAGAAATCAGGTGCCCTGTGTCTGTCCTGGCCCATCAGTGATGCCAGTGTTCCCAAGAGCAGTTGTGATGTGACAGCACATACTCTCTGGGTTCACATCACTCTCCATGACCTATGGTTTCTGTATGTCCGTGTAAACATCCTTTATACAGACAAATGTGTCTCCTGAATTTCCTGGAAAAAAATTGAACATCTTTAGAACTTCAGATTGTGTTTGAAATTGTCCAGGCATAGGGTTGAGGTGCTAAGAAAGAAAAATAAAAGGCAGATCTTGGCCCTACTCTAACCTTGCGTCTCCAGCTTCATGTCTACTGATGATGGAGGATGGGTGCCACATGTGTGCACAGCTCAGCATGTCGGCTCCCCAGACCTAGTACAGGGTACCCAGGGCGGAGCCTCTGGACTTCAATCCTCCACATGTACCCACACTTCACTCCTACTTGCCATACCCTGGGATCATGGTGGAGGAAAAACCCATCTCAGTTGAGGGTCCATTTTTGGTATAACTCACGTGACAAAAGTCACCACCTAAGTGTACAATCCAGTGTTTGTTTTAAGTGGATTCAGAGTTGGACAACTGTGTCATGACCCAATTCCAGGACGTTTTCTTTTGTACTGCACACAGGCTCTGGCTAAGACTCCAAATACTATATTGAGTAAGAGCAGAGAAAGTGGGGTATACTTGCATCACTCCTGATTTCAAAAGAATGCCCCAGTTGCCTTGATGTTCAAGTTATAACAGACCGAACCCTTCAACTGTGAGCCAGAAAACCTTTTTCTCCCTGTAGCTGCTTTTATCACAGTGACAGGGAAAGGAACAAAAATAGCTCATAAAATAATAGTAAGAATTATAAATCTTCTGAACAGCCAAGGAAGCATTGCCAGGCAAAGAGACAGACAGCAGAACGGAGGACACCTTCACCTGCTGTACCCCTGATGGATCAATATATAGAGCCTAAAAAGAATCAAGTAATCTCACCAATAAAGGCCAATTGAAATGAGAAGGCACTTCTCAAAAAACAGAATATAACTGGCCGGTAAATACCTGGAAAAAATGTTCAACATTCACAGTCCTTGAAATGCAAAGCCCAAACCACAGCGAGACTCCATCTCAGCCTGTGATGACATCCTTAAACAATTGCTGGTGGGATGTGGGGAGAAGGGGAACTCTTATATACTGCTGGTGAGAATGCAGATGAGTCTAGCCACTGTGGAAATTGGTATGGAAGGTCATAAAAAAAAAACCCTACAATTAGAGCTACCTTATGATCTAACAGTATCATGCCTAGATAAGTCCATGTGCAACAGAGCTGCCTGCACATCCATATTCACTGCAGCTCTGTTCACAGCAGCCGCATTACAGAGTCAGCTTAGGTGTCTACCAACAGAGGAAAGGATGCAGAAAGTGCAACATATGTTTGTGTGTGTGTGTCTGTGTGTGTGTGTGCTGTTTACACACAACAAAAGGAAATCTGCAAAACAGTGGATTAAATAGGAGATCACTGTACTAAACAAGGCAGATTCAGAAAGACAAATATCTCATGTTTCCTTCATATACTTCAAGGTTTACTCTCTCTCTCTCTCTCTCTCTCTCTCTCTCTCTCTCTCTCTCTCTC
>OU015746.1:82380459-82402545 GCA_907169655.1 Acomys percivali | reverse complement strand
AAGAAAGAAAGAAAGAAAGAAAGAAAGAAAGAAAGAAAGAAAGAAAGGAAGGAAGGAAGGAAAAGCTTAGTTGTGGTCAAAGAATGGGGTTTGCTGTGGTTTTTGTTTTTGTTTTTGTTTTTCTTCAGTGATTGACGATGACGGGCACAGTGTTCACCCAAGAGCTCTGCCTCATTGTAAGTTTGGATGGCTGTAAAGTGTGTGCCGTTATGTGGCCCCAGTGTCTAAACACATGGTCAGCAACAAAGCAAACTGAACAAAAGTAGAGCGTTGGTCAGTGAAAACCAAAACTGTTTACTGAAATCTCAGTCTTCGTTATTTTTTGGAAGCAGTGCTTCTGGGCTGCTGAGTTCATACTGCATCCTTGGTGGTTTAGATCACGGCAGGGCCAGGCCTTCAGGTGAGCCGATCAGACTGTGGGCAGGTGCCCAGTCAGGCTTAGGATGTGAGAACATCCAAGGGTCCTTTCTGCAAAAGAAACAGGCATGAGAAAAGAAGGGGAGAAGAGGGGAGGGAAAGGAGGAGGGAGGGAGGGAGGGAGAGGAGAAGGAGAAAGGAAAGGTAGAAAGGGAAAAGCAGGAAGGCAGGTGAAAGGAGGGAGAGGTTTGGTGAGGTTTGATGGTCCCTTTTTGCTGATGTGTCAGAGAACTAGGTGTCTTCCCATTTTTTTCTAGAACGCACCCTTGGTCCTTGGCTCTGAAGACTTTTCAGGCAGATGTGTCATGGAGAGCGAGGTCTGTAGAGGCCCCGAGCACCGCCCCCCCCCCCCACTGCTCACACACACATTGTGTATTGTTGGTGCTAATTACTGGTCCACTCCAACGGAGCGGGAGGCCGAGTTGATGCTGCACTAACAGTTTATGCCCGAACAGCTCCCAGTGCATGTAATAATTACAGCATATTTGTCTTCAGTATTTCGCAAGCGTTCTTTCTGGATAATACTGGCAGAATTAAGTAACAGCTTCTCGCCAGCGTGGTTGCTCAACAGCATCAAACAGGGACTGATGGAGGGCTATGACGCGCGTACACACAGCCCGGGCTCTCCCCCATCCCCCGACCTTTTGCTTTTCTTACGTATAAAATAAGCTATTGTTAGCCTCTGCCTATTGTTCCCATCACAGATGCCAGGAAATACTTCAGCAAAACATTTTGCTTTGGAGTAGTTAAAGAACAACCTTTACCGTGGTTAGGAGTAACACAGACAAGCAAGCCTCCAGACTGCCGGCAACCAGGGACTTCAAAGTCTTCCTTTGGGAACTGTGTGGGAACTGACATTTCTGCTTCTCTGTTTGCATCCAACTTTTACTATTGGCAACGTGTGCTTGCTGGGGGTGGGGTGGGTGGGAGGGGGGCGCAGGGCACGATTGTGGTTCTGTCTTGGAAAAGGTCAGCTGGAGACACAACACTGGCTGCATTGTGCAGCCTTGCACTCTGATCCCGGACACGTGCGCACAGGAGCCTGTTATGCAATACAGCCCACAGCCGCAAAGGCCATTTGCACAAGTTTCTCCTTCCTCAAGTTTACTGCCTCCTGAGATCATTAACTCGTGACATAATTCTCACCCACAAACACAGGCCGCTCAGACAGAGCAGAAATTCCAAAATAAAGCACTTCAGAAATAGCTAAGAATTTTTTTTTTTTTTTTTTTTTTTTGGACATTTTGCCCTTCCTGCACGATTCACAACAGTTTTTAAAGCCACCGAGTGAAACAGAGAAGTCTAGCCGGGATTTTCGTTTTTAAGCGTGGGAGTGTTGTGTGAGAAAGTTCCTGTGGGAACTCTCTCTTCTGCAGTGTTTTGATTTTACCTTTCTGTGTTCTAGTTTGCCGTTGAACACCAGGTCTACCTCTGTCTCCTGAGCGAGAGACTAATGTGCAATAGCTTTGATGAATGTTTTCAGAGCCACAAGGCTCAGCCTGTCATGTTTCCACATACAGTGGAAAATTACTGTGGTGGCTGTTACTGAGTCCATGGGACCAAAACAAGTTAAGTAAATGCCACACTGTGACAGGTTTTTAATCTTATCAAGGGAGTTTGGTCTGACGCGTTGATGTGTCAGGATTCCTTGTTGGGAATGGCACAAGTTCAAACAAAGTGGACTGGATCAAAGAAAATGTCACTTGACCTGCAACCCTCAGCAGGAAAGGACAGGATCATGCGGACAGTGGAACCAGGCTCTCAGGACTGGAGGGATATCCTGTGTTTTCTGTCATGCCTAGTGTCCAGTGTATGGCTTTACTCTCTGGTCCATTTTAATATAACAGCAGATCCCAGCTCACTGGAGATCGGATCCCAGGTCCCCAGGCATGTAAGCACTTTATCAACCGAGCGATCTCCACAGCCCCGCCACCTACCTCAGTTTTGTCTGTGCAGTCCTAGGGATGGCCTTGGCTTCCAGCAGATCCTTGGAAGCCTCTGTGGCACCTGCCTGAGGGGGATGGGAAGGAGAGGGGCTGGGAGTGTGAAGAACCTCCGCCAGCTAAGAGTTTTAGCCACTGCTGGAGAAGCCTCAGAGATAGAACCCTATGGAGGTGTCAACCCCCGAGTTAGAACGTTGGTGGGTAGGGATGTGCACAGACATGATTTAAATAGACTGGCTGCAGAGGCAGAGTACCTAGACCCAGCACCTGCACTCCAGCTCTTTCTACTCCTCCTCTGCCTGACACTTCAGCTTCCCTACTGGAGAGGAATGTTCCTGCCGGCTCCCACCCTCCCCACCAGGCAGGTAATGACCTCTCTGGAGATACCCGAAAAGGACATGCACGTTGGCCAGGCGCTACGTGCTGTCCCGGGTAGCCCTAGTTAGGCCTCTGCCCTAGGTCAGGAGGACAGTGTGGGAGACACCCATTATCCTTAGCTGTGGTTCTGTCAGCTATCCAGTGGAGTTTGGCTGGGCCAGACTAGGCTTCTGGATCTCTGAGTGATGGGTGTGTTTCTCTGTTTACCTCTGCACTCAGTGTGTCCAAATCCTCCAGTGGGCAGCTTGTGAACTCAAGAAAGCACCGAACCGTTGTCTGGTATCCTCCCTGTGGCTAACTCCCTGACACACACCTCACTGTCTCCCAATGTTTCAAGAGCTGTTGAGTTTGTAAAGTTCTGATTCCCCCGGATATTGGCCATTTTATGTGCATTTTCCTACACCAGTGGTAGTTATTATTCTCAGTATGAGCTCTTTGGGGCAAATGGGAGCCTGGGTTTTAAGGCTTGGAGAGAAGTTCTGGGAACTTTCTGGGGCAAGATGATCTGACCCCACAAGTGAACTTCTGCTAGTACCATGTCCTGTTTCCTAAACAAGCGTCGGAGGAAGAGAATCCATGGCTCCCTTTCTTCTGAACAGTATGCATATTCTAAAGCTATATGAGGTAGGAACGTGGTGGCGCACACCTTTAATCTCAGCACTTGGGAGGCAGAGGCAGGCGGATCTCTTGAGTTTGAGGCCAGCCTGGTCTACAGAGTGAGTCCAGGACAGCCAAGGTTACACAGAGAAACCTTGCCTTGAAAAACAAAACAAAACAACAAAATAAGTAGGAAGTGCCCACCTCCCCTATCCAGAGGCCCTGCCCTCAGTGTTTTGCTTCTAAGAACAGGCTTGTAGTAATCTGATTAGTTCTTCGACTTGCTTGCTCCCTCGCTGGGCAGGTTGGATAGGGTTTGCAGGTGGAGAAGTGGCCCTGAAGTTCAGAAGGCCCTGGCTGCTCCCTACCTCCTCCAGAGCCTCTGCACACTTACCTAGGGCTCCCACCTGCCTGGGCCTGACTTTCACATGCTGGCCCCACTAAGAGCCATTAACGTGGTAACACATTGACTTTTGAACCACCTTCTAGAGAGCCGCATTCCAGATCCTCATAGCTGAGATGTTTGGCTGTAGAGTAAGAACAGTAAATCCCCTTAGCTGAGGCTGCCTATGTGCGCCCCTGGTAGCTGAGGCTACCTATGAACAGCCTGCTTGGAAAGGCCAGTGATGCATGTTCTGCTGCTTTCAGAAACACATGCCCATGAGAAGTCACGTGCTCTTGGCAAAGGCCAGCTCTACTGAGGGCCACAAAACCCTCATACTTTCACTTGAAAATGATTCTTGTCCTGGCTTTCCCCAAGAAGGGATCGTGTGTGTGTGTGTGTGTGTGTGTGTGTGTGTTATATGCACTTACACATCTATAGTGTATGTTTAAAGTTGTGTGTGTGAAATGATGTGACACAATAGGTATATGAATGCTCGTGTGTGTGCATGTGTATGGTGTGTATACATGATGTGTTGTGTGTTTTGAGTGGTGTATGTATCTGTGTGCACATGTTTGCATATGGATATTTGGAATGTGTGGAATGTATGGCATGTGTGCAAGTGTGTGCTGATACATATGTGAACTATCTATTGCGAATGTACATAGTTTTCTTTCATTATCATTTAGGAAAACAGGGCAAACCTAACACCTAGAGGCTCCAACTTGGCGGTTCCTTGCTCAAGGGATCTTGTGACCTCCTGACACACAGGAGGGGTCTGCTGAGGTGGCCCTGGGGCCACTGGCTGTGCAGTGGCAAGGGTTTCCAGGGTTTTGAGACACTCCTACGATGGGTTGGGTTTATTGTCGGTGCTATAAAACCTTAAGCGCCCATCGGCAGCAGTTTAGTATTCAATCTTGTGTGTGCTAACTTTCCAGTGCGCAGGAGAAACATGACATTGCAGACGCAGGTTACTCAAGAGGATGGACAGAGCTAAGTTTAGTGGAGGCTAAAAATGACCTGGACCTGTGGCCAGATGGGTAGGCCTGCCAGGCACCAAGAGCTCCGATCCCTTACCCTGCCCTCCTATCCCATGCTACCTGCCCCGAGGCTGAAGAGCCCTGCCTCTAAGGGGGAACAGTATGATTTTTCTACTGTTACTCATATGTCAGACTGCGGCCCTCCTGCTGTGTTTCAGGCCCTGCTGCCTTTCCAGAGAAGAGCATGAGTCACCACAGAGGCCAGAGGGAGGGAAGGAGGGAGGGAGGGGCCCCCTTGGTCACCGGAAAACTCGAGCAGAGCAAGGGCCTTTTTATAGCTTTCTGAGTAGGCTTTCTTTTCCATGGGTTAATTTTTTATCTGAACAACCCAGATAAGGTTGGATGGCCTTTTTACAAGAAAACTATTTAAATACAAGGGATTGTTTGAACAGCTTTTTAAAAGGCCAAGGGCATGTGCACGTGTGTGTGTGTGTGTTTCAGTTTATAAATGGCATATATTGATAGCTAATGGCAATTTTCAATGCTGTGTCTTAGTGCATCCTTCAACACTAATTTTTGGAGCACCTGAACACCTTCTTGTTCTTGTCCCAAGGGACTGATGCCTTGTGAAGGTCAGGTACGCTGGCTAGCGCAGAGCCTTTGAGACCCTGCCCTGTGCTCCAAACAGATGGTGATTTTTAAACCGAATGCTATTCTGGTGTACTGACTTAGGAAAATTATCTTAAAATAGACTTGAATGAGCAGAGGCTGCAAAAATAAGCTGTCAGCTTCTTTTTTACTCCTGGGGTGGGGGGCGGGGGAAACAAAGCTGTCAGCGATTTCCACACGTTGAGGAATCTGTGTACTTTCTTATTTTAGAGAAAGCTTTTTTTAGTGGGACTGTAATTGAGTCCCCTTACGTCTTTGAGTGTCAACAAATTACCATCTGTTCTAGAGACACTCAGTTGTGGAGACCAGCCTTGCCAAATACCAGGGAGCAACTGTTTGCTGCCGTGAGTGAGCACGCTGAGCATCTGGGCCAGGCGAGCATGGGCCAGGAGCCGGCCCCCTGGGCTCAGGTGCTGTGTGAGATCTGGGGCCTAAACTCTGCTAGCCCAGGTCAGCTCAACCTTAGGTGCCTTTGCCAAGGAGAGGTTTGACAGAGCCTGGGGTATCTTCACAGAGCATAATGTTGAGCAAGAGGATGGATTTGGAGATGTTAGGGCCACTGAAGCAAGAGGTGACCTTAGCGAAACCAGTGGGGCCCTGTATGAGTGAGTTCAGTACATATGAATGGTCACAGCTCAGCAAGCTGGATTTGGAGGGCATGCATAAAGTGCTCAGCTTTCTCTGCAAGGTAGTTCAGATCCCAGGGTTCAATCAGCCCTATCATGTCTGTGGGTGTTGCAGGTAAGGATTTATATACCCACAGACATGGTATAAAGCTAGTTCCCCAGGAACACCAAGAGACACCTGAACTTGATACAGGCTTCACAGCAGGAAGCGTGATGTGTGGCAGGAACAGAGAGCCGGAGTCCTTGGCCTGATATGTCAATAGTGTTTTCTGTGAAATGATCTCAGCATGACAAGGGGGCTGTAATGCTCAAGGAGAAGCTGAGCTGTGACCTCCTCTTAGAGAGAGGCATCTTGAATATGGGACTCAGAAATGGCACCTCCCTGAGTGGGGACTGGGCACACATAGGTCCCCTTTGGTGGCTAAATTGTGACCATCCAGGCTGCTCATCCATCCTAAGCCCCCCTGACTGCCAGGTGGCTCTGTGCACTCCAGGGAAAGAGGGTGGACCAGGTCTCCTTAAAGTGGAAGTGAGTTGAATGGCTTCAGATGCCTAAGCTGATGAGTCCTGTTGCATGCACTCTCCCCAGTGAACGTACTCAGCTTTCTATGTGCATGGAGCAAGCCCAGGCAGCCCCGCCAGTGTCTTCCCTACAGCAGACTACTTTCCTATAGGACACCAGATTACTCTGCTTTCTCGTGACTCTGACTTCTTTCCCTGTTTTAAGCCTGCCATGTTCTATCAAAGTAAAGGAAATAGCTGTGTGTGCTGCACACACAGGCACACACTCCCAGCCTGGGCAGAGTGACATCTCTGAGGACGAAAAGGAAGCAGAGAGACCAGGGACTAGATGGATCTCCAAAAGGCCAGAGTCTCAGAGGATTCCCTCAGCCTGGGCTTCTGTCAGCCGCCGGCTTCAGTGAGCCGTGTCATCCAGGGCACACATGGCAGTGGGGGCTGCATCTGGCAGAGACCCTCGGTGACTATCCGGCCTTGGTGGCACACATGGTGCCTCCGGCCCCTCACATCCAAGGCAAAACTGTCCAGTTCTCTGGAGGTGTCATGTTAGCTGCTGAATCCCTTGTGCTGGAGCTGTTTGTGAACCGCTGTGGGAGCTGTGTGCTCTCCACCAGGAAGGCATTGTCCAAGGCCAAGTGGGGACTGAACCCATAGGCTGTTTCCCCCCTTACATATCTTCCAATACAGAGCTCAGGAATTGCCAAGAAAAGCCCCCAAGTTCCCGAAAAGCTACAGTGTGCTCTGGGTTCTTCTAGACCCTAAGGGTGTAAGCAGTCACCTCTGGCGTGCGTTTGTGACCTTAGGCACCTAAAGCACACCATAGAATGTATGCCTGTTAGATATTTTAGAGAAGTTTATAAAAAGGACACTGTCAACAAATCTAAACCTCACATGTGCTGTCCTAGGAGGAAAAAAAATAAGGAATAAGGATGTAATATCTGACAAATACAGTAGGCAGATCAATGGTGCTGTGATGGCCTTTGACTCTTAAAAGGCCCATGGCATACCTGTGGACCATTCACTGTCCATGGGGCCAGGCAGCTCATCGCCCTGTGCCTAGGACAGGAGATGGCTACCCACCTCAGGTGAGAAATGGCTCAGTGGTTAAGAGTACTGGCTGCTTTCCCAAAAGTCCTGAGTTCAATTCCCAGCAACCACATGGTGGCTCACAACCATCTACAATGAGATCTGGTGCCCTCTTCTGGAGTGCAGTTGTATATGCAGGCAAAACACTGTATACATAATAAATAAATATTTAAAAAAAAAAAAAAGAAACAGTGTGGTAGTGAAGAGAGGCTTGGAGAAAAAAAATAACACACACTATTTGTTTGTTAATATTGTGCAAGACATGTCATCTACAGCGCATGCACGGGCTGCTTTCATAGCCATTCTGGGATGCCTGTGGATGGCCATGGGTTAGATGAGCTGTTTTAGATGGTTTGAATGTCTCCTAAGAGTTCATATGCAGAGAGCTTCATCCCTAGAGTGTTGGCATTAAGAGCTCACCTCTTTAAGAGGTGAGGCCAGGTAAGAGGTAGAAGTTTTCTGGGAACACTGCTCTTGAGAGGGACTAGGGATCCCAAGTTTGATCCCTCAAGAACTTGTTGTGATAAAGGACTGTACCTGGTTTCGCCAAATGTTCTGTCTTCCTGTGTGATTCCTCCTCATGTGCTCCTTCTGTGAGGCCACCTAACAGAGGTGACTGCAGCCAGGGTACCTCCCAGTGGTGCTTCCCTACTGTCTAGGCTTTCCATCTCCAAAACTGTACATCAAACAAACCTTAAAAAAAAAATATATATATATATATATATACATACATACATACATACATACATACATACATACACACACACACACACACACACACACACACCCAAAATTCCCAGCCTCAAGTATTTTGTTACAGCGACAGAAGCACCTGTAGTCCGTGGCTCAAGTGTACCATCACTGTTGGTGTATGTGTGCAACTCTATTGGGGCTCTGCAGTGTGGGCCTAGCTCCTCGGGGTTCTTAGGCAACAGGGCATCAGTGGACACCATGCCTCACACCCACTCCTGACCACAGAGGCCTCCGTGTCCTTTGTTTCTCCACACTCCTGCCTCGAACTTTATTGTTTCTCCTTATTTTTCCTACTTAAGACTCAATATCGTCCTCCCACTTCTGCCCTGGGGAGTTTCCTAGGGCACCCCCATTTCTTTGGGTTTGTGTGGGCAGTTCCTAAATAAAGGCAACTCCTCCATGAAGGTCTGTGGCTTCTGGTGACCTCATACATTTCAACTCCTTGAGCCAAGTGCTGAGGTGGGGATGTCCCCGGAGATACACTCCCAGCCCAGCCCGCATTTTCCTGAATAAAGTGGAAATGCTATAGCTTAAGTGGTATAGAAGTCAGTTTTGTTCTCACTGTGACAAAAGCCTGGGCACTGAAGTTTAAGACAGGAAGATGCATTGGGGCTGATGGTTCCATTATTCCGCCGTGGGTGTGGTAGAGGAGAACCGCTCACACCATGGTGGCCGGAAAACGTGGACTAGCAACAGGAAGGGACCGGGATGATTGACAGCCCCAAGCCAGGCCCCCAGTAACCTGTTTCTACAACCAGGCTCTGCCGACCTTCCACTGCTCCACCACTTCCTTGTCACCCATCCCAATTTTGAACCCAAGAGTCGGACTATTGATTAGGCCAGAGCCTCTCCATCTGTTCATCTTGGGTGGGACCACCCTCGGAGATAACACGGGGCTGGACTTTATCAGTCTCCTAAGTGTCTCTCAGTCCAATCAAGCTAACCGTCAGATAGAGGATAGGAGGCCAGGCCTCCACCAAGCCAGGCTCCCTAGGCAGAGAATTCATACAGCTAGAACTCTGGCATGCCCCTGTCGGAGCTACTCTGCAGACTGAACTGGAAGGAACACCTTTTGCTCTGACATTTGAGATCAACTGGGCAGCACAGTGAGACCTTGTCTCAAAAAAAGAAAAATAATTAATTAAGTTAAATTTAAAATTAGAGAAAAATGCAGGCTGGGGAGCTAGTTTACTCAATTAAAATGCTTGCTGTGAAAAAGCATGAGGAAGCCAGGCATGGTGGTGCACCTTTGTAGTACCAGGGCCAGGCATGGTGGTGGATGCATGTGGTACCAGGGCCAGGCATGGTGGTGGATGCTTGTGGTACCAGGGCTAAGAAGGCAGAGAAGAGATTCCTAAGCTTGCTAGCCGACTGGCTTAGTGCATTTGGCCAGTTCCAGGCTATTAGATGACCCTGTCTCCCAGAAACAAGGTGGCACCTGAGGAACACACCTGAGGTTGCCCTCTAACCTCCACACTTAGACACAATCTTATCCACACGCATGAACATGCGCACATGCATACAGATTGTATGCATACATGCACACACTAAAAGGAATGTGTATTTATTTGGTACTGGAAGTAAAATGTCTAATTGAACATGCAGGGGTTGTGGAGAGGAAGGTTTGGTGGGTAAAAGTGCATGCCCTCAAGCAGGAGGAGTTAAGTTTGAATTCCCAGCACCCACAGGAAAAGTCTGGCATGGCTGAAGGGTGGAGACAGAAGGTTCTGTGAACCTGCTGACCTGCCAGCCTAGCCAAAGCCTCAAGCTTCTAGGTCAGCGAGAGACACTGTCCTCTAGGAGGAAGGCCGATAGCAATAGAGGAGGACACCACGTGACACCCTCCTTCCTCTAGGCTCCGAATGCGTCTACACAGGCACACGCATCCCCACTTCCATGTGCATGCATACCCTCCCCCCAGCACTAGCTAAAAGGCCGGATTGGACCAGCAGGTGTTCTGGCTTGACCTCTGGCATTATGGGCTGGCTTAGGAGCTCGAGAGCCAAGAAGCTGTCTGCAGTCCCTTGTGATTGCGTTGGTGCCTTTGAGGAGCTCCCTGGAATTCCTAGGGCTTGTTCTGCAGATGGAAAAGCTGAGATCGTAAAAGCAGATGGCTCTATCTTCCTCTCCCCTAATTAATGACGGATTGCAGCACGAGGGCGTGGCCTGGGTGTACCCCCTTCTATTTTTTGAAGCCGTGTTTGATGGCTCTGGGATCCAGGGATTGCATCAGGAGCTCAGGTGTACTGCAGTTCCCGAGAAGTGCGCTGATTGTGTAACTCCACGCCATCACATGGACCACACCTCAGGGAGCCCACGTACATCTCTGGATAGGAGAAAGCCCAAGGTTTGCCTTGTGCTCAAGGAGGAAGAGATGTTACTGGGTTTGATCATAACGCTAAGAAACTTCAATATAAAACTGATTTAAAAAGAAAGTAAATGGAAGCCAGGCAGTGGCGGCGCACACCTTTAATCCCAGCCCTCAGGAGGCAGAGGCAGGTGGATCCCTGTGAGTTTGAGGCCAGCCTGGTCTACAATGCAAGTCCAGGACAGCCAAGGCTATACAGAGAAACCCCATCTTTAAAAACCAAAAACCAAACCAAACCAAACCAAAACCAAAACCAAACAAACAAAAAAGAAAGTAAATGAATGCCCAGAGTCCCTTCATTTAAAATGCTTACATCTTCCTGCTCTGTGTGTGTGTATGTGTGTTTGTGTGTGTGTGTGTGTGTGTGTGCATGTCTGCCTGTCTGTGTGTGTGTGTGTGAGCACCTGTCTGTGTGACTGTCCCTCTGTGCCTCTGTGTGTGTGTTATGCATTGAGGCCAAAGGTCAACCCCAATGTCTTTCCTTGAGAGATATTTGCTTTATATTTTGAGACACTGGTCCTGGGACTCACCAAGTAGGCTAGGCTGGCTGGCTGGCCAGTGAGGCTCCTGTACCCTCTAGTCCCTACCTCCACAGTGCTTAGATTACTCTCGCATGCCACACAACAACGGCTTTGAATGTGGGTTCAAACTCAGTTCCTCATGCATCCAAGGCAAGTGCTTTATTGACTAGGCTATCTCTCAGTCTCCGAGCTACTTTTTGTAGTTTTGCATGTTTCATGACAGTCTCACTATATAGCCCAGCCTTGGCTAGAACTCCCTGTGTAGGCCAGGTTGGCTTCAGACTCCACCCTCCGCTCCACATGCTAGGATCACAGGGTTGAGCCTCTTGCCCTGCTTCAGTATTTTAAGCCTGATGGCAGAATAGCATAAACAACTCTGGTCATGGGCTGTAGGTATTGTTGTCTGGCTTTGGAAGCAAATGGGTCAATTGGCCAACCCTGCCTCAGTTTCCCGGCCAATGGGTTGGGTGTCATGAGGACTAGGTAGATCCATGGAGGCTAGCTGCTTGGCATTCTGCCCAGGTGGGTCCCCATTGGCCAATACCCCCATCACCATGGTGCTGCTGATGCCTCTCTGTGCTTCCAGGAGCAGATGAATGCACATCTACACACACACACACACACACACACACACACACACACACACACACATCCTGTGAACACGCACATGTGTAACCACCCCTAGCAGGACATGCCTATGAATAAGCATAACAGAGCATACTTGGCAGAGGGCAGTTGCTTGCTCCTTGCCACACCCTACCATCTCATGAGCACTGGCCACTGGAGGAACCACTCATCTGCCCAGGGGCTTCCCAGATCTTGCTAGCCTGACAGCCATCCTGGATATTCTGAGGCTTTGCTGTCACTCCTCGGCCATGGGCTGGCACTGTTGTGGATAAGCAGTTTTGATCTCCTGTAGCACTGCTATGATTGCATGCTGGATCTCGTGCTGCCTCGAATTTCCACTGGGAGTGCCTCTCTCTCCAGACCAGGAGCAGATGCCACTCTGGAACCCTCCAGTGGGTCCTTGAAGATGTCCGCTGTTTTAATGTGCACTTTCATAATTATTATTTATGCAAGGATGTCCAGTGTCAATGTATCTATTGGCCTTTATACATTTTCTTGTAGTAGCCAACCCCTTTTTTTCTGACTCAAAACCAACCAACCAAACCCAACCAAACCAAAAAAACTCAACCCATATACTCACAATTCCTAGCACTCAAATGGGTACCTTACCAAACCTGTATGCTTAGGTTAAAAAAAGAAAAGAGTTTTCAACTTGATTCCTTAATATTGTTCCACATTATAGTATTTCCTTTTCTATGATGTTAGGATTCAAACCCAGGGCCTCACAATACTATGGAATCGAGTTACCACTAAGGTGAACCCCAGACTCTTAAACTGTAATATTTTTACACATGAATGTGTATATGTGGTGTATGTGCTTATCTGTGTGCATGTTTACACGTGTAGTAGGCTGGGTGCATGTTAAGGCCTAACGCTGGTGTTAGACTTCTCCTTGCTCATTCTCCACCTTGCTCATTGAAGTGAGTCTCTAGATAGAACCTGTAACTTGCTGGGCTGGGTACTCTAGCCCACCAACTTGGTATTTATATGCGCTCTGGGGACCTGAATGAATTCTGGTCCTTATGTTTGGATGGCAAGCATACATAGCCATCTCTCCAGACCAGTATTTTTGAAGTCATCTACAATCCAAATAATTAAGTATTAAGTCTTTCATCTCAAAACTGCTTATTGAACTGTTAACCCATGTTGGATTCATTATGTCTTCAGGCTTTAATGCTCCAATAGTAAACAAATACTGAAAGCTCTCTTGGGGCTGGAGAGATGGCTCAGAGGTTAAGAGCACTGACTGTTCTTCCAAAGGTCATGAGTTCAATTCCCAGCAACCACATGTTGGCGCACAACCATCTATAATGAAATCTGTATACATAATAAATAAATCTTTAAAAAAAAAAAAAAAAAGAAAAGAAAGCTCTCTTGCCTGTGTGGTGGATGGCTCTTACCATGATGCCTGTGTGCTTCCTCCAGGGGAATCTCCAGAGTCACCCTTGGATGCAAGGATCTCCCGGCCTTCACCAGTATGACTATGCTCTAACTGGGACAGTATGGCCCAGGGGAAGCGTGTCGTCAAGGTCTCAGGACCTCACTCCCAATGGTGATTCAATGATGCCAGGTCATATGTGCCCATATCCCCCTAGCCTGGCTGTGGTCATGTTCAGGGGCTGGGACCAGGCCTGAACCACCAAGGATTGAGACTCATGTCTGACACACAGACACAGAGCAAGGTGTCCCATAAGAGGGCAGTGTGGTAGATCCTGAGGGATGTCCTTGGGGTGGCAATGGGTAAGCATGAAGTCCCAGGAGCTGCTGTCCCTACTCACCGGCTCCCGGCTGGCAGCACCACCGTGTGTGAGTTCCCTATGTGTTCTCAACACTAACCTCTCACGGGATGAATAGTTGGCAGATACTTCCCTTCAGTCTGCAGGCTTTGTACCCTCCATCCTTTTCTTTGTGGTACAAGAACTTCTTGGCTAGATGTTACCCCATCTGTCTACTTATTACATTTTTTTTTTAAAGTGTACTTATTTATTTATGGAGCCAGTGAGATGGTTCACCACGGCTAAAAGCACTGGCTGCTTTCCAGAGGCCCTGGGGTTGGTCTCTAACACCTACATGGCAGTTTACAACCATATGTCACGCCTGCTCCAGGAGACTCTGACGCCCTCTTCTGGCTTTGTCATGAAAGCCAGAATACTGCATGTTTGTGGTGCACAGGCACAAATGCAAACAAAATAGCCATACACGTGAGATAAAATTAAACCTCTAAAAACATTAAAAGTATTTATTTATTCGTGGTGTGTGTGTGTGTGTGTGTGTGTGTGTGTGTGTGTGTGTGTGTGTGTGCATGTACGAATGTGTGTGTGTTTATGTGGGTGCATATATGGACATGCACATGTGAAGGCAGAGGCCAGCCATGGGTGTTGTACCACAGAAGTCATGCTGGTTTTTTTAAGACAGGGTCTCTCTGTGCCCCGGAACTCTCCAAGCAGGGACTCACGTGGAAGGGCATAGCTTACCTCTAGGTTGGGCTGGGCACGCAGCTCAGTGGTAGAGCTTGTTCTGAGCATGCTCTGAGGGATGTCGTCATAGGCAAAGGAGCAGGAGATGGCATCTGTGGCTTCTCGAAGCTACCTGGCTGGTTTGATGAGACTCAGATTGCCTTGGTTACTACTGATGCTCTCCGTAGCAGTGGGAAATAATGGCAACGGGGTAGCTCCGCCAGGGACATGTACAGGCCTCATCACCAAGGGAGACCCTCCGAGGTATTGAGGCTGAGTAGGCGGTTTGGTGGGGCTGGGTTATTGGTGCGACCAGGAGGAAGAAGACCAGCTGGGTGGATGGGACCCTGGGGGAGAGAGAGTATGGATAGACAGGGGACCTAGTGGAATAGAGGCCAGGAGGGTGGCAGCTCCCAGCATGGTCCTGTCTTCCTGGGTTCCTCTGTAGGTGGTGGCATGTAATGTTATAGAATCCAGACCTGACTGCTGCGTGGTCCAGAGCTTCTGCAGGAGGTACTGCACCATACAGGCCTGCCAGCAGGCCCCCTTCTGAGACATTCTGTGACTGGTGAGCTAACAGACTTCCAGGGGCTCTCACCTGGAAAGTGAGTTTATATCCAAGGGGATATTGGTGGCCACACATCCTTTTCCTCACCTCCTGCCTGGAAATCAGAGAACCTGGCTGCAGAATCTTGTGAAATCACCAGCATCCTCAGAGAGCTAAAATCAGGGACCTCAGCATAGGACCAGGTGGGCATGATTGCTTCAGAGACCCCCACTGTACTGTGTGTCTCGGCACGGGGCCTGAACTCCTCTCAGAATTCCTGCCATGCTGGGATGGTCTAAGTGACTTCTTCCCCACATTAGTCCATCTCAGCGTCCCTCTTAAACATCACACCAGAGACCTTTCATGCCCTGGCCCTGGTTCTCTAATTTGCCCTCTTCTGTCTTTCTCATGTGACACTCATCAGCTGTAAGGGTTCTCGCTCATGGTCCCTTGGGAAGTGAATGAGTTCAGCCACCTTGCTGGCTCCCCCTGCCTATGTCTGTCCCAGCCGCTGTCCTTTAGAGGCACACGCCTTCCCTGGTGTCAGAGCACTGCTGTAATTGTGAGCCCTCCCACTGCCCACCCCCCCACTCCCACCTCCCTCCCTGTTGTGGGGGAGACACAAGCCACCAATACTGGTGGGGAGTCTGAGGTAACTCCAGGGAACTGCCCTTTGTTCCCACTTAGTGGCTCGTTTTACACCCTCATGTGCTTGACTGATCTGAGTCACTTTATAGAAGTCATAGTGACTTCAGGGTGACTCTGCCACATCCCCAAGTTACTCTCAGATGAGTTACCAACAGCCTTGGGGAGGGCCCAGAACTGCTGGGACACACAAAAGGTATCTCTGTTGCCTACAAGCAAGGTCCGCTGTGGACTAGGTTGCCTTCTGATCTACCCCCTGTACTGTGGGTCAGCATGAAACAGAGGAAAAGGGCAGGCTTATTGGGAAAGGAAAGTAGCAAGCTGAGGAATTGGCTGCACTTCCGGCTGCCTGTGAATGCACACCCACCACGTGGCCAGCTTGCTGGGGAGAGGGAGGTGATAGTGGGGCTGGCTGTTGCTCTGGGTGCCCGTGGATACATGCCCACATGGCTGTCCTTCCCCCATTTCATTCCCTGGACAGATCGCCCTGCTCTGCTACAGGCACAAATGGGCCAGGCTGATGAGCACAGGGCACTATGGACAGGATGTAATGAAGTGCGGTATGAGTTTCTAGAGCTGTCTGGACAGAACCAGCCACCGCCGACACCCCCGCTGACTGTGACTGTCCTGTGCTGGTGTGTGGCTCTTGATCTTGCTGAGGTCCAGGGCCCCTTGAGACCTCATCGATGGGACCTTTTCATTGTCTGAACTAAACTTGCCTTTTCCCAAATCCACCCAACTCAGAATTTCTCCTGAATAGCCACGGTTAAGGACAAGAAGGAGAGATTTTCTAGCTGACTAGCAGACTTGTGTTCCTTCCTTTAGCTATTAGACCCCTAAAACAATGTCCCCAAGGAACTGGAATCTCCCCAGGAATCTCCTGCCGGAGGAAGGAAGAGATGGAAGCCTGATGCCAGCCAGGGGAACTTGGTTCCTGGAAATAATACCCTATAGTTTTAACCACCTTGCAGGCCAACTGCGGGCAACGATGATGGGCAGGGCCACTCTCCCACCAGGTCTGCATAGCTGCACAGCCTTCTGCCTTCTATCGAAACCTAACCCTCCTGCCAGGACCCTTAAGATGGACCAGGGGGTGGGGGGGGGAGTTGTCATGGAAATATCTTTGTCCCTCATCCCAGTGTGGCCTCAGGGACTGCATCTCCCTTCCCCACTTTTCCATTGTTACTTGTTTCTTGAATTGGCACATTGGACTGATGTCAGAGCCTCTACTGTTAGGGCTGCCAGGGTTCACACTCTGACCTGAACAACTCCGGTAACATCACACAGACTCATTTCCTAGCCAACACAGCCTCAGAGATGGGCTTGACCAGCCACAGGAGGGACTTGTCTCGAAATCATACCCAATGTGGAAGGTCATGGGTTTTTGATCGTCATTGCCAAGGGAGGATCAGTAGCGTTGGTGTGGTTCAGAGCATTGGCAGTAGTGGTTCAGAATACCCTACAGCCTGTTAGTTCTAGAGTAAAGCCTTCCAGGAAACAGAAGTTAACCCATCACTGTGAGTACGTGACCACTGGATGCTGGGGCTCCCAGTAGCTCTAAAGAGAGATCATTTCTAGTTCGCATCTCTGAGTAACCACATAGAGGCCTAGCTCCAGGCTGACTCAGAAAAGCAAAACTGTTTCAGACAGTCTGGTAAGATCTGAGCAGAGATAAACTCCTTGTGTTTCTACACCTGTCTATACCCCAAGTGCTGGTTACAGATGTGCACCACCCCTCTTGTTTATTCAGTTCTAGGGATCTAACACAGGGCTTTCTGCATCCTGGGATGAGCTTCAAGCCCTATTCCCAGTTAAACTGTGTAGTCTGGTGCTGTTAGCTGTCAGGCAAAGTGGTACATACATAACTATAATCCCAGCTACTGGTGGCAGGGATGGGGGCTGAGGCAGGAGCATTGCTTAAGTGCAGGAGTCTGGACAAAGTAATGAGACTGTCTCAAAAAAAAATTAAAAGGAAAAATAACACAACACAAAACGCATTCAAAGCTGCCAAACCTCAAGGTACATGATGGAGCTGCTATGCTACAAGATTATGTCACAGTGAAGAAGAAGGACTGTTTTTATTCTACCTTCCTCCTCTTCCTCCTCTTCTTCTTTCTCTCCTCCTCCCCCCTCTTCCCCCACCTCCTTCTCCCTCCCTCCCTCCCTCCCTCTCCTCCCTCCCTTCCTTCCTTCCTTCCTCACAATCTGTCTTGAACCAATGCTTTTGTACAACACAGTAGGCACAGATTTTACAAAAATTCTCTTCCACACCCTGATGCAGCAGGAATATAGGCCCATCTGTGTGCTGAGTGTGTCTCTCAGTTGCTCTCAGTAATATTGTCAGGCTGCTTGTAGGCATCAGGTCCACAGACCACAGTGGCATGGGCTGGCTGCCCACACAACACTCTCTCTAGGCCAATTCCCATTTCAGCCTTTAACGGTCATTCCCTTGTTCCTTTAAACAAGCACAGCAGTCAAAGCAAGCAAGCAAACAAACAAACAAACAAACAAACCTGCCATCCAGAAAGTCCTTGCTTAGACCTCATGTTCTGAGCCATCAGGGCCTGCCCTCGCTATCCTTGCAGGCATTGTGAGCTGAGAATGAAGGGCTCTTGCTCAAGTTTCTCAGGGGTTCTGGGCACCAGGCAGCCTGGGAATGTTCCTGTGGTCAGGGACCTGGAGCTGATTTCTGTTCTCGAGGTGATACACTGATCTTTTTCTCCGCATCTGATTTCCCCTCCTCCACTTTCTCCTCCTCTTCCTCTTCCATCTTTTCCTCTTCCTCCATACTGTCCTCCTTCTTCTCCTCCCCCAGCCCCCTCCTCCTCTTTGGTGTTGTGACTGGAACCCAGTGCCTCCTGCCTCCTGGCAAGCTCTACCCCTGAGCTCCATGTCCAGCCCAGACTCCTGATTCTTAATCATTAAAGATATTTGGTGTCACAGATACTCAGAATATGAAGGCTCCTGGGCTCCACAGTGCACCACATGAGAGCTTCTGTTGGAACGGCCTGGCCAGGGCCTTCCTCAGAGTCCCTGTGCTCACCCATGCGAGCTGCTCCCACCGCACCAGGCCAAGTACTGAGGGCCCATTTCTCTCTTGGAGTTTTCTCTGTCATTCTGGCCTGGATGAGTTTGTCCAGTGTGGTGGCGGCTGGAAGGACTGCTCCAGGCTCCTGGGAGGGTGGTAACCCAATGCTGAGGCTCTAACATGGTCTCTGTCTGGCCATGTACTGTTCTGTTTGGGTTTGAGGTTAAGCTGATCCTATAAAGCACAGTGGGCTGTGTTCCATGCCTTGTTTCCGGGAACAGTTTGTGTACTGATGGCTTTATGACTTCTTTTGACATTTGCTGGAGTTCTTGTGAAGTCATGGGGCCGGAGTTCCCTTGGCTGGAAGGCTCATGGCAACAGACACCGCTTCTGCAGGGAACAAGGAGATCTTCAGATGCTCCCCCTGTCTTGTGTCATCTTTGGAAATTACACTCTGCTGGGGATTGGTTGCTTTTATTAAGTTGCCAAATTGATTAACATAATAAAAAATGAGCTTATCATCCTTAATAGCTGTGTCATCTGAGGCTATAGCTGGTCCCCACTTCTGAGGTTTCTGTTTGTGTTTCGTTACTGTTTTTCTGGACCCGTTACAATTTTATTCATTTCTCTCTCTCTCCCTCGGTTTTTTGAGACAGGGTCTCTCTGTATTAGCCTTGGCTGTCCTGGACTCACTTTGTAGACCAGGCTGGCCTCGAACTCACAGCAATCTGCTTGCCTCTGCCTCCCGAGTTTTGGGATTAAAGGCGTGTGCCACCACACCCAGCTCATTTTTCTCATTTTTTAGAGTAAGCTTTAGCTTTGTAATTATTTTCAAATGTATGTTTGCTAGATTTTTATTTCTTTTATTCTCTCTCTCTCTCTCTCTCTCTCTCTCTCTCTCTCTCTCTCTCTCTCGTTCTGTGTGTGTGCTCACGCTCGTGTGTGTGTGTGTGTGTGTGTGTGTGTGTGTGTGTGTGTGTGCATGCATCTGTAAGTGGAGATCAGAGATCAACCTAGGGTGTTGTTCCCTAGGCACCTCATTTTTTGAGGTAGGTCTCTCTCTTCCTGGCCTGGAGCTCACTGAGTATGCTAGGCTGGCTGGCACAACAGAGGCACAGAGATGCTCCTGCTCCACCTCCCCATCACTGGGATTGTAAGCATGAGGCACCGTGCCTGACTTGTTAAAAACATGGGTTCTGAGAATCGCGTGCAGGTAATTATGTTTCTAAAGTGAGCACTTTGCCAACACTGAATCTTTTCTCCTACCATGTTATTAATTTTTAATCTGAAGCAGAGTCCCCTTTGTGTGACTTCAAACATACTAAATTATTTAAGATTTACATTGTAGCACACACTTTGTCTCCCTGGATTTCCACGGGAAGGCCATCAGGGCGCTCTCCACAGCAGCCTGGCTCCCAGCTGATGCACAGGCAGCTCTTGGTGGCTGGCATCTCTCCCAGTTGACTGTCGGATTGCTGAGAGAAGAGCCTTAGATCTCACTGGGATAGAGGAACTGAGTTTACAGCAAACGAAGCAAGAGACTCTTCCATCTGACAAGTGGTGCCTGTGGAAATCCTACATCTAACAAGACACTTACTGTTGGAATACAGTACTGTCTGTGCTTGGAAACAAGGTACCCCCACCCCAAACAAGTCATGGTTATACTGAGAAGCTAGCTGCCATAATAAACCAAAAAAAAAAGAAAGAAAGAAAGAAAGAAAGAAAGAAAGAAAGAAAGAAAGAAAAGGCTACAAAAGACAAACATGCCAGCAAAGAAAAACACTTTCTGAATATAATATTTTTATTTTTTATTTATATAGAAAACCTCAAAGACTCTTTAAATCTCTGCTACCTTATTTTCCAGGGTATAAAAATTAACTGCACATTTATATATGAACATCAAATAATTTAGAAAATGAAAAAAATTGAAGTTTCAACTACAATAGGCCCAAGTAAAATGTTACAACAGATAGTTAAGGGGAAGCCTGAGAAGTCTACTGAACAATGCTATCCAAGAAAGACATTTCAAAAGGCTTGAATACTTTGAAGAAGTGTGTCCTGCCTGAGTCTCACTTGGTTAGAAGGTGAAATAGTACAAAAACACAGGCTGTTCTCAAAGCAAACTGCAGATCCTGTGCAAACTTAGAGACTATTCCAGCAAGGCTTGCCTAGAAATTGAGAAGTTAATTCTCAGAGTCACTTGGAAAGACAAAAGGTTGGTGTCAGTCAAAACAATTTAAAAGGTTGGGGGGCAGGTGGGGATGAGGCTAGCACCACCTGATCCCAGACTTCTTTCACAATTACAGTAATCACCTGGTGCTGTTAGAATGGGAGGGTGGGGATCTGAGCCCACCAGGCATCACAGACCCAGTAGAAGCTAATTGGTGTCCCCAAATCAGCTCTTCCCCAGCACTGAGTAAAGTGAGGGTAGAGGGGAGTGTCAACCTTCCTTACTTTGTCCAAATTTAGACTTATTCAAAATTATCACAGACATAAAACTTTAGAAAAAAAACATCTTTGTTACCTTAAGGTAGATTCTGTGCGTGCCTGCATGCGTGCCGGTGTGTGTGTGTGTGTGTGTGTGTGTGTGTGTGTGTGTGTGTGCGCGCGCGCGTGCGCGCATGCATGCATTGGAAGGCTAGAGGAGAAAGTAGAGCCTCCTCCCTTACCACTCTCTGCTTGCTGCTTCAACTGTTCAGGCTGGCCAGTGAGCTCCAGAGATCTGCCTGTCTCCACCTTCACCAGTCCTGACATGGTGGCTCCCAGTCACCTGTAGCTTTGGTTCCAGTGCATCTGACACCCTTGACTGACTTCCAAGGGCACCAAGCGCATGCATGGTTAGCAGACATACATGCCAGGAAAACACTTACACACAAAGAATAGAAATAAACAATTTTTGAAGTTGGGTGTATGGTTCTGTGCAAGCCTGCAGTTTCAGCCAGCACCTGCAGGACTGCAGGAGCAGATTTAGAGTAAGAGACCTGCATTTGCTTCATAAGGAGACAATGTTTAAAAAGGAACAAAGCAAATGCAAACAGCCAAAACACTATGAATGTAAGTAACATTAATATAATTCCTGATTGTTTTGTGGTTCTTCTCACTGTGTGTAGCTTATTTTATATATGTGTAATGTTATAAATGTATATGTAAAAATATTTAAAAAAAAAAAGAAAGTAAGAAAATGAGAGAGTGATTGATAGGAGAATGGTAGAAAGTATTAGCAATGCTGGTTTCTGACAAGCCACTGGTAACCACGGTGTGCAACTGACACATAAAATTAAAAAGGCAAAAGCCACTATTTGCAAGTGGACAAATCATGTGACTAGAACAGTTTATCATAGAGGATCTATCAACGACCAACAGAGACACGAGGGTATGCTTGATGCTGTCACCTGGGACAAGCCTACAGAGCTGTAGTGAGCTGTCACTGCACTTTGCTGTGGAGGGAATACAAGCCAGCAACAGCAAGGCTCCCGATGGGACTGTAAGTGCTGCAGACACACACACACACACACACACACACACACACACACACACACACACA
>OU015746.1:82369990-82380449 GCA_907169655.1 Acomys percivali | reverse complement strand
ACACACACACACACACACACACACACACACACACACACACACACACACCTATTTGTGGCAGTTTCCTAGAGCTGAGCATGCATATCTATTAGATGACCCAGTTTTTCCACTCCTTGGTCTTTGCCAAAAATAAACAGAATGCACATTTACATGAAGACCTGTGGATGAATGCTCAGAAGGAGCTTCTTTCCCAATAGCCCCCAAACACTCTCAGCATCTGCCGGCAGGTAAACAGATAATTGCTTTCTGGCACATTTAAATAGAGGACTCAGGACCAAACAGAAATGAAGGGTGTAAGTATGGTGGCACAGGCCTGTGATGCCAACACTGGGAGGCAGAGTCAGAAACAGAGGTTCGGGAGTTCAAGGCCAGCCTCAGCTACATAGTGAATTTGAGGCCATTTCAGGTTACACCAGAATGAAGTTTTGGGAATAAATAATGAGCTATGAATACATCAGGAAGCAATCCCAAACTGTGCTGCGCTGAAACAAGATAAAAAGAACATATACCCTTTTTTTTTTCCTGGCTCCCATTCCCAGCCATGGCAGGCAGCATGCTACACTGGCCCCTAGGAGCTGAGCTGCTGGAGCGACTCCCAGGACTGAGAAATTTGAAGATATAAAACTTTTTATCAGTTGCCCTGGTTAGTTTCTATTGTCTATCTGACACAACCTAGAGTTAAACAGGAAGAGGGAAACATAGCTGAAGACTTGCCTACACCAGATTAGCCTGTGGCTCTGCCTAGCAGGCTTGATTGCTAATTGGTATAGGAGGACCCAGCATATTGTGGCCAGCGCCATCCCTACACAGGTGGCACTGGGCTGTGTCAGGAAAGCTAGCCGTTCCTGGGCCAAAGAGTGAACCAGTAAGCTGTGCCCCCACCCCCACCCCTACCCCTAACCCCCGTGGTTTCTGCTTCAGATTTCTGCCCTGACTTCACTCAAGTGAACCCGGAAGTGTTAAGCGGAAATAAACCCTTTTCTCCCCAGATTGCTTTGCACTGTAGTGTTTATCACAGCAACAGGAAAACAATCTAAGATGCCAGTGGACCTAAATAAAGCCAGGGAGATCATCTGATGGACCTAAGATATTCAATAGTGTCATATGAAGTGTCACAGAGAAGGCCAGTGACATGAGCAATAAAGGAATCTTCCAGAGCCTGGCAGTGGTGGCACACGCCTTTAATTCCAGCTCTCCGGTGGCAGAGGCAGGTGGATCTCTGTGTGAGGTCAGTCTTGTCTACAAAGCGAGTTTCAGGACAGCCAAGGCTATACTGAGAAACTCTATCTTAAAAACTAAAACCAAAAAACCAAAAACCAAACCAACCAACCAAAAAACCCTTTTAGGAATTCAGAAGATGAGGAGAGAGAAATTATTAACACAGTTGAGAGGGATGGGAGCAGTTTATATAGTAGTCAAGGTGGGGAGCTGCTTGGTCTTGTCTTGTGGGCCATTTGTCCTGGGTCCATGTCTGCACAGATGGAGCATTTTGCCACTGTGTCAAGCAGTACAAATTGCAAGTTGTCTTAACACTAGCCACCTGGGATAAGGTGCCATGAAGTCATTAGGTGTTAGGCTCTGAGTGTTTGTGTAAGATAACAGGCAGGTGGATCTCTGTGAGTTTGAGGCCAGCCAGGTCTACAAAATGAGTACAGGACAGCCAGGGCTATTACACATAAAAACCCTGTCTTAAGAAAAAACAAAAAACAAAACCAATATCATATATCACTGGGTGTTTGCATGTGTGTGTAAGTACATGTGTGTGTGTATGTGTGTGTGTGTTGGTGTGTGTGAGTGTGTCTATACCCCACATGCGAGATCAGAGGATAACCTTGGGAGTTGGTTATCCTTTTCATCCCTGTTGGGTAGGATCTCTCTTTCTGTCATTCACTGTTGCATACACCAGGCTAGCTGGCCCATGACCGTCTGAATACTGCAGTCACTATTCCCTTCTCGCCATAGGGACACTGGGATTACAGGCATGTGCTGCTGCACTCAGCTTTACATGGGTTCCGGGGATTTGAACTTGGGTCTTCGTGCTTGCACAGCAAATACTTTGCACACTGGCCATCTCTCCGGCCCCATCTCTAGTCATCAGTCTTTCAAAAGACAAGTTTCTTCTAGCTGGTAACAGAGAGGGCCACAAGAGAGAGTTGAGAGAGGACACCTGTGACTGGCTCTGAAGTGGGTGTGGGACAAGGACCTGAGCCAGAATGATCTCAAGGGGCTGAGAACAGTCTCTGGCCCCCAACCAGCAAGAAAAGACGAATTTAAGGGCCCGAATCTTGCCATCAGGGTGAATGGGCTGGAAGTGGCTTCTCTCCCTGAGCCTCCAAATACAAGCACTTGACTTTGGCCCCTGTGAGACTCTGGGCAGAGAAACTAATTGACCCACATGGACTTCTGACCCACAGACCCGGCAGATAATACCTGAGTGTTGTTGAAGCCTTAGAGCTTATTATATGGCAATAGACGTTTATTGTTTGTTATGGAGAGATAGGGAGCGAATACATAGCCTTGAAAATATAATTCAGCCATAAACTGTTCTGTTCCTTCCCATTTTTATTGCTGTTTCCTAGAAAAACAAGTCTTATTTAATTAAAAGAAATCATTATGTATGTCTGTGTGAGTGCACTCTCATGTTCACGCGCCATGGTATGGGAGTGGAGGGCAGAGGACAATGTTCCTGAGCCGCTTCCCTCTGTCCACATGTGGGTCCCAGGGATCAGCTCAGGTCATTAGCCCTTTACCCACGGAGCTGCTTCATGGGGTCCTCTTCGGTTGTGAGAAAGCTCAAATGTATGTGTGTGTGTGTGTGTGTGTGTGTGTGTGTGTGTGTACATGGGTGCAAGCGCATGTAAAGACCAGAGCAATGTTGTTTCTCAGGACAGCCATTCACTTATTTATTTGTTTACTTTGAGCTAGAGTTTCACTATGTAGACCACCATGCTGGCCTTCAAACCACAGGGACATTGTCTGCCTCTGCCTCCCCAGCACTGGAATTGAAAGGATGCACCACTATCGCGACTTCATCTGACTTTTTTTTTTTTTTTTTTTTTGAGACAAAGTCTCTTCGAGGTCTGGGCTTGCTGATGCCCTAGGCTGATTCCTAGTGCTGGCACTAAAGCAAGGGATCATGCCTGTCTTTTTTTTTTTTTTTTTTTTTTAAACATGGGTTCTGGAGATCAGACTCAGGTCCTAGTGTTTGCATGGTGTGGTGGTTAGTTTTGTCAAGATGATAGGACTTAGAGTTACATATTGCTTAGAGTAAGCTACTCGATATGGGAAGAATCACCCGAAATGTGGGCAACACTATTCGATGGGCTGGGATATAAAAAGGAAGAAGGTAGTCGCATGCCTGTTTCATCCCTTTGTCCGCCCTGACTGTGAACACACTGCCACTAACTACCTCATGTTCCTGTCACCGTGCCTCCTGCCACAGGGGACTGTGCGCTGGAACTGTGAGCCAGGGTGAGCCTTCCTTTCCACAAGCAGCTTTTGTCAGGGGTGTTGCTGCAGCAGTGACACAGTGACCCATATGCACAGCAGGTATCTGACTCTCTGAGCTCTACTCCCAGCCCCAGCTCTCTACTCTCTAGGCCCCTTTAAGAATTCACATAAATTCTGTCCCCAGTGTCCTGTGGCCAGTGCCATGCATTGAGTTTCTCTGAAGATTCAGAATGGTTTTTGGTAGAGTTTCAACAACAACAACAACAACAACAACAGCAACAACAACTCATCACACATACACTATACCACGAAGAAAATGCCTCTCACTCCTCGGAAACCACTAAGTGCCTACTGAGTCTCAGGGATGCCAGAGCCTTGGCGTCATCTCCCTTTTAACTCCCCTGTGGTTCCAACATGAGTGTGGATGGCAGGTGTCCCACTGTCGAGGAGGAACCCTTGGACACCTTGAACTTGGGCTCACACCTTCCAACAGATGCTATGGTGGGACCACCCCATCAGTATAGAAGATGGGCAGCCATAGCCACCACATGGGCAGAGCAGCTGGCCGTGTCCTGTAGCCCTGATGGTGGCTTTCGGCTTGATCTTTAGTGCATTGTGCAGTTTTCCAGGGCCATGGAAGGAAAGCATGCGGTTGATTGGTTCCTTCCTTCCTTCTTTCCTTTTTGGTTCTGGGGCAGGGATAACACAGATCTTGGAAGGCACAACCATGAAACTGGGCTCTTCCCTACAGTGCAGCATCACGGGATGTCTCCAGAAATTCAGAGCAGCACATGCCCTCAGCTTCCTGAACCAGAATCCACATTTTAACAAGATCTCCCAAGCGATTCATACACGTGTAAACCTTGACAGTTCTCACATCTCAGTCACCTTCCACTCAGGTACATTTTACTTTTGGATGAGGAGGATATAAAGACCATGTGTGTGCATTGTTGATGTGTGTGTTATGTGGTATGTGCTTGTTAGTGTGGCTGTGTGCATGATGCATGTGTACAGGCACATGGGCTCATATATGTGTCGAGGCCCAAGGCAAGTGTTGGATATCTTTCTGGAATGAATTTCCACCTTTATGTATTTATTGGGGTAGGTTCTCTCACTGATCCTGAAGTTCGCTGATCCAGCTGATGGCCCATGAAGTCTCAGGATCTGCCTTTTACTGCAATTTCCTCCAAATTTGTGCTGAGATTACAAATATGTACAGCCATGCCCTGATTTTCATATACATTCTAGAATTTGAACTTAGGTCCTTGTGCTTGCAGGACAGGCGCTTTATCTACTGAATCATCTCAGATATGGATACTTTTAGGGATCCCTGGGGTGTGTGTCACAGTAGAGTGGAGGCAAGAACCTTCATCTACATGGGGGATCTTTACTTGGATTTTCCAGCCATGAGTCCCATGTGTCTTGGCTGAGCCAAGGTCAACAAGAAACTTACTTTCTGGGGAGTTGCACGGATCTAACTCTGTAGTTCTAACACCAGGGTACTTTCCTCTACTTTCTCGGAATTTCTGAGAAGCTTTTGGAAGGTGTGACAGGGATTCTGACTCAGGCTTGCTCTGTGGCCAGGCTGGGAAGAAAATGAAGATTTGGTCCTTGCTCTAAGAAAGATGGGGGTCTGATGTTAACAGGAAGGGGGCTTGTTGGAAGGAAATTGCCAAACCCACAAGAAGCACACTTTATTTAACAAGCCCTTGTATAAGGTATTCTCTGTGAGGGCCTCTGTTTAGACAGTTTATAGGCATGTGCTCTTAAAGTCTTTATCACTCTCCTTCACAGAGGCTCTGTTTGCCCATGTAGAGTCAATGTTAGGCCTCTTGGTTTGGGTACATACAGTATAAGGCAGTGGTCCCCAACTTTCCTAATGCTACGACCCTTTAATACAGTTCTCCATGATATGGTGACCTCCTCCAACCATAAAATTATTTTTGTTGCTGCTTCATAACTGTAATTTTGCTACTGTTATGAATTGAAATGTAAATATCTATGTTTTCTGATGGTCTTAGGCGACTCCAGTGAAAGGGTTCACAGACCCCCAAATGGGTCATGACCCACAGGTTGAGAACCACAGGTGTAAGAGCGCATGCTCTGTTCTCTTTATTCTCCATTTACTGTGCTCTGCCCATGTAAGGTTGGGAAAGGAGCCACGTTTGTGGAGAGAAGCCTGCTGGAGGGTGACAGAGAGCTGTGGCAGGGGGTGGATGGAAGAGCAAGATCAGGGCTTGAGGGGGGTAGAGGTGTGATGTCACAGGGGTGGACATGGACAGAGATGATCTGAGTGAGGCTGACATGGTTTTTGGTGGATCTGATGAACAACATCTCCAGGACAGAGGGGTCAACAGTGTGTAAAAAGCAACGGATTCTTTAGACCATGGCACAGCCACCCAATTGCTCACGCCGTGTTTATACTCAGTGGGGCATGGAAACTTCTGGAACAGTGACTAGCTTGGTAAGCAGCTCAATGTGGGTGGGCACACTTCAAGGACATAGCTCTGTCCTACCTAGCACAGCCTGTTTATGCCATTTAATACGACATGCTTCTTCAGGTCCCAGGCGCTAGGGCATGGGCATCTTGACTGGGGTAAAGGGACCCTTGATGGAGGAATGTTGCCCCCATCCCCACTGCACAGGGGCTGAGGCCATGCTACTGTGGCAGAGGCCATGTGAAGTACAGAATTTCTCCAGAGTTTTGCTGTCCCAGGGGGAAGGAAATAGTTGGTGGCTTTCCAATGAGAAAACGACTAAGCCCCTGACCTTGGGTCACAGTGATCCATACAGTTAGAGCATGGCAGTTTTCAGGATGGCATCTTTCCTTAGAGATAGCCTGTGACTCCCGAGCCAGACACTGCTGAGCTGAAGTAACACCCAGGTGGCCTGTGAGCTACACAAACGCGGAGACGTTCTCACTCCGGGGGTGGGGGGTGGGGATGGGATGAGGACCATAGTAGCCTCATATGTTTTAGTGGTGACAGCCACTAAAAAGGCCAAACCCACAGAGCACAGTGTGGTCACAGTGCTGTAGAGAGGAAGGGGACATCCAAGGTGAAGGAAACAGAAGTCTGTGGTTGACAGCAGTTTCAGGATGACTGACAGCATTTCTCCGGAAAAACTAGCTTGTTGTGCTGTTGTGCAGCCTGACAGGGTCAGAGACCAGCTGAGGGACAGTTAGGGACCTCTAGCATCAGGATTGCTCTCTCTGTGTCTGTATGTGTGTGTGTGTGTGTGTGTGTGTGTGTGTGTGTGTGTGTATGTGTATGTGTGTGTTGGGGAGTAGATCCCAGTTATTGCTACTGACTAATAAGGCATTCCTGAGTGTAGAGGCTTAAAGCTGTCATTTCACTGTCCTTGTTCTGTGGGTGACCTAGGCCAGCAGGGTTCTTTACTGGACTTCCAGGATCCATTGGCAGGTAAATGACAGCAGGTCTCACTCAGTGAAGCATCTGGCCCCAGGAGTTAGGTGAGAAACAGGGCAGTGGTCTTTGTAGCTAGCTTCAGAGCCTCTCTAGTGGGTAGATGGACTTTTATTTTGTGTGTGTGTGTGTGTGTGTGTGTGTGTGTGTGTGTGTATTTTAAACATTTATTTATTTTTATTTTCTGTGCACTGGTGTTTTGCCTGCATGTGTGTCTGTGTGAGGGTATCAGATCATGGAGTTACAGATAGGTGTGAGCTGCCATGTGGGTGCTGGGATTTGAACCTGGCACCTCTGGAAGAACAGTCAGTGCTCTGAACTGGTAAGCCAACTCTCCAGCCCCTAGATGGACTTTTAAAATGAGAAAGTACCACATTTCTCTAAAGGCCAAAGTTTTTAAGCTTTTCAAACCATTTGGTATCCCAACTCCACCCTGTTATGAGTAGGTGGCCGCTGAACAAAGCAATGTGGCTAGGCTGTGAGAAAACTGTGCTTACAAAGTCAGGCAGTGGCCTGGACAGAAGCTCAGGGCCATCATTAGCATTCTTTGTCTTCCAGGCTGGCTCAGGTTAAGAATAATCACCCCTACACCCAGGCCAGGCCCAGATCACCTGTCACACTGTCCGTTCGAGTGGGTCACAGAGGACTGTGATGTAGCTTAGTAGGCAGAATGTTTGCCTAGCACGCATGAGGCCTAGAGCTCATTCCTCACCTTGCCAGGTATGGTGGTGTATGCCTATCATTTCAACAACTGGGAAGTGGAGGCAGGAGGATTGGAAGTTCAAGGTCATTGCTGGCTATATAACAAGGTCAAGTACAGCCTTGAACTAAGACTCTGTCTGTTAATCAATCAATCAAGCAAGCAAGCAAGCAGCAAGCAAGCAGCAAGCAAGCAAATAAGTCACAGATTCAACCCAGACATGGGTTCTTCTACTCTCGTAGGTTCTGTCAGTGGCCCTCCAAAATAAATCAACGAAAGGTAAACCAGAGAAAACAAACATGCATTTTATTTGTTAATGTAAAGAACATGCTAATATTTTGATTTGTTGTGAGATAACACAGAAGAAGAAGTGAAACTCCAAAGCAGCAGTTAGGTCCCAGGCCTTCTGTGCCATTTTAACAGAACCAAAACACGTGCTGGGAACTGAGGAGGCAAAGGCAAGAGGATTGGGCCATAAGGGGAAATACATTGTAAGGAAAGTACAAAACAGAAGCTGCTGGAAGGAAAGTTCACGGAGCAGGGGCTGTTTGTGCAGAATGAAGCCTGCAGAGTCTTCTCGGAGATGACATCACCTCCACAAAGAGACATTTATGATTTTCTTTTCCACGTGTTGGGAGGGCAGAGGGCCATTCTGTATTCACTGTGTTTCACAGATACAGCTGAACGCGAGCCTTATCTGAAGCTGGCATATTTCAAAGTGGCAGAAGGGCTGCTCTGAAGATCACAGGCTCGCGATGACACTTAGGGATGATGGTTTTGTCTGGTGGTCTGATTGAAAGGGAATGCTACTCTTTCAATCAAGGGATAGAATGCACCCTTGAGATGGCATTTCCACAGGCCTGAGGTGAGTCTCCTGACTAGGACCTCCTACAATACCATGCCAGCTTGGTTATTTGGTTATTTTCTTTTTCTGTGGGGGCTGGGAATGCAACCCAGGGCCTATGCACTGCTCTTTTGCCCCAGGGTTCCCTGGTGCTGTGTGCTGCTCCAGGCTAACAAGGCCTGGCTGTGAGGACTTGGTGGGGTGCTGTTCTCTGCCCGTGCCTCACACTTGATTTGAACTATCACACAAGAGACAGGAACCAATGACAGTTACTATCAGGATATATGGCCATATTGGTTTAAATCTTGGGGTCAGGTGTCTTTGTCTGTCTATGCGTCTGCCATTGTGAGGCAGCTAAGGGTTGATGTTATCTACAACCCGTTATCATCATCATCTTCCTCCTCCTCCTCCTCTTTTTTTATTTTTTTATTTTCGAGATAAAGTTTGTGTTGTCCTAGACTAGCTTTTATAGACCAAGATGGCCTCAAACTCACAGCGATCCACCTACCTCTGCCTCTCGAGTGCTGGGATTAAAGGCATGGGCCCAACCTTTCGCTTAAGTATGAGCTATCAGATTAGGCTCAGGTTGGCTGGCCAGGAAGAACCAGGTGTCCTGTCTCCATCTCCCTAGTGTTGGCATCACAAGCCCCTGCCATCCTCCTTGGCTTTTTTTGAGGATACAACTCAAATCCTCAGGCTCATAGGGTAAGTACTTTACCGCTGAGTCATCTCCCCAATCCCCCACCCCCACCCCGTGTACCATACTGTGTTTCTATTTAGTGTTCAGAACTACTGCTCAGATTAAGGGGTGTCTCCAGGGGACAGCTTTGGGGCCGAGGGCCTTCAGACATGTATCGACACTTTCCTTATGGGAGAGGCCTCAGTTGCTACATCTCATGTCCGTCCCTACAGTTTCATGTCATCTGTCTTTGGGGAGCCCTAGCCCATGGGGAGCTCAGAAGTTGCGCAGTGAGCCTAGCTCTATGGCTCCCTGCTGGTCCCAGCCTCGTTGAAAAGCCCTCTGTCCTTGGAAGGTCTAGAACATTCTATCAATAAACATCATGGCCCACTGGGGTGTGCTAAAGATTCTGACTTCTAATTGGCTGGATCCAGAGTCTCACATCATGGACAGCAACCAGTAAGGACTTTCCTTGTGCTCAGTAACAGAAATAAGAATTCCATTTCTTCCTTAAGTTTCTGCTTTTTGTCAGTCTGTGAAGTCAGCCAGCTCTGCGTGGACATCGAATACTGCTTTGTCTAGAATTTAGAATCTGAGTGAAGCCAGGAAAGCACCTCAGGTGAACAGTGTCCGTTATCTGCATCCACTTCCGGCTTAGGGCTCTCCCGCTCTCTACCCTCCCTCCCTCTCTCCCTCCCTCCCTCCCACCCTCCCTTTCCCTGACCCCCATTATCCTCTCTCCTGCTCCCCCTTTCCCCTCCTTCTCTCTTCCCTGTCTCCCCACCTCTCCAAGCCAGAAGTGACCTCACCACAGGTTCAGTTGCTTCTTCTGGATGAACCTAGATAAATTCAGCTCTTGAAAGGAGGGAGAACAAAGGAGGATGGGCCGGGCGTGGTGGCGCATGCCTTTAATCCCAGCACTTGGGAGGCAGAGGCAGGCGGATTGCTGTGAGTTCGAGGCCAGCCTGTCTACAAAGAGAGTCCAAGGCAGCCAAGGCTACACAGAGAAACCCTTTCAAAAATTCAAAAATAAAAAATAAAAAAATTTTTTAGAAAGGAGGAAGAAGGAAACAGTAAGGAAAGGAGGGAAAAAGAAAGGAGGGATATGAAAGGGAAGACAAGGAATAGTGGGAAACAGGAAGGAATGAAAAAGGGAGGAGGAAGAAGAGGGAGAAAGGAGATGGAGGGAGGAATGAAGGAAAGAAGAAGGAAGGAAGGAGGGTAGCCAAGTAGGATTTTCTAATGTGTATTGACTGAGACACTGGATGTGAGGAGTACCTGTGAGCTCTGTCACCTCAACAGAATATCCAGTGGAACAGAAGACGTCCATGATTCACGTCGGTCCTTTTTTTTTTTTTTTT
>OU015746.1:82339635-82359403 GCA_907169655.1 Acomys percivali | reverse complement strand
TGACCTTCTGTGGCTAGTTCATTCTCTTCATCACAGTGTCATTGCGGGCCATTGTATAACATCTGGAATTATGTCACTTTCCATAGGCAAGTGAGATCCCATAGTTATGTATTCCACATGTTACATACCTGTCTTCTGTGGACACAGAACTGACTCAACAACAGATTTAATTCCATAAATGTTATCTATGTAACTGCTGGGACCTGAGTAATGAGGTGTTTTCTGTTTTTAGGGTCTCAATTCCAACTCTCCTGACTCAAGTGCACAGTGGACACTTGTGGCTGGTGGACAATGAGTGGACACCAGATTCTAGAAAGCGGTACTGCCTGGACGTCGGATTCTAGTAAGTTTACTTCCTAGCATACACTAGTGTTCTTGTGGTTGGTGTGGTCCCTAGGTGGGCTGTCACCGCTCATTTTCCGTCGTATGTGGCACTCCTATGAGGTGCAGGGCTGGGTGGGAAAAGTAGGTGGCATTTCACCTCTGCTGTGTTTCCCTTAGGCTGGGGGCCAGCACCCACTCTGGGTGCCCATGCACCCACATTCAGAGGCTCTGGCAGCACTGGCATGGCAGAAGGAAGAGATGGCTATTGCTTTTGCTGGCTGATATAGAGGAATATGGTTTTCTGTGGCAGCTTTGGTGACAGTCGCTGTGTCCAGGCCCTGGGCAGAAAGGGAGCCACCTCCTTACAGGCTTCTGTAAGCAGCTTGTTTCTAAGAACAGTGCCAGAGTCCTCCTGCCATGTGCCCCACTTAGGTAGTGTCAGGGCTGAAGTGAATTCTGTCCTTTGCAGGTGAGCACAGGCAGGTGTCATGATAGCCCTGAGGCTTGGATTTACACATTGGGGGCAGTTTGACAAGAACACTCATAGCCACAGTGTGGCCTGTTGTATGTCTGTGTACAGGATGACCTCAATGCTTTTGTCACTAAGACATGCCCACTTTGCTGAGGAAGCCTGTAGCATCAAATTGCTTTAAAAAAAAAAAAAAAAAAAAAGTAAGTACACTTGCCTGGGTGGCTTCTCCAGTTAGACAGAGTGCAGGCAGTCAGGTCATAATTGAATTCAGTAGGAATCTGAGAGGCAGGAAGACCCTGGGAAGAGTCTGTAACTCATGCCAACTTGGACAATTGATGAAATAAATGGGAAGAAAATTGATAATGGTTTTAGATGGGTATTCATTTTATGGCAGATGTTTAAGGGGCACTTTTAACTACAGATTATAGAGCAATTTAGGGAGCTCATCCATAAATATTTTAGGAATATATTTCTTCTTTAGGAAGAATATCTTTTATCATGAGCCACCCTCCCTTGCTGGCTGTCAGTCAACTGGGCCTCTTATTTAAATGGACTCCACATTTGTCAGCAGCAAGTATTTGTGAGGACAGTGTTGGAGTCTCTGAAGCCACAAGACCATCCTAAGAAGTCCCCCACTGATGTCATACTTATGCTAATGATGCCGGGAGGCAGCAGGAGCCTCCCGTGGAGCATGCTGCATTCCACCAAGGCAGCTTGGAGTGGGATGGAGGAATGAGGGGCCTGGCTCTGTGCCGCCTGTTTAGATAGAACCCTGAACATATATGAACATACACACCACCATATTCACCATTGCACATGCACAGATATATAGAGATTGGTGTTTACATGTACATAAGGGACTACTCATGTGAAATGCACACACCTGCACATACACGGACAGACACTGCTGCACTTACAGGAGTTAAATCTCAATCCACCCATCCTAAGGTGAAAAACTGCTGTGTCCAAGTTGCCTTCTATGCCCTTCCTGCTGGCCCTCACAGCCCGCTATTGCGTGCCCAAAACGTGTTCAGAACACTCACGTTGCCTGCAGGACAAAAAATCACCGAAAAAGGCCTGGTTTGTGGTAAAATGTTAAAGGTCTGGTTATATATTGAAGTCTGTATTGACAGTGAAAAAGCAGGGTGCCTGCTGCATCATAAAGCTGAGAAATCATGAAATAGTTGAGTCTTAGCCATCTGTTTCCACAGATACACCGCCTGAGGAAGTACAGTGTGTGTGTGTGTGTGTGTGTGTGTGTGTGTATGCACATGCATGCTATCACATGGCCAGGCAATCAGGCCTAGGTTTTCCATGTTTGTGACAGTTGTCCTGGGCTCGTGCCTCTATAGGACACCTGTGCAGCGAAGCAGATCTTGAGGATTAAGGACAAGGAGCTGGAGAAGCTCAGTCACCTGCTTGAGTCACACGGTGGGTGTGGCCTTGGCTCTAAGAGCCTGGTACACTTAGGGAGGCAGCTTTGTGACCCCCACTCCTTAGAATCTGGGGCTTTCCCAAGAGTCCATAAAAACATTTCAGGCCTATGGGGTCCTGAGTGATGGCCACAGGCTCCTCACAGTTCCTCATTCACTATGGGTGCCTTCTGCATGGTGAGCAAACTGGCCTGGTCTATACGCAGGAGACAGAGTTTTACTAAGAAATTATTGTGAGGATTGGGACAGGGTTGTCTTGAGAGTAACTAGTCCTTTTGTAGATGTCAGAGTGAATTTGAACTAAAAAGCCATTGGGCGCCACCTCCCATCCCTCTTCTGGGCCCCACCTCCTTAAAACATACTCCCCCAAAATGCCCCAGGTTGGCACCAAACCTCTGACAGAGTAATGTGTGATGCTTAGGATCTAAACCATGGGACCCATGGAAACAGGAGAATTAATGGGAATCACTTATGGTGATAACTCCCCTTGCAGAAACATGGGCTTTACGAAGCTTGTGCAGAATGAATGATCCCCATTTGTGCATACCCTCAGTAAATGGAGGCTGAGACACACATCCCAGTATATTGTTTGGAGTAAGTGCAGTCTTAATGTGAACTGGGTAGTAATAAAAGAATAATAAAAATTACTCTTCTTACTTATGACACAAATATGAAAATCCCTGTATTTTCATTGTATGTTAAAAAAGTCATGCTTAATATGGGAAACCATATTGACAGAATTTGTCGTCCAAGTGGGAAAAGAGGAAGCCTTTATGTTCTCCTCATGGATATAACTTTTTGTGTGAGTTCTAAGGCTTGAACTTAGGGTGCTGTTGCTTTGAGCTCTGCTGAGCCCCATAAAATACTTTTGAATATTCATCTCCCTCCCTAAACAAGAGATGGCCCTCATTCCCTCAGCCTAGGAAGCTGGCTGTCCATTGGAGCCCAAACTGAACCTTAGAGAACATGAGGTCTGTGAATGTCTGAAGAAAGATGCTAGCATTTTGTCTAGGACACTAGGGTGTCACCTGAATCTTATTTATGGTTTTGTTTCTGTGGCACATTCTGACCTTCAGAGAACTGTTATCTATCTAGATGCTTCTAAAACTCACTCCTGAGCTATTTAATGATCAAATTTAGCATTCTGGCACCACAGAGAAATAGCAATTCTATATTAAGTTAACCACCACCAAGTAGGTGACGAAACTGTATATGCGACAGTCTTCCCTTCTCAGCAAACAGGGAATGCCTGAAGCACGTGTTCCCGGCGGGTGCTTCTCTCAACAGCCAAAGCACAAACTCACTGTCCTGCACTCTACATTCCCAGAATCAAAGCATTCTGAGGGCCAGCTTTGAGCCTTGTGCGTGACATATTCTGGGACAGCTGTCCCTCCCCTAGGACCTGGTTCATTACCTCTATGTCACCCCTCTCCTGGCTTGTCAATGACTGTTAAAAGTGGAAGCAAGTGAGCCCCAGCAGACTCAGTAAGGAGCTAATGACCTCGGGTATCATTTGCTTGGATTGGCTTCAGCCCCCACTTCTAATTTTAGAATGGAATGAAATTAGTTTTGAATAGGAGTTTATGGATTCCTTGGCCACTTTCAGTCCTTTGAATACTTTGAGCATTTTTTTTCTCCCCCCGCCCCCAAAAAAGAACTCTTATGCCTCGGGGAATCATGCCTCAGACAGACAGCAGCCAGTGGGTGTCTATACATGCAGGGCCTCACCTCTCCTTCGCAGACCCACATTCACTTTATCCTTAAGTAGTGGAGACCCAGCCCCTCTCAGCTGCCTTTTCATCACCTCCCATGCAAAGCTGTAGACAGGACCCTGCCTCCCTGCTCCCCAGGTGTGTCAAACGGGCAGAGGTGGCAGATGTACAGTTGAGCCAGACAGACCAGGCAGACACACCGGTCACTGTTGCCCCCACAACAGGTCAAGTGATTATGTTCACACTTGAAATTTGCTTTCTGTTGGAAGCCTGCAGCTTTGCCCACAAATCAAGTTGGCCTTTGTCGGCTTGCCTTTAACCCAAGAAAACACAAATGGTTTTCATATGTGTGTGTGTGCATACACTCGCACAGTGCTGGTGTTCAATTCCACTTTGATTTGATGATTTCCTTTGGGTGCTTGGGGTGGGGGTGGCGTGTTAAACTCAGAAGCCCTGAAATCTGGAATTTGAAATGCTCTCTCCACAGCTGAGAGAAAGAATGTAGAATCACACTATGGAGCCTCATGGGGAATTGTAGAATAACCATGCAAAATACCTTTCCATGTGTGGAAAGCCTTTGGAATACATTGCCTGGGGTCAGTCAGGCTGCCATGGCTGTGCTGCAAAGCTGGAGAGGTGAGCTGACACATGAGCAAAGGGCCAAGTATTGACTGTCACATGATCCTTGACCTCTCTGTCAACCATGTTGAGGCCATCTCTCTCTCCACACCAGCCCTTTTGGCTCTTCTCCTCCTCCCCTCTACTCTCTTGAGTCAGTATTCTAAGCTGCCACCTCCTCCAAGAGAGACCACCTCTTGTGTCATTCAGCACTCCTCTGGTGCTGAGTGAGCCTTGTTTCTTGTGTATGCTGTCACCCTTGGGTGCTGACTCCCATTAAAAGGCTTACTTGGGCTGGACATGGTGGCGCATGCCTTTAATCTCAGCATTCAGGAGGCAGAGGCAGGTGGATCATTGTGAGTTCGAGGCCAGCCTGGTCTACAAGTGAGTCCAGGACAGCCAAGGCTACACAGAGATACCTTGCCTTAAAAAAACCAAAACAAACAAACAAACAAACAAACAAACAAAAAAGCTTGCTTGGCTCTTGGCTCTGCCCTTGGCTCTGCCCTTACAGAGCTGCTTGGAAGCCTCAAAGCCTTCCTCACTGGGAACCACTCTCACCACTCTGAGCTTTTGTTCAAAGGCACAAGGCATGGCTTGCCCAGGACAATATTTGGTCTCAGTAGAGCAGCCTGCTTCCAGCCCTGGGGATCACTCTGTACTCTCGGCTTTACTACAGTCACATTCTGACATTCCTAAAATCCAGAGGGGGACCTCAGAATAGAATAAGAAATGGGGATTTAAATTAGAAGCAACAGTGCTGGCACCATGCCCCACCCTACTCCTGTGCCCCCCTCCTTGGCATGACATTGCAAGCCAGAGCCACCCGTCCTTGCTGCCTATTAGTGCCCTGTGCTGAAGGGAAGCTGGGGTCCAGCTGCATGAGGTTGGAGCATCAGCCATATGCCTCAGAACCCCAGGGCCCTCCAATGGATAAATGGCTATCATTTTAGCCTGCATAGGAGGAAGGCAGATGACCAGGGAAGGAGGTGAGGGGATATTTGTCTAGTCTTTGGTTTGGGCTATCTGAGTGCTCAAGATGGCCAGTAGGTAGCATCACAGAGGGGAAAAGTCCTTCGTGTGGAAAGCAGGAGCCAGGATCACATCCCAAGTATGTCATGGAGAGAAGTATAGCAAGACGTAGGCAGGAAATGGTGGATGCCATGAACAGGAGCAGCACCCGCCATCTACCCTGGTGGGTCCCCATCTTTCTCCCTGCATCTCAGCCCAGCCCACAGCCCTGGCTCTTGGGAGTGAAGAGGCAGGTCAGCTACTATTCTCATAGTGGTGGCAGCCATGGCTCCATCAAACCTCAAGTGGAAAGCTACATGGCGTCTCACGCATCTACCCCTGCAGCTGCCCCCAGCACCCAGCTGCAGCTAGGGCTTTTCTCCTGCACATTCACTGGACAGGGGATGTGCCAACATAGGAAAAGAGCCCGTTGGGACAGCAAAACTGTAGTCCGAATATTTCCTCAGAACCAGACAGTGAGATGTGCTGGCCCAACTATTAGAATAAAGAGGTGAAGTCTCTAGTGATTAGGGTAACAGGAAATGCCCTAGTACAAGGGAGTGAGGCCTTTATGAAAGAAATGCCATGCTGCTCTCATCTCTTCTTGCCCTCTAGCCTCCTGTCCAGTGAGGACAGTGTCCCAGGCGCCGGACGGAAGCAGAGGGAGATGTGTCCAGCTGAGCCTGCTGGTGTCTGAATCTGTCAATTTTTAGAAGTATGAGGAACGGTTTCCTGTTGTTCATACATTACAGTCTTGGGTATTTTGTTATAGTGACAAAAATGAACACTCTTCTTCCCCCTCCCCTGAGAATGAGGCTCCACCAGCATAAAGCCAGATTCTCTGGGGGAAACAGACCCTGGTCTCCCCTGCTTTACCTTTGGCTCTGACCTGTCAATGGGGAACGGGGGTGCGGCCATAGCTGCCCTTCTCCTTGGCTTCCCCTTAGCTGAGCCACACAGCTCTCTTCTGCTGTGATCCCAGGTGATACAGAGCCTAAGGCTGTCAGTCAGACTGGAGAGCTCCAGTTCCCTCTGTTCCTGTGGGATCAGCTTCAGGATGAAGCGTGGGAATGAGGGACGCTCCTGTTCAACCTGTACGTCCCTCAGAGCAGGAGTTTTCTGAGAGCTGAATGGAAGTGCTTAGCACTGACGCTGCAGACCCAGCACCCCAGGCCTGGTCTTCTGCGGCCTTATCCCCAGGGCTCAGTACTCCAGGGCCTGGTACTCCACAGTGTCATGTCACAGAGCTGGACTGAAGTGCTTGGTTTATAGTCTCTTATATTTTTGTCTATGAGCCTAGCCTTTAACAGCTGAGCCATCTCTGCAGCCCAGTATTAGAATCTCATATCCCAGAGGCAGGTATACCTAAATTCTGTACCCCAGAAGTGTGTACCCCAAAGCCTAGTACTTTACAGCCTAGTGTCCCTGAACCGGGCACCCCAAGCATTGTACTCTAGTGTCAGTTACCCAAAGACTTTTATGCCAGTACCCAATGGCCTAGACCGTATATTACACAGACTGTTCTACAGAGCTCAGGGTCTGGTGCTCAGGAGCCTAGTAGTGTGGAGTTTGAGAACCTACTCTGATACCTCAGAAACTGGCACCACAGAACCTGATGCTGCAGAGCCAGATACCATAGAGCCCAGTACAAGAGCCTGGCACCGCTTGTCTGATGCTCATGTACCACAAAGCTGGATGCAATGGAGTCTAATACTATAGCACTAGGTACATATATCATCCCTGTATTACAGACCCTGGAGCCATAGATCCTGGAACCCAGAGCATGTTAAACAGACCCTGTTACCACAGAGCTACTAGAAGTGTTATACGCAGGAGCCTGGTATTGCAGAGCTGGCACCACAACCTATTGCCATAGGGTCTTGTATCCAGAGCCTGGTACCACAGAGCTCAGTATCACAGTATCTGGAACTGCAGGGCCTCATGCTTCAGTGCCTGGCTCCCAGGAGCCTGGTAATACAGTGTGGTGCAGCAGAGCCAGATACCCAAGAGCCTGGTACTGCAGATTCTTATATACCAGAGCCTGGTACCCAGGCCCTCATACCCCATAGCCTGGTGCCACAGAACCTGAAAGAAAAAAAAACCTAGTATTATAAAACTCCCAGACCTCAAAGTCTGGTGCAGTAGAGCCTGGTTTCCCTGAGTCTCAGACCCCAGGGCCTGGCACTACAGATCGCTATCCTGAGCCTAGTTGCTTAGGGCTCTGAACCTGGGTACCCTGGGACATTGCTCACTGGGTCCTGCTATCCTAGAACCTGTATGCATGAGGGTGGTACCATAGACCTTCATATCCCAGAGCCTGGTACACCAGATCCTGAGACAGAGGCCTCCTACCCAATGCCCTTACCCCAGATATGCAGGCTTGATACCTCAGAGTCTAGTACTATAGAGACTTGGTACCCCAGAGCTCAGTGCCCCCGAGACCAACATGTTTCCTGATGCTGTCCTTGTTGCCCATCTCCATCCTTAAAGCTTTACCGACAGTTTCTTGTATAACTTTGTACAAAATCATATACCGAAATGTTTCCGTAAAAGTGACTCTCAACTCATGCATTAGATTCCAGCCAAATGACATGGAAGGGTATTGGGGACGGGCCATATGACCAATGTTTAGCCATCTTGTCAGAGCCTAGGGGCCTATTTCTCCAGCAGTCTGTCATTTACCAGAAACCAGCTGACCCTGTCGTGGTTCGGCAGTTAGACACCTGTTGTGGTTTATTATGGGGGACGGTCATTCTAAGACTCCTGAGCTCATAGTAAGAGCTACTCCTTTCTGGATATAAACTAGCTTTTCCAGTAAGACTACTGGTAAAATCAGATTAAAGGCCAGCTGCCTGTGAGCAGCAGTTCCGGGAACTTTTTCCTGACTAACCAGATCTTTTACAACTTCCCTTTCTCTCTGGAATTTATTCCTCTTCTGTGATTATAGCAGCTGTAAAGGTAGACACCTGTTGGAGCATTCCAGAGTTAGGTATCCATAGCAACCCTCGCTTACTCAAATACCCATGCCCCTCGTGTCTATAAAACCTTCTACCTGAAAAATAAAATTTGAGAGCTTGATCAAAGACTTGCTCTTCTTCTTCGTGTCTTGTGTTCTGTCCCTATACAGGAGAATTCTCCTCCCGAGTGTTAGTCGAACCCTTGCAGGCCGAGTCAGAAGGGTGGTGGCCCATGGTCTCTGTGCTGATGCCACTTGCCTTTGCTGTTTGTAATTCAGCCTCCTGATCTAGCGGCTGCTCATACACCACCTCCAGGCCATCAATTCTGGAGCACCTTGGAGGTGACCTACGTTGGGTTTTGTTGGATTTCTGAAGTGGGTGGCAGAGGTCGGTCAGTTCCGTGTTATTTGTGTAGCACAACTCTGCTTTTCCTTTGAGCTGTGACTGTAGCTGGGATTCATTCTTTAGACAAATCCTTTTCTGAGTTAAGGTCTGTAGTTCAGATTGGCCTCCAAGTCGTTATCTAACTAAAGATGCCCTTGATCCTCCTGCCTCTGCCTCCTGAGTTCTAGGATTGCGGGTGTTGGCTAGAGTGTCTGGTTTCTGTGGCGCTGGGAATTGAACCCCAGCCAGGCCTCATGCATGCTAGGAAAGCACTCTGGCAACTGAGACACACCAAATAGCATAGTTGTTGTTAAGCTAGACAGAGTGAAAAGTCTGCCCTTCAGATTATGCTAAATATTTGAGGGATTTTATACACATTGGAGTAAATGGGCCATTGTGTGTGTGTGTGTGTGTGTGTGTGTGTGTGTGTATGTGTTTGAGATAGCTGAACCAACCCAAGGCTCAGGTTGTGGGGAATGTTGGCCTCTGCAGGCATCACTTAGGTGCCTGGAAATGTGTAACAGTGCTGAGAGGAGAATCCAGCAGAAGGACTTGTATTCATATGCTCATCAACCTAGGCAGGGAGATGCTTGAAGTTCTCTGTATGCAGTGGTAACTCAGGGAATTCTTCTCATCCCTAAACTCTCCATGGAGACCAGGCAAGTGTGCATCACCATGCCATGCACTCCATGGAGACCAGGCAAATGTGCACCCACCGTGCCATGCACTCCATGGAGACCAGCGAATGTGCACCACCGTGCCATGTACTCCATGGAGACCAGGCGAGTGTGCACCACCCTTTTATGCACTCCATGGGGACCAGGTGAGTGTGCACCACCATGCTATGCATCCGTCTTTTCCCCAGGTGTACAAAACTGATGTTTAACTTCCCAGCTGCCTGGACCTGTGGTTTTTTGCTCCTTTTCGCAGTGGAAACAATTTATAACAGATTAGATCCTTTCCCTTGACTTCATGTGCCAATGTGTTCCAGAGTAAGTACTCTGTCAAGGGTGCTGGCTCTGAACTTGGGAGGCAAGAGGACCCTGACTCAGGCACAATGGCCATTCACTCACTTTTTCTTCCAAGGATGCTCATGAGCACACTGTTAACTGATAACTGTTAATTGATAGATTCCATGGTTGTAGCCCATGGTTAGAGTTGAATGAAGCTGTCTAGACCCAACCTTGGCCTCCTGCAAATGATGAGGCCCCATTAGTCCCTTGCACCTTCTTTTGACTGCCTGGCTCTGTAGATGGGTAACGGTTTTGCATGTCTCCGTCTGAATTGATCCTTCCATGGGAAAGGACAGTTGTCCATCAGACCCAGATGCAATTCCATTGTGAGGCTCGGATACTTAACAGCTATAATTGCAAACACAAGTAGTGGCTGAATGCACTCTTGCAGAGTATCTACTCGTGGTGACATTCTTATTTGAATGGTGTGTGTGTGTGTGGAGAGAGAGAGAGAGAGAGAGAGAGAGAGAGAGAGAGAGAGAGAGAGAGAGAGAGAGAGAGAGAGAGGAGAGAGAGAGAGAGAGAAAACACATGTGCATGCATGATATAGAACTCTCTGCTCTGTTCTGTCTTATGTGTGCATTTCTTTTTTATTACCATGTTTGTTACTGATGGGGACTCTCCAGGTCTGGTAGAGATGGGTGAACTTGAAGTGAAGCTAGACCCCAGTTGTCCTCTCTTGTGTCCTCTTTAGAGACAAGTATCTGGGGCATTATTTTCCTTCTTTCTTTTCCTGCCTTCAAACTCTCCCTGGTTCCTGTCACCCCCACTTCCTTTTAAATTCATGAGCTTTTTTGTTAATTATATATACATACATACATACATATAATTTACAATAATATATTATTATATAATAATTTATATTATAGAGTGTATATTCCTTTTTTAGAATATATATTCCTAAAGCCACAAATATAACCTCCTCAGTCTGTACAATGTTATTTGTATGTATATGTTTTCAGCTGAGCATTTGATATTAGCCAATGGGTGTGTTGTTCTCTGGGGAAGACTGTTTCTCCCAGTCTTGGCATTCCTTAGTTGCCTGCAGTCCTTTGTGTAGGCTTGAGACCTTGTGGTCTTTACCTCTTGCATGTTAGCATGTGCATTGATGTCATCCTTGTTCAGCTCACATTTAGGCAGCCATATTGATGAGACTTTGTGGGTGCAGCTTCTGACATTGCTAGGCGACACCGTGTCACAGCAGACCCCCTGATTCTCGGCTCTTACAGCTGTCCCCTGTGCCCTAAGGGCAGCAGTTATATTATAGCTGTATCCACTGGGACTGGGCTCCACAACTGCATTTGCCTTGGCTGTGGTTTTCTGTAATGGTCTCTGAATGTTGCAAAGGAAAGTGTCCTTGATGAAGGGAGAGGACTGCCCTCCTCGGGTATGAAGGCTAAGTTACTTTTAGGCTAAGAGGCAGCAGGGGGAAGCACAGTGCAGATGTTGCTTGAAGGAAGATTGCAGGGGTGGGGCAGAGAAGGAACACTAGACATCTCCAGTCACAGTGGAGCGCAGAGATCTCCTCTGAAACCAGCCGCTATGCTTGTCTTCCATAGTCTAGAAGCTGATGGCCCACAGGTGTGGTTCTGAGAGATGGCGGAACCTGTAAGCAGATACTATGAGTGGATTAAGTTGGTCTTGCAGAACGAACGGCTGGCTCTCTTAGCACTTTTTTTTTTTTTTTTAATGAGATCAAGGCCACCCTAACCCTTTTCTACGCCCTCTCTACCTGCCTGTGGCTAGCTCCCTGGCCACCTTTCTTGGTATTGTAATGAGGTCATGTAGGCCCTCACCAGGACCTTGGAACTATGTTGTTGGGCCCTGTGGCCATTGGACTTAGAAGCCAAATGAGCATTTTTACTTCATTACTTACCTAGCCTCAGCTATCTTGTTAGAATAACACAGAACAGACAGATGCACACACCCAAGAGAAGAAATTCTTTCCTCTTGAGGACGTGGGGCAGCCCTTCACACAGCTTGGGCATCGCTATTATAGGTGGGAATGAGAGAAAAATCTCCAGGTGGGACATCTCCCGACAGGGCACACACTCCACGGCTTCTTTGGGAACCATTTCCCTCTAATTCTCAGGGACTTTCAAAAAGTCCCTGCAACAAGCCTCTGCAGACGCCTCGTTCCCGCAGCCGGCTGCAGAGCCCTCGCTGCATGGAACCTGGGTTCTTCCGAGAAAGCGGCCACTGGAAGCCGAAGTTGTAACTTCACAGTAAGTGACTCAGTGACCTTCTTATCACACACTGGAGTCACAGTCATACCCAGGGCACGGCCTCAGGCCCCAAACAACATCTGTGGATCAGAGAACAAAGTCTGCATGTCTAGTATGAACCTAAGACTGGGTCATTTGTAATGAACAGGACTTTATCATTTAGTTCCAAAGACTGGAAAGCCAAGACTAGCCAGCTGAGGACAGCAGGGATTTGACCGCTTGAATTCTTAAGCAGCTGTGATTATATGCAGGAGATTGGGTCCATTAATATTTAGTTATGCAGAGGAGTGAGGGAGGGGCTCAAGAGGCCCCACCCCCTTAAATTGTCATGCAGTTAACAGTTGCTGAGAGAGACCTTTTCTTCAGTGATGTAGCTGCCCATGCGTTGCATGGGTTCCTGCTCCTGTGATGAGCCCCAGTTAAGCTCATCGGCTCATCAGGCTGCGCTGGTTTCCTTGTGTCTGTCATTGCCTTATCTGTCTGGGATGAGTAATTGTTTGCATAGAGAGGTCACGGTCAGCTCCCCTGCTTTGGACTCCCTTTCTGGACTTTGTAAACGCTTAAGGCAGGAAAGTGGCCAGGCCCCTGCCCTGAAGAGCTCCGGCAGCCAGGTTCTTCCCCCAGACCTCTCTAACCATCAAAAAAAAAAAAAAAAAAAAAAAATCTATTTCAGCTTCTGTAACTGTCACAAAGGTCATCTCCAGTCCCTTAATAGGACCCTTCCCAGCTTATGCTAATTTTAACCTGAATAACAACAACAACAACAAAAAATCCCTGAGCAGGAAACCCCACCAATCCTGGAACTTCCCACAGAAACTCACCAATCCCTGAACATGAAAACCAACCAATCCCTGAGCTCCCCCAGGCTCAGGACTTGAAATCCCACCAAAACTCACCCAGGGAAATCTCTGCCTAGAAAGCTCCACCCCCTAAGAAATCCTTTATACAGGCTGTGTCTGCTCAGTTCCCTGATGTCCTCTCCTGTGAGGAGGGGCAGCCAACCCTGGATTTGTCCCTTCACACCCCTGGATCCTGCAATACATCTTTGTTATGAGATTTGCTATCTGATATGACTCTGTCATCAGAAGAAGCCAAGAAGCAAAGAAGTGGAGCAAGGCTGAGGCTCCTGAGCTCCCTCCCCTGGGAGCTGCAGCACCACTGCTAAGGAGGCTTCCTCTTAGAGCTGTGTGGTTGGTTCCTGGGCTTCCAAGAGTCCCAAGACGCCTTTCCATCTGAGTAAGAACACCAACAGTCACTCCTTACTGGCATTTTTACATGCTAGTCTCCACTTGCTTTATTGTTCTCATCTCTCCTGGCTTCTGGAGTTGGAATCATAGTAGGGTTAACATCAATCATCACAGCAAGGATTGTCCCAGCATTGCTCCCTTCCCCTGACATCATACCATAAATCATTCTGTCCCTTTTGGACATGGCCTCTGCTCTCACTTCATCCCGTTGTCCCTTCTTCATCCCTTCCATTCCTTCCTCCCTCCCTCTCTTCCTTCCTTTCTTTTTTTCAGTCAGGACTGAACGTATTCTGATCTTTGCCATCCTCACAAATCCTGCTGTGTCCCAGAGTTCCCCATAAGCCAGTCTCTCCCCTTCCATCACCGAAGTCACCTGCACTTGACTTGCGGTCTGTGTATCCTGTCTATGCCCCACCCACTATTCTTGCTGATGCCTTCGCCCATCAGGTTGCAGGGCATGCCACTGAGAGGACGGCAAGGCCCTGGTAATTTGCAGCCCTCTGGTTGGCCACCCTCTAGACAGGCCTCCCAGGCAGCAAGCTCCTTCCACCTTCCTTCCCTGGATTCCCCTACCTTTCTCGCATCATTCCCTTCTTTGCGTGGAGCACTTTCAAATTATGCCTCACTGTGGCTTCCCTGGAGCAGCCCCACATAGCGGGGAGCAAGAGGATTATGAGAGGCAGCCCTTGAAGTTCCCTGCTGATATGGGAAGGTGAAGGTGTGAACTTCTATAGCATTAGTGCGGGGGTGGGGAAGGAAGTTAGATTAGGGTGTCCAGATGCAGCCTGGGAGGAGGCGTTATTTCTGGACTTGGTATCACAGCAGGGGTTGTTCAGAAAGACTGGGAGAGTTTGAAAACTTCTAGCACATAGTGCTGAGTCATGTTTTGGGAGATGGAAGTGCTGACTAAACCCTATACAACCTCAGCCACACTGAGTGGTACAGCCACAGGTATCCTCTCCAACAACTTACCTGAGTTTCAGACGTGCACAAAGAACTGTATAGATTCTGCAGTGGACAGATGGACAGGTTGGTAATTATGTATCTGGATGGATGGATGGATGGATGGATGGATGGATGGATGGATAGATGGATAGTGACCCATGCATCCAACCAGCCATTTGTCCATCTGTCCATCCACCATCTACTCATCCATTATCCCTAAACAGTTCTTAACTTAAATCTTACTTTTCTGCAGACAGCTAATGTCTAAGAGGCTATAAGATGACCCCATGTGCGCGTGGCTTAGCTGCTTCTTTACCTTACTACACCCAAGCACCTCCCCTGCCTCTGGGAACCACTTTCATGAGTCTCTCGTTTCTTTCTATACTCTTAACACAAACGTCTCCAATCCTAAGCATTATGTTTAGTTTTCTGGTTCTTAGTAAATGTTTTTGTTATCTTCCCGTCATTGTCATAACATATCGAGATAAGCAACTTATAAAGAGGGAAGGTTAATATTGGCTCAGGGCCCCCAGGGGTTTCAGCTTATAGTGTTGGGGCACTGCAGCTTTGAGGATTCAGAGGAAACAAGGGATGGAGGACATTGTCCACTTCATAGCAGTCAAAGGACAGAGAAAGGGTGTGTGTGGGGGGGGGGGATTAGGGTCCTGAGCATGGGCATGCCCCCAATAAACTACTTGCTTCTGCTAGGCTCCACCTCTTAAAGGTCTCACCAGCTCCTAGTCTTGCCATCGGTTGGTACCAAGCCATCCCATGGGCCTTTGGGGTTAAGATTCACAGTGCAGCAGTGAACATTCTGAAGGAGAATACTGTAGGCCGAGGTCCTGCTTCCACTTGATCTTAACACCATTGATGAAACCCCGCGCAGCATGTGTCTGTGCGGCTCGCTGCTCATAGACTGGGTGGAGGAAATCCAAATCCATTTTTTGTGGAAAAGCCCAGGGCCTTCTGAATGTTGGTGTCCATTATGCATATAGAGTGTTCTGAATTGTTTAGGGAGCTGATAGCTAGGCATCTGTTCCACTGCACTGGGAGCTTTGGATGACAGAGAAGGCTCCCAGATCGGTTTGGGCACCATGCCTTCTCTATAGGCCTCTTAAACTGTGTAATAATTAATCTTCACTGACTACATTTAGACTTCCTGAGGAGACACAGCTCTGGGCATGTGTTGGAGGGAGTTTCCAGGGACGTTTAGCAAAAAAAGCCCTTCTCTGAATGTGGATGATGCCATGCCATGGGCTGGAGTCCCAGATTGAGTTAAAAGAAGAAAGTCAGCCTCGTCACTGATGGCTCTCTGCTTCCTCACCGTGGAAGCAGTGTGACAAGCTTCCTCAAGTCCCCGCTGCCATGTTGGACTGTTACATAAAACCCCCTTCTGCAAGCTGCTCCCTTCAGGTATTTTGCTCCAGCAGTGGGAAATGGAACTATTCCTCCCACTGTGGACTTGCTGCTGCAGCGTGAAGTACATGCATGCGTCCTGGATGCACTGCTTTGGGTTGCTCTGGATTTCTCCGTCATCTGACAGTAAGTACACAGGCCATCATGCAGGAATTTAAGGCACTTCTTACATCGAAAGGGCTCCGGATAGAACAGACAGAGGGCCCTCCCGGGGCTGCTGGCAGAGTTCTGTGTCCAGGTCAACATGCTGGGTTCATGAACACATTCTGTTTGCCAAAAATCTGTCAGGCTGTGCCATGTGATGTGTGTGCTTTCCTGCATCATATACCATTTCAATTAGACACATCTAACCATAATGTGACACTGAAAGCTGGGTGACCTGGAAAACAAAGGGGGTGGATCCAGGTGTGCCAGCTAAAAGACAAACACAAACCAGAGCAAGAACAGCAGTGCTCTGATGAGAACCCAGTCTTCTGTGACGAGAGGGTATAGACACCTCCCAAGGATGCAGCTGAAAGAGGAGCCTCCAAAGGCAAGCGACTCAGCAGGCTTTGGGTGATGGTAGGTTGTAGGCTCTTGCTACAGAGCAGCTCAGGCATACCCACCAGGACTAGACCAAACAAGGTACCACAGATGGGAGCCAGGCTTGGACACAGACTCCCATCTCTAGGGAAATAGCACACCCTGAGAGGACCTGGAAGGCAAGGTGGGTTCACATACAGTTCTGATGATGCCTCGTCAAGGACTGTTGGTCCAGTACTGGGTTATGGCTTGAAGATCCCAGCGCTTTGAAGCAGTCATGAACTCCAGAGTGAGTGTTGGGCAGACAGGCCCTGATCCCATTTCCAAATGCACCTAGCTTGCCCCCTCCTCTCAAAATGCCTCACCTGCTCTTTTACCACGAAGTGATGCCTCAAATGCAGACTATACTAATCAGGAAAATTGCCAGCAGAAGACCCGGGCAGGAAAAGACAGGCCAAGAATACACCCATGGATGAGCGTGAGTGCGTCTATGAAATGCTGACAGAAAAACACTTGGCTCTTGGAAAACAAAACTCCCAAAGGAAAGACCTAGAAGCAAGGTATGGAGATAAGATGACCAGCTTATCAAGAGGAAGAAAACATAAATGAACTCATAGCCTGTCATGCAGACCCTGCAGGAGTCCTGCAGGGCAAGCACCAAGAGGTGGCCAGAGCCCAACGAAAGGGATGAACATAGAGACTGAGTGGGCTGTGCAAGCAGACCCACAGTGCAGAAAGGGTGTGTGTGTGGAGGTGGCAGTATTTTATAACCCTCAATCAAGACACAGACACCTGTTATATTTTAAAATAGCCTTAGTTAACTTGGGGCAGGGCAGATAGTAATACCCTAAACTACTTCCTACAGTGTGTGTGTGTGGGGGGGGTACCTGCCCCAATCCCATGCCATCTGCTTTGAATAATTTCTATCAAGCTACTTCCCATCTGTAATCCCAAATACTTGCTAATTACCATCATCTGGGCCAAGTCTCCATCCATGCCGGCCACACGCTTCTCCTCCACCTAACCCATGGCGCAGCCTCCTTCCTCCCCTCTCCTCCGGTGGTCTCTCTTCCTCCCAAGATTCTCTCTGTCTCCCCAAGTCCTGGAACCTTATCCACGCCTATCCCATTTGCCCTGTCCAGGTGTGATGACCTTTTATTGGTCAAACAGGTTAGACTCTCAGGCAAGGTACAAGCAGGGCACAGAGACAGCAAGCAGGAATTAGCATCAAAATATACCAGACCAACCTCCAGCAGTCATCTGAGAGGAAGGAGCTTCAATTAAGAAAATGTTTCCTTAAGATGGGACTATAGACAAGCCTGTAGGAGATTTTTTTCTTAATTAGTGATTAATGTGGGAGGTTCCACCCCATTGTGGGTGGTGCCACCCTAGGCTGGTGATCCTGGGTTCTATAAGAAAGCAGGCTGAGTGTGCCATAGGGAGCAAGCCAGTAAGCAGTACCCCTCCATGTGCTCTGCATCAGCTCCTGCCTCCAGGTTCCTGTCCTGTTTAAGTTCCTGTCCTGACTTCCTTTGATGATGAACTGTGATAACGGAAGTGTAAGCCAAATAAACCCTTTCCTCTCCAACTTACTTTTGGCCATGATGTTTCATCACAGCAAAAGTAACTCTAAGATAACCCCTTTCTTGGAACCAGGGGCAGCACCAGCATCTGGCTTCTGCCCCAAGGTCACCCTTGCCTATTCTTTCCCAAGTTCACGCCCAGCTTTTCCCATCACCAAGGCCTTCGCATCTGGTGTAAAGTGTACTTACTAAGGTGCCCCTTGAATGGACTAGACTTCCTACCCCAATCTCCTTTCTCCCCTCTACTCTCTTTTCTTGGGGTCCTTTCCTCAGGACTGTCAGTGCAGGCAGCCATCGGGGAACCTGGCCCCGTCTATACTGTCTCCCATATCGCCTCTTTCTGGGCAAAGCTCAGACTGGCCATCCAGTGCTTCACAAAAGTACAGCCTGGACACAGAGGTGGTGAAACCAGAATTGGCAGCTGCTCACCATACAGACCAAAGCCTGGGCTATAGCCACCCTAAGCCAAATTAACCCATCAGGAAACAGGCCACTCAGGGAACAACAGGAGAGGTGTGGCAAATGGAGAGCTGGTATGTGTGCTGGAGTGCCCGCACAGCTATGCCTGAGGAGATATTGGCAGGCCAGAGTTTCAGAGGACATGGGAGGGAGGTTATGCAAGCTGTTTTGAAACAGTTGTCCTTGGCTCTGAGGATCAATAACAAGGGTGGGGCCAGTCCAAAGGTGACAAGGCAGCCGCTGAGTGACTTCCTGGAAGTGTCCTCTGCCCAGGGTGTAGTGGCCTGTTTGGGCTCTCAGAGGCATGGCGATCATCTTGGGCTCCCATGGTGTCCTTCCAGAGGCCAGTGTGTCTCCAACAACAGTTACCAAACAAAGGTATGCCCAAGGAAGAGGACACCTGCCATGTGTGAGGGGACCGCACCTAAAACTGAAAGAGCCCGAAAAAGAAAAGAGGCCAGTAGGACAGCTGACGGATCGGTTTGGCAGTTAGGAGCTGTTTGTTTTAATTAAGTTGATGATGAATTTGGAAACCCTTGAGCTGGGTCAGGACTTGGAGGCTGAACTGTTTGATGGCAGGAATGCTTGTAAAAGTGATTAAAATAGCTTTACAGACTGTGCCTGGAGGAAGCAGTAGGCCTGGAGAGACTCTGGGTGTGGGAATGGAGGCCCAACTTCTTAGGAGTCTGTCCATCTGCCACAGCCAGCAGTGGGCCAGAGATGATTAAACGCTTAATCAGACCCGGATACTTGGTTTGTCTGCTTGCTGTGGCTACAGAAAAGGGTGCTGTCACCAATCTTTAAATAGTGAACCAGAGGCTAAATTTCACTCCATCAGTCAAAGGCCGCTTCTATGCAATGTCCTAATTTTAGCTGCTTGTCAAGTCCCCAGTGCCTGTTACTTGATGCAACTTTGATCTTCCAATGCTTAGATGGCTTTTGTGCTGAATATAGCTAGAATATACTATGAATCATCTGGATGGCTGCCCAGCTGGGGGGAGGGTGGAGAAAGAGAGAGGAAAGGAGGGGAGGGAGGGAAGACTGAAGAAAGGAAAGGAGGGGGGATGGAGGGATAGAGGAACATTCAGGGCCCTGAAGTGGAGGAATATAGATGCCATAAAGATGGAAGATCGTCCCTATTTCAGGACCGTCAGCTTCTTGTCTCCATGTTTATATTTTGAGCACATTATCTTTGGACTTTTATTTTTCTTTCTAAACCAGGAACCTTTTCTCATGCAAACACACAGGAGGCCACTGCCAAGGTCTAATGATAGTGTCAATAATCTCAAGACATTTTAAATAAATGTTTTTCTAAGCAAATCACTGCCTCTGAAAGGGCTTTTATTTCCACTTAGAGAGTGAGCAGCTGAGATGTTCTGAGTAGAGAGCATTTATGATGGCTTCTTCTTCTTCTTCTTCTTCTTCTTCTTCTTCTTCTTCTTCTTCT
>OU015746.1:82327615-82339625 GCA_907169655.1 Acomys percivali | reverse complement strand
CTTCTTCTTCTTCTTCTTCTTCTTCTTCTTCTTCTTCTTCTTCTTCTTCTTCTTCTTCCTTCTTCTTCTTCTTCTTCTTCTTCTTCTTCTTCTTCTTCTTCTTCTTCTTCTTCTTCTTCTTCAGGTCATTAGGGAATTGTCTTTTGTTTCTTCTGCTGTCTGGCTTTTCTTCTCAACTGAGATTTCTCTCTTCCTCCAGCTCTTAGCAGAACCTTCCATGTCACCTTGTTTCCTGGATGTATGTAGCTGCCACCTCCTTTCTATTGATTTGCTTCAGGTGGTGTCACCTGAAACATGATATCTGTTCATACTTTGCAGGAGTGCTGCAAGAGAGTCCATATGGCTCACTGAGCGATGCCTGCTTCCCTGGCTGGGTCCTTACCTACGTAGCTTTCTTCCTTCAAGTCAAGAGAGAAGAACTGTAACTTCTTCTAGCTTCTCCTTCCAGAGTCACTTGCTTAGCAGCTCCTGCTCCCTGGATGGGGAGGGGTAGGAAGAAATAAAGGTGAAGAGGAAATGGGACTGTAGTCTTTATGATGTCTTGGGAAGAGGTAGCACATGATCATCTTCCTTCAGAATTTATGGGTATGGTAAAGATGTATATACCTCAGTGGAAGGGTTCATGGATGTTGGGTACCTTAGGATGCAGCACACCTTTGTACTGAGATGTCTGGAATGAAATTGATTTAAGCCACACAAGGACTGAAACTAGAGCTACCAGGTAGCTTGACAGATGCTGGAGCCATTCCTCTCGACTCCAGCTTCTTAAACTGTGGGCATAGCTCCACAGTTTGGTCATGTGGCTGAGCTCAGTGATTGCAGAAGCTCTGTCAACAGTGGGGTCCCACAGACTCCCAGTCAATTCAGGCTATTGCTCACACTCTTAACTACACTCCAGAATTTGACTTTAAGACCCTATTGCTGAGGATACCACATACTTGAGTCACAAAATATGGAAGAATTAAGCTGGTACTCATCTGGGACCTTTGTCATTACTAGAAGGTGCTATGCATGCCACTGGAGGAGAAAAGTGATCATTTCACGTACTTCCAGACACTGTTAAGATGACAGGCCTGACAAGATATGCCCATAGGGGCAGTAATAGAATGGATGCTATATAAGTAGCCGGCCATTTTCTGATTGGATCTAAGCAAGGCTCAATATATGAAGTAGAACCCTTGCCTGGCAAAACTAAAAGGGCAAAAGCCTGTGCCTAGATAGGCCAAAATTTGCATGTATCTAAATTGCTTTAAAGTAATTTTTAATGATTTACTAGCAGCAAATGTTTACTTTTACTTAAGCATATATACAGGTCCCATAAAAATTTCTTGGGCAAAAAGGGCTTAGGAATAACAAAAGTTTGAATCAGCTTTATGGGAACTCTGTCCAGGGGAAACCAGGACAGAGGTTTCAAGGAGCCACTGGATTGGAGGCAAAATGTGTCTGTCTTAGTGCCTTCTACACAGGCTAAGGGTTGGCCACTCACTAGTCAGTGGAAACTGTGATGGGCTAAAGGGCTTTGCCTCCCACCCATCAGAAAAGACTAAGATGGTGCCTCGGTCAAGGGGCCACCACAACTCTTCACTGTGTGTATGGAACAATGATGAAAGTGTTAGCTAGTCAGCCAGGCAGGAGCCTTTAGAGAGAACTGCATTAACAGCTTCAAAGTGACTCCTCCATCACTTTCAGCTCATGTTACGATGGATGCAAACTGAGCATGCTCAGAGGCACTGCTGTGCACCTGACCTTCCAATTCTTGAGCCCAGTGTGCTAAAGAACGTGCCTCCCATCTTTCCCTTCTTCAGTAAAGGGGTTTCCTGAGCAATACAGATGCCAGCCTAGTGAGTACCAGGTCCTGAGGGTAGCTCTGTAACTCGTAGGGACAAAGCTAGCTAGGTGTGCCAGGATGGCTTATGGATGTGGAATGGTTAAGGCCATATGAAAGCTTGAGGGAGGAAAACAAACTGACGTTAAATCTACCTTGGCTGTAGGTCAGAAGGTGTAGAGAAGTGCAGCTGGGAATTCTCTGAGATAGGAGGACAGCCCCTAGAAGTGTTTGTGCCCGGAAGGCTGGTTCCAGTTCTTCCTAATGAGGGTACAATGGTGGCTAATGGCTGCATGGGCTTTAAGACTTTAACATGCGTTCAGGAATGTGCAACAGTTTCTTGTTTGTTTGGCCCTTTAGCTGTTAACTGATGGGTCTTCCCAGTCTATTTTCATTTCTTAGGCTGTGATAAAACATCCGACAAAGGCACCTTAGGGGAGGAAAGGGTTGGCTTGGCTTCTGCTTCCAGGTCATGCATAGTCCATCATGGAGGGAAGTCAGGCCAGGAGCGCAAGCAGCTAGTCATATCATATGCATAGGCAAGGGTGGAGAGATGTGAATGGAGCCTTGCTGGCTGCCTGCTTAGTCTCATCTAGCTCACTCTTCTCATACTATTCAGGACCCCAAACCACAGAATGGTGTCACTCACAATGGACAAGTCTTCCTACCTCAACTAACAGTCAAGATACTTTCTCACAGGTATGCCTAAAGGCTGATCTTAGCTAGATACTCTTTTCAGGTGATTCTAGGTTGTAACAAAGTTGACAGAAACTAATGTCACATTTCCTTTTCTTCACCTGTAGTGTTTGAACTTGAACTTAGGATATGTCAGGTCTATTCTTTTAAACACTTGCCATAATCACAGTGATGTGCTATTTTGAAGGTCCTTAGATTGCTACAGAGTGGAGAAGGGTCATAAGAAATAATCATGCTAGCCGACCTGGTGGCACACGCCTGTAATCCCAGCACTCGGGAAGGCAGAGGCAGGTGGATCGCTGTGAGTTTGAGGCCAGCCTGGTCTACAAAGCGATTCCAGGATAACCAACACTACACAGAGAAACCCTGTCTGGAAAAAAAATACCACAAAATGAATGAATGAATGAGTGAGTGAATGACATGCTGATATGGACAGGGCCTTCAGGCCAGAGTCTCCAGATGGGCTGAAGTCTGAGCTGATAACCAGTGTCACTAGCTTCTGGAGAGCTGCCGTATCAGGTCCCATTGGGCACAGCACCGAGACATGGCACAGGATTTCTACTCCCCTCTCCCAACTGGCTCTGAGTCTCTTAGTCCCTTGCTTCGTGCTCACCATAAGCCTTACCAAATACCTTTAGTGATGAGCTGTCAAAGTCAAGCGAGAGCTTTACAGTACAGGGACTGCTGTAGCATTGGTACCTGAAAGAGGACAATTTAGGGACTCGAGCCCCCCAGCCTGTGTTAGAGCTGTTGGGGGAAAGGGAACTTCAATTGACAGAATGTTCCCACTGTACTGGTTTGTGGGCAAACCTGTGGTACATTATCTTGATCAATGATTAATATAGGAGGACCCAGCTCACTGTGTTTGGTCCCACTCCTGGGCTGGTGGTGCTGGGCACTTATAAGAAAGGAGGATAAAATCTACTGGTAGTGGTGTTCACCTTTAATGCCAGCACTTGGGAGGTAGAGGCAGGTGATCTCTGTGAGGGCAAGGCTGGCCTGGTCTACTGAGGGAGTTGTAGGACAGCCAGGGCTATATAGAAAAACCCTGTCTCAATAACACCACCACCGTAAGAAAAAAGAAAGCAGTCTGAGCAAGCCTTTAGGCAGCACCCACTCGTGGGTTCTGCAGCAGTTTTGGTGCCTGGAGGAGGGACTACAAGCTGCTCCCAAGTTGCTTTTGGTTGTGGTCTTTCATGAAAGCAACAGAAACCCTAACTAATACAAGATGGAATGCTGGCTGGCTTTTTCTGCAGAGTTGGGCATTTCCCTGTGACGGTCCTCAGGGTCAGCTTAGACTTGCAGGAGAAGTGCCCTTCCATTTCCTTCTCTGTAAGGGCCTGTAGTTGGAAGCCTATAGGAAATACTGCATTAATCAGGCTTTAAGATAGTAGACAGATGGGAGCAGTAGACAGGCCTCAGTGCACACAGCAGCCAGGGGGCAAAAGCTCCATCACAGAGTCTGTGCACATCCAAGCTAGGCGTAGTTAATGCACACTGAGGGGAGGTAGGGACTGCAGCTCCTTCAAAAAGAGCTCCAGTATGGAAGCTCCAGTGTGCTTAACTCAGTCTCTGTTCACCCCCTCACCGTGTGTGTGTGTGTGTGTGTGTGTGTGTGTGTGTGTGTGTGTGTATGTGTGTAACAGTGGAAATGATCTCTTCAGCCACCTGTCGGGCTGAGTGCATGCACCTTTCTTGGGCAGAGTGGTGGTGGTGGCGGTGGCGGCGGCGGCGGCATGCCCTGAAATCTAGACAGCTGGGTGCTTAGAGGACCCTTTCCTGTGGATTGCCCAAGGTCCCTCATCTCCCAGAGGGCTGTTATCTTTGGTGAAATTCACTTTCTTTTGTGGTCAGACCTCTGCAGGAGCCTAGCCTGAATAGGAGGACATGAACTTCGCTAACATGGTGATTCCCAGAGCAGGCAATGTGACACATTTGTTTGGAAGTGTGGTCACCTTGGAGATATTAAAAAGGGAGGTGCCTGTGTGGCTCTTGCCCATGGGTACATTGTCAAATTTCTCCAAATCTTGGCATGCTGAAGAGGAAGCTGGATTTTTCAGGCACCAGGCACTTTTTCGTTCTACTTGTGGTAGTCTGATAGATCCAGAGAGTTCACTTACAAGCAGTAAGTGGCACAGTCACTGACTTCTTCAGGTTCAGAGGACATGAGAGTGGGCGGGAGATGGCTGCTGGGAGCCACTTTCCTTGAGCTGACAAAGCCCATCTATTAGCCCAGCTGAGGGCACTCAGCCTCCTGCGGCTGTAGAAGGTAACTGGCAGGAAGGGCTACAGTGAGCCCAGGCTTAGGTGCCCAGCCCTCTCTTCTGTTTTGTGGAGGCAAAGGGAACCCCAGCCATATCAGGAGGACTTGCAGTGTGAGGACTGAAGCCTATTGTAGCTCTTGGAGCAGAATAGAAGGGATTGCATAAGACCCTGAAAAAGACAGGAAGACATCCATAGGAGCTGAGGACACAAAAGAGTATGCAAATAAGATGTAGATTGTCCCCAAAGGAGTAGACGTCTGGAAATAATCAAACTCAGGGCTGAAATTAACAAATTAGAAACTAAGAAAACAGTCCAAAGAATCAACAAAACCAAGAGCTGGTTCCTTGAGAAAATCAACAAGATAGACAGACCATTAGCCAAACTAACTAAAAGGCAGAGAGACAGTATTGAAATCAACAAAATCAGAAATGAAAAGGGAGACATAACAACAGACACTGAAGAAATACAAAGAATCATAAGATCCTTCTTTGAAGGCATATATGCCACAAAATTTGAAAATCTAAGGGAAATGGACGATTTTCTTGATCAATTTCACTTGCCAAAGTTGAGTGAAGAACAGATAAACAAGCTAAATAGTCCCATTTCCCCTACAGAAATAGAAGCAATCATTGATAGTCTCCCAACCAAAAAAAGCCCAGGGCCAGATGGTTTCAGTGCAGAATTCTACCAGACCTTCAAAGGCGAGTTAATACCGATACTCTTCAAGATACTCCAAAACATAGAATTGGATGGAACATTACCAAATTCATTCTATGAGGCCATAGTCACGTTGATACCTAAACCTCACAAAGACTCAACAAAGAAAGAGAATTTCAGACCAATTTCTCTTATGAACATCAATGCAAAAATACTAAATAAAATTATTGCAAAACGAATACAAGAACACATAAAGGATATCATTCATCATGACCAAGTAGGCTTCATTCCAGGCATGCAGGGATGGTTTAATATACGGAAATCCATCAATGTAATCCACCATATAAACAAATTGAAAATAAAAAACCACATGATCATCTCTTTAGATGCAGAGAAAGCATTTGATAAAATCCAACACCCATTCATGTTTAAAGTTTTAGAGAGATCAGGGATACAAGGCACTTTCCTCAATATAATAAAGGCTATATACAGCAAGCCAATAGCCAAAATCAAAGTAAATGGTGAGATACTCAAGGAAATTCCTCTAAAATCAGGAACAAGGCAAGGCTGCCCACTCTCTCCATATCTCTTCAATATAGTACTCGAAGTTCTAGCCAGAGCAATAAGACAACAAAAGGAGATCAAGGGTATCCAAATGGGAAAGGAGGAAGTCAAACTATCCCTATTTGCAGATGATATGATAGTGTACATAAGTGACCCTCAAAATTCCACGAGAGAACTCCTACAGCTGATAAACACTTTCAGCAATTTGGCTGGATACAAAATTAACTCCCAGCACTCGGGAGGCAGAGGCAGGCAGATCGCTGTGAGTTCGAGGCCAGCCTGGTCTACAAAGTGAGTCCAGGACAGCCACGGCTAACACAGAGAGACCCTGTCTCAAAAAACCAAAACAAAAAAAACCCCACAAAATTAACTCAAAAAAGTCTGTAGCCTTCCTATACACAAATGACAAGCTTGCAGAGGAAGAAATCAGGAAAGCCATACACTTCACATTAGCCACAAGCAATATAAAATATCTAGGAGTTACTCTAACTAAGCAAGTGAAGGACTTGTTTGAAATAAATTTCAAAACTCTGAAGAAGGAGATTGAAGATGACATGAGAAGATGGAAGGATCTTCCTTGCTCATGGATTGGGAGAATTAACAGTAAAAATGGCCATCCTACCAAAAGCAATCTACAGATTCAATGCAATCCCTATCAAAATACCTACACAATTTTTTAAAGACATTGAAAGTTCAATTCTGAACTTCATATGGAAAAACAAAAAACCCAGAATAGCAAAAACGATCTGTACAATAAAAGGTGCTCCGGAGGGATCTCCGTACCTGATCTCAAATTGTACTATAAAGCAATAGTAATTAAAATAGCATGGTACTGGCACAGCAACAGGCTGGTTGATCAGTGGAATCGAATTGAAGACCCAGATATGAATCCACACACATATGGTCACTTGATTTTTGACAAAGAAGCCAAATCCATTCAATGGAAAAAGGATATCATCTTCAACAAATGGTGCTGGTCTAACTGGATGTCTATGTGTAAAAAAATGCAACTGGACCCATATTTGTCACCTTGCACAAAACTCAAATCCAAATGGATTAAAGACCTCAACATAAAACCAGAGACACTAAGTCACTTAGAAGAAAAAGTGGGGAAGAGCCTGGAACATATTGGCACAGGAGACAACTTCCTGAACAGAACACCAATAGCCCAGGCCTTAATGTCAACAATTAATAAATGGGACCTCATGAGGCTGAGAAGCTTCTGTAAGGCTGGAGACACTGTCAAGAGAACAAAGCGACAGCCTACAGACTGGGAAAAGATCTTCACCAACCCTACATCTGACAAAGGTCTAATATCCAAAATATATAAAGAACTCAAGAAATTAAACACCACCAAACCAAATAACCCATGAGAAATGGGGCTTGGAACTAAACAGAGAATTCTCAACAGAAGAATATCAAATGGCTGAGAAACACTTAAAGAAATGCTCAACCTCCTTAGTCATCAGGGAAATGCAAATCAAAACAACTCTGAGATTCCATCTTACACCCATCAGAATGGCTAAGATCAAAAACTCAAGCGACACCACATGCTGGAGAGGATGTGGAGAGAGAGGAATACTCCTTCATTGCTGGTGGGAATGCAAACTAGTACAGCCACTTTGGAAATCTATTTGGTGCTATCTCAGAAAACTGGGAATAGGGCTTCCTCAAGACCCAGCTATTCCACTCCTTGGAATATACCCACAAGATGCACCAGCACACAAGAAAATTTGCTCAACTATGTTCATAGCAGCCTTATTCATAATAGCCAGATCATGGAAACAGCCTAAATGTCCCTCAGTAGAAGAATGGATAAAGAAACTGTGGTACATGTACACTATGGAATACTACTCAGCTATTAAAAACAAAGAATTCCCGAAATTTGTGGATAAATGGATTGAGCTAGAAATGATCATAATGAGTGAGTTAACCCAGAAGCAGAAAGACTCAAATGGTATATACTCACTTATATCTGCATACTAGCCCAATGGGCATGTCCCACGAAAGCCTTCCCTTACCAGGAAACTGGGACAGAGGGGAGGACATCCTATTGGGACTTTAGATAAGAGAACCATGTGAGAATAGCAATGTAGAAGGATCCAGTGGGTCCTAGAAACCTACAAGTAGAACATTATGATAGGCAGATTTGGGCCAAGGGGTCCCACTCAAACTAAGGCACTAGCCAAGGACAATACAGGTGGTAAAATTTAAACCCCTACCCAGATCTAGCCAATGGACAGGACAGTCTCCACATTTGAGTGGAGAGTGGGATATGACTTTCTCATGTACTCTGGTGCCTCACATTTGACTATGTCCCCTGGAAGGGGAGACCTAGTGGCACTCAGAGGAAGGACAGCAGGTCACTGAGAAGAGACTTGATACCCTATGAGCATATACAGAGGGAGGTAATTCCTCTCAGGAACAGTCATAGGGGAGGGGAATAAGGGGAAAATGGGAGGGAGGGGAGAATGGGAGGATACAAGGGATGGGATAACCATAGAGATGTAACAAGAATAAATTAATAAAATAAAATTAAAAAACAATTGAGATGTAATATGAATAAATTAATAAAATATATTTTAAAAAAGAAAAAAAAGATGTAGATTGAGTTTTAAGACTAGTGGGTCTGGGTACAGAGAGCTACCTTTCCCAAACCCTGGATCCCTGGCTTGAAGGGGGAGTTGGAGCTGCTGTCCCGCAAAACCAGAACCAAGAGAGCACGAGCAAGTAGTTATGCAGGAGATAGAGTGTCAGGTCCAGGACGCCAAGTGTGAGCAACAGGGATCTGCTAGGAAGAAGGGAACAGGTGGACAAGAAGTCATTCAATAGCCGATGCAGAAACACCCCATGCTAAGGAGGAAGCCGACTCACCGAGGCTCAAGTGCTGGGAGTAGAACATGGCATGCCCGGAGTGCACACCAGTGAAATTTCCCAGCAAACCAAAAGCCTGGCTTCCTAAATGAGAGCAGGCGGAGGACATGGGAAGGAGGGAGAGAAGGAATGAGACCAGCATCAGGTGCCTCAGCAGTAACATTCAAAGATGAATTATACTAAGGAAAAATACATAAAATTTATTTATACATTGAAAAATCCCAAAATAAAATATCACTGTTTGAGCCTATAGGACCTCTGAAAGTATAAGCATGTGTATTATCTGAGAGTAGTGCAAAGAAAATGTTCTAACCGAGGCAGAGCTTATGAGGAGTCCTGCAGCCATTGTGAGTTGAGCAATAAAGTTGCCACTGTAGATGGTACATTTGCATTCATACCATAAATGAAGCTGAATACCTGAGTGTGGACTACGGTCTTCTGAGACAGAACATCTCGGAATAGAAGGCACAACCATGGTGCACCATGCATTACGTATCTCACCATGCATTGGGCACACTTAACCCTACTGTGTTCTGCAGCTCGGCATCCACAACTGTGTGTCTCCCGTAGTGTTCCCCTCATGAGCTCAAGGCTGACTGTGAGCTGCATTTTGAGAGAGAGCATGTTGTTAGATCACAGGTCCTCTAGGTGCTTATACCTTGCCTTGGAAATCAGGCCATGTCTCTTGTGATGGCTGTTCTTGGCTGTCAACTTGACTACATCTGAAATTAATTAAAACCCAAGTGGCTGGGCACACCTATGAGGGATTTTTTTCTTAATCAAATCATTTGAAGTGGGAAGACCCACTTATAATTTGGATACATTTATTACTTATACTGTATTCTGCCTGCATATACACCTGAAGGCCAGAAGAGGGCACCAGACCTCACTTATAGAGGGTTATAAGCCACCATGTGGTTGCTGGGAATTGAACTCAGGACCTTTGGAAGAACAGCCAGTGCTCTTAACCTCTGAGCCATTTTCTCGGGCCCTAATTTGGATCTTTTGAGGTGGGAAGATCCACCTTTACTCTGGGTCTCACCTTCTGCTGCCTCCTATATAGGCATAGAAGTAGGCAACTTGCTCTTTTTGCCTGCTTGCTCTTTCTCTCTGTGGCATTCACTTCCTTCACTGGCATTAAAGGCCACTTTGGAATTCTGGTGTATACTGAAGACCAGCTGAGACATCCAGCCTCATGCATTGATTAACTATTGAATTCTTGAGCCTTCTGTTGGTAGACAGCCATTGTTGGACTAGCTGGACCACATCCTGTAAAAGTCCCCTCAAGATATAAGATATAACACATTTTATTTATATATTCATTCTATATGTTCCTCTGGAGAACCCTGACTAAAACATCCCTCCTCTGGGATAGAGGGATGCTAAACGTGGTGAGGATTTTAGTCTCCCTTCCTCTTGCAGCTTTGTGCAAACTTAAGACAACCTTTATTTACATCTAATTATTTTATCTGGTATGTCCCCCTGTAAAAACTGTAAGGGTCAGAAATTCCCTTTTTAAAAGATTTATTTATTTATTTAGATAAGTGCTCTATCTGCATAGAGAGTGTGTGGTTGCTGGGAATGGAACTCAGGACCTCTGGAAGCGCAGTCAGTGCTCTTAACCACTGAGCCATCTCTCCAGCCCCCAGAAACCTTTTACCCACTGATCTGAAGGCTTTCCCTTCAAGACTCCATCATGCCTGCTTGTCATCGTGAGCCTATGACCCTCCTGGTGAAGTTCTCCTCAACAGTATTGTCTCAGCTTCGTTACTATGGGCCTACCTTTCATCTTTTATCTTTTAGGATAACACATCTTAACCGTGTCCTGGGGGCAGGGATTAAAGTTAATGAGAGGAAGCATAGACTGCTGGATCTGTGGCTTTCACAATAACCACCATAACTCAGGCCTTCCAGTCTGTGTAGAAAGCACTGACTAAGCTGGCTCTCTCTAGCCAGATATTTTAAGTCCTAGATAATTGTAGATTCCCTTACACTTGTAAAAATAAATAAATAAATAACGCACAGAGATCTCATATGCCTTTTACTTGGTTTCCTATAATGGGGAGATTTGGCCTAATCATAGTGCAGCACCCCAACATGAAGGCCTGTGTACCTCCATCATCACAAACATCCCCCTGTTGCCTGACCCCCCCATCCCCAGGCTTTAGCCTTTAGTAAGCACCAATCTAGTCTTTGTTTTGGAATTTTGTTATTTCAAGCATGCCCTAGACACAGAACAATATATGAAGCCCTAGGGACCAGCTGTTCCCACTCAGCACAGCTTCCTGGAGATTGAGCTAACCCCTCCATTGGTGTTGCTGCCTGGTATATCCTGGTATGAGGTACCATGGTGTGCTGAGCTGTTTATTCACACCTGATAGCCATTTGGGGCTGGTTCCAGTTTTGACCTTACAAGTAAAACTGCTGTGAGCATTGCATTAAAGCTTTTGTGTGGACATGAGTTTAACTTTTGTGGAAGAAATGCCTATGAGCTTGGCTGCTGTGTTGTTGGTAATTACATAACTGCCCAGCGGTTTTTCTGTGCATCTGCATGTGTTTCCCATTTTCATCAGTTGCGTGGGACCCGGTTTCTCTGCATTCTGCAGGCATCCTGTATGGTCCTTTACTTTAGCTTTCTGATGGGTGTTCACTGATGTCAGAGGGTGACAGTGAGCATCAGATTTCTTTCACCTTTTGCCCACTTTCTTATAGGACTGTTCTTGCTGAGATTGAGCATTCCTTATATACTGTAGACACAGCTTTTTGCTGGAAGTGTGATTTGTTAGAGTTGTCAGCCTTTAACCTTTTCATTCCATTATTAAAGTTTTAGCAGCACAGAAGTCTGTAATTTTGATGAAGTCAAGCCCATCAACCTTCCCTCTCATGCCTTCTGCTTCTGGTGTCATTTTGAAGAACTAATTTTTTTTCAGGTTGCAAATATTTTCCTTTGTGTTTTCTAAACAGCTTTGCATCCACACCACTTTCTGAATCACCTTTGGGAGGTGTACTGTTTACAGTGTACCTTCCCATGTGAGAGCGCTGAAGGTGTTCACACACAGTGTACCTTCCCATGTGAGAGCGCTGAAGGTATTCACACACACTGTACCTTCCCATGTGAGAGTGGTGAAG
>OU015746.1:82301109-82327605 GCA_907169655.1 Acomys percivali | reverse complement strand
CCTTCCCATGTGAGAGTGCTTGAAGGTATTCGCACACCAGGCTTTTCCTGGTGGGGGTGAGGGGCACAAACCAATATCTCTTCACCCCAGAAAAGGTTCCGACAACGGAACAGAGAATGAGTCCAGCAGGTCCATCTCAGTGAATGGGGAGATTACAGGGGTCACTTAGAGGAGCTTAGGTGCCTCAGAGGCAGCTGCGTCAGTGAAAACCCCACTTGAGCCCGGAGCTCTCTCCCTAGCTTGGGGCAGAGCCACCTGAAGGTCTCATCTGCCCCAGCAATTGCTTACAGCCTGCCTAGCCTTGGAGAGGGGCCTTGTGAATCCCGTTAACTGTCAGAGCCTGCCATGCTGCAGCAGCTTTTCTCTCCCCTCCTGTTGCGGGGAGCAGCGAGGAGGACACGGTTCCATTGCAGCCACTGTTTTATGGCTGGATAACAGCACAGTTGTTCCCACGACCTAATTCCCAGGGGCAGAGGCCTCCTGTGCTTGCCGGGAGCAAATGGCTCCCTTGCCCTGTCTACTCTGCCCTCCCTCAGGGCTGGTTGGTGCTTCTGTGCTGCCTTCTCGGTTCTGGTTCCTACTTGCCCTGTCCCTGACAGGAGAGCAACCCTCTCACTGCAGCTGAGAGTGAAGCTTTAGCTTCATCAGTAGACTTAGTTGCCATCATCACCCTGACTGGGATTCTGTAAGGGTGCTTATTTCCAGTTCAGTTTTTTTAAATTTCTTTTTAAAAAACATATACATTTATATTATTACACATATATACAAAAAACTACCTACAGCAGGAAGAACTAGGAAATAATCAGGAATTATATAAATGTTACATTTATAGTGATTGGGTAATTTGTATTTGGCAAACTTGAAGAAAACATCTTTTCTATCTTGATGAGTCTAAAATTCTAAATGAAAGTCAATATTATCATATCTCATCTCTATTAACTTAAAACATCTATCTAGACCTAAAAACATCTTAACCCCTGAACAGTTATTGTAAGACTAAACTATCTGGTCTTCAACCCCATCAGAGACTTGGGAAGGAATAAAACTAATTACCTAAGTAAACCAGAAGTGCACGTTAGCAGCTTCCAAAATGAAAAAAAAAAAAAAAAATGACAGAGACAGTCCGTTGCCTGAACTGTCACCTAAAATTCTCTATAACATTGGAGCATCATCTTCACCCTTCTGGCCCAGTATATCTGACAGACATATTTGTGAGGCAGGAACATTGAGGACTTGCTTACCTTGTCTTGGCAGAGTTTAGCTGTTGACTCTGCCTGCATTCAAGCTTACCCATTTTTAGGCAGAATTCTGTCTGGTAGAAATGAGGACATTTTGCCCAATGGCTGGTTGGCTGCATTTGAAGCCATCTCCATAAGGAGGTTCTTTGATACCTCATCATCTTCTTTGAGGTAGGCTGGGTGTTGTCAGGACATGTGTGGGCAATCTGGCTGTGACATCTGTCACCCCACTGATCTCCAGGGTTGATTTTGGCTGATCTGGCTAGCTAGGCAGGTGTCCCCTTCCTCCCTTGAGCTCCATGTGTGTCCCTCCCAAAGCTGCACTCTCTGTCAAAGAGGACGACCTTCCCTGAATAGAAGAAGACCTGGGTATAAGAATAACTGCTTTCCCCTGCTAGAACTTCCAAACAAGCTCACGGTCCAACTCCATTTTTTTAAAAAAATAATTGAGAATGCATTAGTGTGTAGAGTCAGCCATTCCAGGCTGTTCACTTGCCTGTTTTCCATTCCTGAGGTAATAGTTCACAGTAACGGTTGGGAAATAGTTTTAAACTAAAATCATGTTGCCATGGTTGGTTTGTGTCATAAGCAGAGCCTGTGATATAACAGTGAGTCATTTATTTGGGGTGATGATGACCCAGAAACTCAATTGAGTAAGAGAGGGAGTAAGAGGAAAATCTAGGGTCAATGATCAGGTCTGTGGTGGTTGGGGGGGCTCATCTCCTGGGGACCCTCTGGTGGCCCCTGTGATTCTAGCTTAGGATTTAATGACAGGGACAGAGAATCTAGGCCCTGTGTTCTCCTGACCACCGTGCCTCTTGGCTGAGGGCTCCTGGTCTGTCATGGAACAAGCTCTCTTGTGAGGGAGGCGTCTGTACAGGGCCAGGAGGCCACCTGAGAAGCCGGGCTGGTCCTGACGATGGCATGCAGGTGTGCTTCCTGACAGCTACTGTTAGTTGGGCGCATGCTTCTGCATGTAAGAGCACCTGTGTTCACTCAGCAGGGAGGACAAGGGCCACTATGCTCCTTGGAAGCCACTGCCCATCTCCCTGAGCAACTCCTATGAATTGCAGCAACTCCTGTCACCTCTTGAACTCTCACCTTCCAGAAACTGGCAGTGACTTAAATGATTCCATTGGGAACTCAGCAGAACCCTGCTAACATTGCTGTTCCCGTCCATCTGTTGATGGGTCTATACTTGAAGGAGCGAACTGATCCCTCACCTGGCATCCTGTTTCTCTTACCATCCCATGGGGATTCCAGAAACCAGGAAGCAATGCTGTCATCCAGCTTCTAGCCCAAATTGTCTTGCAGCTTTTCAGTCAGGCTGCAGTGAAGTAACCCCCCCGGCCTCTACTCATGGCTGAGGGGCCACCTGGTTAGAATTGGCCCCACCTTGCTGGGCCCCACTTCAGATTGCCTGACTCCGGAGGTCCAGGGGTCACATGCAGTGCACACACTGTATGGCTCTCATGCTCACAGGAGTGGAGAGCCACCTCATCAGGACTTCAGCAGTTGGCAGATGGGGTGTTTTCAATTCAGTCTTCCTATGCTGTACTCCCACTTTTCTGGGATGGTGGAGGCAGCACCTGTCCACTGCAAGTCGTGTTATCATCTTAAGATTGCCCACTAAAATTTCCCACCAATTAATTTAGAAGCTCACTGACTGTTTCTTTTGCTATAAAAAACGAGTGCCTTCAGAGAGGGACACCTCATCCCCCGAGTTACTGTAGAGAGGCATCCCAGAAAGATGCCTGCAAAGCGCCATGCTGTGAGGGATCTCTGGCGGAACCTCCTCTCCCAGGAGTGAAGTACATCCTCAAAGGGCCTCAGCGGCTGCAATTTGAAAAGCGACACATGTGCCACTTCTGTAAAGCTATAACAAGAGCACTTGACATTTTCAGAGGCTTCAAGAACTCTAGCTGTTCTTGTTGGTTGGATAAGTGTGCCAGGAATTTAGAATATTGGTGAATCTCAACTGCGTGTCAGTGTGATGAGATGGCACAGCTAATGACTCCACAGAGTGATGTGTTTTATAACATTTTTAAAAAGACTGCCACTCAGTGAACTCAGACACTTGAGCCTTTGTTGCCAAGAAGTAACATGGTGTGGGTATAGGAAGTAAGACTGTTTTCCTCCTTAAAACTGAAAACAGTAGCAAAGCCTAAACTAAGAGAGGGACACATGGCAGCATGCCTCCACCTCCTGTGGTTTTCGCCTGGGCTATTTGTCTGCACGCCTCCACTTCCCGCATACCTAGCCTGGGCTATTTGTCTGCACGCCTCCACTTCCTGCATGCCTAGCCTGGGCTATTTTTCTGCAAGTAACTTTCAAAGCTTCCAGGTTTGTTTAGCCCCATCCACCCTGTTTAGAGGCCCCCAGCATGGGGCCATGGTCCTCCAGCTGACCGTCTTAGCCTCGCTCACATCATGTGACAACCACCCAATCATGTGTTCGTAGGAGGACCCCTAGGGATTGGGTCCACACTTGCCTCAGTCATCTCAGAAGGTTCTGGAAAGGGGAGACGAGATTGGTGTAAGCCTGGGAAGCTTGTGTCAGCGTTTCAAGTTCTATAGCCCCCTCTGGTTTTGAAGTATAGTTTATGAGAAGGTAACACAGTGTAGGGGCCCCCAGTACTGTCTCTGGGTTGAGGTTACAGGCCCAAGACTCTTTCAGATAGAGTGTACAGTGCAGGTGCCTGAATCCCCTAGGCCCCCTTTGGAGCTGGGGTGCTATCCTCTACCTCAGGGCGCATTTTGTTTTTTATCAGCAACTAGTGTCAGGCTCATTCTTTTTGCGGGACACAAGGCAAGCACACTTGCATCCCATGTGTTGTGCTTCGCGTGCATTGCCGGAAAGTATGTTGGGAACTTGATCTTTAAGGTGATGTTTTTTGGGGGAGGGGCTGATAAAAGGGTGACAGCTCAGGAGGGTGGAGTAAATTAATACTGGTTTGTGGAGGTGAGCCTGTGACTGTGGGGACAAGTTTAGCCCCTTTTTCTTGCTTTCAGTCTTTCTTTCCTTGCTTTGATCCTCTCCCCTGACCACCCTCCCACATGGATAATGCCGAGGCAAAACTATGTAGGTGCTGGCCTCTGCAGCCTCTGGAAAGTGAGTCAGCATGCTTTGGTTCACTGTAATTTATTCTGTCTGTGGCACTCCAATACAGCAGAGAATGGACTAAGTTGCTGCGTTTGGCCCTGCTTGAGGTAGCAGTGGCTGCTGCAGCTAGCTAGCCTTTGAGCTTGAAATCCCTCCTCCAAATTGCTTCTCCTGTGTGTGGCTAATGGCCCCTAAGCTGGGGATTTCCAGGGACTCTAGACCAACCAGCTCATCCCTTGGTCTCTCTCCAGTCCCTCCTGCCTTGTCTCAGCTCCATCTTCGAAGTTTGTGCAGCCCTAAGGGCTTAGGGCTTTGGCTTTTCAGGGACTTGTATCCAAGCCCATGACCCTCAATGTCAGCAACTTTCAACATGTACCTTTAGGCCAGCCTCTCCTACTGGGCAGCTCACAGACATCAGGACTTCTCATGGGCTCCATGCCTCCCTTAGCTTGGATGATGTTGGGGGGGGAACATTAGGGGAGCTTGACTCTAGTTCTACTCTTAGGAAGCCCTGAGTTGAGGAAATGACCCAGTTGTAGCTGTTTGTCCCTGAAGTGAAACATCCCAGTTTAATTGTGGGACTCAGTTGACTGGGATTTGTCTGCAACCCAAGATCCTTCCTAGAGGACTGTCGGATAGATTCCCTCTTCACCTGCACTCAGGCTTTGGCTCTGAGAAGCCTCAATGTGGGAAATCTCGTGTGTCAGGCACATGCCTTCCTAACTGGACACACCCTTGACAGTTGTGAACAGGCTGGGGCAGTCTGCACAGTGGTACCCTAGAGGAGGGCTGGGATGTAGGACCCTCCAGCCTGGATTACAGGAATGGAACTTCCAACTCAGCAGAATTTGGCCTTACCTGAGTTGGATCTGCAATGTTTTTCCACCAGCTGCCTCTGTGTGGGAATCCAGGCTCGGGTGTCACAGGTTCAGGGACCATCATGGCTAGCTCCGTCAAGAAGAGCTTGTGGAGTTTTGGTAGAAACTTAGAGCAGGGCTGCTGGGAGAGCTAGGGTATGACAGATAGGTGCCTGGAAGCCATGAGCCATGGGACTAACACACCACGCTGGGAGGAACATTTGATTGATTGCAGTTGAGGAAGCTGATCTCACCCATGGTGGCATCTGTTCACAGGGAAAACATCATGATTTTTTCACGAGCGGCCACTTGTTATCACACTAACAGAAGTAAAGATTAGAACCAAGTCAGGAAAAAGAAGGCCTCAAGCGCAGGTTCAAATTCCTTGGTGAATAAGGTAAGAAAGAAGTGTTATCACTGGGTGAGTGGGTAAGGTGTGGGTATAGGGGCAGCAGGGTGGGCCTGCCATCATCTCATGGCACTGTGGAGAACTTGCTTTAAAAAAAAAAAAGTAAGTACACTTGCCTGGATGGCTTCTCCAGTTAGACAGAGTGCAGGCAGTCAGGTCATAATTGAATTCAGTAGGAATCTGAGGCAGGAAGACCCTGGGAAGAGTCTGTAACTCATGCCATCTTGGACTGAGAACAGTGGTACCTGGTGAGCTGGTGAAACTGTTGCCTGGTATGCTGAGACCATAGTTGCCTAGGTGAGCTGGTGCTGCTGTTACTTGGGGGAACGGGTACAGCGTCAATCTGGGTGATCTGAGAACCACTCTTCCCTGGATGAGGTAACACTAGTTTGAGATCATATTTCCTCATGGAAGCTGAGATATTATTACTTGGAGCCATGACTACTGTTGTCTTAGTTAAGAACCACTGTTTCCTTAGAGGGAGTTACCACTGTTCAAGTCAGCTGAATCTACTGTCCCCTGGAGGCCTGAGGAGCACTTTACCTGAGTAGTAGAGACCACTGCCACCTTAGTGAACTGAGGTCACTGTTAACTAGTGGACAGAGAACAGCATTGCATGCAGGGGTGGATGCAGTGTTAGCTGGGGGAGGCCAGGCCATTGTTGCCCATATTGCTGAGGACTTGTATGAGAGAGAACCATAGTTGACCTTTTGGGAACTGAGACCACTATTACTTGGGTGAGTTAACCATTTTAGCCATCTCCCCGTGAAAGCTGTGGTGTGTCTTACAGTATACCCCTTTGCCCAGAGAGCTTTACTTGCAAATGTTCATTACAAAGAGTAATTTATCTGGTTCACGGCCTCTGGCTTCTGCTACACCATCAATCCTAGACCCTCACTGGGTTTTCTCTCAGATATCCTGCTGTTGCCCAGAGTCATAGAGATTCTGCAGCTTTGGTTCTGCAGTACCAACTGCTTTATACACTCCAGCAGCTCATATATGGGGTAGATGTTGGTGCAGGCCAACTCAAAGCCATGGAGCTGGCCTGGGTGGTTGCTGAGTTGATCAGCCTGCCAGCTCTCTCATGCTCATGCTACTGGGGCCAGCTCTCCCTCACTGACAAGGCGAGGGGTGGGGCCAGCTCTACTGTGGCCATACTACCAGGACCAGCTCATCATGACCAATTGCAGCTTCCATGGTGAGATGTTTATATTTTCTCTTGGGTGGGGGAGGGGGAAGGTTATAAGGGTGGAGGGCAGATATGGAAGGACTGGAAAATGAGTGGGAGTAGAGTCTATGCTGGGAAATCCGCAAAGACTCAATAAAAATTCTGTTGAAATAAAACATATTGACTGGGTAAACAGAGAACAGTGATACATAGGGGTCTTGATAACATGTTTTCTGGGGTGGAGGTGCTGAAACCTCTGTTGTCTGGGGGAGCCAGGAGACATCTGATATCATTCCAGTGGTGAGCTGAAGTCACTATTACCTTATGGTACTGAGGCCATTGCCCTTGGGGGAGCTGAGACTGCCCATAGCTATATGAGTTGAGAACAGTGTTACCCAGGGAAGTTGTGAGCACTGTGAACTGAGACTATTTGATAACCTGAGCAAGAGGAACACTGTTATGGTGGTGAGCAGAGACAGTCTTTACCTGGAAAAACTGAGAGCCACTGTACTCATGGACCAGAGACTACTGTTATCTGTCGGACCTAAGATCATGTGGCCTGGGTGATCTGTGACCCTGTTACATGGGATAGTGGAGACTACTGTTGCTTGTATGAGCTCAGAACCAGAGCCACCTGGGAAATCAAAGCCTTCTGTTACTTGGGTGAGCCAAGAACTGCTGTTACCTGGAGACCAGAGAACCACTGTCGTGGGTGAGAAGAGGACCACTGACTGTCACCTGGAGACCAGGGAACCACTGTCAGGAGTGAGAGGAGGACCACTTCACCTGGTGTTGCCAGAATGAGCTGAGATCATTACCTGCCTGGAGGAGCTGTCGCCACTGTTACCTGTGTGAGCTGAGAACTACTAGTAGGTGGATAGTCTGAGAATAATGTTACATAATTAATATTCTCAACTCTGAGACCACTGTTGCCTATGGGAGCTGTGATCTTGGTTGCATAGGTAAGCTGAGTCACAGTTGCCTGGGGAAGCTGAAACCATTGCAGCCTGTGGGAATTGTGATCACAGTTATGTTGGCCTTCCTCCTCACATGGAAATGTATCCTGTGATGTGGGAGTCAGGAACCACACTGCTCTGAGGTGGGATGATTTCCCAATGGAAAGGCATCCTGAGACAAGGGAGCCCAGGATCCACACAGCTGAGAGGAAGCCTCCTCATCAGAGGCTCCTCTTGAGGGAGGAGCTGAGCTGGAGTGCTACAGTGTACTAGCTCTGCTTTGCCACTCTTCTTCAGCACTGCAGCTCCCAGGGGAAGGTCTCTCCAGCTGAGCTGAGGAACTCAGGAACCTCAACCCCACTCCACTTCTTCGCTACTTCCCTTCTTCACTTCACTGCTTCTGGCCACCTTCCTATGAGAGAGTCACACCAAGCAGTACATCTCATGAAAGAGATTTCTTGGGAGGGACGAATCCAGGAGTGGCTGCCTCTGTTTTTGGGAGAAGACAGCAGGGAACTGAATAGTAGACAAGGCTTATAGGGGAAATATTTCCAGGGTGAGGATTGGTGGGATTTCAATCCCTGAGCTTGGGGGGAGCTCAAGGATTGGTGGGGTTTTGTGGGAAGCTCAGGGATTGGTAGGTTTTTCTACTCAGGGATTACTGGCTTTTTGTTCAGACTTTTTACCTAAAATTAGTGTGACGTGGGAAAGGTCCTATTTAGGAGCAGGAGATGACCACTGTGACAGTTAGTGAGGTCTGGGGGAGGGGCCCATTGACTCATGCCTCAAGGGGCCTAAACAGATTTAAACTCTTGAGGTAAATCCTAAGATAAAATGAAACAACTTTCTTCAAATAAGCTGTTGGCCACTCCTCCCTTCCCCCTGAGTTCTCTGTCAGCAGCCGCCACAACTGACGCTTCAGGTGCCACTCTCCGGTTTCTTCAGGAGACAGATCTCAAATCCCAGGGCTGTGGAGATTCAGCCTCAGCTGCTCTGGAGTCCTGAGGCATTGCTGTTAGGAAGTGTAGAGAGGCAGCCGCACCCTCTTTGGGACCACACAGCAGACAAAGCGTGAGGACACCAGAGGAGGAGGATGTTGCCCAATGGAGTTGAATAGCTGAAGACGGGGTGCTCAAGCAGCCTGGCCTGGCTCAGTGTGGCACAGCCTGTCACTCTGCTGTCATATGGTGTGATGCCAGTGCTGGAGCCAGTGGTTAGGTATCTCCAATCAGGTCTTCTGGGCAGCAGAAGCCATGGTCACCAGGGGAGGTGGGAACCAATACTGCTGTTACTTGGTACTCTGAGAACTAACTGTTATAATGGGGAGTGGAGACTGCATGGGGACAGCCAGAGAACTACTGTTAAATGGCTGGATTGAGAGCCATTATTACATAGGAGAGGTAACATTGTTGTCACTTGGGTAACTGGGACTTACTGTTACCTGAGAAAGCTAAGCAAACTTACCTTGGATATATAACTCCGCTGATACCAAAGTGAGCTGACAACCACTATTAAGTTCAACTCAGAGATTCTCTTAGCTGACAGAGTGGAGAGCCATTGCCTGGGGATCCAAGATCATTGATACCTATGTGATCTAAGAACATTAGTACCAAGGCTTTCAATACCATTGTTAGAGTGTCTGAGACCATTGTAACCCTGTGGGAGCAATACAATAATTCCCTGGAAGATAGAAAAGCATACTTCCTTGGGAATCTGAGATGCTTGTTCCCTGGATGATTAAAAAATATTGTAACCATAGAAGATCAAGGCCATTGTTACCTGACTGATCTGCAGGGAATGTAACTTTGGGGGATTAAGACCATTGTTACCCAACCAATCTAAGACTATTGTAACCTTGGTAGATAAAGACCATTGCTAACTGACAGATATTAGAACCTTATAGCCCGGGGCATAAAGACTATAGTTACTAGACTGATCTGAGATCATTGTAAATTGGGTAGATATCTGTTATCTGAATGATCTGAGAACATTGTAACCTTGGGGAATCAAGACTATTGTTATCTGACTTGAAACATTGTAACCTGGAGGGAACTAAGACCATATTACAAGATTTGAAAACACTAAACTTGGAAGAGGACAAGACCACTGATCTTAGAACATGGTAACTTGTGTGTGTGTGGGGGGGTAAAGACCATTTTTAGCTGACTGTTCTGAAAACATTGTAACCTGAAGAAATCAAGACCAGTGTTAACTGGCTGATCTGAGAACACTGTAGCCTGCGGGAATGAAGATCATTTTTACTGGGGGATTGTAACTTTGGGAGATAAAGATCATTCTTACATGATTGAAAACATTGTAAGCTATAGGGGATTAAGGTCATTCATATCTTACTGATCTGAAAACATTCTAACCCTGGAGGGAAGAGGAGATCAAGACCAGTGTTACCTGACTGATATGATAACACTGTAACCTGGGAGAATCAAGACCACTGTTATTTTACTGATCTAAGAATATTGTAACCTTGTGGGATCAAGACCACTGTTACCTGTTGTGAAAGCATTGTAACCTGGAGGGGATCAGGACTATTGCTTCCTTAATGATCTTAGAACTTTGTGACTTAATGGGGATTAAGACCATTGCTACCTAACTGATCTAAAAAACAGTGTAAACTGGAGGGGATCAAGACCATTGTTGCCTGAGAACATTGTAGCTTGGAATATTAAAACAATTACTTGAGCTGTCTGAGAACATTGTAATCTGGGAGAATCAACACCATTGTTACCTGACTGAGAACATTGTAACATTGGGGGCTTAAGACCATTGTTACCTGATTTGAAAACATCATAACCTGGAGGGACCCAAGAAAGCTATTACCCAATTAAATAACATTGTAACCTGCAGGGGATCAAGACCATTGTTACCTTAATGATAGAACATTGTAACTTATGGGGATAAAGACCATTGTTACTCCAATGACCTGAGAACATTGTAACTTTCTGGGATCAAGACAATTGTTGTGTTATTGACCTCCGAACCTGGTAACCTTGGGAGATAAAGACCATTTGCACTAGACTTTTCTGAAAACATTGTTAGCTGGGGGTATAAAGATGAATGTTCTCTGGCTTATCTGAAGCATGGTAATTTGGGGGATACAGTCAACTGATACCTGGGTTGTCTGAGAAAAGTGTAACCTGGGAGGATCAAGTCGATTGTTACCTGACCTGAGAAGATTGTAACTTGTGGGTACAAAGATCATTGTTAATTTCTCATCAGAGAACTTTGTAAATGGGGGGGGGCGATTGGAGATCAAGACTATCATTACTTGACTGATTTAAGAACATTGTAACATGGTGGTGGTGGGGGGGGGGAAAGCATTGTTAACCTGCTTGAAGTGAGAACATTGTAAACTCAGGGGAACAAGGCCAGTGTTACGTGGAAGATCTTAGACTATTGTAACCTGGGAAGATCAAGACCATTGTCTCCTGATGGATCTGAGAACATTTCAACTTCTGTTGATGAAGACCATTGTTACCTGACTGAGTTGAGAACATTGTAACAATTTGGGTCAAGACCATTGTTACCTTACTGATCTGAAAACATTTTAACTTTGGGGGACAGATACCTCTGTTACCTGGTGGATCTGAAAAAAATGTAACTTGTGGGGACAAAGACCATTGTTACCTGGTTGATCTGAGAACATTGTAAACTTGGAGAAACAAAACTACTGTTACCTAACAGATCTGAGAGCATCGTAGCCTTGGGTGATAAAGACCATTCTTAATTGAGAACATTGTAACCTGGGAGATTCAAGACCATTGTTATCTGACTCTCTGAATACATTGTATCCTTGGGGTTAAAGACTATTATTATCCCTTGATTGACACCATTATAACTTTGGAGGATTAAGACATTTATTTTCTGATATGAGAACATTGTAACCTTAAATGATCAATTTTTACCTTATTAGAAAACAGAGGGAATCAAGACCATTATAACTTGACTTGAAAACATTGTAAACTCAAGGGGAACAGGCCATTGTTAACTTACTGATCTGAGAACATTGTGATTTGCAGGTATAAAGACCATTGTTACTTGACTGATTTGAAAACACTGTAACCTGTATGGGGTCAAGAACATAGTTAGCTTATTTATCTTAGAACATTGTTACTTGTGGGGATCAAGACCATTGTTACTTTAGTTATCCAAAAACATTGGAATCTGGGGGCATCAAGACGATTGTTACCTGGTGAATCTGAGAACATTGTAACCTGAAGAAATCAAGACCATTGTTACCTGATTGATATGAGAACATTGTAAGCTTGGCGGATAAAACCATTTTTGTCTGACTGATCTGAGGACATTGTAACCTGGGGGATCAAGATTATGGTTAACTGGCACATCTCAAATCATTGTAATTTGGAGGAATGTACCATTGTTACCTGACTGAACATTTCAACTCTGGGGGGGATCAAGAACATTGTTATCTGATATGAAAACATTGTAAACTTCTGGGTGTCAAGTCTATTATTACCTGACTTATCTGTAAACATTGGAACCTATAGGGATGAAGGGGAGGGGAAATCAAGACCACTGTCATATGGTTGATCTGAAGACATTGTCACTTGAGGAATAACATTAATTGTTACCTTACTTATCTGAGAACACTATAACTTGGGAGTAAATGACTCTTGTTACATGTCTGATATGAAAATATAGTAAGTTAGGGCATAAAGTCAGTTGTTACTTGGCTGATCTGAAAACATTGTAGGTTGGAGGATGAAGTCAGTTGTTACCAGGGCTATCCAAGAACACTGTAATCTGGGAGAATCAAGTCTATTGTTACCAGACTGATCTGAAAACATTGTAAAGTGTGGGATCAAGATGATTGTTACCTGGCTGATCAGGGAGCATTGTAACGTGGGAGAATCCTAACAATTGCTAACTAAGAACTTTGTAACCATTGGCTAGATCTGGATAGAGGGTCTAGGTTTACTACATGCATTGTCCTTTGTTGATACAGCAGTTTGAGCTGACGCACCTGGGTCCAGATCTGTTAGCCTTAATGGTCATCTTGTAAGTTTCTAGGACCCTTTGGATCCTTCTGTCTCCCCATTCTTCCTTACCTCTCTCACCTAGCATCCCAATAGGAAGTCCCAGTATCTATCCTAATCTCTGGCTAAATGAAGACTTTCAAGGGACTTCTCTGTTGGGCTGGTGTCCAATTTTAAGTGAGTATATGCCATGTGTATCTTTCTGGGTCTGGGTTAATTCAGAATGATCATCTCTAGTTCTATCCATTTGCTTGCAGATTTCAAGATTTCCTTGTTTTTAAAAGCTGAGTAGTATTCCATAGTACAAACGTACCACCATTTCTTTATCCATTCTTTGACTGAGGGACACCTAGGTTGTTTCCAGGTTCTGGCTATTACAAATATGGCTGCTATGAACATGGTCTCCACAATTGTGCGGAGAGCAGAGACTGACTTGGATATGAACTCTGGTGCCCCTTATTTGACCACTTCCCCATGGTGAGGAGATCTAGTGACACTCAAAGGAAGAGTAAGCAGGCTACCAGGAAGAGACCTGATAGGCTGTGATCGTATAGTGGGGGGATGAGATCACAGACCTAGGGGAGGGGAATAGGATGAAAGAGGGAGGAACAGGAAGATACAGTGAGGGGATAACAATTGAGATGTAATCTGAGTAAATTACTTAAATAAAAATTTTAAAAAGAACATTATAACCTTGGAGGACAAAGACCATTGTCACCTGGTTGATCTAAGAACATTCAAACTTGGGGAATGAAACCACTGTCTCCTGACAGATCTGAGAACATTGCAACTTAGGAGAATCAAGTCTCTTTGTTACCTGACTGATCTAAGAACATTGTAAATAGTGCGGACAAGACCATTGATGCTTAATGATCTAAGAACATTGTAACCTGGTGTGGGGGTGGGGTGGAGTGGGGTGTCTCAGACCACTGCTACTTGATTTATTTGAGAACATTGTAACTCTGGGGGAACAAGAGAATTGTTACCTGATTTGAAAGCACTGTAACCTGAAGGGTATCAGAACCATTGTTACCTTACTAACTGAGAATATGTTGACTTGTGGAGGTCAAGACCACTATTATCTGCCTGACTTAAAAACTTTGGAGTCTAGGGAGAAAAAGACATTGTTATCTGGATGATAGAAAAACATGGTAAGTTGGGGAATACAGTCAATTGCTACCTGGCTGATCTGAAAACATAGTAACTTGGAGGATAAAGTTAATTGTTACGTGGCTTATCTGAGAACTTTCAGATCTTTGAGCACTGTAGTCTTGGAAGATAAATACCATTGTTACCTGGATGATCTGAGAGGATTGTAACTTGTGGAGATTAAAGACCATCATTACTAGGCTGGTCTGAAAACATTGTAACCTTAGGCTATCAAGATCTTTGTTATCTATCTGAACTGAGAACATTGTAACTTTGGGGGATAAGGACCACTGTTACCTGGCTTATCTCCAAACATTGTAACCTGAGAAAATCAGACCATTGTTATCTGACTGATCCCAGATCTTTGCAACCTTGTGAGATAACAACTTTTGTTAACTGACCAATCTGAGAACATTGTAACCATGGGGTATCAAGACCTTTGTTATGTGGCTTGGAAACATTGTAACCTAGAGGAGATCAAGACCATTGTTTTCTGGCTGACTTGAAAACATTGTAACCTAGGAGGATAAGACCATTGTTACCTTTCTGATCTGAGAACAATGTAACTTGTAGGGGTAGAGACCATTGTTAATTGACTGATCTAAGAACACTGAAACTGTGAGTGATCAAAACCACTGTTACCTGGCTGATCTGAGAATGTCATACCCTGGGGCATTGAGGATCGTTTAACTTCAGGAATCTTACAATATTGTAACCTAGGATAAGTAGACCATTTTTATGTGTGTATGTGTGTGTGTGGTGAGTCAAAAGTGTTGTTTCTGTGAATAAAAACCCTTGTTACCTGAGAGATTTAAATCATAGTTTCCTCGGGTATCTGAGGCCGTTATTACCTGGGACATCTGAGAGTGCAATCTTAAAGATCTCAGAGCATTGGACTCTTGTTACTTGGGGCATCTCAGAGATTGTAACCTATAAGATCAAGAACACTGTCACCTGGGAGATGAGGATGACTGCTGCCTGGGGAATTGTAGAGCACTTGTGTGGAATCCAGACCATTGTTAACTGGCTGATCTGAGAACACTGTTACCTTGGGCATCTGAACTTCGATACGTGGTGCATATCAGAACATTGTAACCTGGGGGAACAAGCATATTATCTTCTGGTGGCATTTGAGAGCATTTTTACCTGACAGCTCTGAAAAGATTGTAACCTGATGGATCAAATTCTTTGTTGAGTGGGGCATGAAAATATTACCACAGAGATCCAAGAATACTGTAACCTGGAAAATTAAGACAGTTGTTACTTGGGGATCAAGGTAATTTCCTCCTGGGGATCTGAGATCATTGTTACTGGGGGCTCAAGACCACTATTTCCTGTGGCTTCTAAGAGTCTTGTTTCCTTGATGATCTGAGAACATTGTAACCCAGGGAATCTAGATCTTTGTTACCTGGGGATCAAGATCATTTTTGCCAGAGACATCTGAGAGCATTGTCACCTGGGGGATCTGAGTACATTGTAACCTGGGGGATTGAAACCACTGTTACCTGGAACATCTGAGAGCAGTGTAGTCTGGGGATAAGACCATTGTTCCTTGGGACATATGAGAACATGAATACTTGGGGGTCTGTAAACTTTATAACCTGTCAAGACTCTTCTACATGGGGGATTAAAACCATTGTTACTTGTGGTATCTGGCAGCATTGTTACCCATTGGGGACATGACTATTATTACCTGGCTGACCTGAGAACATTGTCATCTGAGGGATCTAAAAACACTGTAACCCTGGGGAAATAAAGACCACTGTTAGCAGGAGGATCAAAATCATTGTTACTTTGAGCATTATGTGGGGCTTCTGAAACTATTGCTACTTGGGAGATCTGCTAAAACCGTCCCCCAAAAAAGCAGAGATTTGTAGCCCAGGCAATCTGAGAACACTGTAACCTAGGACATCTGAGAGCATTGTTAGCTGGAGGATCTGAAAATGTAATGATTTGAGAACAGTGTAACCCTGAGAATCAAGACCATCGGGAGCACTGTAGACCATGGTTAACCTGAATGGTCTAAGAACAGTGTAGCCTGGTGTATCAAGACCATTGCTACCTTGACATTGGAGAGGACTTTTTCTGGGGGTATTAAAGCCACTGCTACCTTTGCAATCTGAGAACATTTTAACCTGGGAAATCAATACAGTTGTTTCTTGGGATCAAGTTCATTCTTACCTAGGGCATCTGAGAGCATTGTACCTGCAGAGTCTGAGAGCATTGTCACGTGGGTAAATCTGAGAATATTGTAACCTTGGGAATCAGAATATTGTCATTTGGAGTATCAAGACCATTGTTCCCTGGGATATCTGAAAGCACTGTAATCTACGAGATGAGATTGTTTTTACGTGGCTGATCCAGGAGCATTGTCATCTTGAGGATCAAGCCCATTATTACCTGACTAATCTGAGAACATTGTATCTTGAATGATCAAGTCCACTGCCAACTGGGTCATATGAGAACATTGTTTCCTGGGGCATCTGAGAATAATGTGACCTGGGGGATCAAGACCATTGCCTTGGGCATCTGAGAATATTATTAGTGAGGGATCCATGTAACCAAGGTGTCAAGCCCATTGTCCCTTGGAAGATATGAAAACATAGGTACCTGTGGATCTGAGAGTATTTAGGAATACCTGGGTATTATGACACCCCTGTTAAATGTGGTACCAAGATACTGCACCCTGGCAGATTTGAAAGCATAGTAACCTGGGACATCTGAGACAGTTGTTACCCCTGAATTTAAGAGCATTGTAACATGAGTTATCTGAGAGCATTGTTTCCTGCAATATAAAAACAGTTGTTTCCCGGGAGTCTGACACCACTGACACATGGAGAATTTGATAACAAATCAAGATCATTTTTACCTGGCAGACCAGAGTGCATTGTAACCTGGGTTATGTGAGATTGTTACTGGTGATCAAGACTATTGCTGCCTGGAGAATCTGTGCAGACTGTAACCTAACAGATTAAGACCATTGCATCTGGAGAATCTGAGAGCACTATTACCTGTGGGATATAGAACATAATTACCTAGGGTGAGAGGACAGGTGTTACCTGGCAGGTCGAAGACCATTGTCACCTCAGGGATCTGAGAACATTGTAACAGAGGAATTGAGATCTTTATAACCTGAAGGATATAAAACTACTGTTACCTGGGTGATCTGAGACCATTGTTTTCTGGGGGAACTGAAATCATAACATGGAATATCAATACTACTGTTACTTGTCATATGTAAAGATTGTTGCCTAGGAATTTGAAAACATCATAGACTGGGGATATAGAAGCATTGCTGCTTTGGCTATGAAGATAAGTATTACCTAGGAGATCTTAGACTATTGGTGTTGTCATTAAATAAGTAGAGTGAGACAACAGATCTGATATGGAGAGATTTATTATAGACGCATGAGGAGAGAAGGAAAGGGGGATGGGAGCCCCTGGGGGACAGAGAAAGAGAAAGTGCAAGAGGAGAGAAGAGGGAGACAGAGACAGAGACAGACAGATGGCAGGTTTGTCCTTCTATCCTGGGCCTCTGGCACACAAATGGCAGGTAAGTGATGATGTCAGAGGTTGCTAAGCAACCTAGGGTCAGGCTGCTTATATGCCAACATTTCTCCCTTTTCCTATAATTAAAAAAATGAGAATGATAGATTGCTTCTTATGCAAGGTAAGTGAAAGTATATAAATGTAGGTTCATTGGAAGCAGCTCTTGACTGCCATGTAAGGGGGAAAGAGAGAGTGTGAGAGAAAAAAAGCAAGAGCAACAAAATGTCCAGATTATATGGTGAAAGGAAAGGAGAAGCCCTTGCCCTAGAAAGTTCAGGGTAGTGGGTGAGATATGCCAGCCATGTCCTGCAGCAGATCAGGAGTGCTGGGGGAACCTGGAGCTGTTTGTCCCGGGTCTGAAGCACACCATTCCTACCTTTTATTGATAATAAAAGGGGTGCAAAAATCAATCGTCTTTAGCTGCTTCCTGCTGACACTTGGCCAAGTCAGGGAAGAGCAGGCTGTTGTATTTGCTGTCCAGGGTCTGAGAACATCTGCAGCTAGGAGGGACAATGCAGGTCCAGCTGGCACGATCTGTGAGGCTGAACTGGAGCACCTGTGGGTAGATGCTTTGGTGCTGTCCTGGATGTAGGAAATCTGGCAGGATATGGAAACAAAGTTAAGGAGGTTACTGAGAAAATTCCCTTTAGGTCTACATTTGAAACTTTTGGGAGAGCTAGCAGAAATGGAAGTTTTGGATTGAAGAGAAAAGTTTGAATACGGGGAACTTTCCATTTACCCATTTGCTGGTAGTAATTAAAAAGGTCTCATTTTTGGATCTTTTTATATGTCAAGTTTGGTTGCAGAGGTACGTAGGCTTAGCAGCCCCTAGTGTGGATGTAGGGACTTGAAATTCTCTAGAAGGCATCCCAGAGGGGAGCCTGGAGGGACAGTGAGTGGACTTTTCCCATGAGGAGAGTATAAGTCAGTGACTGGTTGGGGCATCCTCTGAGCAAGGTTTGACTCAATGAGATTGGTGTGATCTGTTCCAGCAGTTCATCAGCCCTGGTCAGAGACCAAGGACATGGCCCGAGCAGACACAGTCACCTAGTGCTAGGATTTCAAACATGAGTGAGAGGGGAGGGAGAGACAAAACTGTGCTGGTAGAGGGAGATCTCACCCAAAAGAGAAGGTCCTAAATGAAGGGTTTGGATGTAGGGTGTCATGAATGGCAGGAAGCATTTATGTCAATCAGAAGGGAAGACTCAGCAATCATCCAGTATTGGGTGCAAGAAGGTAGCAATAGGGTAGTTAGGGGAGTCCCAAAACCAGGGAAAGGGAAAGGAATCCCATCCTGTGAGATAGTTGGGAACTTAGGCTGTTGATTGGCAGTACTTATCTGAATTCCATTTGACCGGAGAGGGCATTTCCTATATATAGCTTACAAGAATCCTTTCAAGTTTACTAAGGAGATACATTTTAGGCATGTTAGTGTCACCTTTGTTTGCAGTCTGCAGTGAAATACACATTGTGGAAAAGGCAATAGACACACACCAGTTGTTAGCAGAATAAACACTCTTTACGCTTAGCTCAGGGAAGGCAGGAGCCTTATGGATCTTTCTGACATCTGTGAAATGGCAGCATGGGGAGGACAGGAGCATCCTGTAGAGCAGAAGGGCCACAGTGCACTTGATCTTAATGCACAGTATCAGTACATGTGACGAAAGAGGGGCTTCCCTCTGTTCAGAAGACTGGATGCATATAAGTCAACACAATGGGAAATATTTTAAGTCTATATTTAAAAGACAAACCAAAGGAAATTTAAAATCTTGAGCTTGGAACTATGGTAGTTCATTTGTATAGTGAAAACTTTTTTTTTTAACAAAAGTTAGATTAATTCCAAAAGTGATTAATTCCAAAGCTCTGGACAGTAAGTACAACAATAGCATAGCAACAGGAAGGAATAAAACACCCTTTGAAACCCTCAGACTTTCATAACTTACCTTTACCAACCTTAAAACACCTCCTTAGGCCCTCAAATACTTTCTTAGAAGCTCTAGTTTTTAACTTAAACTTCTGTATCCTTACCTAATTTACCATGAGACATAGGTGAAACTACTGTGAATGGTCACTGTCTTTTAGCTAAAAGAATTGGTAAAATGTTGTATCTGACACACCTTTCTTTGATCCTCTGCATATGAAGAGGACTGAGAAGATAACTGAAGTCTGTTTATCTTTAACATGAGGTCTATGAGTAAGGGACGCCTGTTGGATTTTTAAATAAGAGGTCTAGTATCTAATAGTTTTAACCAGTTAATGAACCGACTAATAAACCAACATGATGGATTCCTTTGGGCTAAGGAGCCAACTGCTTGTTCTCTAGCTTCCATTAGCTTAGTCATCAATGTGATCAGAGACCCGAGAAGGATAAATTGTAATATCAATGTATCAAGAAAAATGACAGAAATGACTGGTTAGTCATATCGCAGAACCTAGAAAGTTGCCCCGGGCTCCTATGGCAACAGGGGCAAGCAGGCTGGTCATCAGGTGCAGATCATCTGTGGAAAGAGAACATGAAAAGACTGACCTCACCTCGTTTTCAGCAACTTGAGACAATAACTCCAGTTTGTCAACAGTTCATGCTGGTCCCTAGCAAAGGGGCGAGGCGTTGGGGGTAGTCTTGCCCAGTGGTTAGCATACCATAATCCAGAGTTGAAATCATCTGCCATTGTGCCCAAATATCCTCAAGAGACCTTGGGGAACTACTGGTAGAATTCGGTAATCTGTTTTTCATTATAATATATACACATATATGTGTACATATATATATACACACACATGCAAATGATGTTAAATGCCATATTCAGCAGATCTCTGACAAGTTTGAGGGTTAGCATATTTGAGTTAAGCAATCTTTGTCTGTCTCTAGTTATCTGCTCTAAACTGTATCATGTAAATACAGAATGTTATGATCTTACTCTGCTTGACCTTGAAAATATGTCACATTGGTTCTTAGCATGACTGAAAATATATTCTTGAACATGTTAAAGGATTTGATCATTTATCAGATCTTAATCATTAAAGACCGGGACTTTAGGTTCTATCCCTGTTAAGTTGGAGCCTTAAAAAACATAAATACAGTCCAAAAAAAGAGAGCAGAATTGTGTGATTTAGTTTTAAAAATTGTTGTATTTTTGAGTTTACAAAAATTCCATAGCTTATGAAAGTCTAAAGCTATATTATAGATTAACAAAATCAAGGCTAAGCATTTTTAAGGCATTGATTTTTAAGCTTTTGAGACTGAAGGTATATGATAATCAAGTTCTAACATTGTAAACAAATAAATTATTCTAGAATTAATATATCATAGTTTCAGGGCTTGCAATATAGTAAAACATTGTAGAACAATTTAAAAACTGAACTTGAATTTATTATACCAAATCCATTGGCCAGGAAGCCTGCAAGTGAACTCAGAGCAGCTGGCGACAGGAGAAATAGCCAGTTGCTCATTTACATACATTTTAAATTAGCTTGTTTATATGAATAGACCCTTATAACCTTGAAATAAAAAAACATTTTGAACTAGGGTACAATATACAGTGTAGCGTAAAAAAATCTGTAACAATTTAAAATGAGATTTGTTGGTTTCCTACTCTAAAAGGAGATAATTATAACTAAGAAGTTTTACAAATGTTGCTTTATATCATATGATCTGAATGAGAGTTTGAATTTAGATTCTAAACATCACAACCAATAAACAAATTACAAATCCTTAGATAAGAGTTTGCATTGTAATCTTAAGGTTTTTATTTTGTTGTTGTTTATTTTGAGAGCAGAAAAGGAGATCGGGAATTTTTTTAAGAGTTGGAAAGCACAGTTTTAGAGATAATAGTAGATCTTAAGCTTTTAATAAGGTCAGGTTTCCATAACAGAGGACCAATTAAAGAGAGGAGGAGCGCACACGGAATCTGGGGGACAGGCAAGCAGTGGCAAGCTAGTGAGCACATGGGGACATGGAAAGTCACGCAGGTGAACCTCTAGAATTTAGGATCAACTTTACCTCAGCAGTGGTGAAAATCTCAGATCAGGGGGGAAGTGCTTACCTCACCATCGTGTGTGTTTCAGAGAGCGGGTGAAGGCACAGGTGTTGCTCCTGCTAGGTTTGGGGAACAAGTGAAGGGACCTAGTGTTCTGAAGATGAAGAGATGTAGAAAGAAAAAAAAATTTTTTTGTATGAGATTATGAAGTGACAACAATGGGAAAGCCCATTGGGTTTCGGCACCAATTGTTAACATTAAATAAATAAATCTGATATGGAGAGATTTACTGTAGAAGTATGGGAAGAGAAAGAAAGAGGGGAAGGTGTGGCCCAGGGGGTCAGAGAAAGAGACAAAGTAAGAGAGCGATGGATGGTGGGTTTGTTCCCTGGGTGCACACCTAGTGGCAGGCAAGTGATAACGTCAGAGTTCACTAAGCAACCTGGGGGCAGGCTGCTTATATGCCAACAATTGTTACCTGAGGGATCTGAGAGTTTTGTTACTTAATTGATCTGAACCATTTTTACCTGGGGGGTTTGAGACCATTGGAACATAGGGCTATACCACTATTAACCTGGGGGTGTCTCAGAGCCCTAATGCATAGGATATGAAGATAGCTATTGTTGGTGTCCCTGCTCAGATGGAAAGGTACCCTGGAACTTGGGAGTACAGGGACCACACAGCTCTGAGGTTGGACAGTGTCTTAGTGGGGACACTGTGGAAGGGCATCCTGAGACATGGAAGCCCCAGAACCCACAGCTCTGAGAAGAAGCCCCCTCAGCAGAGGCGTTGGAGCTCCAAGGGAGGATATCCCTGGCCGGGCTGGAGTGCTGCAGTGTAACAGCTTTGCATTGCTGCTGCTCCTCTTCAAAGATTGCAGCTCCAGCTGAACTCAGGAGCTCAGGAGCCTCAGCTCCAAGCCACTCTTTTGCTTCTTCACTTCTTTGCTTCTTGCCTTTTTCTGCTGAGTCACACTGGGCAGCAAATCTTGTAAAAGAGATTTATTGGGAGGGATGAATCCAGGGTGTAGAGGGATGAATCCACCGGGGGCTGCCTCTGCTCCTGGGTGAAGAGAGCAGGGAACTAAACAGTAGGCAGGGTTTCTTATTGGGGTAAAGCTTTTCAAGGCAGAAATTTCCAAGGTGAGGATCGGTAGGATTTCAAATTCTGAGTTTGGGAAAGCTCGGAATTGGTAGGTTTTCCTGTTCAGGGATTGGTGGGATTTTTCTTGTAGGGTGACATCTGGGCACTCTCCCACCTCAAGGCTGGGAATGACAGTTACAGCCATCAGAAAATGACTGTAATGGCTGTTAGAGAAGGTGAGGCTGGGGGGACAGGGACAGGGTTATGGGAGGCAAGGGCCTGGCCACTTTCCTGCCTTGAGGGTTGACATAGTTTACAAAGTATACAGAGTTTACAGATGGAGTCCTTGAGCCTGCAGACATTACCTGGGGATGTACCACCACTGTCACCGGTGGCATCTGAGAGCACTACAGCATGGGTGGCAGGGGTGGGGGGTAGGGTGGGGGAGGGTGTGTCAATAACATTATTACCTTGCTGTTCTGAGACTGTTGTTCCCTCTGAAAACAGAGACTATTTTTACCTGAGCCTTTGAGCACGTTGTAGCTGGGATGCTGAGACCACTATTACCTGGGCATTTGTGAACGCTGTAACCTGGGCAACAAGAGGACATTGCTACCTTGTCTGAGAATGTTGTTTTCTAAGGGATATGAGACAGTTGTTACCCAAGGGAGCTGAGACCACTGTCACCTGGGGGTTTGATCCCATTGTTATCTGTAAGATCTAACACTATTGTTTCTTGAGGGGTCTGAAACAGTTGTGACCCAAGGGAGCTGAGACCACTGTCACCTGGAAATTTGAAAGCACTGTAATTTAGGGCATCAGAGACAATTATTACTTAGGGATCTGAGACAGGTAACAAACCTGGGGGATCTGTGGCAGAGTTATCTGAGAGATGGAGCCCTCTTACCCATGTGATCTAGGAGTTACTCTTACAGGAGCTGTACTGAGACCATTTTTGCTGAGAGCAGTTAATGACAGGGACCAGTATGGACTGAGGGACTTCCATAAACTGGATGAGTTGAGAACACAGCTGAGGGAGCTGAAAACTGCTTCTGCTCGGACGAACGGAGACCACTGTTTCCTCTCTGTGCTAGGAATGGCAGGTCTCCCGTTACTGGGGCAACCTTTACTTTGTGACCTGGTCTATACTGAAGACATGCCAAGTCTAGGCTCAGTTCTTTGCTTCCTAACATGTTTCCCTTGTATGGGAGGGGATTCCATCATCCAGTCAGTCTGGTCCAGCTCCTGCACACTCGGTCAACATCCTTTGAAGACGGTTCAGGAGCCCACAGTGCTTCATGTGTTGGCGATCCCTGGCCCAGCACCGGACAGGTTGAGGAGAGTGGGGAAGCCTGCTCTCCTCATGTTCCCCCGCTACCCCCTCTCTCTCGTTATACCTTTCCAGCCTTCACAGGGGCTGACCACACACATCTGAGCTAGACACACATGCTCATGGAGTTATGTGCAACCGAGTGGCCACAGGCCGCCAGTGAAGGGTTTTCTGTGTGCAGCCCCTGTGATTGGCAGACAGTTCTTAGGATATTTTAATATAAAAATTCTGTCTGGAACTCTGGTGCCCCCTGATTTGGTCACTTCCCCTTGGTGGGGGGCCCAGCGGCACACAGGAAGGGGAAGCAGGCTATCTGGATGAGACCTGATAGGCTGTGGTCATATGGTGGGGGAGGAAGTCCCCTTCTGTCAGAGGTCTAGGGGAGAGGAATAGGGTGGAAGGGGGAGGGTGGGTGGGAACAGGAAGGTACAAGCACGGGATAACAATCAGGATATAATTTGAATAAATTATAAATTAAAAATTAAAAATCCTATCTGGAATCTTGCCAACTAACAAGTGCCATGGGTAAACGACCACAACATTCAGCAGAACTCCAGCCCTGCTGGCCCTCACATTGCCTGAGAGCATGTACTGCCAAGACCCAGGTCTTCTCTCCAGCACCTCATGGCACCATTGTTGATCTTGGGAGAAGGGAGTCGGCTGCCTGAAACTCATGCCTGGCCCTGGGTCCTCACAAGAACTTAGGCAGTTCATGTCTGTTTCAAGAGTGATACTGAAAAGGAACAGACATTATACAAATGTTTAAGTATCACCTTTGCTCAGAGTGAATCCTTCCAGGCTCACCCAAGCTGTTTGCTATACTAGTTATTCTTTACGGCTAGCTGGCATGTCATGGGGTACCCAGGCCATGGTTTGCTGAACAGTGCAGCCGTTGAAGGACATGGTTTCTAGCCTATTCTATTACTAGTAGAAGCTTCTGTGACCACTCATGTGCCAGGTCTTGTCTGCATGTAGGGTTTCAGCTCTCCAGTGAATGCCCGGGAACGCCCACGCTGGACCGCATGGTACTGCACATGTGCTTTATGAGAAACAGTCTGTCTCCTAGGGACAGGGCCATCTTATATTCCTCTCAATATCTCTTCCTTTGGGAGGGAGAATGGTACATGTGGTTATAAAAAAAAAAAAAAAAAGAAAGGGACATGCTAGGGATCTGAAACACCCAGACCCTTGACTTCTGTGGAGGACATTCCAAGGTTCATATGTGAGCCTCCTAGAGCAGCACCGCCACGGTGAGCAGCAGAGGGCCGTGCCAGTGTCATGTCCCTGCCAGGAGACTAATCTGCAAGATGATGCTGATGGAGTAACAGTCAAACGTGCAAATCTATCACCAGCTACAGATAAAGATCAATTAAAAGGAAGTAAAGGTGCTATTTAAAACAAGATCAGGAAAACCAAATTCTTGGGAGAGCGGCCAGTATTGTGGCTATTTCTTTTCTAATTTTGGACTCTTGGTCGCTAAGATTCCAGTCATCTCCTGAAGGACACCCCCCCCCCGCCACCCCCACATGAGAAGGAAGATTTGTGTGTGTGTGTGCGTGTGCGTGTGCGTGTGTGTGTGTGTGTAGACCCTAAGGTAGCCTTGCCGTGGCCCCACACCAAGGAACAGACCACTCAAGGAAATGTGGCCTAGACTGCAGGATGGCTGAGGAGCAGCCCTGCCAAGCCAAGCTGCAGTGAGTGGCTGATGTATAGAGAACAAGGAGATGGGCTTGGTGTCTTCTGACTAGGGACTTTGACATTGGCTCACATTGTGTGTGTACACAGATGTGTGCATGTTCATGTGTGAGGGATGCATATGTACATATATGTGTGTTCCTATGTAGGGGGTGCACATATATCTGTGTGTGTGCATGCAGACAGAGGCCAGAGGACCCTCTGGTGGTCCACAGGCATTGACCACATTAAGATTTCTTTCTGTTTTGTTTACTTAGTTTTTTGACAGAGGATCTCTCTGGCTTGAAAAACTATAAGCAGGCTAGGCTGGCTAGGCAGTGAGCCCTGGAGATGTGCCTGCCTCTGCCTCTGCCTCTCTGCCCCTCTCTAGCTCTCCATAGCCCTCTCTGCCTCTACCCTCACCACCCCTGGCATTGCAAGTGTGCACACAGTGCCAGGACTTTTCAGAGGATTGGACTTGCATCTTCATGATTGTAAGGCAAGCAATTAGTGTATCTCTCTCTGTGTCTCTCTGTCTCTCTCTCTCCTCTCTCTCTGTCTCTCTCTCCTCTTCTTTTGCCTTTCCTTCCCTCCTTCCCTCCTTCCTTCCTCCTCCTCCTTCTTTCATGTTACATTCCAACTGCAGTTTTCTCTCCCCACCTCCCTTCTTCCCCAGATCCACTCCTCCTCAGTTTTCCTTCAGAAAAAGAGCAGGTTATACATGGCATATGTTGCAATAAGACTTGGCAGTAAGAGGAAAAGGGTCCCAAAAGCTGGCAAAAGGGTCAATAGGGACACCTACTGTTAGGAGTCCCACAAGAAGACCAAGCTACACAACCATAGCATATATGCAGAGCGCCTAGGTCAGACCCATACAGTCTCCCTGGTTGTCAGTTCCATACCTCTGAGCCCTAATATCCCTGTTTAGTTGATTCTGTGCTCCTTTTTCTTTCTTTCTTTCTTTCTTTCTTTCTTTCTTTCTTTCTTTCTTT
>OU015746.1:82277231-82301099 GCA_907169655.1 Acomys percivali | reverse complement strand
TTTCTTTCTTTCTTTCTTTCTTTCTTTCTTTCTTTCTTTCTTTCTTTCTTTCTTTCTTTCTTTCTTTTTGTTTTTTCAAGACAAGGTTTCTCTGTGTAGCCTTGGCTGTCCTGGATCGCATTGGAGACCAGGCTGGCCTCAAACTCACAGGGCTCCACCTGCCTCTGCCTCCTGAGTGCTGGGATTAAAGGCATGCGCCACCACCGCCCAGCTGTGCTCCTTTCTCTTGTAGTGTTCTTGACCCCTCTGGCTCCTGCTAACCTCCCTCCTTCTCTTCTGCAGGATTCCCTGAGCTCCACTTAGTGTTTGGCTGTGGGCCTCTGCACCATCAGTTGCTAGATGAAGCCTCTTTGATGACGATTGTGCTAGGCTCCGGTCTAAACGTATAGCAGTGTCTTAGGCGTCATTTAATTGACTTTTAAATTATTTTATTATTACATTTATTAACTTGTTTATTTTGTTCTTTGTGTTTGGTTCCATTCTAGGTCTCTGGATCCTGGCCCTCCAGGTAGTGTCAGGCATGGGTTCCCTCATTGGATGGGTCTCAACTTGGACCAGTCATTGGTTGGCCATTCCCACAAATTACCCCAGCACATCCTGCAGACAGGGCAGATTGTAGGTTAAAGGTTTTTGTGGCTGAGTTGATGACCCAGCACCTCCACTGAAAGCCTTGCCTGGTCACAGAAGCCGGTTCAGGCTCTGTATCCATTACTAGGAATTTTCACTAAAGTCATCCTCATAGATTTCTGGGAGTTTCCATTGCCCTAGGTTTTTACCTCAACCTTAAAATGCCCCCCAGATCCATGTGTTTCTCCTAGTACTCTCTCCCCCATCCCCTCCTCTTCCCATCCCCACCCACTACCAGTCTACCCCTTAAATCTATTATTTCCTCTTCCTAGGGAGATCCATGCATTCCCCCATGAGCCCTGCTTGGTACTTAGCCTCTTTGGGTCTGTGGATTGTAGCATGATTGCTCTTTACAGTTAATATCCACTTAAAAGTGAATAGGTACATGTTTGTCTTTCTGGGTTACCTCAGTCAGGTTGATCTTTTTCTAGTTACATCCATCTGTCTGCAAATTTAATGTTATTTTTAAGCAGCTGATTAATACTCCATTTGTAAAAATACCACATTTTCTTTATCCATTTTTTGGTTGAGGGACATCTAGATTGTTCCCAGTTTCTGGCTATTATGAATAAAGCTGCTATGAACTAGTTGAGCAAGTGTCCTTGTGGTATGGTGGAGCATCTTTTGGGTATATGCCCAGAAGTAGTATAGCTGGGTCTTGAAGTAGATAGATTACCAATTTTTTTTGAGAAGCTGCCATATTGATTTCCAAAGTGGTTGTACAAATTTGCACTCTCACCAGCAATAGATGAGTGTTCCTCTTGCTCCAAATCCTCAACAACATGAGCTGTCTTTGTTTTTTGTTTTTTTAAAAGCCATTCTGACAGGTGTAAGATGGAATCTCAGAGTCGTTTTGATTTGCATTTCTCTAAGTGTTTCTTGGCCATTTAAGATTCCTCTGTTGAGAATTCTCTGTTTAGATCTGTATCCCATTTTTAATTGGATTATTTGTTTATTTGTTTTTTGATGTCTAATTTCTTGAGTTCTTTTATGTATATTTTGGATACTAGCCCTCTGTCGGATGTAGGGTTGGTGTAAATCTTTTTTCATTTCGTAGGCTGCCATTTCGTCCTATTGATTGTGTCCTTTGTCTTACAGGAGTTTTTCAGTTTTATGAGGTCCCATTTATTAAATGGCATTCTTAGTTGCTGGTTCAGGAAGTTGTCTCCTGTGCCAGTATGTTCCAGGCTATTCCCTACTCTTTTTTATGTAAGATACTTTTCTGTAAAGTCTTATCTGGTTTTATGTTGAGGTCTTTGATCCACATGGACTTGAGTTTATGCAGGGTAACAATGATGGATCTATTTGCATTCTTCTGCGTGCTAACATCTAGTAGGAGGGCAGCATCATTTGTCGAAGATGCTGTCTTTTTTCCAGCATGTATTTCTAGTTTTTTTTTTTTTATAAAAAACCAGGTGTCCATAGGTGTGTGGATTTTCATCTGAGTCTTCAGTTCCATTGATTCCATTGATCCACTCGTCTGTTTTTTATGCCAGTGTCGTGTGGCTTTTATTACGAGAGAATTCTGCAGCACAGCTTGAAGTCAGGGATGAGCTCACCACTCTTTAAAAGCCACGTGCAAGATGAGCCCTGCAGTTCCACTTGGGTATGATGCATGGTGTTTGTGGGTGGAAAGCCGGGACTGCCACCTCCTGCATCAGCAGAGGAGAGTGACAGGATGCTATGGGGCTGAGAAGAGGGAAGTATGGGGCCAGGAATGCTGGGTCTGAGTGGTAGGTCAAGGTTAGGGTCAGGAAGTGTGCTGGTGGAGGCTGTGCATCTCGCTTCTCTGGTGTCCAGGAAACAGATCTCTGTTAAAATACTTATCAGGTTCCACCTGTGCTCATCTGGTTCATGGTGACACCATTCCTTTAGGGAAACACACTGGCTTTTGTGACAGACTCTTCTATGATCAAGGGCTTTGCTGCATTAAAATGTGATCTATTCCATTAAGCTGCCGTATGAAACCTATAAATAACTCCAGAAATGAGATCCGAAGAAGGCCTTTCACTGTTACCATTGGTGATTTACAGCCAGGTTATTGAGGTGGTTCCTCTGTCCCCCCCAACCCCCCCCCCACCTCACCATTTCCCTCAGTATGGCTCAGGAAATGGGGCCTGATAATAACCCAAAGTCAAAAGAGGCTCTGCCTGCTGGCCTCCCTTTCTTGGAGCTCAGCCTCCATAAGGACAGATCTCCCCATCTCGTTATGCTCCAGTTATTAGACCAACCGTCTTTGTCTCTATGCTCTGATGGCTCCAGGATTCTCCACACATAACAACCTGTGTGATGCTAATGCTTTGTACTTTGCAATGGCCCAGGCTGGTGCAAGTGCTCAGCAAGCAAAGGTGCTTGCTGCCAAGCCTGACCACCTGAGTTCAACTCCCAGGATCCACATGATAATAGGATAGAACTGACCTCCACATTGTGCCATGGCGTGTGTGTGTGTGTGTGTGTGTGTGTGTGTGTGTATGCATGTGCTACAATGTAATCTTTTAAAGAATGCATAGTGATTGCATAGAACTTATGCCATCTCATAGGCATAAATCATCTCTTAATTATGGCTTTACATGCCTAGTAACTCTATAAATTCTTTGCAAATAGTTGTTATTACTTGTATTACCTAGGGATAATACTGGAAGATTCTGTACTTGTTCAGTATAGGTATAACTATCATAGACCTAGTTGCATTTTTTATCTGCAGTGGTGTGAACTTGGCAACCCATAATTAGGGAAGGCTGATTTCATACAATGTCCACCCTTTCAGGAATTCTGGCTTCACTGGGGGCAAGAGTCTTTCTTGCAAACTAGAGAAACTTCTGGTGGGTTTCTGGGTGCAGGCTAATTCTGTCACTTGCAAATGGGGTAAAAGATGCTTTCTTGGCAGAAGGTGAGACTCCTGGCTCAGAAACAAAGAACAGAGGGTTCCTTGTATCACATGTTCCATAAGATTTGCAGAGAGAGTCACATGACACTGGCACACAAAACAAGCTGCACTTCAGGGAGGAAGCCTGCATCTGTGTGTGCATTCCTGCCGTTTTGATGCTGCACCATGGGCAGGCCCGTGGCTCCAGTGGGAGGAGTTCTGTTTTCCAAGCACCAGCACAACTCCAGTCTGGGACAGTGGCTAAGTCTCCCTCATCCTTGATGCCTGCCAAGCTGCCAAACACACCTAGAGCTCTTGTCTCCATAGGAACCACAGATGAAATTCTTCTTACAATGATTATTCTAAATCAACTTCTTCCCCAAATTTTGCAAGCAACATCAGTTTTCACTTCGAAGGCAAATAAGCAGAGTGGGCCCCATGAGGTAGCCACAGAGTCCCAGGGCTTGGCTCTTCGCTGGGGCAGGCAGGTCAGCCATAAAGAGTGCGGTTGGCTGTCAACATCCTCTACAACATTTAGGCAGAGGCTGCATCCTTTTCAGATAAACTCCAGTGGTACCTCTCCAGACACCACTGGAGACTTGTCATCCCTGCCCAGATGTGTCTCTGTACTAGGCTTTCTTCTGGGCTGTGAGGACGTTTTCCTTGCTGCACCTGATGAGGTACTCATTCTCAGTCTTTACTCTCTCCATCTCTGGCTGGATCCTGGTGGGAAGTCTTCCCGCTCTGCATGCCTGCTCCACTATCATCTCATCCTGAGTGTCTCTTGGGATCTTTTGTATTTCAAACTGTCTTGGCATCTGTTTTTGCAAGGATGGAATTGATCATGTGACTGGACCAAGAAGCCTACTGCTTGATGAAAGATAGTCTGATAAATGGAGAAATAAAACTCCCTCCAATATCTCTGTAGTTGGAGAACCTGTATCTCCTGTGATGAGAGTCTGTGGAGTTAGCACCTTCCTCCATCACACAGCATGTGACAGCCCATCGAGGGGTGTTTTGTTATCACCTCCGCTTTCCCCGAGAACCATTCACAGATTGTATCCAAGCTAGATCCCTAGTTGAATGACAGAATTTCTCATCATTGAGGGCTCAGCTCAGAGTCACTGTCCTGCCCAGGTCCCCATGGCCTTATTATCACTGTAGTTTGAATCTCTCTCCATTGGATGGTAGTACTATGCGTGGTATTCCCACAACACAATGCATCCAGTATGTGCTGAATAGAAGTGTATCATATGTGCAAAAAATGGGAAATTGTTGATTTATGTGAAGCCTAACCTGACCTCAACTACTGCTTCCTCTCCCGCTGCCTTTCTTTGTTCTTTTCTCTTTCAGATGTCCTTGTCCTAAATGTGATCAAGATTCCCTTACTTTCCTTTTTTAAGAGTTATTTTATTTTTAATTATGTACATGATATATGTATATATCTGTGCATGGGTGTTTGTGCTCATGAGTGTAGTGCCTGCAGAGGCCAGAAGAGGAAACCAGGTACTGTGGAGTCGGAGGTACAGACATTCTGAGACATCCATTGTGGCTCCTAGGCTCCTAAGAACTGAACTCAAGTCCTCTGCCGAGAGCAGCCAGTGCTCTTAATGGTTGACCTTTGCCCTTATACCACTCTGTCTACTCAGTGGAATCTGGGAGCATTAGTAATCTAGCTGGAGAGGCTGTGAGAGGCCCTGGTGGCTTCTGTAGGCTCCTAAGCAGGCTCCTAATCATCTCTGTGGGAGTGCTCCAGTCCAGAGAGTTCAGAGGATACTCACTGCGGTGACTCTGGAAACCCCATGAAGGTGAGGGAAGAGCCTCATGGCTGTAGGAGCTAAGGAGACAGGAAAAAGTGGAGTCTCTGGACGTTGTCACTGTGACAGACATGGAGAGCGCTTTGGTCAACCTGATGGCCACTTCTGAAAACATGGTGTTCCACTCCATCTCCTCTCCCCAGTCCTTTTCCTGGAATGGGCCCTGATCATTTATAAAATGTCCTGTTTGTCTGTAAGCCAACACCCTCCCTCAGCACACCATGTTCCTGGACAACCAAGGTCTGGCAGGGTTTTCAAACTCCTGGGGACGTCAAGTCCGAGTTCTCTGAGCAGTTTTATGGCATGTCTCATAACCCACACCTAAGATCCACTCTTAAGTTGAGCCAGCGAGAGACGGTGTTTGGACATCCATCCGAGTGGTTAGTGCCACTCCTCTGTTTATCCATCTTAAATCATGACTAGCAAGGCTGTAACCTGAGACATCATTGTTGGTGAAAACAAAGGAAGAAGGGTTGTGCTGGCACCATGCCTGCAAAGTGATTTCACCATCAGGCCTCTTGCTCAACAGAGTTTACCCAAAGCCAGTCCTTGCTTCTCCCCACTGCTGCTTCCAAGGCTCTGCAAAACAGCCTCCCCTCTTCTGTACTGCATGAGGTAGCATCTCTCAGCTCTCCACTGCCACCCTTGTCCCTCTTCCACAGTCTTTTCATCACTCATCTCGTGCCTTTTCTCTGCCACAGCTACGGTTTTCACTACTACTTCCTCCCGTGGGCATGTCAGTTGTTCTAAACAAAAAATGTGATTACACCGTGTGCCTTTCTCCTTCAATGTTTTATTGGGAAAAATTCCCCAAATGCTACTAAAGATCTCCAATATATCACTCCTCTTTGTTGTAAAGTATTTATTATAGTATTCTATCATGGGCCATAATTTGCTTCAATAGCTCCTAGTTTTTGACATTTAGGGTGTTGTAAAAATTATACCGGCATAGTAATGCTACAGTGAGCCTCAGTTGATGTAAATCTTGGCACATCACCAAGATCATCTTGGCATGAGCTGTTCAACAGCCTTACCAGCTATATTAAAGAGTGGGAAGCAGCCCATGTCCTGGTGAGCACTGGGTGTGTTAGTGAGAAGCAGCCCGTGTCCTGGTGAGCACTGGATGTGTTAGTGAGAAGCAGCCCATGTCCTGGTGAGCACTGGGTGTGTTAGTGAGAAGCAGCCTGTGTCCTGGTGAGCACTGGGTGTGTTAGAAGCAACCCATATCCTGGTGAGCTTCTGAAATTGGGGGCTGTTTGTTACCCCCTGTGGTTGGCTAACGATGAGCCTGAAGAAGCTCTAATTTGGAAATGCACATACCAGCATTTCAGGGGCTCATGGCTCAGTTGGTCAGCTTCGCAGTCCAGGGTTCAGGCCAGTCATATGGTCCCCCCTACCTGCAGACTTTGATCCATGTGCCTATGAAACAGAGATGAGCAAATAGGTTGGTAATGCCCGTGTCCCTTGTGGATGACGGTTTAGTGTTCCCTCCTGGTAGACATCACAGAATTTTGGTAATGGCTTAAAACATGGGTTTATAACATATCAATAGCTCTGCCCCACCGAGAAGCCTCAAACATCATCACTTCACCTTCACTGTGGATCTGAACTCTCAGAATGACGTTGCCCTCAACATTGATCAGGCCAATGCTGTTTCCTCTACTTTTGCTTAAACTGAATTTTAACTTAGTTTGAAATTTTACACTTTTCACTATTGTTGAGAGTAGGAATTTTTCCAGATGTGTTATTCACTGATGTTTGTTATGTGGAGATGTGTGTATATCTGTGCCCAATATCATCCCTCAGGAACCATCTGTTTTGTTGTTTTGAGACTCACTGAGACCTGGAGCTCACCAATTGAGCCAAACGGGCTGGCCTGTGAGCCACAAGGACCCACCTGTCTCTGTCACTCCAGTGCAGGGATGACAAACTTAAACAGATATGCCCCATGGGTTCTGGGGATGGAGGTCAGGGCCCCATGGTTATGTGGCAAGCATTTTACAGATAGATTTATCCATCCAGCCCCTTGTTTGTACTTTTCAGAGAGACATTGAGTGGAATAGAGGACCACCAGCTTTGTAGGCAAGTATTTACCCCTGAGCCACATCCTAGCCCTAGAAAATGTCTTAAACATGCCCCAGTGGTCCTGTACCACTCATTCCTCCCTCCCTGTTATGGAATGTGCATCTGCTGAGGAGCTGCCTCCCCTTGTCGCTCACGCTAGATCTCACTTCCCTTTCCTTAGCAAGGTTAGAACATTCAAACTCCTAACAGAAAACCCTGCAGTCTGCACCCCTGTGAGAGGAACAGGAAGTTTGAGAATGACCAGGACATTTCCACAGACACTCTGGCACCCATGGCCAGGGAAGGTGCATGCCTCCAGAGAGCTCAGTGGGAAATACAAGGTACAAGGCACTTTCAAGGAATCCCATGGATGTGCGTGGAATTCAGTATCTCCTCATGCTTGTGGTCTGCAGACCTGAGAAGGCAGAGCTCTCAGAGAGGTCAACTGCTGTGGAAAAGCTCCATGGATGAGAAAAACCTGGAGGAAATACAGACAGGTCTCGAGGCTGACTGGGGGGCCTGAGAAATGACTCAGTGGGTAAGAGTGCTTTCCACTCAAGCATGAGGCTCTGAGTTCAAGTTCTCAGTACTCATGTCAATAGCCAGATTTGCTGTGTACATCTTTAACTGCAGAGCCCTGGAAGGTGGAGACAGGAGGATCTCTAGGGCTGGCTGGCTGCAGCCTAGCTCTAGGATTAGCTGAAGGAAATCAGGTGGAGACTGATAGGCAAGATACCTGGCCTCTGTGTGCAGGCGCATACACACATGCACACACACACACACACACACACACACACACACACACACAGACACATACATGTGGAATATGACAGCCAGAAATGCTGTTCACAAAATCTGTATTTTCTCATAGCTGGTAGTTGCAAGATTTAATGACTTTCTGATTGTGATGAAATTTAGAAGACTCTCAGTGAGGTGGAGGGAAAGACAGTGACAATATTCCTGCATTCTACACCCTTGGAGTCAACAACTGTTGTGGGTAGGGAACATTTGGAGAAGCTGGTGTCTTGATTATGTGCAGACCTTTCTCCTGTAGCGTTCCCTAAGCAGCGCAGTTTAACAGCCACCCGCGTACTCAACTTCATTATGTGTGTAACAGAGAACCTAGGCACATTAGAAGCCACATGCATGGTCTGCAGCAATAAGAACATCTTATAGAAGAAATTGGAGCATCCATGGGTTCTCGGGTAGGGGCTGGAAACAAAAAACCAAGGCTATCAAAAAACAAATAGACCTACCAAAGTATGTACTAGAATGCAGTATCCAAAACATTAGAGCTAGGGTGCAGCTGGACCAATGTCTTAATTAGGGTTTATGTCAATCTGATAAAGCACCAAAAAGCAATTTAAGAGGAAAGAGTTTGGCTTACATATACTCAGTCATAGTCCCTTAAGGGATGCTAAGGTAGGAACCTGGAGGCAGAACTGAAGCGAACCCATGGAGGAGTGCTGCTTACTGCCTTGCTCCTTGTAGCTTGCTCAGCCTGTGCTCTTATTAAGCCCAGGGCCACATGCCCAGAAGTGTCCCTGTCTGCAGTGAGCTGGACCCTCCTACATCAATCAGTAATCAAGAAAACACCAGGCCGACTTGCCTACAGGCAACTGGTCTGGTCGAGGTGCTTTCTCAGCTGAGCTTCCTCTTCACAGATATGTCTAGGTTTGTGTCAAGTTTTTCATTAAACCAACTGCACATCAGTGTTTAGAGGAGAATAAATTCTTGGATTGGTGAAGAAATGCCCAAGCTTGGTGAACAAAGCACCAAACACAAGAGTTCTTTGATTTGAGTAAAGATATACACTATTATATAACACATAAGGGACTGACAAGTCGCTAGGCTTCATGAAGCATTAAAAAATAGACTAACTCAGGGGTTGGAGAGATGGCTCAGTGGTGAAGAGCACTGCCTGTTCTTTCGGAGAAGCCAGGCTCAATTCCCATCACCCTCATGGCAGCTCACAATCATCTGTAACTTCAATCTCCAGGCCGCCCAGGGCTCTGACAATGTGGTGCACACACATACATGTAGGCAAAATACCCATATACACGACTTAAGAAAAAAAGGACTAAAGTACAGGCGCAGGGCAGGAGTTGGGGACAGCCAAGAAGTCACAGGCAGGCTACACTGAGGATTAAACATCTCACAACTATATAAATACAGGAGGGCTGCAGTACAGGCCTGTGATCCTAGCATTCGGGTTCACAGTTGTCCTATAGAGAGACTAGCGAGAGAGAGTTGGAGCTTGTCTGAGCTACATGAGACCCTGTCTCAGGAATCCAAGATAGTACATAGTAGGAAAATACTACCGTGAGTGTGATGGCTCATCACTGCAATGCTAATGTGTGAGAGGCTGAGGAGGGACATTGAGTTTGAGGCTAGCTTTGGCTACAAACGAGATCCTGTCTCAAAAGATAAAAAAGCTAGAAGTAGGAGAAGGGGAAAAGGGAAGGAGAGAGAAAGGGAGGCAGAGAAATAACACAACAACAACAAACAACAAGGAAACTCTTTAAAACAGACAGTTCCCTCTGAAAATGGAACATGACAAACCTTAAAGAGTGCGTCTAAGCAGACTGTAAAGCACTGAAGAAGAGATGGCACAGAGGGCTTAAATGTGTCTCTGCTCAATGTGGTACAAATGCCAGGAGTACATGGTCTCACCAGGAAGTCTACCAACCAGCCAAGAAACAGTTCCCATACAGAATGTTCCAGAGGAGAAGCCTCTCTCTGACTCATCTTCTGGGGGACTGCTTTACAAAGGCAGCCAGGGCAGTGCAGAGGCATCTCCCCTCAAGTGCAGAGCGCCCCCCCCCCCCCCAATGTGGCAGAAGTCCAGCCCTGCGTCACAGGAGTAGGTGTGACAAAGTGCCTTGTGTAAGGGCTGCAAGCTTGGCTGTGACAGTTGAGAGTCTGTTCTGCTCTGGTACTTTCCCATAATAACCATTTAAAGTCTACAGCCATTGGTAGTTGATCCTCACCAGACACTGGGATCGCAAAGAAGGCTCCATTCACTGCAACAGAAAACAACCACAAACATCCCTATAGCCAGACTGTAAAAGTACTGTGCCAGAATCTTTCCCCAAATGTTATATCTATATATTATTACACCTAGATATTCAGTTATTAGTTCTTTATGTAAAAACCAAATCCTTTTCTTTTTCTTTTTAGTTTCTAAAAATTAAAGGAAGCCAGGTATGGTGGAATGTCCCTTAACCCCAGCACTTGGGAGTCAGAAGCGGGAGGGCTCTGTGAGTTTGAGGCCAGCCTGGTCTACAGAGTATGTTCCAGGCCAGCCAGGGCTAAGGGGTAAGAAGACTGTGTCATCCCAAGCACTGTTGGCTCCAGTGCATGTGTGCAGCTCAGGCCTCAGGCTGCCACGGCCCATGGCTTCTGCTTCAGAAGAGTTGTAGAAACACCTAGAAGAGGTAACAGTGTTGTTGGAAAAGTCACCAGGACCAGAGCATTTCCCTTACAGGTGAAAATGCCAACATTGAGACAGAAATGAAGAACAAGGTGCCACCACAGAAGAACCCAGAAGTTCTTGACAATGAGAGCTAGCTGCCATGGGTGCTCCCGCTGCAGTAGAGTGCATGGTAAAGACAGTCATTATGGATGGATCCAATAGGCAAGTTAACTGCAGTTCATCAGGATCCCACCGAGAATGAGAGTGCCTTTTGCAGAGGTCAGCTGATCTTTTGGTATAGAATCTCCACGACCAGAGTCACTCCATTGATTGTGAACAATCATTCAAAACCTATCTCTGTGGAAGACAGTTCAAAAAGAAAAAGAAAAAGGAAAAAAAAAGCAGAATACACTCAGAAAGAAAAGCCTCCCAGGGGTCCTGAAACAGACCCCAGTGAGGGGCTAAGGAACGGATGTCTGAAGCTGGGGAGGATGACATGAAGAGAACCATTCATAAAGCGTGGGTGGAATGGAGCGAGAAACAAGCTGAAGGGAAAAAAATGAGACTTGAATTTCCCCCGCAAACCACTGTGGGAATGCTCGTTTTCAGTGGGGAGCGTCGTTGAGCTGCACATAGACATTTGACAGATGACTATTTGCATAGCTGTCTAAGTAAAGACACCCGAGTCTCCATTTCTTAAGGGAGGATTTGATTTAAGTTAGTGTACCTATTAAATTTCTTCTGCATTTACGCCCTGGGCATTTTGTTTAAGAGAAGGCAATAGGTTTTCTTATTGAAATATAAAAGGGAAGCCTTAAGTAACGAAAATGCTACATTTTGTTCAGGCTGGGAGGCAGAAAACAAAAGTATTTGCTTACCTGTAACCAACTGACATCAGCTCCCACTAATGTGAAAATAAGAGTAAAACCAGAACTTTTGCATAAAATTCAAATTTGTATGCGAATGTGAAAGCCCACAATAGAGCCATCATCACTTATTACTAGCTTAAGCAATGTGAGTACCGTGCGTTACCATGTGCTACTAACTGAGCACAAATGTTGTTGCCTAGATTTGAATATATTTGTTTCTGAATATAAATTGGGACAAAGTAGACAAGCATCTTTGTGTGGGGAGTAGTGCCCTGGATTTGATGGCTTATAAAAATAATAACCATGATGCAAAACTTTAAAAATTCATCTGGTCCTATGTTCAGTTAAGTTCAAGTTTTGGTCCAAAAAAATTAATTTTTTGTACACAAAGGTTGTCTGTGCCATCCTGCTTTGCAGTCACATGTCAAAACTCTGGTCTAATTGCATCTTAATACCTCCCTCTCCCCTTAAAAAATTAATCATCTTTAAAGCAGAGGAAACTCTGTCTATTCTCTCTCTCTTTCCTATTAGCATTGTGAGATATAAAAGGGAAGTAGGAGGTGCAGGAATTCCCAAGGAGGAAGAAAAACAGATGCTAAGACTGTTGACACAGCTCATGGGAGGGAACTACACTCAAACATTGGGACCACCGAGGGGACGGTTTAGTCTGGATATATGCAAAGTATGTGGTAATCTCGTTGTGGTCCATAGAGGCTTGAGATCTGTGTACTAGCCAGCAGCTTAAATTTGCAAATGTAACAAGATGATCTTCAGGAGCTCTTGTGGAAGAAGAATGTGACAAAGCACAGTCAGGTTTGTGCAGGTGGGGGATTTGCTCCCCAGGTATAAACAAATAGTTCAAAGGAAGAGAAGAGAGACCCTAGATACATGAGGAAAATTGGTCTGTGCTGAGGCTGGGCTTATAAACCACTCAGTTCCAACAGTTCAATAAGCACTGAAGGAAGTTGGGAAGGACAGAATCAAGTCTCCATGTTATGTCGCAGCCAAACAACTCCAGATGGATTAAAACCTAAATGAAAAAAAAAGCGGGGGAAGGGGAGAGGGACAGAAGTCAATGTAGGAGAAGATAGCAATTAATTGTCAAGGATTTCTCAAAAGGAAAAATCAGTTATGTCATATTAAAAACGAAAAGCAATATAAAAGGTAATATTGGAAAGCAAACAGACAAAATCTAGGAGATATTTGCAAACCTAAGCAACCAAGGCTTAGCATGAAAACTATGTAACAGAACTCTTCAGAGTCTAGAGATGGCCCAGCTCACAGGTTAAGGATATTTGGTGTTCTTGCAGATGACCTGAGTTCAGTTCCCAGCACAAAAGAATAAGAAATGGGCCTAGAAATGTGGCTCAACCAGGAAAAGCACTGGCTGTTCTTCCAGTGGACTCAGGTTCGGTTCCCAGCACCCACATATTGTTTCACAACACTCGGTAAACTCCAGTTCCAGGGGCTCAGATGCACACGTGTTGCACAGACATGCATACGGGTAAAACACCCATCTGCATAAAAGTAACACCAAGGATGTATAGCAGGTGGGGTAATAATGCCTCCTTAAGAGCCATAGACTAGCGCTCGAATATGAAAAATCTTTTGAGTTGAATCTCCAAGAGACTCTCAAAGCAGTACAGGCAATTGCTGTTGCTCTTGGTTGCCTCAAAAAAAACAAAAAACAAAAAAAAAAAAACTGAAAGTAAGTCCCTATTTCTGAAGACACCGTGTGTTTTGGACAAAGGAACCAAAGAATCTGAAAGCCTTCTCTTCTTGAGGAACAGCTCTGCTGAACTGGCTGCCAAAGGAGGAAAGTCATCAGTGGTCCCAACCCAGCTGTGGTGCTTATGAACCACAGCAATGACCTGCACAACAAGATGCTCCTAAAGGAGCAATAGTGTCACTCACATCTTGGTGGTAACCAACAGTTGTCCAATTGCATAGAAGGCCTGCCCAACAGGAGGGAAATCATCCTTGGTGTTGAGAACCTAATCAACTACTCTTAGTCAGTTCATGAGGTCATGGATTTTTGAGGAGATTCTCCTACTGCTACTTTTTTGAGCCAGTATAATTCCTACTGCATTCTAAATACACATCCTTGTACCCACAGATAAGTAGTTCCCACCCCTCATCAAAGAAGCTTTTTATGAAGCAGACAGAGACTATTACAGAAAGCCACACAGTGTACCATGGGTACCCAGCCCTAACTGATACATCTACATCAGAACCTCTAACACCTAAGGCTCAGGGAACATCTTAGACGATGAAATGGCCAGATAGTAAGAACCACAGTACTAGGAAGTCTTTTATGAGATTGTTTCTTCTATATATGACAGGGAACGTATACCAAAGAGATCAGAACAAGATCTGACCAAGGACAATACCAGTTGACATGCCAGTATAGATGGAAGAAATCTTCCATGGCCCCACCTCAAAGTGAAGGGCAACAGGCAATTAACAACCACTGAAAGAGGAAGAATTTGTCTTCCCAGGGATGAGCCCCTCTTTGATTATCCAATACTAAATGATCAGCCCTGAAAACATATCCTTACACACACCCTAAACAAGTTCAAAGTTATACACATGTAAACTCGCATACACACTTAGACACACACACAGACACACAGACACACAGACACACACACACACAGACACACACACACACACACACACACACACACACACACACACCATCACACATCATAATAAAAAGACCATGAATCTCAGATGGAGATGGAGCAGGAAGTGGGGAAATGATGATTACATTTTAATTCAAAATTTAAAAATAAGATAATGGGTATTAAAAGTCACATTTTATACCCATTCCCTGGGCTCAAAAGACCTAACAATGTGCTCATCCTCACCAAAAACTGAGTATGCTGAGCAGAACAAGTAGACTGGGGAAAGCCACCACTGGTTGCTCCATAGGTTCAATGGGGATGAGGGTTGGATTCCCATCTATGGTGGTGTCAGGATACAGACATGCATTCTCTCCTTCAGAAAAATGCATGCAGATGTCCCAGATACCGGGCTCTGGAATGTTCCTAGCCAGAGAGGAGGGGTAGAAAACAGTGTAAGTGTGCACATCCAAGGAATGGTCAACAGGTGGAAGTGAAGGCCACACGATGTGGAAAATGAATGGCAGGGAAAGACTAAGGCTTGGGCTTTGTTCAGCCTCAGCCGGCATGATTTCAGGCAACTGACTTAGAACACGACGCTTGAAACGGGAGAGCGTGAGTTATTTGATGATGAGGCAAAAAGATGTGCTCTGTTCCTCAGCGCACAAAGACAAATGAACACCCACAACCCAGGCTTCATCAGGAGGGCTCTCACTCTGGGCGGGTGCTGGAATGTGATTGGGAAGGGGTGTGCAGGGCCTTTAATGGCCATGCCAAATGTGATTGGTAATGGAAGATCTGAAGGGAGCACAGTGGAATTCAGAGATCTTGCAGCCAGGCCAGCATCCATGGTGGTTTGAATGAGAGATGCCCCCCCACCCCCACCCCCAACCCCGTAAAGGCTCAGATATTTGCTCCCCAAGAGGAAGTACATCACTGGGGATGGCTTTGGCCATTCATCATTAGTCTGGCATGTTTACTATTCTTTCTTATGCTTCTTGTGTTTAGATTAAAACGTGACATTTCAGCTTAATGCCATGATGGATTCTAGCCCTCTGGAACCATACGCCAAAATAAACTGCTCTGTATGTTTCTTTTTCTTTTTAATTGGCTTGTATTTTATCACAGCAACAAAATGTAACTACGTGGCTCAGATACTTTTGCTTTTTGTTAAATATAGGCATAGCATTGTATACCATATCTCTACATCGTTTTTGAAATTTATTTTTAATTTATATTTTCACTTTACAGCCTGATCGTGGTCCCCTCCCTCTTCTCCTCCCAGTCCCTCTCTCCCACTTTCCCCCCTCCCCTTGTCCTCAGAAAAGGGGAGCTCTCCCACCACTCCACCCCAGCACATCAAGTTGCATCAGGACTGAGCACCTCCTCATCCACTGAGGCCAAGCAAGAGAGCCCAGTTAGGGTGAACTGATCGAAAGCAGCAATAGTGTCCATGTCATAGACAGCATTTGCTCAATTTATTAGGGAACCCACAAACTGCCCATCGGTTACATATGTGTAGGGGCCTAGGTCCAGCCCATGCCTGCTCTTTGGTTGGTGCTTCCATCTCTGTGAGCCCCCATTGGTCTAGGTTAGTTGACTCTGTTGGTCTTCTTTTGGAGTTCTTGTCCCCTCTGGGTCTTTCTATCCTTCCCTCTTACTCTTCCACAGGTCTCCCCCTAATGATTGGCTGTGTCTCAGCATCTGATTTCGGTCAGCTGCTGGCGAGGAGGGTGCTCTCAGAGAATGGCTAAGTTATGCTCCGGTCTGTAAACATAGCAGACTATTGTTAATGGTGTCAGGGCTTGGCGCTCTCCCATGAGGAGGGTCTCATGTTGGGCCAGGCATTGGGGGCCTGCAATATCTGGCTAATGTCCACTTATAGATGACCATATCTCTGCAGTGTTAGTATTTACCTGACTGTAACTTCATATTCTTACACAGCAGCCCTCAGTTCCTCTCCTCTGGCTCCTGTCAATCACCATTCTGTACTCTATTTCAATAGATTTTACTGTTTTGGTGGGGTGAGGCTGTGTCTGTCCTTCCGGGCCGGGCTTATCTCCTTTCACATGAGATGCTTCATTTGCATCCAGTGCTGTGGAGTTTTTCTCCTGGGACTTTTACAGTTTTCATGTAATTACGTAGATCTTTAATCAAATTTGAATTGGTTTTGTGTGCATATGTTCATGTGTGTGTGTGCGTGTACACAAGGGTGGGTGTGTAAGGGTGCACATGCACACAGAGGTCAGAAGTCAAATCACTCTCACTCTTGTTTCTTGAAGACAGACTCTCTCTGAACCTGGTGCTCACAAATTCAAGTAGACTCAACAGCCAACACCAGGGATTTTCCTGGCCCTGCTGTCTCTCCAAGCACGGAGAGTACAGGCATATACATTGCTTTCTCATTGTTTTAATGTGGTTGCTAGGGAGCAAACTTCGATTCATCAAGCACTTTACCAACCGAGCCACACCTGTTCCTGCAGGCGATTTTTTACACCATGTAGGATGAGGGTCTCCTTCACGCTCCTGCCCTACTTGCAGAAGAGGCGGCCCTTTGCTTGTTGTACACTCTTGGTGCTCCTGTCAACTGTGTGTGAGTGGATCCATCTGTATGTGGTCTGTTCCGCCCATGTCCGAGTTATTGCCTTCTTGTTTATACGGCAGTACCGTACTGTCTTAGTGCGGGAGCTTTGCGATATACTTAGAAACCAAAAGAAACTTCTGGCTTAGTTCTTTCACAAGATGACTTTGTCTATTTTGTTCTTTGTGGTGAATTTTAGCTTTTTCCCCCCATTTCAGTAAAAACTTCCATTGGTGTTTCATAGAGACTGCCCTGACCGTGTAGCCCCCTCTGAGGAGTGTGGGTATTTGTCATGGCTCTGTGGGTTCCACTGTATCTTTCCTTCATTTTGTAAAGTTTATTAGAGTTTTAGCATTTGACGATGTCCTAAATGGAGTATATGGGTTAGGAGGGTTGTTGTTCATTGTTTGGATGTAAAAACAACTAATTTTTGTGTTATATAACCTGCAGGTTACTTTTCCCAGTCAGTTCCCCCTCCCCTACCCTGTGGCTTTAGGGTCATTGATTTATGAAAGTATGTCATCTGCATAAAGGTGTTATTTTATTTCTTTCTCTAATCTGTAAGACATTTTCTTGTCTTTCCTGGTTGTGATGGCCAGGACTTGAGTAGGTATGCTGAGCATCTCTTCAGTTTTCATTACTGCGTGTGACAGTGGTTACATGCTTTCCACATGATCACTGCATATGACACTGGCCACATGCTTTCCACATGGTCGCTGCATATGATACTGGCCACATGCTTTCCACATGATCACTGCATGTGACACTGGCCACATGCTTTCCATGTGATCATTGCCTGTGACACTGGCCACGTGCTTTCCACATGATCACTGAATATGACACTGGCTACATGCGTTCCACATGATCACAGATACTAGCTACATACTTTCCATGTGATCACTGTGTGTGACAGTGGCCACATACTTTCCACAGCCCAGACTGTTGAGAGTTTTAAAGAAAACTTTGTTGGATATTTCTAAATATATTCCCTATACCTACAGACCAAGGGATTTTCATAGTTCTGTTACTGTGGCCTAAAGTAGGAATCAACCTGATCATAGGTGAGGTTCTGCAAATGTGTTATTGAGTTCAGTTGTTAGTGTTTTTTAAAAATTTACTTATGTTTTTATTTAACACATAGTCTTGTTCATTTTTATGGGGTTCTATGTGATGTCTTGTGCAACGTAAGGTAAGATTTGTCCCCCAGTTTGGGAGGGAAATGCCTTCGCATCATCTCATCAGCAGTAAGCATAAGGTCACAAGGCCTGCTTCTTCTGTCTCTCTCTGGCTTTGGTTTCAAGGAATTATGGCCTCATGAGTCACAAGTATTCTTCCATCTTTTAGTTTGGGGAAATGGCCTTTAAATCTTGAGAAATGTGACCAGCAAAGGCATCTAGTGCAGTGCTAAGCTTTGCCTTTGCGGAGTTTTACTGATAATTGGTCTATATGGTTTTATATCCATTAATGATTCATTCTTAGGGTTTGAGGGGACTAAGTGTAGGGACGAGAGATGGAGGATCTTATGGTGCCTGCGTATTAAAGATGCTCAGAGCCATTGGCAAATGCGACACTCTTTATCTGGGACAAGACCGTGTGCCCATGGTTCCAAAGGCATTTTGTTAAGAATCACACAGAAATGGCTTCTGGCCAGACAGGACACACAGCAAGCTTCACAATGTTGCTTACTCTTGGTTCTGAGACTTCTGGTAGTAGCTATCTTAACAAGTCATCCTGGAAGTCCACACAAACACCATATTGTCTAACCATTGATCCGGCCTTATAGCCCTTACTCTCTCCAGGGGTTAGAGTTCTCAGAGCTTGTCCATTTATTCTGTTACTCAGTTTGCTGCTAGGTAATGACGCACCTTCTCTTACAACCTTTTTTAGTGTTGTGGCATCGTTACACTGCTGTTTCTATATTCCTAACTTTAGTTGTGTTTTCTCAGTTTTCTCCCTAGACTAAGGAGGATTTTCCAGTTTTACCTTTAAAAAATGCCAACTCATAGTTTCACTTCACTGTTATCTTCTGATTTTCTGCTTCCTGTTTTGTTCGTCCAACTCTAATCTTCATTGTTTCCTTCCTCTGTGGCTCCAGGTTCTTTCCCATACTTTTTTTGTTTGGTTGGTTTTTGTTTTTTGTTTTTTTGCGGCTGGACTTGGGCAGCCAGTATGAGCTCTCTCCCGTTCTGGACCGTCAGTGCTGCAAGCTCCTGGAGAATTGTTGATGCTGCACTCCACGTTTTCACGTGTTATGTTTGTCTTTTCTTTTGTTTTGGATTTTTTTTTCTAATACGCTTTTAGCTTTTATTTTTTCCAGGCACTGTTTGAGAGTGTATTGTTTAATTTCCACATGGGTAAATTTCCCGTCTTTCTTCTCTCACTGCTTTTTAGTTCCTTTTCCTTTGCAATCTCACAAAGCTCATGTTTGAAGACCAGTCCCTTGAAGGCTGTTAAGTTTCTTCCTTTTTCCTGACATACAGTTTGCCAGGGGACATGGTCCATCTAAGCTCTGGAAGAAAGTGTGTGCTGCTACTGAGGGTGGAATGTCCTATCGTGCCTGCTCAGACCTCGTGGCTTACTATATTGTTTAAGTCAGCTGTTTCCGTATTGACTTTTGGCACGCAGGCTTTGTTTGTTATGGGGTGTCGAGTACTGAAGTCTCCCACTAGCCTTGCACTGCTGGTTCTCCCTAGATCCCTCCACATTTGTTCTCCATGAGTTTATGCTTATGTAAATATCTTTTATGCCTTCTGGACTTATAGGCCCTTTGAGCAGCAGCAGCAGCAGCAGCAGCAGCAGCAGCTTGTCTCCTGTGACAGTTGGGACCTGAAGTCTCTTTTGTGACACACGAGTGCAGGTGGCCCACTTCCTTTGGGCTGCTATTTGCAAGGAGCATCTTTTCTGTCTTCCGGCTTTGTGCCCATGTGTGTACTTACATGGAAAGTAGTTTCATCTAAAGAGTGCACGGTTGGGTTTTCATCTTTTAAGTATTCATTTAATATATTCTATGGCTTTTTTGTATGGGTGCACATGTGTGGTGTACATGTGCACGTGTGTGGGTGCATATGTACACAGTTGCACATACTTGTGAGTGCATATGCCTGTGGAGACCCGAAGTCAATTGCTGTATACTTTACTTGTTGAGTCTGTGTCTCTTGCTGAACACAGAGCTCACTGATTCAGGTGAATCTAGCTAGCCAGCTTGCCTTGGGGGATCACCTGTCCCTGCTTCTTGATGCCTGGGATCACAAGCCTGGCTTCTAGAGGATTCTGGAGATCTAGAATTTCAGTCCTCATACTTATGAGGTCAGGCCTTTGTCTGCTGAGTCTTTACAGTTCCTATTCTCTCTCTCTCTCTCTCTCTCTCTCTCTGTGTGTGTGTGTGTGTGTGTGTGTGCGCGCGCGCGCGCGTGCGCGCGTGTGTGTTTTCTTTTTCTTTTTTTCCAGTGTGCAACCTATCACTTTTTAAAGAGTTCTTGTCACTGGAGTCTTAGGCAGCAGCAGTCTTTTTAGTAGCCTTTCTGTCTTCCAACACCCTCTGCTTTTGCTTTGCCAGGCACTTTCTGGCAGAATGATAGGCTCCCAGGTCAAAGTAGCAGTCCTGGTAGGCTTTAGCCACCTTGCTGAGCTGAGTTCCTCTGCACAGTTTTGCGTCGAGCTCTCTCCCTCCCTCTGCTGGATGATGGTGGTGATTTCCTGGTCAACTTTAGTCCCTTCTCCATTGCATCTCAGCCTCAGAGATACACAGACATCAGTCACCCTCTGCATTCTGTGACGTATGGCATACACAGTACTGTCGGTCATGGTAGTAGGTTTGGTTCTTGGCCTGTTGTTGCTCAGTAAACTCTCTCACGAGGGCCATGAGCCATCCACTACCAGTTCGTAGGCCTTTGTTAAGTGCGTGATGGGGTTAGCCTGCTAAGGGCGGGAACCTCTATGCCTGCCCTGAAAGGCGGCAGCTACCCTATTCTGTGGTTTTTGACTGGAATTTTAACCCGTTTACATTTCAAGTAATCACAAATAGGGAGGGGCTTATTGCTGAAATTTATTAGTTTTCTATCTACTTTGTGTTCCCTCCCTCCCTCCTTCCTTCTCTCTTTGTGATTGGATGACTTATTTTGAAATGATCCTCTGATTCACTCTCTTGCTTTCTTTTGTGTATCGACCACAGCTATTTTCTTTGCAGCTTCTCTTATTTATAGTTGTAGCTATCTTGATCTGATAACAACTTCAGTCACACACATAGGGCACCTGCTCCTCTCCCTTCCTGATCACTCACATCTGTTGCTGCCATGTTTATCTCTCACAGTGTGGTCCCATTAGTATGTTTTATTAGCGTCAGGTATTTGCATACCTTGTGTCTTCTAATGTTCATACTAGAGAGTCATAGGACTCCCACCCTCTATGCTGTGCTCTAGCAAACTATCATGTCTACTATTGACCTTTACTGGTGAGGTTTAAATGTTCCTGTCACTATTTTACCATCGTCATGTTTCAGCATGAAAACCTGTCTTCCTTAGGCATGGTGCTACATGCCTGGAATCCCAGTACCCAGGGAGGCAGAGACAGGCAGATCTCTGTGAGTTCAAGGCTACCCTGATCTACAGAGGGAGTTCTGGGACAGCCAACGCTACACGGAGAAACCCTGTCTTGAAAAACCAAAGAAAAAGAAGAGAAGGAAGGAAGGAAGGAAGGAAGGAAGGAAGGAAGGAAGGAAAGAAGGGAGTAAAACCTTGCCTTCAGTGTTGTACAAGAGAGGTCTGGTCAGCTTTTGTCCACTAGCTCTGCTATGTTATTTTGTGTGCCAATCCAGATTTTTCCCTATGTGAGGTCATGCAGTCTGTGGGTGCATACTTTCCCTTTTGCCCACCATGGCATTAAGAACTCACTTGTTTTTTCAAGAAAAGTGTCCTAAAGATCACAGCCTTGGGGGCCTCAAGTCTCACTAACCCCAAATGGAAAGGCACGTTAGGAAGCATACAGCCACTCATTTCTTCATCTGCTGAATGCTGTCTCAGCGCTCACCCTGGGCTCACACAGTCCTGGAGTACAGCTAGGAGAAGGCCTCGCTGAGCCTTCTTCCAATGTTCACCCTAGGCTCACACAGTCCTGGGGTACAGCTAGGAGAAGGTCCCCCTAAGCCCTCTCCTAACGCTCACCCTGGGTTCACACAGTCCTGGGGTACATGCCCCGCCGTCGTGGAACTGTGACAGAGGCAGGGAAGCACATCAGCCGGTGAGTAAAGATGTCTAGGGCAGCTTTGATAAGATCGTAGGTGGGAAATCACCAGGGCACAGAGGATCTTTGGGCAGAGGGTGTAGCTACCAGTTAGAGAGAGTCCTTCAGCTCAGCACTTCATCAAAAAACTGTGCACCTTCCTACATGTCCCTGCTCCTGCCTTGTTACCCACACTTCCTAGGACACACAACCCATCCTCCTTCAGATTGTGGAGAGTGGAGCCAGACCTATGATTTGGTCCTGTCCTGCTTCTGGCCTCAGTGGGGATTTCTATTTCTGCATCATCTAATGCAGCCAGGCTTCCTCTCACCCTGATGGGGCTGCCAGCTGCTGATTCAAGTGAGAGCTGCGCTGAGAATTAGGACACAGAACACAGAGACAATGCCCTTGAACCTCTCAAGTGGGGAGCGTCTACCATGCTCCCACTGTAGACATGGTGGGAGATTGACTCTGGAGTATCCCCCAGAGGCCCCTGTGTGAGAGACCTGGATCCCAGAGCCTAGTTTGGGGGTGTCTTTAGGTCACTGAGAGCCTGTCCCCAAAGAGAACAGTAAGGCTCCAGCCACTTACTCTGCCTCCCTTTACTCCAAAGCCACAAGGTGATGGCTTGACTCTGACCTTTTCTTCCACCGTGAATCTGTCTACTATCGGTCCAAATCAGCAGGGCTGGCGATCATAGACTGGAACCTCCCAAACTGAGGCAAATCACCCTTTCCTTTCTATAAATGAATTAGCTCAGGTATTTTATTACAGTGATGGAAATCTAACAGAGATGGGAAATCCAAGGCTGAAAGCCACTGACTAAATTGCCTGGAGACGCACCAGCAGTGGGAGTCACGAATTCAACATACATGTGAGTGAACTTGAAGCCTCAGGCAAAGTAAGGCCGAGAAGCAGAGAGCCCCAGCGCAGTACTGACACCTTGACAGCCGGGGAACTCTTTAGCTCTTGTGTCCTAAGCTCTAGGATATCTCTCATACAGCGACAGTCACACAGCGAAGCTTCTGCCATGAGGCAGACCCCGGGTACTGGGAGGAACAGGCCACACCCTCTGTCTCTCCGATGAGTCAGGCTGGAGACTCAAGACTGAAATTTAACTCTGGCATTAGGTTAAAAGGAAAGCTGGTAGATCGTTTCCTTCCTTAGATGAATTTGAACTTGAAAGGAAAGGAAACCAAATTGGTTTCTCTCTTCAGAAGTCACTCTTATCAGCACCTGATCTCCATGGCACAGAAAGTGAAACCCCCGGTGACGGTGGCGCAGCCCTGCTTGCCATGGTGTGGAGCAGGCTCTGCTATGTGACACGGGCTTGGCTCTGCTGTACACCAGCTGAGTCACTTCAGACACCCAGTCAGGCACTGTTGCATTACTGTAAAAACATCAGACAAAGCACCTTAAACAGAGGAAAGAGGTTTACTCTGGGGCCCGGTTTTGGTGGGTTTTGTCCATGACAGATTGATTGGCCCTGACATTTGGGGCACATCCATGACAAGATCATGTGGCAGAAGGAGCCATTTACCTCATGAGAGTGAGGAGAGACTGAATTCCATAGTCCTCTTCAGGGCACACTTCTAATAGCCAGCTTTTCCTTCTACTTAGCCCATCTCTCAAATGTTCCACTATCTCTCAATAGTATAGGGAGCCACATCTCAACCTATACATGCCCACACCACCTGCTCACTCACAAACATTCTTGTACCTGTACATGGGGAGAGAGAGAGAGAGAGAGAGAGAGAGAGAGAGAGAGAGAGAGAGAGAGAGAGAGAG
>OU015746.1:82257207-82277221 GCA_907169655.1 Acomys percivali | reverse complement strand
GAGAGAGAGAGAGAGAGAGAGAGAGAGAGAGAGAGAGAGAGAGAGAGGAGAGAGAGGGCTCACATGTGCACATAGGTATCACAGGCAGTCACAGCGCTGACAGGTGGACTCACTGCAGGCACATACATCAGGTATGCAGACACATGGCACATACACTCTCACAACAGTCACACTCCACACCTGCAAGCATGACACACACTCCTACATACATGTACAAGCATCCCCTTCAGTGCTCTCATATGACTTGGACCCGAGGCTTGAGAATGTCTCCAACTTGACCCAACTTCAGAGGGACAACAACACTTTCCAGTCTGTGAAACAGGCTCTGAAGGCGGGGACAAGCATGGTGGCATCCCAGTGGCTACCCAAGAATTACAGGCTGGTCATCCTGAGGGAAACCCTTGCCTACAGAGACACAGGCCTGTGCAAGGATGAGATTGTTGTCCTGAATCATTTGGCCATGACCCCACCTCCCCAAGGGCCATGCCCATACCCCGCCCTATCTCGCCCAGCCAGGAGGGCCCTTAACTGCTTCCCTCCTGTTTCTGAAAGTCCTGACTGCCAGGCTGGAGGGAGTCACCCTGATGCTGTGTCACTAGGCTGCCTTGGAACCATCCCTGGGTCATTAAGGCCTTTCTTTACGTTGCCTTTTGCAGTGCTCACATCAGCTGCTCTGGGGCCATTGCTTCCAGTTAATCACATCACAGGGAAAGTGGGCTACCAGCGAGTCCTCAGAGAAAGCCAAAGAGGCTCCTTAATAAACAACCTGCCTGCCTCCTTTGGGTTAGCCTGAGCTAGACCACCTTTATGACTCTGAAACCAGACATTGTTCTTTGCTGCATCCCCTGAGAGCTGGAGAAAGACAGCATGAAAATAAAGCTGTGTGTGTTTCCTTAAATCTCACATCTGCCACTGTGAGCCCTGAGCCAGGGATGGGACCCATGAGTCCCTTCAGTGGGTCTGAGAGTCTCTCTCTCAGCCTCACTTGCATAAAAGCTGTGCCAGCAACAAGCAGCAGGACCTGCCGTCGGGTCCTGGTCCCAATGAGCTTCTGCTTCACCAAGCTGCCAAAATCATGAAGAAAGGACACCAGCTGTCTTCTGTGGTGTGTCCCTTGACTGCCCTCCAGTGTCTGTGTTTGAGATGAGCACAAAGCAGGAAGTAGGATGCAGTTACTACCCAGAGAGGGAACTGAGAGGGACCCTGCAAGAGGACATAACTTAGAAACACTCTAGGGGCTGCCTAGTGAGCTGGAGGACAGTCACGGGAGCAAAGTGCTCCCCATGAGTACCACCTGTGGGACTAGAACGCTCACGTGCACAGCTATGTTTGTGGGATGGTCCCAGTTCCTCTGAGGGTATCATACAAGGTCTGTGGTGTGTGATAGAGTTCTACCTGGCAGACACCTGTGCCTGCAGGACACATGGCTGACAATTGTTGACAGTTGAAGCCACCTGCTGGTCAGCAGTGCATCTTTGGGTAAATTATTAACAGGTCTCTTCCTAGAGAACTTCCCTAGAAGTGGACGGATACAGCAAGGCAGAATGCCCGTGTGAGCCGAGCCCGACTGGGACCAGGACCTACTAGTCCCTGGAGTTGGGCAGAATGCAACACTCTTCCTGTGACCCTCTGATCCGTCTCCACAAACCTGGCAGTGATGGATGGAATCCCTAAAAACTTAAGGTGTGGACAGACTTTGTCTTGTTCTTGTGCAGGCTCTGGCTGGGATTTGATGGGGACTGCTGTAAATTGCAAACAGAGTGATCCTGGACCTGACACTGGTAGGATGACACATGACATCCTCTGAAGGGCAATCTGACCTGTGGGATGGAAAGGCAGTGAGCCTGAGGTGGGGTAGCTTCTCAGTCACAAAGGTAACTTCAGGCCCTGAGGTAGAGATGGGTAGCAGGGAAATGAAGGTGTGCCCACAGGACTGTGAGGGCATCAGGAAGTCCAGACACCTCTGCTCCTGAGGGACCCAGGGTGTCCATGATGCGGGTCAAATGGAAACACAGATCTGCAAGGGACACGGGAGATAACGAGTCCACTGGAGGGCCCATCTCCAGCTGGGAACCAAATTCTGCATAGTCAGTAATTACTGCGAAGGCTGCCAGTACAAGAGTTCTTTTCTAGAGAGACCTTTTCAGGTAAAGTTAAGAAAGCAATGAGGTAGGCTCCAGGCTTCTTCCCCTGGGTATTTTCTGGAAATCACTAGTCTGTGAACTTTCATCACAGTGGAGATACCCCGCCCCCCTGTACTTCTGCTGTCTTGGGCCCTCTCAGCTGAATCTTGTCAGGCGTCCCTCAGGAACCACCCTGGGATTACAGGTTTCTCAGCTGCCCTTTACAGACAGTGGAGTCGAACCCACCAGAATCCTATTTGTGGGTGAAGACGGTAACATGGAATGTCGGAGGAGCCCATGCCCTGCTCTCGAGTGGTTCTTCTCTGCCTCTTTCTTACTCCTGAGCTTAAGACCTGTGTCAAAAATTACTCCCCTTCTGCCCCACACTCACTTGTACTTTTGTTCTTTTTCAGTACAGAAGTCAAGAATAAATTTGGGAGCTGAACATAATGGCACACGCCTGCAATCCCAGCACTCGGGAGGGAGGCAGAGGCAGGCAGATCTCTGTGAGTTCGAGGCCAGCCTGGTCTACAAAGTGAATCCAGGATAGCCAAGGCTGCACAGAAAAACCCTGTCTTGAAAAACAAACAAAACAAAACAAAAAGAATAAATTTTGAGTTAAGGTCCTTAGAAGATGAATGGATGTCCTCAGGCTGTCGTGGGTGACAGCACGGGGCTGCACCTCTGACACTACTACCACTGATATCTTCAGCTACAGTGGACACCTATGCCCGGGGGGTGGGGTGGGGGGAGGGATAGCCATGTCTGGGAAGAAGTGGCTTGAAGAGGCAGAGAACACCAGTGGCAGAAGACTATATATCCCAAGATGGAAGTAGAAAAGGAAGACATGCCTTTAGCCATCCTCTGAGGTAGGTTCTTTAAAAACAGGTAGTATATATCTCACTGCAAGCCCGTTATGTGACACTGTATCTCAGTGACTTGTGATGGGCAGGAGGACCAGGTCTGCCTGCTTTGGGATTAGATAGAACTAAAACTTCTCCTTTTCAGGCACAAGGGCCAGGGACCTGCAGACTATGAGGTGTGTGTCTTTTGCAAGGCCAACAGAGGCTAGAAGTGAACTTCGAGTGGCCACTGCCTACACACATTTGGTAGATTCTTTCAAGTTTTCATGGGGGCATTTGGGAGGTTGTACTGGCAGAGATGGTAGTGGTCGTTATATTATACAACAGACAGGTAGAAGTTAGTTTTTTCCAAGTTGTCAGAGGTGGGTGGAATGTGCTTCTCAGCAGAGTGACTCACTGAGGCATTTTGGCAGAAGCAATTTGGCCTCAAAGGTGGCAGCATGGAATACCAGGAGAGATGCTGTGTTAGGTCCTATTAACAGTTAACTGTATTGACTGCTCTGGTGCCTTTTTAAGAGCCTGCCAGCTGAAGACATGGGGAGGTAAATAGCTGAGCATGGGACTGAGGACCAGAATGTTTGAGGACCAGGTATATAGCGGCTTCTAAAGGCTCCGTATAAAGCTGGACAAGGAGCCACCCCTGTGCAATGAGGCTCAGAGGCATTGTCTCCTAAGTAAGCCATGTGTTGCGTCCAGCTCCATGATTTGAATAAAGGAGGCAGCTGACAGGTGAGAGGCCAGAGGGGTTGAGTTCAGTCTGGGTGTGGGTCTCTGGTTCTAAGGCAGGGACTCCCTGCTGATAACCAAGGGCCTGATTCACACCCAGGCATTATACCAAGATTCACACCTCTCAGGGAAAGAGGTTAAGGGCTGATTTTTAATTGGTTATATTTTGTGGTAGTGAGGATCGAACCCAGGGGGTTAGGCAAGTGCCCTACCAGGGAGCTTCAAACACAGCCCCAATAGCTTCTTTTGTTTCCTGAAGTGTTGGGATTAATAGCAGCTGGGATTTTGCAAAGAGGAAAACAGTAGGAGTAGGAAGGTCACACCAGTACCACAGGGAGAAGCAGATCAGGCGAGCAGTCAGCTCTGGTCTATGCTTTCAGTGCCCCATGAGCAAGACTGATACAACACGAGGTCCCTCAAGAATGAGGAAGCTTTGGCAGGTCTAGGGGACAAACTGGGATAGGACACAGTATTTGCGTTATCTCTTAGGTTGCTGAGCTTATGGCTCAGGTAGCTGAGCTAAGGAGGAAAACTTAAATTGACCACTTTCAGGGCTGGGAGAAACGGCTTCTAACCCAAAACTGCAGGGGGCTGTAAAAGAAGTCTCTTTGATCTGTAGGCAGGTGTCTTTGCAAAGATCTCTGGTAAGCTAAAGTATGCCTATAGATGGCAGAGGCCTGAGTCTGTTAACTTATTTTCTGGTCACAATTTTTATGCTTTTGAGACAAAGCTGTCTATGTCAAAAAATAAAAAATGAAAATAATTACCTCATAGTCAAAAGGGCAATAAATTACAAAACGGATGAATTAAAAAATACAACAGGTTACATGTTTTTTCATTTAAGCTCAACATTTCTTATCTACATAAGGTCATAGTGAGTTCAGAGTGACAGAAGTTGAGAAGGTCTAAAGGTTAACAGGGTCCGAGAAGTTATAACAAGATATATGTCTTTTCAATTAGGACTGACATGGCAACACATTTTCCAGCTATCCATTGGTTTTTAGTGAGTTCAGGACAACAATTTTATCTGTATATCATTTCAATATACAAAGTAAATTTAGAATGACAGTGTATTATGCCATAAGCTGACAAGGTACAATGAATTAAAACAAATCAGTTTGTATTTTTTGACATTAAGGTTAGTACTTAATTCAGACATTTCTTGGTAGCATCATTATATTCTGGGTTCATGGGAAGTTCAAAATAACTTGCCTATATTTATGGTGTGTACCAGGACTCGTGGTGCCATCTCTAGAGTGAAAGCTTATCTGAGGTCACAAATCTGTCTTAAGTCTGTCTCTTAGGGAGACATCGGGAGGTCCACAAAATATTTACTGCAGCTGTAAAGTTTCTATTAACATTTTAACTTCTAAAATTGTTTGAATCAAATCAGGAATTGCATTATCAGGAATTAATTAATCTGAACAGCAGTGCATCTTCACAAAGATCCTGTAGGAGGTTTGTCCAATCAGAGTCTGTAGGTAGCCAGACCGTAAGGGTGTACACCGTGCCAAATTTTTGAGAGATACAACAGCACAGAAAGGCTGGGTGTCAGGGGCTGGAAGCCGTTCGGGGTATGCATCATGGTGCAGGCCTTGCAAAATACTGGGATCCCTTCCAGAGAGCCCACATGCATATGCCTGTGATCTTCCTCAGTTCAATGGGCTCTCTTGGCAAAGGAACCTGTATGTGGACAGGTGATGCTCTCTTTATCTTCTACTTTAATTGTGGAAACTCCCAAAGTGAGTATCACATTGGGAGCTGTAAAGGGACAGTATCTCGTGTGTTCCAGGCTGGCCTTGAACTCCTTGTGTAGCTTTATGCTTCTGATCCTCCTGCTTCCACATCCTGAGTGCCAAGGTTTGAGATGTGTGCCATCTTCCTTGTTATAGATGGTGCTGAGCATCGAACCCAGGGATTTGAAGTGCTCTACCAGCTGAGTTGTATGCCCAGCCCCGGGGTCTGAGTTACTGTTTCCTAAGAAAGACATCTTGCCTTGTCTTTGCATGTAATTCCATTCACGTTGCTAATGAATGCATACTTGTGGGTGAGAGAGGATGAGTTTGGAGTCTGTTAGGACAAGCTGTGAAGGGATCATGTGAAGATAATTAGACTGTCATTTCTAGGAGGCACAGGGTGCATCCCCTTTCTCCCAGCCTCTTGAAACTAAGTGATTCACAAACTGTACTCATGCCTGGGACACGGGGACCCTGGCTGGGAGGGATCTGCACACAGATAGTAGCACCCCTGCTCTTCAGAAAGTAAAACAAGAGCAGCAGCAACAACAAAACATCTGGCAGATGTAACTAAGGGGTCTAGGCCACAATCCCTCCATGAGGATGTGCAGGGGTGTCGGGAGGGTAGTTGATAGACATATTTATTAGTCTGGAGAGAGATGCAGGTGGGATTTGCATGATGCTCTGTGGCTATTCCTGGGGAGACATAAGCAAACATGTATCCATCCCATACACTAAAGAAAGATCCCACTCAAGTCTAACCTGGTGAACCAATGAGTTTCTTTTCCTTACTTACGCAGCACCACAGGAGAGGGTTGAAGGAGTTCGGTGGGAGGCCCCCAAACAGCTGCATTACTGTAAAGTTCTACTGTGTCGTGAATGACTCATAGAAGCCAAGCCATGAAGTTCTGTGTCTAGTTAATCTACTTTTGGTATATCCTAGAATCCCCCAGATCCCTTGTAGCAGGGGTGGGGGTAATTAGGAAGAAGTAATAGCTAAGCGTTTATCCCTCCCCGTGATGTCCTGTGGTCCTACCCCACCCTCTTGCTGTAGAGTATTGTCAACTCCAATTCTGTTGCTGTAGGTCTTAGTACCTCCACATTGCTCTATTCATTTCCTTGGCCAAGATGTCAGTAGGATGGTACTGTTATACCCGCTATACCTTGGGCACATGAGTTATGAGACTCCAGGAAAGGCAGCTTTGGCCAAGCTCCTGATCTCAGCACTCCCTCCCTGGCACCTGATAGAACCCTCTTAGCCCTGCTTCCCTCCAGAAAATGGATGGATTTCTTCGTGTGGGGCCACCTACTGACCTATTCTGTTGAAAAGCTGGTTTGTAGTCACTGGTGACAAGCAACAAGGGTACCCAAGCATTATCTGAGTTGCTACCTGCTTCCTGGCTCAGGTGGTTCTGTGAATGGGAGGAGACTACCACCATGGCCTGTGCTCCCTGAGGTTAGGATTCAGACCTAGGCTTGGATCATGAAAGTCAGGAAGTAACCTGGATTGGTTACTTCAGTGTATGTATGTGTGTGTGTGTGTGTGTGTGTGTGTGTGTGTGTGTGTGTGTGAGTGTGTGTCTGGGAGTGCACAACATGTCCCGTGGAGTGTATGTGGAGGTCAGAGGATGACTTGTAGGAGTTGGTTCTCTCTTTCCACCTCGAGGTCCCAGGGATTGAACTCCTGTCTTCAAGCTTGGTGACAAGTCCTTTTATACCCTTTGTTATTTGACTTTTTAGATGACTGTGTTGTTTTTTTGTGACATGACTAAACAATGCCCCCACCCCAAGAGAAAGTGTGATAGCAAATCTTCACTGTAATTTTGATTGGACTTAGAATTGCTTGGGGCCATGAGACATGCTTCTGAGTCCCTGGGCAGAATAAAAGAATAAAAGGGTTCAAAACACACATGCACACACACACACACACACACACACACACACACACACACACACACACACACACACACACACACGGAAGAGCCAGCATGCCCCTTCTTCTGCTTCTTGACTGTTACCATGGAGTTACTTGGCCCTTCTGAAACTCTTGAACTCTTTGAAATCATGAGATCAAACAAATTGTCCTCAGGCTTTGCTTAAGTTGTTTATGTCATGTGTTTTGGGCACAGCCATACAAAAGTAACCAATGTAAAAGAGATCATGTGAGCTCCTCAGTACAAGGCCTTAGGTACTGACTGCAATCAGATTTCCCCAAGTTGTGGGGAAGCAAAGACCACTTCTGGGCAAGCCAGGTCCCTGGGAGTCTGTGGATGAGTGGAGGGAGCTAGTGGAGCTGGCAGGTGCAGGGACAAGGGCCATAGAATGACAAACTTGTTTTAGGCATTTAGGTGAGTTAAAAGGGTTGGGAAAGTCCAGGGGTGAACTGAAAGCTTGTGGAACTGGGAGCAGGTGGAACAGACAAAGCTGACCATGAGAATCTGTCAGCTTGTGGAACCATTGGCTGCCCAGGTTCCATGAGAGAACACAATCTCCTCAAGAGCAGAAATACCAGTATGGTGTTGTCCTAGGACATGTGTAAAGGGTGATGCTGTTGAGCTCTACTGGAAAGTGCAGTCAGACACATTGAGGAGTTGCAGATGGATACTGCTCCTTAGGAAGCAGGAGAATACAGAATATTTTAACTCAACATCCCCAGAGTATTTCAACCAACTCAACAACAACCATAGAGAAAAACAGGAGCTTGGGCCACTGTTGCAGTTGGCTCTCTGTCACCTCCAGGGGCAAGCATATCACCTGCAGACTTACTCTAAATTCATCTTGCTCATCTTTAGATATTTTAGAAGCTAAGTGTCTACAGTGTCTACTCTGCTAGGCCTCCTGCTCTGTGGGTGGGGTCATGGTGTGGGTTAATTTTTTTTTTTTAGTTTTTTTTGAGACAGGGTTTCTCTGTGTAGCTTTGTCTGTCCTGGACTAACTATGTAGACCAGGCTGGCCTCGAACTCACAGTGATCCTCCTGCCTTAAAGGCATGTGCCACCACACCCGGCGATGTTGGTTAAATTGATAGCCAGTCTGAGCTATGTGAGTGCCATCACTGAGTCAGTGCCCTCAAGTCCTACTTGAGCGGCCATGGTGGAAAGTTCTTGAAAGAGGAAGTAGAGCATTTACCCCAGGCTTGGACCTTGAGAAACTACAGGAAGAATCTTCCATGTATCTTCTACCTCAAAAAAGAAATGACGAAAACTTTTAACCAGTGAGAGACAGAAGTTCTGATGTCAGGACTCATATACACAGGCTGGGAGCTGGTCTGAACCCACCTCAGACTAGGGGCTCAAATATCGATTGGGGATAAACAGACTTAAAAAATTATATGTATAGCTGTTGTACCTGAATGTATATCTGTATATCACATGCGTGGAAGCCAAAAGAGGGTGTAAGATCTCTTAAAGCTTTGATTACATACAATTGTGAGCCAGGGTATGCAAGCTGAGAATCGAACATGGGTCCTCTGGAACAGTAACCAGTGCTTTTAACCTTTGAGCCATCCCTTCAGCCCCAATAAGTGGACCTTTGACCCTGTTCCATCTCAGGACAGGCCTATGGGTTCTAGAAAGACATCTGTGCTTACCTTCCTGGCTTCTGAATATACAGCTGAGGTGAAGTGCTCACTGTGGTTGAGTCCCTATAGAACTGGGCCACATGGAAACTCCCAGAGCTGCCATCCCTATTGCATGGAAATCATCTGGGATAAACTAAGAATATGAACACCACCTTCAAAAGCCTGTTAGATGCAGGTATGATGAACCCCTCTCTATGTGGAGGAGAGATGGCCCTTAGGGAGTGACAGTCCACCAGTCTTCTTGGTAACCATAACTATTCTTCAAGTGTGGCCTTTGAGCTGGAGCAAACACCCATCCCCTGCCATACACTTTTCATTCTGCCGGATATGTTTTCTATGCTCATGAGAACACAAAACAGCTAAAACACACACCACGGGCAAGAGCATGGGTCCTTTCCGCAGTCTCCAGCGCTTGACTTGAAACCCCAAGACTATTTCCAAGACTTTCTACAGCTCAGATTCCAGAAGTGGGCCAGATGTTGTTGCATCTGAGGGCTGGCAGACAGTGTGAGGGGCCAGCTCTGGATGTCTGTTCGCATCTACTAACAGGAGCCCTCTTCTTTAGTTCTCCAAAAGGCCAGAGTTATGATGGCTTATTTACAGAGCTTAATTAACTCAGTTTTCCATTGCAGAATTTGGCAACACTTCACGCCAACAAATAGACTGAGTTTGCCAATAGGCAGAGCTGAAGAGGCTGGTTTTGTAAATGGAAAGGGGCTGAAGGAAAAGAAGCAGAACACAAGGTGCATTGTTCACATTTTCCTTGTAGGGTGGACAACAGGATCATGCCGCTGGCCTGACACTGCTTTACCTCAGCTGACCTTTTAGTCAGGATTAGACAGGCCACACGGAACTTTGTTGTCAAGTCCAATTACCATGCCAATTGGAATTCTGTGTGTGTGTGCGTGTGTGCGTGTGTGCGTGTGTGCGTGTGTGCGTGTGTGCGTGTGTGTGTGTGTGTGTGTGTGTGTGTGTGTGTGTGTGTGTGTGTAACTTGGTTCTTATCATTTTCAATTTTCCAGAAGGTCAGATAAACAGCTCAGTTCAGGCTCAGTGACATGGCCCTGGGCACCAGTGACTCTTGAGCTGATTTTGAGTCTGGTCTATCAGGGAATATGCTCCAAAGCAACATCTCCTGTGGTTTTCATTAAGTGGATGTTATCTGTGGTTCCCTTGAGGCTGCCGTGGCTTTTGCTGGGGTGATGTGAACAGACTGTACCCCAGATAAGGCAGAACAATGATATGTCTGGGTGTAGCTTAGTGAACGGGGAGCCCACTGGTAGGGAGTATGGTTGAGGGGTTACCTGTAGGGACATGGGTGATTCAAAGTCACTTGCATCATTGAAAATCCCACCCCAAATGGGTGACGACTGCTGAAAGCCGCATCCCTGGAGCTTTGCATGACCGGTGGGTTAACTTGGCCGGTTGTAGCACACCTATTGTTATGCTCATATGACCTTAGCAAGGACCGTGGGATTCTTCTACGTTTTGGAGATGTCTTTGGTTTTTGTTTTGTTTGTTTCTTTTTCTTTTTTCTTTTCTTTTCTTTTTTTTTTTTTTTTTTTTTTTTTTTTGGTTTTTCAAGACAGGGTTTCTCTGTGTAGCCTTGGCTATCCTGGACTCGCTTTGTAGACCAGGCTGGCCTCGAACTCACAGCGATCCACCTGCCTCTGCCTCCCAAGTGCTGGGATTAAAGGTATGCGCCACCACTGCTTAGCTGAGACTTGTGTTTTTTATGCTCTTAGTTTTTTTTTTTTTTTTTTTTTTTTTTTTTTTGGACAGGGTTTCTCTGTGTAGCTTTGGCTGTCCTAGACCAGGCTGGCCTCGAACTCACATCGATTTGCCTGCTTCTGCCTCCCAAGTGCTGGGATTAAAGGCATGTGCCACCATGCCCAGCTTATGTTCTCGGTTTTAATGAGCCTCCCACAACCCTAACATAGACTATTTTAATTAGAAGGAAATAGCCACACAGTAGAGATTCTAGAGTTTAACAGTTGTCACAGAGACCATGGGACGTAGAAAGACAAAATGATGTCCCCTCTGCTCCTTCATGGAATGACTTTGCTGATAGGTGCTTCTCCGGCACTGCTTGGTCAGGAGGATCATGCTTCCTTCAGCAACTTTCCCAGGTTCCTCCTCTGGCTTCTGAGTGTCAAATAGAGTTGCTGCTTCATGTGTTGGGCCATATGTAGAACTCAACCTGGCCTGGCTCCAAGAGTGACCTCAGAACCCATAATCCTAGTGTTCCCAAAACCATTCCAAGAGACACAGCCTGTTCCTTCAGTGGCTTTTAAAACACTTAATTCTAAATACTGAGCCTTTTTTTCAATCAAGCCACTGGAAGTACTTTGGCTTTCTGAGCTGACTCTTGACTGTGGCACACCTGGATCCTGCACTCCAGTAATTGACATGTAACTAGTACAGAGGTCAGCTAGGTGGTGATGTTGCACACCTTTAATCCCAGCATTCAGGAGGCAGAGGGAGGCAAATCTCTGTGAGTTTGAGGCCAGCCTGGTCTACAGAGCAAGTTCCAGGACAGCCAGAGCTACTCAGAGAAACCCTACAACAGTTATTCTAATCTGTAAGTTTATGTGATTGTTTTATTATTTTTATTTATTTGCACGTATGTGTGTGCACACATGCGTGTGTCTGTATACATGCACATATGTACCCTGGGGCATGTGTGGAGGTTAGAGGACAACTGTCAGTAGTTTGTTCTTTCCTTCCTCATGCAGCCTGAAGGTTGAATTCAGGTTACTGGGATTGGCAGCAGTCACCCTTTCCTGCTGAGCCATCATACTGGCCCTTAAGATAGATTTATACAAGGAGAGACTGTGTTAAGGACTCAACACTGTGTTTCTATTTAACAAATTAAAAGGCTAAGATTACCTCACAGTCATGACAGTTCACATGAAAGATCCTCTTGAGGTTGGTTTGCTTAGACGGCACGGCCCCAGCGGCTCCTGACTTGGAAGCTCTGGCCTTTGTGCCTGACCATGGCTATAGAGATCATGGTCAGAACTGTGTTCCTGGGTATGGAGTGAAACCTGCCTGGCTTGTTCCCTGTGACTCTGTTTGGAAGCTTATTGTGCGAGAGCAGGGATAGGTGAGGAGCAGCAGTTTCCTTATGCAACGCAGCTTCCTTCTGAAGTCACTCGCTGGATGTATTTAATTAGGATAGGTTAGGTCAAATAGAAATGATGACTCTGACCAGCAAAAGCTGAGGCAACACACCGGAAGTCATTAAGAGCACATCGTGTCATGTCACAGGTGCCATCAACCTACACTGTTTTCCGAGTTGCTCCTGGGCTGGGCTGCATGCCAGCAGCCAGCCACCTGCCACTGATGCCTTGACAGTGTACCGTACTTGATAAATGTCACCTCCTCACCCTCAAATCAAAGGTCACTTTTTTTTTTTTTGGTCAGCCTTCTGGAGCTCTGGGGCCATTTCATTCTATCGTTTCATAAAAGCATGAGGTAACGGTACGGAGCAAGGGAGAGCCAGATGAGGAAGGGGAGAATGATGCTTGCTAGTTGCCCTTTGACCTCCACAGGCATTCTGTGGCAAGTTCACCTACATGCATACACACACACAGCATCTGAGTGCACATGTGCATGTGCACGCGCGCACTGCACACACACACACACACACAAAGTACAATGAACTTCTGAGGTCTAGATTTTTTTTCCATCTCTTCCTTTTCTTTCTCTTTCCTTTTAATTTCATGTGTAAAATCTAATCTTTATAGCATTAGGGAGAGAAATGGAGGAAATTCTTCAAAAACCGTTGCTTGAGGAAAGAATGACTAATCTCTGGAAACAGGAATGTAGATTGACCCCTCTTTTGGAAATGCAGACACTAAATACAACCCTGAGACCACAAACCTCAGCAGCACTGCTACTAGCAATATGTTAATGAGTATATGAAAACTGCACTTAACATCCTTAGAAGAGACATCTGTATTCATGTCCACATGAGACCTATCTGGGTCGCCGTATAAGCATTGCTTTTTAGAAAGTGGAAAAGGTGTAAGACTCGCCATGGCTTTCGTAGTGGCAGGCTCTTTTACAAGGTGGCAGGATGGCAGGCAACCACCTCCCCTGGGTCTCTCCACGTGATACACAAGCCTTCCAAGTGGGCGCCTTTCAGAGAGGGAGCCTGGGCCACTTAACACCTAAATGCAGGAGGCAGATGATGGGAAAGAAAAACAGCTACAGCTAAAAAAAAAAAAAAAAAAATGCAAACGAGCCATGAAGCTGCTCATAAATGACATGTTTTTGTTTCTCTCTGGGCCCTTAGGGACTTTCTGGCTATTCTAATGCTGTGTTTTCATAAGACACGTTCAAACAGCAGGGCAGGGAACAGTGAGAGCAGAATAAGAATTAGGCGTGTTGACTCTGCCTGTGCCCTGCAGGTGAAATGTCACGTCTTGCTCTCAGCCTCTGAAGATTCAATTATGTGGCCCATTTTCCAGCGATGCTGTTACAGTGCAAACTGCTGGTAGGGAGCACGTGAGGCATCCCTGCCATCGCCAACAGGAACTGGCTGTTTGTAGGAGCGGAGCTTTGTCTAGTTCAAAGTATCTGAAAATGTGGTTGTTCTCAGTGCCAGGGTGAACCTCCCCTGTGGAAAACGTAGGATCCTTCTGAGTCACATGTGCACATGTCGGGACTTGCTGGTGGGCCCAAGTTTGGGACAGCTGAGACTTTTGGAGGCCTGTGTCCTGTCCCTCAGGGAAAGTGAATAGAGAAGAAATGTGTTCATTGGTGATTCAGCCTTTGATAGATGCTGTGGAACTTGCCACCTCCCCACCCCCAAATCAGTCACATTTCTACCCATGCCCCCAACTTCTCAGTTTCTTGAGAAATAAATTAGATCTTTTTAGAAGCTTGTGGTCATCTCAGTCAATTATTTTGCAAAAACAATTGCAGGAGGAAGGAGAGAGCAGACTTCACAGACTGCAGCCCCTCCTGGCATGTTCCTTGTGGTAACTTGTCTCTAATCTCCCTGCCTCATTGGGTAGAGAGGAGCAACTGGGTCGCAGTTCTCTCTTCAGGAAACAACATGGCCCGTGAAACCCCTACTACTGGGTTTGGCTCCTGCGGTGGCACTGGGTGCTACACGGGGGCACAGGCAGAGGTGTTGAGGGTCTTACCACCATCCTACAGGGGAGGAGTCACGGACTGAGAGGCAGTTGTTTTAGTCAATCTGTCTGAAACGTGGGAAGCTGTTCACACTGCATGCAGGCGGCTGAGAAGTTGAATGCATTCCCTCTATTTTTTTCTCCCCACCCCCACCCCCTCATAGACCAGAGAGAGAATATTCTTTTGATGCTATTGACTTTTTCCTTCTCTTCCCATGGAGGCGAATCCAACTACCTCCCAAGCACACGGGAGCACAAGAGCCAAAGGACAGCTCAGTCCTGCAAAGTCCTCTTTTGAGATGGGACATTAGGGTAACTTGAAGGCACTGCTGGGCCTTTCCTTTCAGGATGAATGATGGGTGGCTGGAGAAGCGGCTCAGCAGCTAAGAGCCCTTCTGCTCTTTCAGGGGATCCAGGCTTTGTTCCCAGCACCTACACCAGGTGTCTCACAGCTGCCTGTAACTCCAGTTCCTAGGAATCTGATGACATTATCTGGCCTCTAAAGGCACCTTCACATGCACACACACAGAATAATAATTACAAAAGACACTGGGCATCTGATTTGGAGAGACTTTAGGTCAACAGCTCAGGAATATTCATCTCTGCTAGCGCTTGATGAAGGTCTCAGCACAAGCATTGCTCTGTCTCTCTTAGTTTACATAGAGTGTGTTTGTCTTTTCATTTTCTGACCATCCCACCACCCAAATGCTTTGGGGCTGGGACAGTGTTCCTGCAGAGGTATACCCCACCCCACCACCACACACACACTCTTTTGTCTGGCATGGAGACTACTCCCCTGGGAACACAGCATTCATGGCATTCCCATCCCTTGTACCTTTGAACCCCATCACTGCCTTGGACAACAGAATGTGGGGAGGACAGTGTCAAGACACTTGCGCGACTAACTCTAAAGGCAGCATGGCTTCTTCCTAGCTTTCTTGGGCTCTCGTCCTGGCTGTTAGACACTTTGTTCTCAGGAAGTCCAGACCCCAAGAAGAGACTATGCATGGGTGTTTGAGACAAAAGCCAGCAAGAGCCAGCACATGCCAACAGCCCTATCAGAGAGTGACCATCAGGTGATCTCATCTTCCACTTTGGATATTTCCTGGGGCGGGTGGGGGTTGGGGAGTGGACCTCAAATACCAGTGGGTATAGATAAGCCACCTGCTGCTTCCTGTTCAACTTCCTGCCCCAGAGGAAGCAGGAGAAGTGATAAAGGGGGATTATTTCAAGCTGCTGAGGTTGAAGATTTTGTTAGACAGCAGTAGATAACAAAAAAGGAGTGGTAGCTTCTTATATCACAGCTGAGGAGCCAGTGTGTGAGTGAAAGTCTCATTGTGCTGGGGTCCAGGCCTTCCTTCCAGCTTCTTCCTTTTTCTAAAACTTATTTTTAAATTAATCTTTTTTTTACATATACATTTATATTATTATACATATGTATATAATAAACTACATACAGCAAGAAGATCATGCGCCCTTCACTCTCCTGTGATGAAACCTGTAAATATCCCACCAGTCTAGATACATTTATGTTCATATATGTGATATATTATGTACCTGGTGATGAGATAGAGAGATAGGAGGAGAATACTGACAAAGCAACGTAAGCCCAGTCCATGACTGTTATTACAGTGTATAATGCCTCTGAACATCACTACGGCAGAAGCTTTTTGTGAATAAAAGTAACCGCATTTGAGTCTGGCATGGTGGCACATGCCTTTAATCCCAGCACTCAGGAGGCAGGGGCAGGTGGATCTCTGTGAGTTCGAGGCCAGCCTGGCCTACAACTCCAGGATAGCCAAGGCTACACAGAAAAACCCTGTCTTGAAAAACCAAAAAATAATAAAGTCCCCAGCATTTAAGGAAACTATTTTTAATGGGAAAATATGCAACACCAAAACAATTTCATGATCAGTTTATTACAAAATAAGTTACTAACTTTGTAAAATAAACACCATTTTCTTACACCGTGCCCTTTGACAAGCACATGCTATTTGAGGAATGGAGGAATGGCTTGGTTTTGGAGGAGGTGTGGTGGAAACACAGTGGTGTGACACAAAGGGTCACTGCTTGAAATGCAAGAACTGCTGATTCAGCATTGCAGTGGCACTTTTGGACCCATTGTCCTTAAGGCTGTGCTTTGTATTGTACTGTGTTATATTTTATTGTACTATAGTGCATTATTTTCTATTATCCTGTGCTATACTATAGTGTTCTGAAGTGGGTTGTATCATATTGTATTGTACTGTACTGTATTATATTGTATTGTTTTTAGAGCAAGGCATCTGACACTGTGCAATGTAGATTCTTGCAGGTGTGGTCCTCTGGTGATATTCCTCTTTGTCCAGGGCCTTCTTTTAACATTTAGATATGGACCACCCCCCGGTGTGTGTGTGTGTGTGTGTGTACATATGTGGTGTGTACATATTTGTGTGTGTGTACATATGTGAGTCCCGAAGTCAAGTCCTCAAGCTTTAATGACAAGCACTTTACTAGCTGAAGGTTCTCCGCAGCCTGGGTCTATATTTATGTAACCAGAATGCTTGCTTACACTTGAGATTTTGCAGTGCGTATGCCCATCACAAATGCCCAACACTCACTTATAGGTAAAGTGGGCAGGGAATGTATATGTCAGTAATTTACTTACTTAAGATAAATGTGAATTTGAACTTAAAAGAATGATATCAACATTCAAATGAAAACCTTGGGCCAGTGAGATGGCTCAATCGTTAAAAGCACTTGAAACTAAGACTGATGACCTGAGTCCAATCCTTGGGATCCACATGGCAGAAGAGGAGAACCTACAGCTGCAAGTTCTTCTCTGCCTCCACATGCACGCCCATGCTATGTGGTCACCACCCACCTCCAAATAAAGAAATTTAATAAACAAGAAAACCTTTGTTTCTGTATTTGAAATACATACACACATAGGTATGCGTGAGCATGCACAATATATGTGCGCGCGTGCACGCACACACGGCAGTGGAGACTGACTCTGAACACGCAGCCACAGATGCAGACGGCTGATACAGGTGGTGGTTTGGTGACTCAAGTACCAAATGGTTTTTGTCATCAGGAACGTGAAGAGCCATGCTTGGTACTGTTCCAAGCCAAATAAAGAAGAGTTGCCTCTTATCTTCCATTATAGCTAGATTCTTAGGCTCTGTGTTTACATGTGAAATGTCAGCTTGTGGGCTCAGATAAGGAACAGGTTTCTCCCTCCACATGAAAACTCAGGTGGGCATCCAAAAGTCACGTGAGATGGGACGTGACATTCTCCTGTGGGGTGGCCAGCATCGTTATTTTATTCCTACCAAATGCCAAAGGCGCCTCCTAATTGTACCAGTGAGTCAAACCCAGTGTCTTATTTTGCGATGGCTGAATCACAAGGCAAATAGAATTCCCAAGCCCGCAGTGTCTCTTCCAGCAGAGTTAGCACACTGGTGGGGGTGGGGGTGGGGGGAGGTGGAGAGCAGCACAGGGATTGGAACAAGAACATATTGAACAGATCCAAAGAATCTGGGGACCCTGAGTTCTGAATTCCATGGCACCTGCAGGAAGGAGTTAGCACGGCCAGAGGTTGCCCTTCTGAAGGTTGGCTCTTGATGAAGGAGCCTTGGGTTCACACTGTCTGATCTGCTTGTGCAAACAAATTGGCTGATGCCAAGACCAGGTTTCTTTGCTATGAGCTTCAAGAATTCCATCCCCGGGGAGATGTAAACAACATCCACCCTCTTTATACGGTCCCAAGACAAAGCAAAGTACAACTCCACCTGGGGACCAGTGAGGTTGTTGGGCTTGACTACAGAGCACACTGTAGTCTGAATGGTTACTGCCTGGGGTACTCCAAGCAGCCACACTGGAAAAATCTTCAACCAGCATGGATGACAGCTTTCCCACAGACATGGAGATAGAACCGCTTCCATTAGCCTTCCCCAGATTATATGCTCAAGCGCCTCCCGGACACAGTGTGACTGTGTGCAACGAGGGCAGAATTGCCCACAAGTATCTGGGAGAACTGGCTGGAACCTCAGGTGACATCCAGTGACCACTGCTGCTCCCCTGGGGTGAATGTCTGGAGTGGCAGGGCCACTGGAGATGGTGTCTTGCCAGCAGGCACAGCTGATGGATGAAGATGACAGCTGTTTTGTGCTGAGCATCCTGTTCTATAACACTGTGTGCCAGACCAGGGGAGTCTATGTAACTGGCTCTCAATGCAGATCCTGGCACTGAAGCTTCTGTCCCACCCACCAATAGCTGACATTCTACACAAACCATTATAACTAGGTGAGGGGGAAGTGAGTGCACCCTGTGTGACTGCACTGGGAAGGACCTTCGAAACTGTCACCTGGATTCCTCCAGCTTTTCCTGACCCACTTTTTTTCCTTTACTCATTTCGTGTTCTGAGGCAGTGACAGCAGTGGGCATAGCTATCTTCTGAGCCCAGTGAGTTCTCTTAGCTACCACTAAAGAGAAAGGTCCTCTTGGGGACTCTATACTCTGTAGAAATAGTGCTTTCTCCTTCCTGCAGGGAAATCCCTTTGCCTGGTGATTCTGGTGGCCTCTCCTGAGATGGTGGTTCTATTGGTAAGTTTCATCAGGCCCTGAGGGATGAAGCACAAGGTGTGACCCACAAAGGAGGTATGACACAATTGACACCAAGTGTGCGGCCTGGAACTGACAGGAGCCTCGGAACTCTTAGGGGGTGGTATCAGGGTGGGGGGAATGTAGAATGAGATAACCTGAATCTATTGATTTATCACATTTATGCATTGTGTGTATATAACACATTCATTCAGTGTGTATATAACACATTCAGTGTGTGTGTGTGTGTGTGTGTGTGTGTGTGTGGAGTGTGCACACGCGCACACACACACACGTACACATAGGCCAGTGGAGGACCTGTGGGAGTCACTTTTCTCCCTCCACCATGTGAGTCCCAGGTCTTGAATTCAGGGCTTGGCAGGAAGAACCTTTATCAGCAGAGTCCACTCTCCAGCCCAGTCTGAATCATTTGCTGCACGGACATGAAGAAAGCTGGTGGGCAGACACACACTAGAAAAGCCCATGTATGTGCTCGCTGAAAGAAGTAGGTGACCTCGGAGAGAAAGTCTCAGTTGTCTCAGAGAGACCCAAACCATCTCCAAAGGTTAGTGGTCCAGACACTTAAGGATGCTGTTGTGAGAACAAAGCAGAAAGGGAGGAACATGTCGCTGGGATCTGGGCATGGAGGCCTTAGAATTGCGCGCAGAGTTTAGGGGGAAAGTATGTCTAATAGCCATGTAGGACATAGACCTTGCAGCGGTGAGCTTGGAGGAGAGAGAGCTAAGAAGATTCCGAAGCAAAGTGTTGAAGGTGTTGAGTTTCTCATCAATGTGACAAAATACATCACAAACACAATGGGAGAGAGGGAGGGAGGGAAGGAGAGAGGGAGGGAGGGAGACTTTCCTTTAGCAGCAGGCACTTGAGGCAAATGCAGAGTTGAATGCTGGTGTCAGCTCCTTTTCTCCTTAGGAGACAGAGACAAAGGCTATCAGACAACACCCCAGTCATAAGTTTAGGACTGGTGAAATCTAGGGTACACACTGGAGCTTGCCTCAGCTATAGCTGTATTATAACAAGCAACTCTGCCCGTAATGGCTTAAACGCATGCATTTGAGGCTCCAGATCCAGAAAGGGCTCAGCTGGGCTGGTTTATCTCTGTATCAACTGACTGGGAATGGAATGTGTGTTCCCCATGTCTGGTCACATGTTTCTTCTGTGTATGTGTGCATGCACATGTGTCTGTGCACGTTCGTGTGTGTGTGTGTGTGTGTGTGTGTGTGTGTGTGTGTGTGTGTGTG
>OU015746.1:82245646-82257197 GCA_907169655.1 Acomys percivali | reverse complement strand
GTGTGTGTGTGTGTGTGTGTGTGTGTGTGTGTGTGTGTGTGTGTGTGTGTAGGCCAGAGGTGACATTAGGTATCTTTCCTAATCACTTTTACTTTTTTTGAGACAGAGTCTCTCACTAAACTAAAGGATCTCACAGATCTTTCTAGCTTGGCTGGCCAGGGACTCTCTTGTCCCTGCCTCCCCAGCATTGAGATTACAGATATATACTGCTACACCCATATTTTGATGTGGGTGCTGGGGATCTGAACTCATGTCTTTGTGTTTGTATCGTTAGCATTCTTCCGATTGAGCCATGCCCCTGGCCCAGCTTGTTCTTGTGCTCATGTCCTCGGGGCCATTTCTGGACAACAAAGCTGATTATGAAGGCCTGGCGGGGGTGGGTTGCGGATATTTCCTTTGGTAGCAGTGACTGTGTCCTGGGGTCTAGGAAGTCTCTGAGTAACAATTCAGACAGCAGTGAGAGCAGAGCATGCTCCTGCCAGAATTCCTTGCCTGAAAGATGTCAGGTTACAGTGGAGCTTGTGGGCTCTTCCTCTCGGGGAATTTCATATGTTTTCAGCTATAATGGTTAAGTCTCTGATCAAGCACCCAGGAGTGTTTGGAAAAATTCCTGAGGAACACGAGAGCTGAGAGAGGAACAAGCAGTGGTAGTAGGTATACCCTTTATTTCATGCAGAGTCTCTGCCATGGTATGGTTGGTCACACACCAGTCCTCACACCTGTGGGAAGGGAGATTCTGTGAAACACCCCCCCATCCCCCTCACTATGGGACTATGACTGTCCTGCCTGTGTCTCCACCTTCCTACATGTGAAGACTGATAACAAGACAAAATATCCTGGTAAACCCTTGTGTACTTTCTAGGCCTGGCCCTCAGACAACACCGCCCCACCCCCGCCAGCAGCAACGCGCCTCGGTGGCAGCATCACCACCTGGGTTGAGCAATGGCTTCTCTTTCTCATAATGAGTTCATGGACTCCCATTCTTCTATCCGGAAGTGTGAAAACACGATTCTTTTCTTCCCACTTGGTTCTCTGGCTTCGGGGTTTGAACTTACAGACCCCAAACCCAGTTGTGTTTCTTTCTGAGTCACCATGTGACTTACAGAACATCCTCTCTCACCTACACTGCCTTAATGGAGTAGACAGTGAGGGCAGCGGGTCGTCATTTCACCCGGTGGAGAGGGATTCATTCCTAGGAAGCTGTGCCAGAGCTTCCTAGGTGTAGAGGCAGAGAAGGAGAGGAATGAGAGGTGCCTGTAGCTGGGGACTGAGCACGAGCGAGCATGTCATTTTCCTTTTTAACCTTATCTCTATGCTCCATAATCTATTCCCTGCTTCATTCACTCTCTAATATTTGGAGAAATTTCTCTGCTTTCGTCTTGTTCTGGGACTTTTCTATTGGTTGACATTTTGACATCAAAGCCAACTTTATTCTCAGCCTGTTGAGTTGCCTTGCATGCCTGAATGAATTCTCACCAAATTAGTCGCTCTAGGGGTGTACACACGCATGCCCAGCCATCTCCAGCACCCTCAAAGCTTCATAGTATACATCTAGGTGCTATTTGAATGAGAGTTGAAATCCATAACAACCCAGGTCCAACTATAGAGGATCTGATATATATTCAATTATGGCATATTCACATATGGCACACATTCAGTTACCACGTCTCACGACAGCAGTCACAGGGGCACGGATAAGGGCGACTGAATGTGCTGGTGTAATTCAAGCGTGGACATCTGATGTGGATGGCAACTGCTGGTTTGGCCTTTGCCGCATGACACCACTGTTGCTGTTTAGACAACTGCAGTGTTTCGTGGCCACGTGAGGGAAGCTTCAAGTCGGGAAAGGCCTGACTGTGCCACACCAGATTCCATCCCTTCCTCAGAAGCAGACTTCTGGCCAAAACCAACAGTGACTCACGTCTTTGCTCTAAACTGGGGTGATTGGCAGGTGGCACAGTAGGACCAGGTTTATAGAGCCCAGGACTCTCTAAGAGCCTTCTGTTTTCCTGTCTCAGTAGGAGAGTAATGCACCCAAGGGGACCAACAGTTGGCCTCCACACATTTTTGTTAAGCTGCAGGGACTACGGAGGTGGAGCCACAGGCCAAGAGCTTGCAGCACAAGTGTGGGGGACAGAGTTCGGACCCTTGCACCTACACGAAAACCAAGCAGGCACGAGTGACTTAAAGGCAGCTTGTCACCAACCCAGCATGAATGACATGCATGACAGCTGCATCTCCGGAGCTCCCTGTGCATGTTTGCTTCTTGTAGAACCGTGGGCCGCGGCTTCATCAGCCGTGTCAGTTTTAGCTCCTGGGGGTTGTGAGATTTGTTTGCATCCGAAGCCTCATCAATTCTTCTCCTCTGTCCAGCTGGCCATGCTACCACACAACATAGCACATAGCTGCCAGTATCTGACGCTCGCCCAGGCATCACATGATTTTTCTGGTAGAATGCAGATGTGGTTGAGTATATCCTTGAAAGGTCCAGGGTGATGGCCCTGAGGTGGTCAGCAATAGAAGGTCACAGGAATACTTTCTTTCAAGAGGGATAAGGCAGTTCTTCCAGGACTAGATTAACTTCTGAGAGAGCTGGTTGTTACATAGGAATCAGCCTGGCCTTTCTCTAGTCTCTTGCTTCCTGTCATTGTGTGTTCCTCCACACTCACCAAGCCTTGCTCGTGGATGAGCCCGCACCACTTGGTGTTATATGCCATATTGTCAGACAGCTAGGTGACCACCAGCTCATCTCTCCAGACTCCAAAACTCTAAGCTAAGTAAACCCATTTCTTTTTAGCATGTTTATATATTGTATGTCAACTGGAATAGACTAAAACCAGTGCTATATGGGGATTAAAAAGGGATTGGATTGAGCTGCACATACCTGCAACCTGCCACTTGGCTGGATTTTAACATAATTGTGCCGATCGAAGGGAGTCAGACAAAAACCCATGGGCCTTAAGATTCACTTGTATAGATTCAGGGGAGACAAGATGAACAGATCATCTCCATTGGGTTGGCAGTGGAGACATGCAGACACTCAACTTAATATATGTGCACTTAACTGGATGTAAACTTTCCTTTAAAACGAACTATGGCAAATAACAACCCTAGCTAATGGGACTTTAGTGAGGTGTGCAGGGGCAGACTGTGCCAGTGTTTTCAACTTTACTCTGCATTGATCAGTGCAGAAAGAGACAGATAAATGGGTAGATTGCAAAAAAAAAAAAAAAAAATGAATATAACAAAGTATTTGGTCTAGGAGACACATAGGCACTCAGTGAAATCCAACTTTTATGTTTGAATTCTTAAAATATTAAGGTGGTCTGGCAAGATGGCTAGCAAGCCTGGAGACTTGAGTTGGATCCCTGTGTGTATAGTGGAGGGAGAGAACTGATTCTCCCAGGTTGCCCTCTGGCCTCTACACATGTGCCATGGTACACTCGTACCCCCAGCATATATATACACACACAATAAATGAATAAATTATAGTCATTGTTTGCATTAAAATATTAGAAAAAAATCATAGTGAGACTTTGGCCTCCCACAGAATTTCTGGAAGTGACTAGAGAGGAACGGGTGTGTACAACAATGTGCAGGCGTGATCACCTGTGCAGGTTGATGCATGTTGAGGCAAGAGGCTGACGGTAGCATGTCTTCCCCAGTCACATCTCTACTTTATTTTTTGATACCGGGTCTCCCATGGCCTGGAGCTTATTGTTTTGGCTAGGCTGGGTGACCCAGTGAACCCTGGATCCACACCAGTCTCCACCCTCCACTCCCTGCAGGTGCTAGGGTTTCAGGTCCCAGCTTTAAGTTGGGGGCTGGGGATCCCAACTCAGGTGTTTATGCTAAGACTGCAAGTGCTTTGTTTCCTGGCCTGGCTGCCAGCCCATGGAGATACATTGTGTCTCTGTGTATCCAGGGAGTCTTTCCAGCTTTTGTTCCTGTACAGCCCTTGTTGCTATAGCCTGGCCTTGCTTCTGCTGTGATGGGGCTTTCCTGCATCACAGATGGTAATTGGTTGTTGCTACCTGAAGAATTTTCTCATGTTTACAGACCATTCACTTGGTAAACAGATTAAACCGACAGGTACAATGATTGGTCAGAAATTCCCCTGGATTTCACCAGGGTGTAAAACTTTTCAAATGATGACTGTATTTTTTTTTTTTTTAATTCTCTTGCAACATTGCATTTCCTATGATCTCTTTCTTATATAATTGAAACCAAGTACAAATCCTGATTTTCACTCAGGCTCTGCATGGTGATGGCTTCCATACAAAATGTAAACTATTGTTTTTAACCACTTGTGTAAGTTTAGGCATCTCATTTGAAGTCTGGCTATCCCAGACTTTCTTGTCTGTGAACTGGGGTTACAAGCAGCATCTTCGGGATGCTGTGACATTTAAATGAATGGTGTGGGTAACAGTTGAGCCGAGGAAGAAGCCCAATCCATAAGGAGACAACGTGTTCACCACTCCTCTGAAAACACCAGAGAATCTAAAATCAAAAAGGCAAATCAAAAAGGCATGGGTGGGGGGGTGGTGCGGGGGGGGGGGGTGGAGAGCAGAGACCATCCTCAGGTGTCCTCCCTGGGTACCACCCATGCTGTGTGTTTTTGTGACAAGTCTTTCACTGCTTAGACTCCCCAAGTAAGCAAGCTGGCTGCTCAGTGGGCCTTAGGCTTCCATTCACCCACCTTCACCTACACAACACTGGGAGCAAAGGCACTAATTGAACTTTCTCCACAGGCCAAAAGGATTTTTGGTGATGGCAGTTTTTTTTGGACTGCGGGGGTTAGGGGTGGGAATCAACCTAATAGAACCGAAAAAGGCTGACAAAAAGAGTCCTTACCCTCAGGCGTGAGTGAGGGTGAGGAGCAAGATGAAACTAAGAGCTTTTCTGCACGAAGCTGGTGGGGGGCTCAGTATTAGCTGGCTACATACTCAATGCTCTGTTTCCTCACCCCCCCCCCCCAGATATTAATTAGCAGTGAGGTTTCTCTGTGTAGCCTTGGCTGTCCTTGACTCACTTTGTAGACCAGGCTGGCCTCAAACTCACAGCGATCTGCCTACCTCTGCCTCCCAAGTGTTGGGATTAAAGGCGTGTGAAACCGTCCCCAGCTCACAAAAAAAAAAAAAAAAAAAAAAAAAAAAAATCTTTAAAGTATCAGTCATGAAAACTAATGTAAAGAATTGTTTTTTAAAGTCTTGATCTCCCTGTAGAGCAACCAGGGAACTGACTGATCTGAAGTCTGCCATAATCTTAAAGAGGAAGGTGGGCCCATCCAGGTGTGTGAGAAGGCTCGTTGGGCTGCAGGGAAGTCGGAGTTTCGGTCCTGTGGCTACAGGGAGGCTGGTGGCCCAGGGCAGCGGTTAGTCACTGTGCAGACCCGTGTGTATCACAGCTCCTGCCGGACACACATGGATGTGGGCCACCTATAATTAGGAGTAGCAGATGCTGTGGTCCCGGCTTTGCCTGCCGCAAGCAGTGTTGGTGCTCGCCCTCTTCTGAGGATATTTTAGGCTTGGGGGGGGGGGGGTGTTTGATTTTATTTTTGTATGAGATTCACCTTGGATGGAAACCCCAGAGCTGATTGATGGCCTTGGTCAGGCTGCCTTTTTTATCCCTCCGCCTAAATGCAGGCCAAGCCTGTGGCTTCAGTCAACGGCAACAGCTCACCAGCTGAGATGGCTGCGAATCCCACAGACAGGGCCTGATTTCCGGCAGATGTCCCAGATACCAGGCAGGAGAGCCACCACAGAAATGGTTGCGTAAAAGAAGGTCTGTTCAGTGTGACCTGCCAGTCACAGGCCCGGCTTGGCCCTGCTCTTTCCCAGTTGGGAACTTTGGGCATAGCTCAGGTCCCTCCTTTCCCAGAGCAACCCTTTGTCCCAGATGCTGGCTCCGGCCTGTCCAATGAGGCTTCTTCTCTGAGTGAGTCCTGTCACTTGGGGCCTGTACAGGGTCTGTCCCTGACATGAAGGGCCCTTCCTGCCTCCGGTGCCAAGTTCAGTTTGAAGGGCAGGAATGGATAGCTGACATCAGTGCCTGTCGTCACCAAAATGCATCACCAACTGGCCCACCATGCATGCCATACTCTCTCCTCTAGCTGGTTCCCCAACATATGTCGCAGAGCAGGGATGAGGGTCAGGAAGGTCCCAGGAAGCTGGTCCCTAGTGAGGGACAGAGCAAGGATGAAAACCCAGAGACCGCAGCTCTCAGGAACTCTGTTTGAGGTCCAGGCCAGACACCTGCTCTACACTAGGTCAGCTTTCTGAAAAGAGAAACAGAGAGTGTCCTGTGCTTCAGAGGGAAAAACAGAATAAAAAGGAGAATGTCCCTATGATGGTAGGGTTGTGTGTATGTGCACACACACACACACACACACACACACACACACACGTGTCTATATATGCAAGTGTCATAGTACACATGTGAAGGTCAGAAGACAACTTTTGTATCACTCTTCTTCACGTTCTATCTTGTTGAGGCAGAATCTCTTGTTTTCCCTTGTGTGCTCCAAATTAACCGACCTCCATGTTTCTGAGGAGTCTCCTGTCTCTAGGGCCCAGCTCACAGTAGGAGCACCTGGAATTCAGATATACCCTACTGTGCCTGGCTTTATGTGGGTCCTCACATTTGCATGGTAAATGCTTTACAGACTGAGCCACCTGCCCAGTTTTCCCCTGAATATGTCATGTCTACAGCCAGGAGGAATTTGGGCTGCTCAAAGCTTACCAGCTTTTCAGAAATGCGCCCTGGATGTGTGTGAAATCCATAGGCTGTTGATGAAACACAGCATACAGTGGTCCCTCCGCGGTAGCCTCACTGTGAGGCAGGAATTCCTGTGCTGACAGCACTGAGGGGCTCACTCCTGCTGTGGAGTGGTGGCTGCCTCCACAAGGAGATTGGGGGCAAGCAGCAGCCTGGGGCTAATTAGAGCAAAGGCTTCTGTTACCGGTTCTGCCCGTGGATGCCTCCTAGCTTGTAGTCCTTACCACAGATTCTTAGAGAACCCTCAGACCCTGCGTGAGTAGTGAGTAATGTCAGCTCTCATTGATGACATCAGTGAAATCCAACACAAGGGACAAATGATACTGAAACCCTGGTTTTGTTTTTACACGTAAACACAGTCTGAAGAAAACATTCTTCTAGATAAAAACAAAAATAAACCAAAAACAAAAACAAAGATTGTGCTGCCTTTATTCCACACAAGGTGAGAATGCACCCTGCAGCTTTCTTTCCTATTATGGCTGACTTTCTAGTGATCTTTTCTATTTACATTTGAAGACGTGAAACCATCCTCTGTAGAGGTGGAAGTAGGCTTTGCTTCCTAATGGCCTCTGGGCTCCCAGGCCCACAGCTCAAAGCTTGGAGGAGCATGAGGCTGTCAGTCTGTGTGTCCACAATCACTGGGAAACCAAACCCCAGCACAGCAGCCTTGGCATGGTGACTGATCAGGTCACGAGAGCCATCAGTTAGACATGGACTTCTAGCATTAGGGTGGGGTGGCTGTGGTGGAGGTGGGCTGGCTGTGGTGGGGGTGGGCTGGCTGTGTGGGGGTGGGCTGGCTGTGGTGGGGGTGGGCTGCCAGGGGGGTGGGGGTGGGGAACCTTACTGCTCCTTAGATGGCCTGGAGAGGAAGAGAAGTTGCCCGAGTACAGACCTGACCCTGGTCCGGAGTTGATGGTCTACTCACCTGTCCCGTCAGTATTCTATGCTCTTGGAGATGTGCATTACTGTGTGATGGTGTGTGTGCACATATGTGAGTGAGTACACATGCATGTTTGATGGGAGAGGCTTTGAGATCCCCCAACTCCAGCTGCCTGGAGCACTCCATAGTTTTAAGGATGTGCTCCCAAGCTCCAGGCAGCAAGCCCTGTTTCCACAGTGGAATCTTCAAGTTTCTAGAAAATAGGAGAGAAGATTGTTCCTCATCCCCGTCCCCCCCCACTGGCTCAGTCTCTTATCAGTTTCATTCTGGGTGCCATGCTCCTCTGTCAGGGCCCATGTGGATATGGTGTGAGTGCTCACTTCATACCTGTGCTTTCCTGTGCTCTTATACATTTGGCCAGTGCCACACTGTCTTTGGAGAAGAGTCACCCAGTGGCTTCTTGTCATGCTGAAGAGCCACCACCACTACTGAAGGGGGTGTCAGGAATTCCACCCCTCTTTGCATTTAAAAAGGCAAAAAACAAACAAACAAACAAACAAACCAAAACACCACCACCACCACCAACAACAACAACAACAAAAACCTTAATTTTTTTGGTTAAATAAAACAAAACTCTCTTCTTTTTCAAAGATAACCAAATAGATAAGGCAAATGTCTTCAAAGTATTTCATTTTAGCAGGAAACTTGGTTCCATAGAATTTGAACACTAAAGATAAATATTATATATATATATATATATATATATATATATATATATATATATATTTCCTTGCCACTGTAATACAAAACAGAATGGAGCATAAGTCAAGGAAATCCAGTCGAACCTCAGACCCATCTCCATCAACATTTTTGTATTGTTTCCATTTAGTAAAATCTAATCTAATGGAGTATATAATCCCTCTTTCTTCTGCTGCGTGTGATCTGTTTTCCAACTATGTGACATCTCACATCCTTATATCAACAGTCATCAACTCCTAGAAGTGTACCAGCAATTTCTTTATCATTTTTCATCACAATGTGAATTATTTCCTTTTTTTTTTTTTTTTTGGAGGGTGGGGGAGGTCCAGGGTGTGAGAGGATGGCCTCTTTATGCAGATCAGGCTGGCCTCGAACTCATAGAGATCCACCTGCCTCTGCCTCCTAGTGCTAGGATTAAAGGCGTGTGCCACTATGCCCAGCCAGAATCGAATTCTTAATCCTATACGTTTGTTCATCGTGGCCATGCTGGAAATCTCCCACTGTATTTTCCAGCAGAGGGTATTTCCTCATTTAGAGTATTTCCTTGAGAGCTCTTATCAGTGTGCCCTGCACAATGCTGGGTGCTCTACAGTGTAGGCTCCCAGTTGGCTCCACTCTCCTGCTTAGGACAGGCTCCCCACCTTGGCCCATGGTGCTCAGCAAGGCTTTCCAGCACCAGCTCTAACACATTTCGTTCAGCTGCTGGTTAGCTCTGCACACACCTGCAGTCAGAACCTCTCTGCTTCCCCCAGCAGGCCTTGAACAGTGAAGAGAAAGGGCAGGTGGAACTCCCATCAGAAAATACTTGGAGCAGAGGTCTGTGCATCTTAGTGCCCTCCCGTTGGTTGGATTTGTTTGAAGAGGATACAATGTTTGCTCCTTCACAGCCCTGCAAAGCAGGATAAGGACTTTGGGATGCTGTGAACTTGAGTTAGTGCCACTAGTGTCAAGTGGTGCCCATCTACTGTAAAGAGGCAGCACACTGGTCATGCTTCCTTGGGCCTTCTAGATGGTCATGTCCCCAGGTTTTACTCTGGTCCAGAAATACTCCCTTCCACCCTACACTTCTTCCTCTTTTTTTGTTTGCCTTGGAGAAAGAAAAAGATCAGATCCATCCCACTAATATCTCTTATTAGTTGCAATGGCCTGTGCTTTTATTTTATTTTTTCTGGTTCTCATTTCTATAAGCCCCTATGCTTATGGGACATCTGGATTCCTCCTCTCCCTGGCCCCTCTATCACCCCTCCTGCTGTGCTCAGGCCAGTGGCAGTGGCAAACAAAGACCCCGAGTGGCGCAGAGAAGAGACTTGCCATCGCACACAGCAGTACTTGGGTGGCCTAGACTTTGCTGACTGCACTCCTGGAACTGGCTGGTCCTTTGTTTTGGCTCTGTGGGCCCCAGGCTTCCACCAGCCATGGAAGCAGTGATGTCAAAGGTTCTCTGGGAGCTGGTTTATCTCTTTCTGGTGAGATGGTTTCACAGTTGTGCTGGAAGCCATGCGAGCATTCTGCACATCAGATACTGCTACCACTGCCTATGCATCCGTGTGTGTGTGTGTGTGTGTGTGCGCGCGTGTGCGTGCATGTGTGTGTATGTGTGTGTGCATGTGTGCATGTGTGCATGTGTGTGTGTGTGTGTGTGTGTGTGTGTGTGTTACAGTATTTTGTATCCATTTGGCCTATAAGGCAAATAACTGACACAGGGAGACTGAAACGTACTTTAAAGCTGCCAGCACTACGCTGGGCAGAGTCTGAACTGATTCTAATCTACTCATAAACTAAACAAACTACTCTAAACCTTATAACACACATATATTCCAAGCACTTGCCACTATGACCCCTGGGCTGGTCTATGTCAAGTTCCCACCATCCTCCTCCAACCATCAAAAATCTTGGCCCTCTCCAACCATCCAACTTTTCTCCTCCCCTCCAGGAAGTCCCGCCTTCCACTTCCTGTCCTTCTGCCCAGCTGATTGGCTAAACCGCGCTTTATTGACAGTTGATACATCCACTCAGCATTCTTCCACAATTCCTCCTTTTAGTCTAACTTTAAAAAAAGACCTTTTTACCTATACATTTATATCATTACACCAATATACAATATATATGCACAAGAACCACCAAACATTTGTTATATTTATGTTATAATGTTTACTGTCTTCAACCCCATCAGAGACTTGAGAAGGAATAAAATTAACTAGCTGAGTAAATAGGAAATGCAGGTTAGCAGCTTCCAAAATGAAAAAAAAATTACAGAGACACTTTGCTGCCTTAACAGTCACTCAAAACTCTTTAATACATTGGAGCATCATCTTCAGCCTTCTGGCCCACTTTATCTGACAGACATGTTTGTGAAGCAGGGACTATTGAGGACTTGTTTACCCTGTCTAGGCAGAGTTAGGCTCCATCTGCATCTAAGTTTGCTCATCTCAGGCAGAATTCTGTCTGTGGCAGACAATAAGGACTTTTTTTTTTTTGCCCAGGGGTGAGTTTGCCACACCTGAAGCCATCTCCATTTGTAGGTTCCTCGATGCTCATTACCTTCTTTGAGGCAGGCTGGGTGTTGCCAGGAGTCAACCTGTCTCATTTTCAAAGAACCCTCAAACATAAAATTTCTTTAACTGCCATATTCTGTAGGTCTCTTAGGTTTTTGAAGATTTAATCTAAATATTTTACCTTATCTATCTATTAAACCTAAGATGTATAGTCTTGTGATAAAATTGAATAGTACAATGAATTAAAAATAAACCTATTTTACATCAATCTCTAATATTCTATACCAATTAAAACTAGCCTTGCGATTAACAATTAAGGCCTTAAGTTGAGGAGTAAATTCAACAATCTACCTTTTGTCCTATCATTCCTATATATTTTTATATTTTCAGAGAAAAATCCCTGAGTTCTGCTTCGTTCTTTCTCTGAACAAAGCCAATAATAACACAATCAATCCTCAATGAAGATAAACCTCCATACCTTACTGAACCCCTCTTTAAGGGAAATGGGACAGTGTTCTCTTTTTAAAGCTTCTTCAGGCTGATTTGGGGCAAATAATACCTATACAGGGTACCAAATAAAACTAGGAAAAAGGAAATATTGCTGTAATCTGTCTCTCTCCTCCTCCTCCTCCTCCTCCCC
>OU015746.1:82228138-82245636 GCA_907169655.1 Acomys percivali | reverse complement strand
TGTGTGTGTGTGTGTGTGTGTGTGTGTGTGTGTGTGTGTGTGTAGGGTACAGGTTGACATTGGGTGTCTTCCTCAATTGAAGACCACCATATCTTTTGAAACAGGGTCTTTTTTACATGTGTGTGTGGATCCAAACTCAGATTTCAGATGTCCAGGCTTTGGTGGCAGGCCGCTTCCCAACTGCATCTCCCTGGCTGGAAAACACAACGAGTTAGAATTATCTACAACTGGCTCCTCACTGCTCCCTGCGGCTGTCTCTTGTGTAGCTTATTACATTACACAGTCTTACAGCCGGTGCTTATGAATCACATCCGTAAACCTAGGTTCATGCCACCCCAGTGTCTCCTTGGGTGGGTAAACATCTCCACAGAATTCAAGAACAGTAGTCTCTCCACGTCCAGGACCTCTATGAGTTCCTGGGAGTCCAGTAAAAAGGGAAAGAGAGGAGAAGCGGCTTACTAAGGAGCCAGACCCCAGAGCAATCAAGGCCCAAAGATATTTAGAAGCCAGCACTATCTGTCTGAGGGACTGACAGAGATAAAAGATGCTGTGGGGACTGTTGAGTTCCCTAGCCCAGGGCAAGGAGGAGTCCTTCAGAGCATGGTAGGCATTGCAGAGTGCCAAGCCAGCTGCAGGATCAGAGCAGCTGGGTGTTTAAATGCCCTTTGCACCACCACTGGGACATTCAGAAGAGTCCTGGTCTATGATGTGCAATGTTTGACACCATGAGGTTGCATGGAGAAGCCTCCAGCTTTCTGACCTCAGCTGCCGGAACCAAGCACAGTTGGCTGAAAAGAATTAGAACAAAGCAGCAAACTCACAAGGGACCTTGGCTCTCTCCTTTCTTCCCTCAGCTGCTCGAGTCTTGCTTGCTTTCTCCTCCGACTTAGGAGCCTCATAGACACTGCCACGGAATAAAGTGACTTTATCATGACTCAAAACATCTTGTTCCCAAATTAGGCCTGGTGGTTCATGCTCGCAATCCCATCACTTAGGAGACCAAGGCAACAAGGCTGTTGTGAGTGAAGGCCAGCCTGAGTTCCAGAGTGAGGTGCTAGCTCGAAAACAGGCTGGCGAGTTAGCTCCATTAACAAAAAGTGCTCAGGCAAGCATGGCAGGGGTCCTGTTTTAATCCCCACCAGGCACGTAGAAAGATGGACAGAAAATGGACAGTTGAAATCTCAGCACTGGGGAGGTGCAAACAGGGGCATCCTGGAGCTTGCTAAGCAGGCAGTCTAACCAACTGTATGAGCTCTAAGCTCAGTGAGAGACCTTGTCTCAAAAAAAAAAAAAAAAAAAAAAAAAGGCTGAAGAACAATGCAGGAAAGACACCCAGCATCAAACTCTGGCCTCCACACGTACACGCACACACCTATGTGAATAGACACACACATATGCTCACAATGCGCAAAGTTTTTTTTAAACCAACATAACAAATGCACTATACTCATTAGAAATATACAGTGATCAAAAATGTTAATCAAGCTGGCGTGGTGGCGCAGGCCTTTAACTGCCACTTGGGAGGCAGAGGCAGGTGGATCTCTGTAAGTTCAAGGCCAGCTTGATTTACATATCAAGCTCCAAGACAGCCAGGACTACACAGGGTAGTGGTTCTCAATGTGTGGGTCATGACCTCAAGGGTTGAATGACTTATCTATAAGTAAACACAGATATTCACATTACAATTCATAACAGCAGCAGAACTACAGTTATGAAGTAGTAATAAAAGTAATTTTATGGTTGGGGGTCACCACAACATAGGGAACTGCATTAAAGGGTCACAGCTTTAGGAAGGTTGAGAACCATTGGCATAGAGAACCTTGTTTCAAAAAGCCAAAAATAAATAAACAAATACATTAATTAAATGTCAGTAAAGGTGATGAGTGAATCAACAGAGCTTTAATGACAAACACATTATGTCAATGATAATGTCAATTCAGTTTAAATCCTTCATATGTATTGAGATGTTGATACTCAGCTGTGATTATTTGGGGACACGTAGCCCAGCTGACCAGGAACTTGCTTTTTGTAGCTGAGGATGATTGCAAGGGTGTCCCACCACAGCTGGTCATGTGGCGCTGAGCTTCCTGCACCAAGGCAAGCATTCTCCCACTTAAGCCAAGTTCCCAGTTCCGCTGTGATTTCCGAATGAGGAAGCAGCAGGTGGCAATCAGATCATTTCTCTCATTTCTTTCTCTTGAGGAGGTGGAATTTGTTCTAGGCCCGCTTAAAATGCAGCCATCTAGAAAGCAGCCAGTGTGGTGGCTCCTATCAGTCTCCTCATTTGGAACGGGAGCAGCTGGCCCAGAAGATAGGTCAAACCAATGCCTTCACACAATGACCGAACCATAGTTTGGGCAAGCATACACATGTTGTCTTTTAGTCTGTTGGATCCAGCTTGAAGGAACAGCAAGGCTCTTGTAAGTGGCTGGGTCTGGCTAATCGATGACTTAACAAATGCTTTTTGGAGTCATCACAGCATGCATGAGACGGGCCCCAGGCTTGAAGCACCTGAAAAAGATGAGGCTACAGAGGAGGGGACAGAATGGGACAGTGCTCCCTTGCTCAGAATCTCAAGGCCTGATATAGTCCACAATGGAAGCCTTGAGGAGCTGTGGGTTTCCCCTCACCCAGACCCAGCAGAGGCGAGGTAGCAGTAGTACCCAACATTGGTGGTCTTAATCTTCCAGGGACAGGATAGCAAAGCTAGAACCATAGCAGTAGTCAAAAAAAGGCCTGTCCAACCTGGGCATTGGGTAAAGGGAAAATTGTTCTTTTGTAGCTTTTCTTTTTAAAAACAAAAAACCGGGAGGAGTTGGAGAGATAGATTACCTTGCAAACAGAAGGGCCTGAGTTCGATGCCCAGAACTCACATTAAAAAAAAAAAAAAAAAGCAAGGTGATGTGCGCCTATAATCTCAGTGTAAGGAGACAGAGACAGGCAGATCTCTGGGGTTCCATGGCCAGCCAGTTCAGCCTAATTGGTGAATTTTAGATCAATGAGAGAACCTCTGCCAAAAAAAAAAAAAAAAAAAAAAAAAAATGTGGACAAAACCTAAGGAACAACATCTGGAGTTTATCTGTGTGTCCTATACACACACACACACACACACACACACACACATGCACACACATACACATGTACACACACACACACACATGAGAGAGAGAGAGAAAGAGAGAGAGAAAGAGAGAGACAGACAGACAGACAGACAGACACAGAGAGGGAGAGAGAGAGAGAGAGAAAGAGAGAAGGAGGAGGAGAGAGATTACAGCAATATTTCTATTCAGATTTATCTCATAGATATTCTTTTTTAGCAGTACATACTTTTAAAAAGTATGTGTGTGATTATTTCTGCAGTGACTGCTTGTGAGGTTGCCTTCTGCACTGAAAGAGACGTGCGCTGTCTTTTGTGGACACAAGTTTGCTTGGTTTTGCTGACATTTTTGGTGACAATGACAATGATGTTGTGATATTTTTTTAGGTATATTATGGCCTAGAACAGCCTGGAACTCATAATTCTCTTGCCTCCACCTCCTGAGTGCTGAGATTATAACTGTGCACTTGTGTAAAACTGGCCTTGGTGTTTCTCACGATGCGAGCATGCTGGGAGAACCCTTTTCATAAGGAGGGTAGCACCCAGCAGCAGCCATCTGGCTGAGAGGTGATGTGACCCTCGGGCAGCTCTAAGCATGAGAGGCAGCAGCTGGCTCACCTGCCAGGGTGTCTTCTGCCTGGGTCAGATAGGAGAGCTCCATTTCGCTCTCATTCAATTAACTCCGCTATACTATGAATTATCTGCACTGGGTTTCAATCCGTCAAATGAAGTCAGGACCACTGCCCTCTGTTCTGCCTGATTAAAACAATCATAGGAGCCAGGAGGGGATTCACAGGGTAAAGGAAAACGTGTGACCTGAGTGCAATCCCTGAATCCCACAGCGGAAAGCGAGACCCGACACCTGAAAGCTATCCTCTGACCTCTACACGTATACCGAAGCATGTGTGCTTCTGCGTACACCTACCCTCACACATACACACACCACACACACACACACACACACACACACACACACACACACACACACACCACACATACACATGGTAATAAGAAAGTAGTGGTAATAATAATACATTTAAAACAGGCCAGAGGATTGAATAAACAATGCAGGTGAGCCGCTTTCCTAAAGGCCTCCCTGGGAACAGTAGCTATGGTAGCTACTGTTACCCTGTTCATGTCCTTGTGGCTATAGAACGGTGTCTCTGAACAAAAGAAGGAACAATGCAAGGATGCCCAGAACCCCCAAACAAAGATGCCCAGAACCCCCAAACAAGAATACAGCCGGTGGTGGACACTTCCTGTCACCAGGAGAGCTGGTTCTCCTCAGCTACAAGGGAGAAAGGACAAGGAAGTCTGCATTTGTAGAATAAGGGTACCTCTTTAAACTCAGTTGAGACTTGTCAGGCCTTTTATGTTTAGAGAACAAAAGACTGAAGAGAGGGAGGGAGGAGGGAGAGCTGGGCAGGCTATGGCAGGCCAGGGCTTAGCTGCAGGCCTTTCTCTGCCTGCACTGGGCAGGGCCGGAGGCTCTTGCTGTTGTGTGCATATCAGCAGGCCCTGAGGTTAAATGAGGCTTTGACAGATGTGTGTGTCAAGTCTGAAGAAGAGAGCAGAGACATGAGCCGTGTCCCACGCTGTCCTTTCAGGTCCTCTTTGGTGACTTTCCCTCCAGAGATTCCCACATGTTTTAGCCATGTGTGGCTGAGTATAGGGAATGACTCCTGGCCACTATCTCAAATGCCGTCCCTCCAGAGCCTCCATCAGCTGGGCTAATTTCACAGATGACAGTATGCGCGCGCGCGCGCGCGCACGTGTGTGTGTGTGTGTGTGTGTGTGTGTGTGTGTGTGTGTGTGTTTAAATCTGGTTTCTTTGCCTCATACACTCAGACCATTTTTCTAGTTTTAGAATGAATCAAGCAAAAAAGGTATCATTTCTTCTTAGATTCAATTCTTCCCTCTAAAATAAAGCCCACCACTATTTTCCCCCAAACCAGGCACAGGTCTCCTCCCTAGCCCCAGCATGAGAATGCCAAGACTTGAAAGCTTTTGAGCATGACATCCAAGGTTTCTGACTTCAGAGCCTTTAGGGTTTGGGACTGTCAGAGTAGGGCTACTACCCGGTAGATTCTGTGACGACAGCAACATGGAAACCACTCTGGAATCTGAAACCCACTGGATTCTTGGAAGAGGGTTTGGTTGCTGAACTTTGGGCCTTGTTGGAAATAGATGTCCAGCCGACTGTGACTCAGCGGGAGGGGACTCTGGCACAGGTGTCTGAGGCACGGCTGTGGCCTGGCTCTTTTCTTCTTACTCATAGGACTTGCCATGGTGGTTACTTCTCTAACTGAAAATTGGGGAAACTAGGGTCTGGGGAATGGCAGAGAAAGTTACTGTCTTTCAGGACGTGTGTTTGTGTGTGTGTGTGTGTGTGTGTTTGTGTGTGTGTGTGTGCAAACATGTAGAGGCCAGAAGTCAGCTTCCGGTATCTTTGCAATCTACTTTCTGGGTTTGTTTCTTTTTTTGTTTTTTGACAACTATCTCTTACTTTCATGTGGCACTTACAGATTCAGCTCAGCTAACAGGCCAGTGAGATCCATGATCCTGCCTCTGCCTCCCCAGTGCTGGGGTGCAGGCACAGGCCACAACACATGAATTTTTTTTACATGGTTTTGGGCATTGAACTTGGGGCTTCGTGCTCGCGAGGCAAGTGGCTCACCATTGGGCCGTCTCCTAAATCTGCTGTCGTTACATTTCATTTCATACTGTAGGAAAGCGCATTCTTGGCGCTGTAGAGTTGGCTCCATTGGTAAAGTGCTTGTTGTATAACCACAAGAAACTGAATTTGGGTTCCTAGGACCTTTTTGAATAGGTGGGTGTGGTAGATATGTGATCTCAGAACTAGTGGAGGTAGAGACTGGGGAATCATGGGAACTCCCTGGACAGTTACTCTAGTTGAAATGATGAGTTGTAGGTAAATGAGAGAACCCATCTCAAAAATAAGGTGGACTCAGCACTCAGAAGGCAGAGACAGACAACTCTCTGTGACTTAGAGACCAGTCTAATCTATATACCAAGTTCCAGGCCAGCTAGGGCTAAGTAGTGAGATGTATGAAAAATAGAATTAAAAAAAACCAAAACAATAAACAACAACAACAACAACAACAAAAACAAAAACAAAAAACAACAAGGTGGAGACTAGTGCAGGAAAACACAGGGTGGGGGTCTCTGGCTTTTATATATACACAGTTTTGCATACACAGACATACAATTGACCTTTAAAGAGAAGATAGATTCTTGTCTCTGTTTCTACATGTGTGGGGAAGGATGGGGGCTGGTATGGTCCATGTATTTAAATCTGTGTATCAAAATGTATGAAACACATATGGTGGCTTTGATCCTTGCTACGTCACGTAATGTCTTTTCCTTTCTTTTCTTCTAGTCTTCTGTTTGCCCCCGACAGTTGAACACAATGTCAGAAACCCAAGCATCCCTTTCAGCTTAAGTAGCCCAAAAAAATACGAACCTTCAAGTTCTGATTCGGTTCAGTCTCTTACACCTTCACAAAAATAGAACTGCAAAGCTTAGAGTTGTTATGGACATCAGACAGGCATGGGAGATGACACATTCTTCTAAGTAGGATCGCTACTGAGGCCAGGAATGAAAATGCTTGCGCCTACTTAAAAAGCTGGCGTGAGTCCTGTCTGGTGAGTTCACCCTTTGATTTAGGTGCCAGGAATGATCAGCCCTTTCAGATACATTATCCAATTAGTGGGATGGTCCTGCCTACTGGCAAGGCCTGTTAGCTGCTTGCGCCAGCCCTTCCAGGGTTGTCATGGAGACCATCAGGGCAGATTCCTTCTACTGGGGAAGGTTGTCTCTTAGAGATGGGAAGTCAAGTACAGAACATTGGATTCTAAGTGAGGGCCATGTCAAGCCGGAGAATGGGCTGGGCATACCAGACTCCTATGAAGCAGAAACACCCAGACAATCGTGGCAGGGTGAGCCTCCACACAACCCACAAGGAGAGGGACATTCTAAGCTTTCCTGCAGGTCCTCTGAATCATTTGGGTGCTGGCTGCCAACTATAATCCCAGTATACCCAGCCCACATCAAGAAAGCTTTATTCCAGTGCTCAGGGATGGGTAGGAGGTGTCGATTGGAGACACTGGCCAGTTTCACTCTGTAACAAAGACCTAAGATGATCAAAAGACTATTTACGATCATGGCTTTAGGAGTTTGGGTCCAGAATTGGCAGGATCCATGGCGTTTGAACCTGTAGCAAAGCAGCACATTGAGGGGGGCTGGAAAGACAAGTTGATAGCTGACGACTTACTTTTGTGGAGGACCCGAGTTTGGTTCTGGGTATTGATGTCAGGTGTGTTACAACCCAGTGACTCCAGGTGCTGAGGATCTAACATTCTCTCTGGCTTCCATAGACACTGCACTCATGAGCACATACTGTCCCCTACTGCCAGACACATAAATAAACATAAGATAAACTCTTAAAGAGATTACTTATTGAAAGAGTGGAGAAAAGACAAGAGAGCATTGTGTGGAGTACTTGTCTTATTGTGGCCACTATGAGAACCAGTGCCTTTAACTAAGGTCAGGAACAAATGCTTCCTGATGTCCGTGTCCCAGCAACCCCCCATGAACTCTTTTGAGAGATGCAAAAAGAATATGTGAGGGCCAGGCAGATAGCCAAGGCAGTTATCGTCACAATCCATTCATCCTTTCTTCTTGTTGTGAATGGAAACCTGCTGGGTGCATTGATTCTCATCTAATGGCCGCATTTCTTTGTTCTTTCTGAGACTTGTCAGGGCCAAATGACCAAGTTTAAAACTGATGAGAAGGGGAAAGGACAGATAGCTCAAAGGTTTAAGAGCAGATGCTACCTTTGCAGGGGACCTGAGTTTGGTTCCTAACACCCATGTTCAGAGGCTTGCAACAGCCTGAAGTTACAAGGGATCTGGTGCCATCTTCTGGCCTCTACCGGCAAATGCACCCATATGCATGCTCCCCTCACATACATATGCATTCATAAAATTAAAAATAAAAACAAAATTTTTAAAAAATGATTATAAGACAGTCTTTTTCTGCTTGTTTGTTTTTTGAGACAGGGTTTCTCTGTGTAGCTTTTAGACCAGGCTGACCTTGAACTCAGAGATCAACTTGCCTCTGTCTCCTGAGTGCTGGGATTAAAGGCATGTGCCACCACTGCCTGGCAAGATTATCTTTTTTATTTACTTAAAGATAATAAGATAAAATAAGAAACGATGAAACCTTAGAGAGGAAAGGGTTCACCCCACTGCCTGACCTGGGAAATCATAATGGCTCTGAAAACCTAGAGCTAAAAAGCCCGTGTTGAAAGCAGCTGAGTGTTGTACCTGCCCAGCCCTCTTTTCTCTCAGAATAAAAGGGAAGTAAACATATTTCAGATACTGTATTTTGGGGGTTTTATCAGGGCCTTCAGTTTATTTGTAACTCATGTGTTCCAAAGGTAAAAGCCAACTTAAAATGCATTCTGAATATAAGAAATTACCCCCAGGCCTCTGCAGAGTGAGAAGGCTGAGTGGCCGCATGCACAAGGCTGCCTGCCCGTCCTACCTACCCCTGGTTAGTCAGGACCATATGGAGTGAGGAAGGTGCAGCCTTGGAGAGAGAGTTTACAGGTTGCAGGAAAAGCGCAGGCATGGCCTGACCACTGTGCACAAGTGAGATGTTGCTTGAGTCTCATTCAAGGCCTTTAATAGTCACTGTGTGGGAAATTCCATGCACTCTGCAATCACACGCAATAAAAAAAATAGATGGGGTTTCTGCATCTGACCCAGAGGGTACAGGGGCAGGATAGAAGCATGCAGAAAAAAAAATGGACTCATCTCTTTCTGAAGTGTAGATGTGTGTGTGTGTGTGTGTGTGTGTGTGTGTGTGTGTGTGCGCGTGCGCGCGCGCGTCTCAAAAGTCTAGGCTCTGGCCCCAACTCAGGCTCGCAGCATGTGTGGAGGTGGACAGGATGTTTGTTTCATGGTTGTCTGACTCCATGGTTTCTGAACCTGTGATAAAACCGTCTCCTTGAACCACTGGATCATTCCAGGGAAGCTGGACACCATGACAACAGAACACTGACTTAGCCCTGTGGAGAATCACTCTGGAAACATAGCTGGATCCACAAATAACAGCCAGCACAGGTATGCCTGCCACCTGGAACTAAGGTCCCCAACCTTAGATGAATCTATAGGTAAGCCGCTTTCCAGCTTGACGTCAAAACTCAGAACCACGCAACCAAGCCAATTCCCAATCCCCAGCCCTCAGAAATGATATGGGAAAGGATTTCTGCACAGTAGTTTGTTAAGATACATATAAGAGCTGAGTGTAGCTTGGTGATAGAGTTCTTACCCAGCATGTACCAGGCTTGGGGTTCAATCCCAAGCACCCCCTAAATAATGTTCCTATGTTATGGTTTCATGATGATAAACTTGTTTGATGAAATAGATTTAGGGGAGGAAGACTTTCTTTGAGATTGCAGTTCAAGACACACAAAGTCATGGTGGGAATGTCAAGGCAGCAGGAGCTTGAAGCAACTGGTTATATCTACAGTGGGAAGAGAATAGCGAGTGCACACATCTGTTCAAGCCCCTTTCTCCATTCCCACAGCCAAGGATCCCCTGCACAGGGAATGGTGCTGCCCACGGTAGGCAGGTCTTCCTACCTCAGTATAATCGAGATAATTTCCTACAGACACATTCAGAGGCTTGTCTCCCAGGTGATTTTAGGTTCTGTCAAGCTGACAATTGTAACCATTACAGGACCATTAATAGGAAGGGCATAGTAGGTGCTTTTCTGCCGTGGAATTTTCTCCTAACGTGTCCGTGGGGTTGGGTTAGAATCACACTCTGCAGCTGGTGCTGACTTTGCTGAATAATAAGATATCTAATCAGCATCTTAGGCTTTTTATTACACAGAGGGCTCTGCCTCTTGCCTCATGGGGTGACGTGAGACTTGGATTTGATGGTGACAGAGACCGCTGCCTCACATCTGTCCTCGTTTCTTCCTCATAGCTGCACACACCCAGCACAATTCTTCACAATGTGTACTTTAGTCATATGGTCTATCCATAACCTTTGCACTTTGTTTATGTGCAGATGGAACTGGTGAGCTCTTGCCTTTGCTTTTCCAAGCCGTTTTTGCATAGCACATGTTGGAGACAACATGGTTCGAGACTATACCAGGGCAGAGGTAGAAACAGACACATCAGCTAGCCTGGCATGTGCCCTCCATGCCATCATGGCATCTATTATGGAAGATGTAACGCCCACTCAGAGTTGACCTCTCTTTCTACTCCCTGTTCATTGGCCCACATGATCAAGCCCTCATAGTTCCTCTGTAGTGTCCTGAGCTGCAAGCACCAAACAGCCATCTGGATAGGTGCTTTTGATGGCAGCTCGTGGCCGTGAGCACTCCTCTGAGAATGTACTCATGTCTGAATCATTCACAGGAACACAAATAGCTCCAGGTTTTGTTCCTGCCCAGCCTTGTTTACAGATTATGTCAGTTATGGAATGTGACTTAAATTATTTTAATTTATTTGAGAATCAGATTTATGTTTTCAAAGGTGGGAGCCATCGACCCTGCCGGTCTCATGTGTTCTACAAACTTATAGGTCCTTTAGGTGATGTGATGGGGGATAGGTCAGGTAGTGACTAACTGTTATAGCAAGGTCATTAGGCTCACTGTCCCTGTGTTAGGCTGAGTACCATGTGACCACAGCCCATAGTGCCAGAACAGGTCAGCCTTAATTAAATGGAGCTCAGGCATAGCCAGCTAAGCATAACTGGAAATCAACTGTGTTCAGCCAACCACCCTACCCGTGAGCCCTGGCATTTCTCATCCTAATGACCTCATAAAATTGTACCGAGGAATAAAGTGAGGTCTATCCAGTGCCTGAGTTTCACAGTACGATGGTTATACTAGACAGCTTCTGAGAACAATTCTGATTTAATGCTCAGGAGTCATCTGCACGAGGTCATAATTTTCACCCGAAATGTGTGCATGAATCTAAAGTTGAGTAATTTGATCTGATGGTCTTGATTTATTCATTTCCTCTTTATTGTAAAGATTTGTTTTATTTTGGATTATGTGAGTGAAGGTGCTCACATAAGAGGCCAGAAGAGGGCATCAGAGTCCCTGAAGCTGGAGTTAAAAGTTGTAAGGCCAACATGGGTGCAGGCAATGGAACTCAGCAAGCATGGGCCTCACACTCTGAAAAGGAAGATATCGGCTCAAAGCTACACTTCTGAATTGCTGCAGCTTTTGTTCTGGAGACATGCTGCTGTATTTGGAGATGGCAGACTTGAATGAAAGTGGCAGGGTCTATTGGAACTCCCTGTGGATGCAGCTCCAGTCCAGTGGTGCACCAAGGATGAGTGTGTCCATGTGGATTTTCTGCTCTGGGAAGATACCCAGGGCTTTCCTTATCTGCTCAGCACTCAAAGACAGCAGCATCAGAGTTAACAGTCTTCCATTTCCCCTAGAACTTTCAGTTGATGTGAATTCTGAACAGCTCTCTCATGATAACACACACACTCTCTCTCACTCTCTCTCTCTGTCTCTGTCTCTGTCTCTCTCTCTTCCACTTAACATATCAAGAAGATCCCATCTTTCCCTTTTTTCTAACCTTTTTGCATTTATTATTTTGTGTGGGGTACATATATTTACATACCAAAGTGTACTATGGAGATCTGAGGACAGTTTGCTCTAGTCAGTTCTCTCTTTCTACCATCTGAGTTCTAGGGATGGAATTCAGTTTACAAATCTTGGTGGAAAATGCCCCTTACCAACTGAGCCACCTCAACCCTCACCTGATGGGTCTTTTAAAACTGAATGAATGAATGAATGAATTTCCTTTACATCCTAATCATACCCCCTCCCTCCTCTCCTCCCAGTTCCACCCTCCCTCCTTCCCTCTTCCCTCACTCCCTCCCCTATTCATCAGAAAAGGAACTCCCCCCTCTAACCAAGCTGCCCCAGCTCACCAAGTCGCATCAGGGACTGATGACTATTTTATTAATTATGGAGTTAGTCCAGAGAACTCAGGTTCACGTGTAGTATGTATATGTCCCTATTGAGAGACATCATTGTGCTGCTGTTTCTTCTAAACAGAAGCATTCTTTCCTGGAAAGAAGGAAGGAAGAAAGAGAGGGAGGAAGGAAGATCATTTCACTCAGGAAGTAAACAAGACTCCTAAGTTTCCAAAATCCCATCAACAAAGAGATTTTTAATCCAAACTATCACATAAGTAGCCCCTGGCTCAGTCCTTAATTGGGTCTTTGCTCCCTTCCTCACTAGCCAAGCCTCCTCCATCTACATTTCTCTCAACATTGCTTGTTGTCTTACAAGCTCGCACTAAAGTATCCCAGTAAGCTCTGAGAACTCAAGAGCTTTTCCATTTCAAAGTTCCAAATACTTCCACAATCTTCCCCCTGCCCCCAAAACATGAATAGGTCCATCACAGCAACACCCCACTTCTGGTACCAATTTCTTTGTTAGTTACTTTTCTGTTGCTGTTATAAAATACTCTAACCAAAAGCATCTTGGGAAGAAGGAAGAAAGTGTTTAATTTGGCTTGTCTTTCCATACCACACTCCATCCTTGAGGGAATTTAGGGAGGGAACTCAATGTATGAAGCTGGAAGCAGAAATCATGAACAAACATAGTTTTCTGGTTTGATCTGGTGTGCTCACATATTCATACTCAAATATTCTTCTTATATACCCCAGGACTACCTTTCCAAGGAATGGTGCCACCCACAGTGGCCTGGGCTCTCCACCAATTAACAAACAAGATAATCCCTCACAGGCATGCCCACAGACCAACATGATCTAGGCAAATCCTCAGTGTGGCTTCTCTTCTCAGATGACTCTAAGCTTTGTTAAACACACAATTAAGACTTACCAGAATAGTTTCAGATTGGTTGTAAATTATAGATATTCCATGCACTGTTGCTCCTCCCTCTTAAGTAGCAGCTGCTGTAAGTGTCACTAAATTATCTCAGCATAGATCCTCAAAAAGCCCTGTTGCAAAGGAACTTCTCAGTTGCACTTCTAGACTGTTCTGCTATCGAAAATCATTGCTTGGAAATCTCCAGGTGACATCTCAACCACTCGGCTCCTCCCTCAGTCAGGAACATCACAGTGCTTACCACAGATGGCCCTTCATGGCATTGTCCCCTTAACTCCCATGCAAGGTTTCTGCTGATGGATCCTATAGTTCAACTGCTGGGACCTGCCTTCAGCTAGGAACTATCTGAATTCGCAGCCTGTTTGGGGGGGAGGGGCATAAACTCCAAGCTCCATTGTCTTCACGGTGGACCTGATAGGAGCGTCCATCAGAACTGCTCGTATGGATGGACCTCCTCCACCATGCAGGTTTCCCTCCTTCTGTACCCTACCTCCTTCCTCCATTGTCCATGTTTCCACACCTCCCCACCTTACCTCCTTCCTCAATCATCTCAAGTCACTGTCCGGTCCCTGGGAAGCATGTTTATGACACCTCTCAGCTCCCTGAACTCACATTTACACATCCTGGTTCTCTTCCCTTGATGTCTGTGTCCCCCTTATATATGTAGGATCCCATTCTGGACCTCAGGACAATTAGTCCTGAGCTCCAAATACTCCCAACTTTTTGGATTACAGTCTTATGTTATCGACATTTGGAACTAATCCAGTTTGTGGGCACAAGTGACATCTTTCATTTCTGGGGTATGTTGCGACAACTCCAGGTTCCCCCTCTTTTTTTTTTTCTCTCTGTAGTGACACGTATCCCAGATCTGCTTCACCAGACAGAGACCCCGCCGGTCCTCTGTGGGAGGTGACCTTGGCCATCTGGCTGAGTCAGCTCCTTTGGGTTAGAACTTCCTTCCATACTTTCTTTGACCATTTTTACCTCCCGGGTTCTGGATTGGAATGCAGCCATCTCTGCAGAACCTCCTCCAAATCAGCGAGGATCTGTGCTTGACTTTGATCTTTGGACTGATGACATGTTGGGATAGGAAGAACACCTGAGAAGCTCTGAATCCCTCAGGGGCCTCAGTCTTAGTGGTGGCATGATGTTTGACTAAATTCAGGACCTGCACGGGTGCTAGGATTAGTAAGACTATCAGGTGCATGCAGCATCAGAGAATGCCAACAGAAGAAGCGTTCCTAGCTGGGCCTTCAAATATCCAGACAGCAAACTCTCAACTCTCACTCCTTGGTCAGCCGGCAACCTCAGCCGTTAGAAGGATTCCACTGAAGTATATAACTGCCGCTTCTGCAATGTGGTTATCTCAGCACCACATGCCCATTATTGACATCAGCTATCCACCCTCAGTCACCGCTGAACGCTTACATGTGGAGTAAACACAAATATCCCGGAGTCCTAAATTCTGCTGAGTACAGCCTAATGTGCTGCACGAACATCATCAGTATTGGCTCTAATGAGCTTCCTGTTGCAACAGCAGCAGTGACACCATCATTTCAGCAGCTCTGTGGGTGTCTCAAAGGATGGATGCCACCCTGTTCTCTGCAGAGGCTGCAGCTATGGGAAGCTGAGCCCTGTGGCTCCCATGAGGTGTGTCTCATAGGGCCCCAGCTTGCTGTCGGTAGCTGCCCCATCGTACACACATCCTTAATCATGCCCTCTGAAGTGTTTGCCTCTGAAACAGTAGTTCTCAATGTGTGGGTCGTGACCCCTGTGGGGGTCATATATCAGATATTCTGCAGGTCAGATGTCTACATTACCATTTATAACAGTAAAAAACCATTACAGGTATGAAGTAGTAATGAAACAATTTTATGGTTGGGGTCACCACAACATGAAGAACTGTACTAAAGGGTCACAGCATTAGGAAGGCAGCATTAGGAAGGTTGAGAACCACTGATCTAAAAAAACATCTCAAGGGTTCTGTAGGCTTCCAAAGTCACTCTTCTCAGGAGTTATTTCTGCCCTATTAATTTATTTACCTTTAATTTTTAAAATGGTTTTTATTGCTCAACTGCCCTAAAACTTTTATACAGTATTGTATCCAAACCACTTTCTCCCTTAGATCTCCGGGGAGTTAAATGGAGTGAGGAGTTTAGCATCTACTGTTTGGTTGCTTTGACAAAACACTTGACAAGGCAGCTTAGGGAAGAGAAGGAGTTTATTTTCTTGGTCACCAACCATGGCAGGGAAGTCATGACAGCTGGAGTGTGGGGTCCCTGGCCACATTGCATCTACAGTCAGGAAACAGAGAGAGAAAGAGATGAAGGCTGGTTCTTAGCCCTCTTTATCCTTTTAATTCAGTCCAGGACCCCCGCCAAAAAACACCATGGCAAGCCAAAAACTCCTTTGAAGAAAGAAGGAAGCTTTTTCTTTAGTAGCAGTTCACATCCATCCTGCTTGAGTACAGGTGCCCAAGACAGCCAGCCCTGCTTAGAGTGTCCACCAGAGTCAGAGACCATTCTTAAAATTTTGATTTTGACCTTCTAGGATAATGAGTAGTTTTGAAATTAAATTACTGGACAGTGGCAGGTGCTGGCAGGGCCAAGTCGGGGACACTGTGAGTTTTAGGAAGGAAAGACAGGTGTGGTGGGAGGCCGGCTAGAGGCAAGGGAGACAGGGAAGCTAGCTCTCTCTGTACAGGGACTCATCTTCAGAGCTTCCCTTCCCAGAGTTGCAGTGTCGCCCTGGGGCCACATGTGGATCCTGTAGTGACCCAGACCCAGCCTGGCTGGGCTGTCACTGTAGGAAAATGGTTTGAAATACTGAGGACATTTTAGAACAGTGTCCCTGTGGCCATGCTGAACTGAGATGTGGACTGTGTGATCCTCTAGGGGGCCCAGTGAGGGCAACAGGGACAGCACAGGATGGGAAGATTCTGTACTCTTTGGGGAGATGCATGTGCCCATGTCTGTGCTGTGGGTCCATGTGCTGGTAAACTGTTTCCACACAGAGGGGCGGACGTGCACAGTACAAATAAATATGGACATGTGCACAGGCACATAGTTACAAGCAAACGGACACATAAACATATATAGACATAAACACAGGTATACATAGAACTGTATGCACACATGAAGTCAGACACACATAAGCATGCATATGTATAAACAGGCATACACAGATAGACATGTGCATAGATTCACACAGACAGGTACATATACATGCATATACACACAGACAGATATATAGACACACAGAGGCATATAGGCATACTAACATGCATGCATACACAAATGCACACAGGAATGGGCACCGACATAGAGACATGCATATACAAAGAGACATACTGACAGATAGCCAGGTATGTAGATACACGTGCAAATGTATAGAGCCATGGAAACTATTCCTACATTTAAAATATACAATTTGTTGTGATGATGCAGATGTAAGGTGAGCTTCCCCTATTACTTCTGCTGCATGGTCCTGAAAGAGGCCATGATAAGCACTCTCTCAGCTGGAACCATCTAAGAAGGGGGACATGGGGACAAAGTGCCTGGGGGGCAGTATGGCTGTTGGTCATAAGTCTGGGAGACAATGAACCTAGGAGACGGTGTGCCAGGGGAACTAAGAATAAACTTAGAAAGGGGGAAAAGTTTGAGTTCAATGATAGAGATTCTGGGCCTCCAATGGGAGTGCACTGAGAGAAACAAACAGCTCCCATCACGCCAGGAAGCAAGAGGGAAAAGGGAAAGACCAGGTTCTCAAAATCCTCTCTGAATGTATACCCCTGTGCCCCCAAAGAGTTCTTAAAGCTTTCATGATTGAGTGCCAAACTGGTGATCAAGTCCCTAACTGCTAAGCCTTTGAAGAATGTTCCAGATGCACACTGTGGTGAGCATCTAGACCCTGGGCCTTGTGCATGGAGAAGTAGCAGCTGGCGAGTGCTGAAATGCTCTGAGGAGGACACAGAGTCCGGTACCAAAACCGTCACCATGGTGATTACCTTGGACAGAGGCTGAAGCAGCAGCTCTGGTTCTGAGAGGCTGGACCACACGGCCAACCAGTAAAGAAGCACTACAAACCTCCTCAAGTTGAAGTGTTCTTGAATCCTAAGTCCCATCTCCATGTAGGGTCTGAGAAGGTATTTGAGACTCAATAGATATGCTGGGGTGGGGGCTGTAGTTCAGTACTCAACCCTCGTGTGTGGGACACTAGACTCAAGCCTTGCAGAAGCTCTAGGCAGGAGGCTCTATGGGGCCATTCGCCCTCAGACACATGGGCACCAGATGCCCTGAGCCCTTTAGTTATGGAAAGGGCCCAGGTGTGGTCATTCTGTTCCTTCAATAGTGTCATCGTCTTCTTTTTCCTTCTTCTCCTTTTCCCTCTTCTCATTCTTCTTGTCCCTCCTCCTTTTCCCCATCCTCCCCCTCCTTTTCTTCTTCTTCTTCTTCTTCTTCTTCTTCTTCTTCTTCTTCTTCTT
>OU015746.1:82214632-82228128 GCA_907169655.1 Acomys percivali | reverse complement strand
TTCTTCTTCTTCTTCTTCTTCTTCTTCTTCTTCTTCTTCTTCTTCTTCATGAGATAGGGTTTCTCTGTGTAGCCTTTGCTGTTCCAGAACACACTCTGTAGACCACACTGGCCTCGAACTCACAGAGAGAAACCTGCCTCTGCCTCCCAAATGCTGGGATTAAAGGCATGCACCACCACTGTCTGGCTCAGTGGTGAGATCTAAAGAAATGCCTCAGAGACATGCAAGTGTCAAAGACCCTGCAGAAAGACCACTCATTCTGTGAAATAAAGAAAAGAAAAAAGAAGAAATCATGGAGATGGTAAAAGTTTGACGAGCCAGCTACCCTGCAAGCCATGTCTTTCTCCCTTAACTACTTCCTTACCAAGCTTCTGGGTCTTTGGTAACATCTACAGCATAAGTGGAGAGAAGACTGACAGTGAGACTATCAACTGCCCAGTGAGGCTTTGGCTATGAATCAGTGTTTGTTTCAATGGATTTAACTATCCATTTGTTCAGGAGAGCATATGGCTTATGGAGAGCCCCACGGATTTAGAAGGATGTGTGTTGTCTCATCTACACCAAATAGACAGTGTTAGGCTTCCCCAGAGAAACTCAGTAGATGTGTTCCTATTATAGAGATTGGCTCATGTGCTAATGGAGGCTGAGATGTCCCACAGTGGGCTACGTGGGAGTTGGAGACCCAAGAGAGCCAATGATGTAATCTGGGCCTACTCCAAGACCTGAGAACAGAAAAGGCCAATGGTACATATCCACTCTGAAGACTCCTTTCCTCCCCAAAAGAGAGCCTCATTGACTGAGGGAAGAAGCCCATTCACTCTCCTCTACCTTCATGCTCTATTCAGCCCCTCAGCAGCTTGGATGGTGCCCACTCATGGTCATGGGAGTGGATCTTCCCAGCTCAGTCCGCCAATGAATATGTTAATCCCTCTTGGAAACTTCCTCTCAGATACACACAGACATAATGAAGGCTTTACCAGCCATCTGGGCAACCTGTAGTTCAATCAAGGTGGTGCATAAAAATGGGCATCTCAGATTTACCTTTTGTCAACTTGACACCTATGCACATCTCCTTAGAGGATACTTAACCACCAATCACCTCAAAAGTCTTAATTGCACCTAATATGATGCAAGTATGCTGCGTATAATGCCAAACTCACTAATCCCTTGCAGGAAGAGAGGGAAAAGCTCTTGAGTGACACGTGGTCTCCTCAATATTCATTCTGTAGATTACCCTGTAAAGCCACCTGCCCTTATTCCTCTCTGTTGCTGTGATAAAACCCTGATGGCACTAGTTAGTTTTACATCAGCCTGGCACAAATTTGAGCCATTTGGGAAAAGGGACTGCGATGGAGAAAAATGCCCTCATAAAATCCTACAGTCAAATCTGCCAGGCATTTTCTTGATTAATGATTGATGTAGGAGGGTCCAGCCCACTGTGGGCGGTGCCTCCTTTAGGTGGATGGACCTGGGTTGTGTATGAAAGCAGTTCCAACAAGGCCTGGAGAGCAGTGTTCCTCCTCCACAGACTCTGCTCCAGGTCCTACCTTGAGTTCCTGCCCAGACTTCCCTTAGTGATGGACTGTGCTACATGACGCTGACCAAAATCAACTCACAGGGAGTTTAATCATAGCTCACAATTCTAGGTTACAGGGAAATAGTCAAGGCAATAGGATCTTAAAGCAGCTGGTCATAGTGCAGTCAAGACAGACAGAATGAATCTATGCATAGCTACAACGAAGCTTACCTTTGCCACTTTAAAAAAAAAAAAAGATTTATTTATTTATTAAATATACAGTGTTTTGCCTGCATGTACACCAGAAGAGGGCACCAGACTCACTATAGATGGTTGTGAGCCACCATGTGGTTGCTGGGAATTGAACTCAGGGCCTTTGGAAGAGCAAACAGTGCTCTTAACCTCTGAGCCATCTCTCCAGCCCCACCTTTGCCACTCTTATACACAACCCAAACCCATTTTCAGCCTGGGTTTTCTACATTAATTATAGCAATCAAGTTAATCTCCCATAGACATTCCCACAGGCCAATCTATCTAGAAAATTCCTCATTGAGACTTTCCTCCCTGGTGACTCTAATTGTAGCAACTTGGCAACCCTAACCACACCACTTACCAGTACTCAACTTCTTACATAAAGTCAGAAAAGACACTAAGAAGGAAACAGAAAGTATTACTGAGTGGGCATGCAAACGCATAGCCATTGTCCTCTTCCTGGCCCTACTCTCATCTTATGGTTGTGATTGAAGTTAGTAACATCTTCTTCACTGTCTGTTCTGCCTTCCCTTCCCAGTCCCCAAGCCCCTCTGCTTATCACTACCTGATGGGTGCTTCACACCACCATTCCCAAAGGGTCCAGACCCCAGGATCCTACTGGGATTGGGTTTCTGTCCCTGGTGCAGCTTAAACACATTAGCAATTAGCTCTGAGTCACCAATGATGCATCAGTATTGCATTAAGGAAAGAAATAGAAGCACTTCCCCTTGGAGTCATTTAACCAAGAGGAAATCAAGATATAAATTCTCTACTTTATGCTCCCTGGATCTTCTGTCCCCTGTCTGTCTGTCGCTTGAGTCCAAAGCTGTGCCTGACTGAAGGTTGTCATTTGAAACTCTCCCTGTGTCTGTTCTCTGACCATGTGTGTCTGTCACTGTGTTTGTGTCTGGTGTGACCGTACCTAACAAAGGGCTCTGCTCTGTCTTATTGAAGAACTGGAGGGAAGGAGCAGGATGCTTTACAGAAATTTTAGAGTTTTACAAGGACTTAAGTCACTGTCTCCAACTGGCCTCACTTGGACCAGAAAGCAAACACCATTGTTTATCAACCAATATCCTTAAAGGAATGCTTCCAGCCTTTATGGTGAACTTTTGGAAGTTGCTTTCAACTTCTGTATTTGCTGCTTTCAGCAAATGGTACACATGCCATGTCTAGGTCAGAGACACAGAAAAGTACGTGATTTCAGATCACAGCTGTGCATTAGCTTTGGTTGTTAAAGTTGATTTACGTGGGAAATCCAAGGCGAGCGAGGTTGCTTATTGAACACACAGTAGGCCAGCAGTCTAAGTCTTAAGTGACCTCAAGATGCATTATTAACTCCGGCTGTGAGGTCCAGCAGAAGTTCCAATCTCTTAGGGTGTAAGAGATGCTGTTATTACAAAACATTGCCGCAGTCCTTGGCTTTGCTCTCAGGGCCTGGTAAGGCTGGGATGTGCGAGGCGTCTCCTGCGCCCCAGGCAGTCTCCTTGCCACCTCTTTTATGATAACTTAGTTTGTTTTCTCTTGGGGGAGTGAATCAGTCACCCTAGCAGACATCGTAACTCACTTTTTAGTCTGTTACCCTGGGATTATGAAGGAGCCCAAAGGGGTTAGATAAAGTCTTCAGTCCAGTTCCACGCAGTCATGTTTGTGCCCTGTGCTGGAGTCATCTCCCTCTCTTTAGAATGAAGACTTCAAGGCCAGCAGAGGGTTCAGTCTTAAGAACGGGGAGGAAAATGTTGCTAAGGGGCCGCTAGGCACACCAGTCAGCGACATCGTCCCATGTCCACCCCTTGATCTCTGGTCTGTGGTCCTCATGCCACGGTTTTAATCTTGGATGTCTCTCACCGACGTATGAATATTGTTCCCAGCTGATGACACTCTTTAGAGAGGCCATAGAGCCTTCAGGAGGCGAGGTCTAGGTGCTAGAGGCAGGTTATGAGGTGGGCCTTTGAAGCTTCTGCCAGCCTCCCTCGGATCACATGCTTTCTTCATCTTCCGGTTCACCACAACATGGACAGGCTCCACCGTGTGCTCCCCTGCTGGTAACTGAGCTTCCACACCCCGCCTTCCCTCCGTGACGGGCCAGAACCCCCAAACTGGGAAGAAAAAGTAAATCTTTCCTCCTTAAGCTGCTTTATCGGACATTATAGTCACAGTGATAGAAACATGACTATTGATACCCGGCCATGAGAAAGCTCCAGAGAGATGACACTTGTCCGGAACATTTACAAGTCCTAAATAGTCTGCAGGGCAGCAGCGGTCATTATTTGAAACACTGAGTAGTAAGTGTGGCTTCCTGATGCTGGGTTCAGGGGAACACCTTTCTCCCTGCTGGCGCTATCAGGCTTTAGTCCCAGTCAGCTAAAGCGTTCGTCTGTGTAGCCAAACCCTTCTGCACCACCCAAGAAGTGCCAATCTCTCTGCATTTCTCAGATATTTTCCTGGTTGTGTCAGGAGGGCGGCTCATCTTTGATTTTGACTCATGTCTCAAAATCAAGGAGAGACATAAGCTGTCCCTGTCTTGTGGGTTTCTCAACAGAGCTAGCATGCCTGAGCAGGAGAAGATGCTGTGAGAACTTGGTGGAGGCGGGGCAGAGCCGGGAGCCAGGGTCTCAACCCATGCCCATCTAAAAGCGGCTCACACTTCCTGGGTGCCATGTCCCTTACCTAGAAAGCACTGGCCCGGCTTGTTTTCGTCAGCTCCCTGGCTCCTCCATCCTGAAAGCCTGAATCTTCTAGTCTGTAATGATTGATGAGTCACCCAGTGACACACACAGGTTCACTGCTTTGTTTTCAAAACACTTTCCCTTGGTCAAAATCCCAGGCTGTCTGCTCTCCATTAGCAAGCCTGAGCACTCACGTTGTCTATGAGACCTTTGGCTGCCTGGGAAATGTCCCGAGGTTCCAGAAATCAGGAGACTTTGGAACAGAGACCAACAAGTTGGATTCGGGGTCCCCATCACTCTGTACCCCACCATTGCCAATTAAAGCACCCAAGATCCAATCTGATGTCAAGCTAGCAGAAAGGAATTTGTGCTTCCTTCTTTGAGATAGGTTCTCTCTCTTTTTTTTTTTTTTAGAAATTTATTTTTTTTAAAGATTTATTTATTTTATTTATTGCATATGAGTGCTCTATCTGCAGAAGAGGGTATCAGATTACATTATAGATGGTTGTGAGCCACCATGTGGTTGCTGGGAATTGAACTCAGGAACTCTAGAAGAACAGGCGTCTCTTGTTGCTAAATGAGACCTTGAATTTACTGTGCAGCAGAGCAGGCACACACCACACCTGCTTTTTTTTTTTTTTTTTTTTAACTCAGTCCTGGGAGCAAATCTAGGGCTTTGTACACCCAGACAAGCTCTCTACCGACTGAACTTCCAAGCGCCACTCGGCCAAGTAGATTTTTAAAAGAGTAAATAAAGAGATCCGTTTAAATCACTTCTCAGCAGTACTTTGATGTCCAAGATTAGAAATTGCTTCCTCATATAAAACTCCGTATATTATTCCTACACCTGCTGGAATGTGATTTCCTGCCGTGTGTATCCACTTGGCAGAACAGACTCCTGTTAAAACCGGAACTTTGTTTTAGGAAGGAAGAGTCTCCATTTCCTGCCTGTGGACAGGCTGGTACTCTTGTCTGAGGGTCTGCCGCCACCTACTGGACATGTGAAGAGTAGCACTGACATCCTGGATTGGTGAACCCTATGTAAGAGGGGGTGGGGTCCTGTCCAGCACAGAGAGGGGCCCCCACCGGCAGGCACGATCATCTTTGGGTTAGGAGATTGTTGTTATGGTCTTGCTCTCATTTTCCTCTTCTTCCTCCCATCCCCTCCGACATCCTCGTAGTGCTTGCTTTTTAATACAGGCCAGGCCAGAAGAGCGAACGGACCGCCATCTGGACGCTGGTTTCAGGATTACATGTGTGGCCCGTCCTGCAGGTCCACCCCATGACATGTGCAGGAGAGTTGGCCTGAAGGCTGTGTTGGGGTTACAGGGACAGCATGTTTTAGGGCTGAGATTCACACCATGGGCTCTGCAAGCCTGAGCGCTGAGCATGGGACTCGACTTCCTGTGGCTGCGCGGTGCCTTCTGAGGGGCTCACAGTACAGATGTGCCAAGGTGCTTCACCAAGTAGGCTCAGAGCTAGTGCTGGGTACCCTTGTGACTGGGTGTGGCCAGAGGGACAGGTACTGGGCACGGGATGGGGGACTCTTGGATCAGTCTTGAGGACAATGTCACATTAGTGTGTCTTCCCCGCCCCCCCTCACCTGACACCACACCACACAGGTACAACTGTTGCTCACTGACAGCTGCGGGGTCCATTGTGGGCAGTGGTTTTCTCCAAACCTAGGGAGGGCTCTGAGTCTTTTACTAACTGTTGGTGTGTCACGGAATGGCTTGGGGCTTTAAATCACCTCAGCCTTCGGCTCCCGCTTTAGAGTTAGAACAAGTCTCTACAAGGACAGGACTCAGCCGGCCAAGCCAGGCTTCACAAAAAAAAGTCTCAGGCCTTCTTGGGCTGTGGGAAACTTCCCCAGGGTTTCCTCGACACCCCATTTGTCTCCTTGCTTCTGTCCCTTTCTATATATCCGCACACACACCCTTAACTCTGTCTCCTCTGCTCTCTCCTCTCTCCTCCCCCTTTTCCTCATGCCGCCATCTCTCAAACACACATGGGGGGGGGGGTTGCTGAGAACATGGAGTCCTAGAGTTTTAAGTTCTTATGTATAAACCTGGCCCTCACTCTCCAAGGATCCCCCCCCAGTCCCTCTGAGGAAGGCTGAGACAATGGTGGTGGTATTCACTTTTGTTCTCCAAGTCCCCCACCCCCACCCCACCCAGACCTCTTCAAGAGCAGAGATGGCTGTGTTCCTGGGGGCCTGTAAGGGATCAGACAGTTATGGGATAGAATTTTCTACCTCTGAGTGCCTGTTCTTGTGGGATCAGAAAACAAAGCTAGGACTTGGCAAGTCTTGCTGGATAGAGCCACATAGGCTGCTCTGACGGTGGCCAATGCAGGGTTGCTGCAGGCTGTTCTGATGGCTGCCCGTGCTGGGCTGACTCCCTTGAGGGTTGTTTTTAATGCAGACCCTGGTCAGCAGTGGCATGCATGATTTCCTTGTCTTACCTGGTGACACTTATTGCCTGTCTTGGTCTAGAAAGCCCATGAGGCTGTTTTAGGTGAGGAACCTGGCATCTAGAACCCCTCCCCACCCAGATGATGCCAGAGCATCATCTGTGCCCATCTCTCTTCCTCCTCCTACCCCGCCCCCGCCTGTGCCCGTCTGTCTAGCCAAAAGCAGACAGTGGCCACTAAAAGGGATGTGCATGTTGTTTAAATGCAGATGCTAAGAGCTAAAAGCAGGGTTCTTTTGGAAGTCCCACTCCCCCGGCTGATGATGGATGGGCCCTGGAGTCCAGGTCAGTACATGGTGGGCTGTGATACTGGATTGTGACGGTGATAGCCTGGGCCCTGGAAGTCCTATCAGGATGTTCTTGGCTGCCTATCCTCGGTATGCCTATTAAACAGGAGGTCTTGGTAAAAAGTAGGGGAGGGAGATGCCCAGACCACCTAAGCCATCTTTAAGTTTAAGTTTATGTTTACATAAATGACAGGCTGTATGTGTAACTCAGCAGGTCTAAAGTGTGTTCTGAATTATTATCTCAGTCCCAGTCTCACCTTCAGGGTTTCTACAAGTTGTCAGCAGTGTGCACAATCTCTTTCCAGGAGACAAGATCCCTTCCCCCACCTGCACTGCCTGGCCTGGCTAGCCTCTTCCTTCCCCAGCACGAGATTCTGTTTCCTTGTGGACTTTGTCTCAGAAGTCTGGGGTGGAAGGCTCTCTTTAGACTAGACTACGTTCATTCCTGCCAGGATGGTTAGGGGATGCAGCGGTCTGGTCCATGGGGGGAGGGGCACAGCGTCCTCTCTACCAGGCAGGTGGGAGCCACATCTGAGGATGTTGTAATCAGAGACTCCAGATCTGGGAGTGTGTTTCTTAGTTTAAGACTTGTCTCTTTGGGGCATTCCCCACTGGCCTGTTCTTCACATCATTTATGCCCAATACAGCGCGCGTACACACAGACACACACAGACACACACAGACACATACAGACACATACACACACCCCGCCTTCTTCCCTCCCTAACTCCTTCTTTCCTAACTCCTGCCTTGGCTCCCCCCCCTCCTTTCATCCATCCCTCGCCCCACTCTCTCCATCTCCCTTGTCTCCCTCCCCTTCCCTTCCTTCTCTCTTCCTCTTCCTCCCTCCCTCCCCCTTCCTTTTTCCTTCCCTCCCCCTTTCCTTCCCTTTTCTTTCAGACTCGTTTCTTCCTTCACGGCCTCACTTTACGCTTTTCTTTTTCCTCCCCCCCTTGTTTTCCTTCCCCCCTCTCCCTCCTTCCCTCCTTCCTTTTCTCCTCTCCTCTCCCGCCACTCCCCCTCTTCACCATTGCTCCCTTTCTGTCTCCACAAAGCATTCCATCCCAGCACCGCATTGTTCTCCGGCACCCTGTCCCCTGGCCAGACTGCCACCACAGTGTGACCCTCTGTTGCTGGTGTTCTGCATGGGATCCTTCCATGATCCCGAGTAAGGATGTACCAAGGCAGTCACGTTGTTTTAAAAAGAACTTTCCCAAATTAACACATTTTTGCCCGCAATCTGTTAAGACAGCTGTCCCTTTGTTTTTTGGGTTCCTTGTGGCTAGCATCAGAAGCAGCCACAGGCACTTTTAAGGTTCGGGAGGAAACAAAGTGAGCTGGAAAGCACTGAGTCTGGACTCTAGCAGGTATGTAGGTGATGGACTCTCCTCCCATGTGGAGGTTTGGTCATTGCGAGCTACCCAGGGCAGCACAGCTCACCCTCCGCCTTACTGACTGCCTGCTTTTGAGACACAAAGGGTACAAGAGACAGTCATATGCCATGCAGTGTTCAGTCCTAAGAGCATGAGGGCAGTGGAAGAGATTCTTGGTTTGACAAGGTGGAGCCATGGCGCTTCAAGGTCTTCTCATGGACCATAGCTTGGAGGAAGTTCTTGTCATGAAAAGGGGGTTAGAGGAAGGCCTCCCACAGAGAAGGGCTCCTGGGGGGCTCTTCTCATGAAGGCAGGTTCAATAATATTCTCACTGAAGAGGGCTCACGGAGAGGTGATATAGAGGAAGGTTCAGTTCTCAAAGTCAAGGTGAGTTTACCTTCTTAGTCATATGCATTTAGACACATCCCATATCTTGGGTTTTCTCTTTTGAATTAAGTTTCATAGAAGAAAGTTCAGCAACATTCCCAGCTGAGAGCTGCCCCATGCTTAAAGGCTGTATATAGACCTGCCCATTCTACCACTGTCTGCTATGGGGCTAGGTTGTAACCATATGGCCATTGTCAATGCTGGTGGTTCTGTAAACTGAACCAGAGGCAACTCCACTGGTCCTTGGCAATGTGGTCCTCAGCACTTTTTTTCTTAAAGAGGTCTCCCCAGTCACATGAGTTTCAGGTTCTGTATCTGCCCTGACCTCCGAGAACAGCCTTGGGAGACCTGTGCCTTCTCTGGTGAGAGAGGTATGTGCCCAGAGATGATAGCCCTTTGGATGTGAAGTTCATCACTGAAGGTCCAGACTCCAGGGATATTGGTGCAGGATGGTTTCAAGCTGAAAATACTCAGGGTGTTGCTCATTGCTTAGTGTCTGTAGAGTTAGCAAGGGTGGACATGGCAATGTTGTGGTGCATTAGGCTGGGATTTTCTGCATTCTTTTCCCCAAAAGGTCTGGACTCTACAGAACACCAGTGCCTCTGGAGAGTCATCCCAGGGCTGACTCTGATGTATGTTCTTGAAGCCTGGCTCAGACCCTAATGAATGCCCAAAGCTCCAACTCGCTCGCTTTCCAGACACAGGAGTAAAGACTTCAAGCTCTGCCCCTGGAGGTGCTGAGCACTGTGGCTGGCATTGACCTCACCACATTCCAGGTCAACTGTAGACTCTGCTCTTCTGCAGAACCCAAACCACAGAAAGGCGATGAAGTTTTTAAAAGGTGGAGTCTGTGGAGCTGCCAGCTCCAGTTCCAGCTTGAAGCTCCTGGGCATCATAGAGTGATGTTCCTGAGGTCATTTGACGATCCAGCATTCACACAGGAAGCCTGTTCCTGCATCAGAAGGGGCCACTCCAGTGGCCAGGGCTTGGTCAGGTCTGACCCTCTCCTCCCCCAAACAGGGCTCAAATGGCTCCAAGTGGCTGCCATCCAAACCTTGGCAAGTGACTGATTTTCTCATGGTGTGTTGGAATGGAGAGCCTCACCTCCTGATGTGCTTTTGGAGAGTGCCTTAGGTTGCACTACAGACCTATTATATATGCAATCTCGGGGACTTTGGGGCATTTTAATACCCAACCTGCTTCTGGGGGGGTCAGTCAACTTTGAGAGCCTGACATCTGGGTCATGTGTGTGTGTGTGTGTGTGTGTGTTTACACTTTCCTCTGGTTTCATTTATAAAATTAATAATAACAGCTCTCTCAAAAGATGGTTGTGGGGTAGCAGAGGACTTGAGTTTGATTCCCTGCAGCCACATCAGGCAGCTCCTCACAGACGTCTGAAGTTCCAGCTCCAGATGATCTTAATGCTGTCTTTTGGACTATGCAGGCACCTGCATACCTGTGACATGCACACACACACACACACACACACACACACACACACACACACACAGAAGGAGGCTGACTACTGCTTGGTGTTGTCATGTGACATTTTTTTCCCTGGGGAGATGTGAATAGACAGCTACTCCCCACCAAGAAAGACTCAACAACATACCAAAGTACCCATATCCCCAAGATTCTTCTTGGTGAACCTACAAGTTTATTGTCATCACTAGCAGGATTATGGGTGAGGGGTTAATTATGAGGCCAGGGAAGACACAAATGTGGCAGTAAAACACCAAAATGCCCACCCTAGCATGGGTGACGGCTCATGAAAACTGGAGCCTCAGAGCTCTCTGCACAACTTCCAGGCAGCTCAACAGTTTGGAAGAATGTCTGTTCTTGGCAGCTTGGCTCAACCTGGTTTTCAGCAGTCCTTACTGCTTATATAAGCCTGGGAAGGGAGGAGCTTAGTAGATTTGGTCAGTTTCAGGAACTTCCTGAAGCTTTTGAGTTGTTCACTTCCTGGATCTTAAGGAGCTTCCCTGCCAGGCGGAATGTTTTATCAGGGGAAGAATTGTTGTGCGTGAGGCACATGAGAGTAAAGTGATGGGAAGACACTGAGAAAAAATGAGTCTCCTGAGAAAACATTCACATGTGATATCTTATTAATGTCAAGGGAAATGTGTTCTGGAATGAACACTTTCTAAATGTTTTAATCACAGGAAGAAACTGTCAACCAAGGAAGATATCTGTGCCATGCTCTCAGGATTCTGTCTCTCCATCTTCCAAGACCTGCCCTTCTCCCTGTCAGGAAGCTTGCTTAGCTTTCGCACTCTGTGGGGGTGCCCCTGCATTACTCACAGTGCTGTGAGGGACACAGCAGAGGTCTCTAGGTTTAAAAGCAAGCACTGTCTCCTCTCTGTTCCTCATAGCTGACCATTAATGAGAACAAGAAGCGGACCCACCAGTTCAGGGGACAGGATGCAGAACAGGACCTGCCTGGGAGGAACCTGCCTGCCTGCAATCCTGTGTGAACCTCCATGTTCATTCTAGAAGCAAGTCTCATGCAGTTTGTGAAGTGATGCCCCTGGCCTGCCCTGCCCAGGAAAGCTACTTCCCATCAGACAGTGTGCTTTCCTAAGTGGTGGTCCCTCTGCTCCCTCACCTGCCCCCCACCTTCTGGGGTCGGGGGTCAGGGGAGGCCTTTCTCTTCTGCATAAGGGACATAAGGATATGGGGACTTGAGGACCTGTTCCCAGGCAGCAGAGTATTTATGGCCTGTAATCCACTGGTTTTGTCAACCCCAGTGATTTATAGAAATTGATGGTGTCATCTGATACAAGCTGTAAAGAAGAAACTGTCCCAGACACTGGCTCTTTATTTTCCACGAGCGAGGGAGAGTTGTTTATGAGTAGTCTGCAGTTTGAACTCTTTGTTCCTCGGCTCGATGACAGGCACGGTGCACTGAGTCACCCCAGACCTCAGACGCTGAGCTCTGAGGCCTGTGACTAATGGCTTCAGTGCAAAAATGCATAGCTTAAAAAAAAAAAAAAAGAAAAAATAGAAAAAGGAAAAAGAAAGAAAGCAAAGAGCTCTGTGAGCTTCAAGCTCTGGTGATGGCTGGCAGGGATGAGCTTGGAGCACAAGCTTGCCAGTAAGGGGTGGGCTCCTAGCTTAGTAGCCAGAGCATCCTAGGGATTATTGTTTCCTGGGTTTGGTAGTGGCAGCTTTGGGAGTGTTTTTTCTTCCTGTTGGTTCATTTCGTAAAGCTATTTTTCCCTTTATCTTTTATTTCCCTAAGGTTTAGCACGATTTAGGTCTTTTAAAGCAATTCTTTTAAAATTAATTAATTCACTTTACATCCCAGTTGTAGCCCGTCTCCTCTCTCCTCCCAGTCCCACCCTCCTTTTCCCTTCTCCCTATTCCTCAGAGTAGGGGAGCCAATCCTACCCACCTACCTCAGCCCATCAAGTTGCATCAGGACTGAGTTCGTCCTCTTCCTATGTGGCCTGGCAAGGCAGTCCATCAGGGGGAAGTGATCGAAAAGCAGGCAATAGAGTCCATGCCAGAGACAGCTCCTGCTCCAATTACTCGTGCACCCAAAAGAAGCCTGAGCTGCCTCTACATCTATGTAGAGGACCTAGGTCCAGTCCATGTATGGTCCTTGGTTGGTCCTTGGACTCCACATGTTCCTCTGGACCCTGCTTAGTTGCCTCTGTTGGCTTTCTAGTGGAGCTCTGGTCACCTCTAGATCCTTTTATCCTCCCCCCGCCCCCACTTTTCCACAAGACTCCCTATGCTTTGTCCAGTGTTTGGCTGTGAGTCTCAGCATCTGTTTCAAACTACTGCTGGGTGGAGCCTCTCAGAGGACAATTCTGATAGGCTCCTGTCTGCAAGCTTATCAGAGTATGCAAGCATAAGGGAGTAATAGTGTCAGGGGTTGGCTCTCTTCCATCTGGTGGGACTTGGGTTGGGCAAAGCATTGGTTGGACATTCTCTCAATCTCTGCTCTATCTGTTCTATCTTTATTCCTGCACACCTTGTAGGCGGGGTAAGTTTTGGACCAAAGGTTTTGTGGGTGGATTGGTGTCCTCTTCCCTCCACTAGGAGTCTCATCTAGATAGAGGGTGTCCTCTCCAGTCTCCATGACCTCTGCTACCAGGAGTCCCAGCTAGAGTTCCCCTCATATCCTCCCAGAGGCCTATTCTGACTTGGGTGTCCAGCTTGCCACAGAGATGCCCCTGCCCGCAGTTTCTCATTTCTCTGCAGGCCTTCTGCCCTCCCGCCCCACTCTCCCCAGGTCGGACCTCCACCCTCATTTCTCTCTGCACCCTTGGTCTACCTTGTTCTCTCTCTCTTCAGCCACTACCTCTGTCTAACAAGGAGGACCCAAGGGAGGATGCCTAAATCTCACTCGGAAGGGGAAAGCGATAAAATAGTAAGTGGCTGCAAGTACAGCTTTCTGTGATGAATTGGCAAAGCCAGTCCTCTAGTGCCCTCTGCTGTATCCAAATGGAATTAGGTTTTTTTGCTTTTTGTTTTTTTCTTTGAAGGAAATGTTGGTTATACTGTCCTGGGGTGTGTGTCAGAGAGAGGGACAG
>OU015746.1:82203125-82214622 GCA_907169655.1 Acomys percivali | reverse complement strand
CACACACACACACACACACACACACACACACACACACACACACACAAAGAATACAATTATATATGCAAAGAGATGGGGCTTAGTAGAAGGAAAGTCCACTGGGAAATACTGTTGAAGATGTTGGGAATGCCCCTCCTCCCTCTCTTTGTTTCGCGGCCACAGAAAGGTGGCAGCCTCCTCCACCATGTGCTCCCCTGGTGACACGTTGTGCCACCCCAAACACAAATCAGCAGTGTTAGGTAACCACAGGCTGAAGCTTTAGCATCCTGGCAGGAGTGAAGTCACTGCAAAGAGACTGCTGTGTCCTCCCCTTTGGCCATCAGAGCATCAAGGCTGCCAAGGAAACGGAATCTCCCCAGGAGTCTCAGGCTGCAAGAAAGAAGAGGCTGATGTCTGGTGCTAGCCAGGTAGGGTGTGGACCCACCAGGATCCACACAGCTCTGAGATGGGACACTGTCCCAAGCAAAGGACATCCTGAGACATGGGAGCCCAGGAACCACACAGCTCGGAGAGCCTCCTCAGCAGGGGTGTTGCAGCTCCCAGGTGAGAGTCTCCCCAGAGGAGCTGAGGAGCTCAGGAATCTCAGCCCTGCTCTACTTCTTGGTTTCTTCCCTTCTTCTCATCAATGTTTCTTGTCTCCTTCTGATGAGAAAGCCACAACAGGCAGAAACAGTCTCATAAAAGAGACTTGTTGGGAGGGTTCAGGGTATGAAAAAGATGAATCCAAGGTCGGTTGCCCCTGCTCCCAGGAGAGGACAGTAAGGAACTCAGCAGTCACATCCTTTATATAGGATTTCTTAGGAGGTGGAGCTTTCTAGGACAGAGATTTCCAGGGTGAGGATTGGTGGGATTTCAAGTCCTGAGCTCGAGGAGCTCAGGGATTGGTGGGTTTTCCTACTCAAGGACTGGTGGCTTTTTGTTCAGACTTTCCACCTAAAACTAACATAATCTGGGAAGGGTCCTATTGAGGGTCTGACATTTATTAACTTATTTATTTGTTTAATTTACTTATGACAGCTACAGAGGCTGGAAATGCCATTATGACAGTGGAGGTTAGAGAGGTCTGAGGGAGGAGTCTATTGACTTATGCCTCAAGGGGTTTACACAGACTTGTACCCTAAGCTAAACAACTTTCTTTAAATGAATTGTAGATTTATACTGAGGGGCCAGATTCCTGATTCTGGCCCCTGGCTGGCAGTGCCAGACCACCTAAAGCTTTCTGCCTCGGGGGACGGCTCGTTTTTACATCATTGCTACAGAGGTGGCTTCAGAGTTCACAGACTAGCTCCAGTTGGACACACCTTCCTTCTCCTGAGTTCCCTGTCAGCATCAGGAACAACTGAGGCCTCGGGTGCTGCTGCTTTCTCTGTGGCTTCAGCTTCCCAGTTTCTCCAGGTGTCTGATCTCAGGTCCCAGGGCTGTGGGGATTTAGCTTCAGCCACTCTGCTGTCAGGAGGTGTGGAGAGGCCAGCAGCACAGGCTGAAGATCTGAGCACCTCTCTCAGGGACCACAAGGGGGTGGCACCCAGGAAGCTGAAAAGCTGAAGAGAGGGCACCAGGGGAAAGATGTAGGGGGTGCCTAGAGGCAAAACTTGAAGTGGCCAGGTTTGGCTGCTGGAATTCCTCAGGTAGGGGCCTGAACACTTTCTTGTAAAGTATACAAAGATTACTAAGTGTTGTTGTTTTTGGTGTTGTGTGTATTGTGGTGGCCTGCCTTCCAGGACTCCAGTGGAAGGGTGTCCACAATTCTGAAAGCTGGGAAGATATTCCATCCCTGAGGTGGGACAGTGTCCTAAGGGTATCTACTGGGACATAGGAACCCAGGAACCTCACAGCTCTGAGAGGAGGCCTCCTCAACAGCGATGGTGCAGCTCCCAGGGGAGGGTTGTCAAACCCTGAGGAACTGAGGAGCTTTGGAGCCTGAGCCCCACTCTTTCTTCTTCTTCTCTTCCTCCTCCTTCCCTCCCCCCGCCCCTGCCCCAGTGAGAGAGTTGCAACAGGCAAGAAATCTCTTTAGACATAGATAAATGCAGGAGGGGCAGCCTCTGGTCCCGGGAGGAGAAATCAGAGAACTGGGTAGACACAGCCTTTATATAAGGTTTCTTAGGGGGCAGAGCTTTCAGGAGCACCGATTTCCAGAGTGAGGATTGGTGATATTTCAAGCCTGGGCTGGGGGAAGCTCAGGGATTGGTGAGTTTTTTGTCCACACTTCTCATCCCAAATTAGCATAATCTAGGATGAGTCCTACTGAGGGGCTGGAAATGGCAGTTACAGAGGTAGGGGGCTGGGCTGCTGGAGCTTTCTCAGGTAGAGGTTTGGCCAATTTTCTGCCTTGGGGCAATATAGTTTACAATGTGTCAAAGAGCTACGCAGAATCAGTCCATTGTGAAGGCTGTGGGCTGGAGCAGGAAAGGTTGTCCACAGCTCCCAAGGCAGCAGCTTGCTGAGGCAGGAAAGGTGTCTGGTTTTCAAGGCTGAAGCAGGAATAGTCACCATGGACAGCTCCCGCTGAGGAGCTCACAGGAGCCTTGGCCATTTTGTCTTAGGTCTCCCAGCCTCAGGGCGGGAAGGAGGGGGTGACTGCCCTGAAGCAGAGAGCCACTTTAAATTTTAGTGGCCCACTGCTCAAGGGCTACATAGCTTTGGGAGTGGTGATAGTGTTAGGCACTCTGGGCCAAAGGAATGTGGAGGGTGGGAAACACGGGTGGACAGACTGACAGACAACAGAGAGTGGGTTCCCAGCAGCTTGGGGAAGGTATCCTGTCACAGGGTTGGATGAGGGGAGGTTGGTAGTGTTAGGCATGGGAGAAATTCCTAAGTGTGTGTGTGTGTGTGTGTGTGTGTGTGTGTGTGCACACGCGCGTGCGCCTCGGCAGCAGCGGTGGCAGTGGTGGCCATAGTGGTGGTGTTGGCAGCGGCCCAGGGCAGTGGTGGCAATGGCCCTGGTGGCCCTAGGTCTGGAAAGCAGTGATGGCAGCAGCCTTTGGTCTCGCTAACACCAGCGGTGCCCCCTTTGATCTTACCACCAGCAGTGGAATCCCTACACAAAATTTACAAAGGGAGTCTATGGTAGGAGGGCTTTCCCTTGATTCGTCATGAACAGCCAACACACACCTTGACCGGGGCTTATCTCTGCTCCTTTAGTCAAACCTGAGCTTCATGCCAGAACCCCAAAAGATGGGTTTATGAGGGCCACTGGCCCTCTTTGCTCCTGTTCCTGTTGTGGTAACATTGGCTAAGTCTCTCTTGTCTGCTTTTCACTATTGTGCCCTCAGTTGAACTACTGAAGACAAGTGTCTGGACCCGGCTCATTAGGCTGGCCAAGGGCATGGACTTTGGCTTTCTCCTCTGAGACAGTTGCCAAGAGAAGCCTTTCCTCCGTCTAAATGAGTTTTTGTTGGGGGGTATTTGTCACAGCACAGGGAAACCGATTGTCACAATGTGTGACTCTACCAGCTTTAAAAGTCTGTTGCTTTTAGATACACGTTCATGTGGGTTAGACTGCTGCCTGAGTAAGCAGTGCTCTTAAAGTGAGGTTGTTCGAGGGATTACATTCTCTCTGTCTGTCTCTGTGTGCATGCACATGCATGTGCACATACGCAAGTTCACATGTGTGCGTGTGGAAGGCTGACACCGAGTGCCATCATCACTTGCTTTCTACCCTATTTTCTAAGACAGGTCTTAAGACCTGAACTATGACAACCATGGTGGCTGGAGCTAGATGACCAGTGAGCTGCAGTAAGCTGCTTCTCCTCTTCCCCCCGCTTCCCCCCCCTCCGGCGCCTCTCCTCGCCTCCCGCAGCTACAGATGTGTGCCACCGCATCTGGCTGGGGAGCTAAACTCAGGTTCTCATTTGCACTCTGTGCCCTGCTTCAACTATCAACTCGACACAGCTTACAGTCACCTGAGAAGGGGATCTCGGTTGAGGGAGTGCCCTGAGGACAAGGTGATGCTGAGCATTGCGAGTATGTCAACATATATATGTAATTGTGGGTGTGTGTACGCAGGTTCATGTTTGTGAGTGCACTGTTTGCATTTGCATGCACATGCGTGTTCGTTTCTGTTTGTACGTGCATGCATATATGCATACCTGCATACACATGCATGCAATGCTTGTCTGTCCACACATGAATGTGTTTGTATGATTGTATGTAGTGCATGCATGTGTGCCTGCCCGTAACTTCCTTTAGAACAAGAGGAGCTCAGGGCTCTGGACCTTCTCTTTCTCTGCCCCGCTGTTTGCCGGTCGCCTTCATCAACAGTAGCAAATCTCACCCCTCCCAGGCCGTCGCTGGGTCTCCTTCTATTAGGTTAGGGTTGGGCTGTCAGCCGACAGACTGTGAATTCTGGACACAGATGTCCCCCTTGTGGACAAGACAGGGCCCTCCTTACAGGCTGCCTCCTTCAAAGGCAGAATTTCACCGGTAAGTTCTGAGGACTTTGTTTCCGTCCACATGTAGCAGGATGACCAGGGGCGCAACATTTCACAAGCAGGTTGCACTTAGGAAGATGCTGGTGAACTCTGGTTGAGGGTATAACCTGTCATATACTACCCACTTCCATAAAAATCATCACCAGAATAATATTAGACCTTTATTAATAGTCATTTCTGAAGTAACAGGGAAACACTCTGTACCGCTGCTGGAGGGAGTCACTGGGACTGACAACCCAGGGCTTCCCTCTCAGGGAGAAATGCAATCACAAAGGCTGGCATCCCTGTGGGGTAACTGTCTGGCTGCAGGGATGTGTGCTGTGAGGACATGTTCTGGTGCACACAGAGATCATTTTGATGATGGGCTAGCCTGGGTGTTGACAGGAGAGACATTGGGTTCTGCATGAGTTCCTTGGTCTCTGCAGTCAGCCGTAAGTGGCGAGGCAGCCTGGTATGCTCCTCACAATCTTCTGACAAAGGGTCATAGGTCAAGGCACACAGTGAGCCAAGCTGCCTGGTAGAAAGGGGCTCAGATCATCAGAGGCAGCTTGTGAAGAGACCTAGGCAAGGATTGATGCTTGCGAAGGATCTTGGATCATTTTTGACCCTGCAAGTTTAGTGCATCTTTAGTCTACATACTGCAGGAAGGATCCTCTCCCTGATTGCTCTCTGTGACCCTAGGAGAGAGAATTAAGGTTGACAGCTGGACATGACTTTCACCCTATAATGAGAGCCCTATAATGGCCACAATGTGACTTCTGCACATAGGAACCTGTCCTGGCCTTCTGGAGAGAGGCAAACCTTTGCCTCCATCCTGCTCAGCCATATCGAGACAATGGTCATCCCCAAACCCCTGGGAAGGAGGGACACTGTTAGAGAGGCCAGGAAGAAGACAGAGGCCTCCACGGAGTTATTACACACAGGCTTTTGACCTGTGAAGTGGCCCTTTTCTAGCCCCACCCTGGGGACAGCAGAGAATGTCTTGCTCATGTGTGGTCCACGTCATCCAGTTTCCATAACCAATACCCTGGCCCTTCCTCCCCTAACTCCACATCTACAGGTGGCCTGACCCATGGGACTTTACCACAAAGTCTATATTCTGTGGGTCTGTTGAGTGAGTTCAGCATACAGGGATCCCTGCTTTAATGGGACAGTTGCTCTGTTAGCACAATTCCAAGACACACTAATGGCTTCCAAGTGCATCCTAACCACGCTTGATAGGACTTCTGCCTAAGGAGGCTGAGTTTAGTGCATCCACATCAAAGTAGTGGTTCTCAACCTGTGGGCCATGACCTTCTTGAGGTCATATAACAGATATTTACACTAAGATTCATTAACAGTAGCAAAACTGCAGTTATGAAGCAGCAATGAAATAACTACCAATGGGGGGTGATCAGCACAACTGGAGGGACTGTATTAGAGGGTTGCAGCATTAGGAAGGTTGAGAACTCCTGGTCTAAGAGGCACCCATCCGTACCTTCTCTCCGTTCCTCACCTATCGCCAGGAGGGCCTTCTGCACCATCCCTGGCTGTGCATGTCAGTGCCTCAGAGGCAAAGATGACAAGCCCACATCTGATGTATTTCCCCAGACACAGAAGGAAGGCTATGAAGCCTCTGTAATTTTGATGTCCTCAGCCAAAGTGAATGGGTGACACTTTGTGTATGATCAATAGTAAGCCAAGCGTTAGCCAAGTCTAGGAGGATAGAGGGGAATTCTCAGGTCATGTGTCCTCAGCTCAGAGTCACACTAAACAAGGCTCACTTGTGGTGATGGTCAAATCTGGTTTTATTGTGAATTAAAATGCCATTCAGAAACTCGATTTGAGATGGTCTCGGTCTTGAGATGTTTGGAGACAGGGCTTTTTTTGGGGGGATGATCGAGATGAAGAGGGGTCCTGAGGGGGTCCCTGAGATGGGAGCAGGGGTTCCTAGGAGGAAGACAGACCTGAGATGGCTCACATCTGCTCTGTCAGGATATCACACTGTTTCATCTTGCAGGAAGGCCCCTGCCTGGCACTGCACCTCTGCAGTGGAGGTCCAGGCTTCAGAGAAGAGCTATACATCCGTCTAATGGGCACATTTCTTCTTTGTACATTATCTTATCTAGGCATTCAGCTATAGCCACAGAAAAAGGATGGATCCTGATGTGGTTTAAATGTGAAACGTCCCCCTCCCCCCCCGCCTCCCCCCTACTTCCTCCACCCCAGGCTCATGCATTTCACTTGGTCCGGGCTGGTGGCATTCACTGTCTGGGAAGCTTGTGGAACATTAGGGAAGTGGGGCCTTGCTGAAGAAAGTGGGTGACTAGGGAATCAGCTTTGGGGTCTTATAGCCTGGCCCTACTTTCTGTTCACTCTTTGCTTCCTGAGTGTAGAGATCATGTGACCTTCCAGTTCCCTGCTCATGCCACCAAGCCTTTCCTGCCTGTTGTAATGTCTTTTCCATCATGATGGCCCGTATCCCCTCCAACTGTGAGCCAGAACATCCCTTCCTCCCTAAAGCTGCTTGTCTGGCACTTCGTGGCAGCAATGAGGCTGGATCCTGGCTGCACTCCCTCTGCAGAAGGGAGGGAGTCTGACCCATGCCCTACACACTCTCCTCAGCTGCAGAGGATTGTGGGAGCCCACCTTCCCTGGCAGCCACCAGGCAGCGCATTATTCACACCTCTTCCTGCAAGCACACAAAGGCAGACTTCAAGTCATTCTGCAGGAAGGAAGACACCAGAGGGCATGTAAGTCACATCAACATGCCTCAGCATCTCATCCACGTGGTATTTCTGTCTCCAGTGCTGTGAGCAAAAGCAGTGTCCAAACTTGTTATTTTCCTTAACCGCCTTCCTGGTTGCCAACCGCACCGGTGAACTTTCTGTTTATTTCCTTTGCTTAAGTGGCATAGCATGTTTCTTTCTGATCTGCAGGGGACACTGCAATTGTGGACCCAGAGGAACAGAATGACGCAAAGAAAAATTGGAAATAGTTCCTTGAACATGACCCATAATGAAAACCACACAAATAAAAACAAAAAACAAAACAAAAACAAAAACAAAAACAAAAACAGACAGATGGGCCCTGAGGTCTTTTGGAACCAGACCTGCTGTGACTGACTGTAGGTCCCAGCTTTGCTTAGCTCTCTACTCTGGGCAGAGGGAGACGAAACTTTGAAAGCCAGTTCATCTGAATGAATTCCTGTGAGCGCCGAGAATCCAAGGTGGCCAATGACAGGTCCTCAAGCTGTTAGTTAACCACGTCGTAGTAGTAATTTCGAAGCCGCAGCTCCACAGCTGTGAATCCTGGCCGGTTTTCTACACTGAAAGAAGAAGGGATTTATTAATGTTTGCCAATAGGCTTGTGGAAACATGGGTAAATCACTGTGCCCCCTGGTGGCAAATTCTGGTCACTGCACCCCAGCACCAGTGTGGTCTCTTCTGGCTCTAAACTTAGAGAACTCAAGCCTGCATTTTACGGGATCCCGAGGCTCCATGTCCTGGTGATTTGGAAGAGTTCTGCACTGTGGTACAGAATATATTCCATGTCTGAAGACACCTAACTGGCCCCTGGGCTGTAGGTTCATCAAACAGTTGACTCAATCTCTGTGTGTATTCTCATAAATGTAGGCACACATGTGTATGGAGGTATGTGTGGAGCAAAGAGGACAGCCTTGGTGTCATTCCTCAGACACCATCCACCTTGGTTCTTTGACTTGGTGTCTCTCAATTGCCTGGCACTTGCCAAGTACACTGGCTAGCTGACCATTAAGCCTCTGGGATCCTCCCGACTCTGTCTCTCACATTGCTGCTGGGACCACAACACTTACCACCATGCCTGTCATTTTTTTACATGGGTTCTAGGGATTGAACTCAGGCCAAGCGCTTTACCAACAGAACCATGTCTCTAGTCCCTCTGTTCAAAATCTTACGGTGAGATTATGAATACAGCTGTAACATACCCTACCCACATTCCAACTGGACTTTCAGAAGGAGGGTTGTGTTTGCACATGCTCCTGCTAGAACTCACAGATTTCTGTGGCCAAAGCAGAGGCCCAGACCCTGTGCCTCCTAATCTTTGCCCAGATAAGTCTGTGCCATTGACAAGTAAAACGCTGGGGTGAGCAAGGGCTGGGTGAAACTTCTACCTGATTACTGAAAGGGAGCTCACCTCACTGTGTGCTTATGAGGGGATGGGTCCAGCCCCACCAGGTAACCCATCCCCAGAGGAACTCAATTCAAATTCATTCTATAAAATGGCACAGGACCTGGGACAACAGCTCAGAATATAAAGTGCCCCTGTCCATGGGTGAGGGCCCGAATGCGGGTCACCAACAGCTGCATAAAAGCTAGATGTGGTGGTACATTTCCGTAACCCCAGCACTGGGAGGAGGATACAGGTGACTCCCGACGGGCTTGCTGGCTGCCAGCGTAGCAAGACTAGTGCAATCTATGTTTAGTATGGGACTTCGTCTCCAATAACAAATCGGGGAGGCCCAGTGGGGTGGTCCAGTGGGTAGAAGTGCTTGCTGCCAAACCAAAGGAGCCGAGATGGGTCCTCAGCACCCAAAGGAGCCGAGATGGGTCCTCAGCACCCACATGGTAGAAGGAGAGAACCAGAAGCTGTCCTCTGACTTCCACATGAGTGCTGGGGCACACTCAAACACTTGCACGCGCGCGCGCACGCACACACACACACATACACACACACACACACGGAACTAAATGAAGAAAAACAAGGTGGAAAATAATAGAGAAAGACACTCCAAGTCAGCCTGTGGCCTCTACATGTGCGTGCATGGGCAAGCACATTTCACACACGCACGCACATGCACACACACACAAACACGCACCCGCTGCCCACAAGGACCAGTCTTTGCATTTTAAATAACCTTTAGGCTTGATGTAGCAACTGAGAACATGGTCGATATGTGCAGGGAACGAAGGCAAGAAAAACACGATGCCAGATGCATCCCACCCAATGCAATTAAAGCTAACCTAGTAAGCCTGCCACTGCAGAGGCTATGGGGGCTGAGAGTCAGCCATTCTCTGTAAGACCTGGGCTCCAAGCTTGCTGTGAAGTCACTCCTCTGACTTTGCTAGGACAGAGCAGGGAGGGTTTTCAGTAGGAAACTTGGGGCTAAACTCAAACTGGCCTCGTTCTGCCATCTGCCACAGCTGAAGCTCTGTGGGGCTCAGCCAAGATTAGTGAGAAGAGACGTAAAACCCAGGGCCAGGAATTTCTCCTAGAGCAGAGCTCCACAGAGCTGTGTGTATGGTCCGGTAGCATCTTAATAGATGCTCTCGGTCTCCTCTGTCTAACAGTGAGCATTTCACTCACACCACAAGGTTTCAGCATGGTGACTGGATCCCTCCAGGACCGGAATCACAGAACAAGCCCAGCAGCTTCCGGTGCTGTTCACCTTCCCACTGTGTGCAAAGTGTCCTGCTCAGAGGATAGTGGGGGAAAGCAAAGTGCATTGCACCTAAGAATAGGGATGAGGCTTCTGACCCCGTGGGCAGAGCCATCTTGTGGCCTGTGGCAACTCTGTGCTATTGTCCGGGGACTTCTGGCACTGAGCTGTCTGTGGTCAGCAGGAGCTTCTAGCCTTGATGTAAGGGTTCCTGGGGGCAGGGATGCTCTCAGATACGTCTGAGTTTGTTGAAGGCAGGACTGTTCCCGATTCTTGACATGGCGTCTGGGATTCTGTAATTTTCCCCAATCCACATCATGGTCTCCTAAGATCCTAACAGCTGGTGATTTCCAGCTGTCCTACTTTGCCTAAGTAGGTTCTGTGACATTCTCACAGCTACAAATTGCATATAATAGTGTCCCTGCCAGGAAGAGCCACGATTAGATAGTAAAGCAGTCCATCTCTGGCCCACCTCCTGCCATCATCATTTATGCAGAAGGCAGCACATTCCCAATACATCGAGAGAATTCAGACTTCATTTTAATACCCAGGGTGATGGCTAAAGAAACCCCATTTTATGTCAGGCATCCATCTTGGTACCCATTAGTCATTTGTCTCTGACTCCAGTCCCTGGAAGATGAGGTCCCAGTGACCCTGGCCCAGTGATCCCCACCCAAAATGCATAGCTGTGACCGTCTACTTGTTATGATATGACTAACTTTTTGAATTTTTTTTTTTTTTGGCTTCTGTAACTTGCTTACATAGAGAACCAAAGATTGTTTTGAGTTGCTTTAATCACTTCACTTGGCACAACATCCCAGTGTTTTTCTTGCTCGCATAGATACTGAAGGTCTTTGTGTGGGTCTCGCCTTTAAAACTAACCCTTCCCATGCCCTTCCTCCATGGCAGTCTCAAATCTGGCTCAGAGAGTGTTCGTCCTGCTGGAAGCTGGTTGATAAATCTTTTAATTATAACTGGATTGAGCCTATGATCTTTCTCCAGGGGTCACAAACTCCCTAACACCAGCTGTGAAGGTCAGATTCAGTTGTCAACTTGACACAGTCTGGACCACTCGGGAAGAGAGCCTCAGGAGGGACTGTCTCAAACAGGTCAGCTTGTGGGGAACTGCCTTGCTTGTGATGTGAAGGCCCCACCCACCACAAGTTACCATTGGATCAGGGAATCCGGAGCTTTCTAAGAAAGGAGAAAGTACACTGAGCAGCAGAACATGTGTGCCATCTTTTCCTCTTAGCTCTCTCTCAACTGTGAAGTCGTGTGACCAGATGTTTTAAGTTCCAGCCACCTTGACTTTCTCATCACCATGGGCTGTAATCTGGAGTTCTGAGTTAAAATAAATAATTTCCCCTTAGGTTTTTTTTGTTTTGTTTTGTTTTTTTGTTTTTGGTGGCCAACGTATTTTACCACAGCAACAGAAATGAAACTAGGACACCAACCATACACATATTTCTAGAACTTTCAGGTCACCGGCAGGAAGGGCTGGGTACTCACTCGTATGTCCAGCACAGGTTCATCAGCTCGTACATCTCTCGTGGGCATCCTGGAGGGCAGCCCATCCTCTCTCCTTTCTCCAGCATGGCAGTCACTTCACTCCCTTTCATCCCCTGAGCCATGAAAACACACACAAGCTTTTAAAACATACAAACAA
>OU015746.1:82192648-82203115 GCA_907169655.1 Acomys percivali | reverse complement strand
CCCCTGAGCCATGAAAACACACACAAGCTTTTAAAACATACAAACAAAGCACCTCGCCTCCCGACACAGAGAACACAGACACGAGCTGTGCAATTTCAAGTGATGTCGGTCACAAGGCTAGGAGCCCTCCTCTGGAATCCTAGAGTCAGAAGTGGCTGCCCAGTGAGAAGGGCTGGATGAGGAGTGGAGAAGGGAGGCTCTGGGGTTCTGTTCTGATTCCTCATTTGGGGCCTGGCTTTGTGGGAGGCGTCACTTGTGACAATCCACTTGGAACCCTAAGATCTACATATATCCATGAAAACACACACATACACACACATGCACATGCATGCATGTCCTCACACACGGAGACACAGACACACACACACACAAAACACATGCATACACAAGAGACACAGACACACACAACACATGCACACACAGGAGACACAGACACACATACACAACACATGCACACACAGGAGACACAGGCGTGCACACACAACACATGCACACACAGCAGACACAGACACACACACGTGTGCACACACATAAGAACACGCATAGTAACAGCTAAAATAGTGCCATCAGTGTCACCATTTCTATTTTAACTCTCAGGAAGGATGGTCTGGGGCTGTGTCCTGTGAGTGTGTATGTGTGTAACACACAGTGAAAAATGGGTTCCTGTAGCAGCATGTGTCATTTCCAGATAGTGTAAGCTGAGATTGTGCTAACTGCTGTCTACTGTTAGAAGGTAATGAGAGACCCCAGGGTGTCCCCAGATCCCAGGGGTTCAGCTTCTTATGGTAATAACCCTATGCTGAGTGACGTTTCCCCGAAGGCCTAGAGGCTGAGACATGAAAACACACAGCTAAGTATAGCTCACCCTGTATGGCTTCTGCCCATAGGAGAACGCTTCCCACATCAGGACACCAAAGCTCCAGACGTCACTCTTGCTGGAGAACTTGTAGTAGTTGATGCATTCGGGGGCGTACCACTTCACGGGCCACTTTCCGTGGGTCTGCGCCTGGAAGCAGAGCAGGCATGCTGTGACGGGTTAAGCCGGGTGTGCACCCACCAATCCACAAGGAGGTTGGGCTTGAGAAGTGGAGCAGAGAAAAGCCTCTGCTGAAATTCAGAGTGTCATCTCGAATGAAAACGACTCAGAGACGTCTCTCAAGAATCACCCAGTTCTGGGCGGAGGAAGTGGCTCAGATAGTAGCCGTCTAGCTCAGCATGCACAAAGCCCTCAGTGGTTCTCAACCTGTGGGTTGTGACCCCTTTGGGGGTTGCATATCAGATATCCTGCATATCAGGTATTTACATTACAATTCGTAACGGCAGCAACATTACAGTTATGAAGTAGCAACAGAAATTATGTTATGGTTGGCAGTCACCACAACACGAGGAACTGATTAAAGGGTCACAGCGTTACGACACAACCAATGGATAACCCAGTCTTGGTGGTGCATGGTGTAACCCCAGCACCCAGGAGAGAGGTGCCAGCCTGGGCTGCATGAAACCGTGCCTTTAAAAAAAATCAACTTGTTCAATTCCTGTTTCTTAAAGTGAGTTAGCACAACTATTCAGGGTTGACAAGATGGCTCAGTGGGTAAGGTGCCTGCTGCCAAGCCTGAAGATCTGAGTTCAATTCCTTGGATTTCCATGGTAGAAGGAGAGAATCAACTCCTGTACATTGTCTTCTGATTTCTAGTAGTACACGGTGGCACACATGACTACATACACAGCACAAGGTAAACAAATGTGGAAAAACAAACAAACTTAGGGTGCTAGTTTCAACAAGTCTCCAGTTGAGATACATTGCAAACATTGTTTTGTTTTCTTGATTCACAGAATCACTCTTAAGAATACTTTCCCACATGGTTACTAGTGGGAGCTCTACCGTGATAATATACAGAGAGTATACACTTATCTTTCAGTGTCTTTATAACCTGCAGCCACGAGCCCGCACTGAGCTGCCCCTCAGCCTGCGGTGAGCTGTCCCTCAGCCTGCACAAAGCAGTCCCTTAGCCTGCACCATGAGCCTACGGTGAGCTGTCCCTCAGCCTGCACCATGACCCTGCAGTGAGCTGTCCCTCAGCCTGCACTAAGCAGTCCCTCAGCCTGCACCATGACCCTGCAGTGAGCTGTCCCTCAGCCTGTGCCATGAGCCTGTACTGAGCTGTCTCAGCCTGTACTGAGCTGTCCCTCAGCCTGCACCATGAGCCTGCAAATGAGCTCTCCTACCTTGTAATAGTTTTCATCGGCACGAAGGGCTTTGGAAAGACCGAAATCGCTGATCTTGGCGTAGTGCTGTGTGACCAGAAGCACGTTCCTTGCAGCCAGATCTCTGTGAACGAAATTGCACTCTTCCAAATACTTCATTCCCATGGAAACCTGGTGAACCAGCTCTATGATGTTCTTATCCTTGATGTGCCTAGAATCACAGGCTGTCATCAGCAGGAGTGGACAGTGGCCATTCCAAACACAGCCACATTCCCTGCGTACACGGAGGAGGGCTCCGCTCAGTCCCATTTAAGCAATAGGACAGGCTGGGAAGTTTGCTCAGCCTAAGAGCACTTGCTGAAAAAGCTGAGCATGGCCACGTGTCTGTAATCCCAGCACTGGTGGGGCAGGCAGAGGCAGGAAGGTCCTGAGGTCTGCTGGCTGCCAACATAGCCAAAAACCTAAAACTACTCACTGTGTAGTCCTAACTAGCCTCGAATTCCCTATGTAGATTAGGCTGACCTCAAACTCACACCAACCTCTGCCTCTCTGGTGTTGGGATTAGAGGTGTGTGCCTCCACACCTGGCTGTGTTCTAAGGAAATACAGTGGAGAGCGTAGAGGAGGACACACATGTCGTCCTCTGGCCTCCGTATGGTTGCATGGGCATGCATACCCATGCACATGTGCACGCGCACACACACACACACACACACACACACACACACACACACACACACACAACTACACACAAGCATGCAAAAGGCAACCACAGCAGGCCAGAACGCGGCAGGTAATCCCTCTGACAGCCTGTTCCAGACTGAACACCATTCTCCAGATGCTCAACATGTTTCATTTTCAGGCATGCTTTGAGATGCACAAAAATTCATAGAGGGCTGTAGAGAAAGTTTAGTGCTCATCTTTCAAGTACAAGGACTTGAGTTCGATGCCCCAGAGGCCATGTGAAAATCAAGCCAGGCATGGTGGCCCATGCTTGTCATTCCAAAGCTGGGGAAGCGAAACAGGTGGGTTCTTGGTGTTCCCTGCCCAACCATTCTAGCATAATTGATGAGCTTTGGCCAATGAGACACCCCTGTTTCAAAGGATGCAGATGGTAAGATGGTATTCCAGAGGATGGGTCTTGATGTATGTTGACCTCTGGCCTCCACCTGCTGCATCAGCACAAACCCTTATACTCACACATGCATATTGAAAATAATAAAGAAACACTAGATAAGATGAGCCGTGGCTCAAGAGGAATCATGGATGGCTCAGAACCCTTGCTTCATAGTGGATAGGTTACAAATGAACTCTGTCCTTCCATTTCCTACCTGCAGAGTCAAAAGCAACAGCCGGGTAAAATATAAACAATTTAGTAAGGATGGGATGAGCTAAGCTTAGAGAAGCTGTGCCTAGCCCACCCATGGCCTCTGTCAGCAAACAGCAATCTGCTCCTGTGAGGACTGAGGCTCCCTGAAGCTCCTTGGCTGCCAGTGTGGCTGAACTGGTGAGTTCTAGAGTTTTAGTGAGAGACCTTGTCTCAAAAAATAAGGTGGAGAGCTAAAGAGATAGTTCTGGGTTAAGGGCACATACTGTCCTCACAGAGGACCTGAGTTAGGTTTCCAGCACCTATGATGAGAGGCTCGCAACTGCCTGTAACTCCAGCTCCCAGCGATCTGACGCTCTCTTCTGGGGCCCCGTGAGTATCTACACTCATGTGGCACACACTCTCACAGACATATGTACGTAAATAAAAAATGATAAGATGGAGAGCGATTAAGAGGATGGAAGATGACACCCAATATTGACCTCTGGCCTCCACACACATACATTTACACACAGGTGCACGCCTATAGATGTACAGAGAGAGGGAGAGAATGGGGGAGGGAGGGAGAAGGCTGCATCTCTCCTCTCATTCCTTTCTCAAGACCTGAGCATGGAGCAACACGAGAAGGGAAGAGAGGGAAGAGAGCAAGCTTCTCACAGAACTCCAGCCCCAGCACAGCCCATGGCGGGCCTGCGCACAGTTCCACAGCACCTGTTCTGCTGCAGGTACTTATTGAGGGGCCCCAGCTCTGCCATCTCCATCACCAGCATCCAGGACTCCGCCTCGCAGATTCCGATCATGCGCACAATGTAGGGGTTGTCCAGCTGCTGCATGACGTTTGCCTCGGCCAGCAGCTCGTCCTTCAGAGCAGGGTCATTGGCCTCATTCTTCAGGATTTTCACAGCCACTGTCTTCACAACCCTATAACACAGATTGTGACTTGTGAGGACCTTTGCAAACTGTCTAGGGGTCCTCTGCTGTGTGGCTAGAGTGGGGGTGGGAGCGGGGCGAGAGTCCTTTAAAGCCTTTCAGGAAATGGCCACGGGCTGGGGAGACAGCCCCACTCTGCTTGCATGCAAGAGTGAGGACCGGAGTTCAGGTCCCTGGAACCCACAGACACTTGGATATGGCAGCATGTCTGTAATCCTAATGCTTCTAGGGAAAAATGAGAGGCAGTGAAAGGGGGGGAGGGTGCTCCACGGACACTTGTGGGGTCAGCAGTGAACCCCTAGAGACTGGTCCAAACAAGGTGGAAAGCAAGGAATGACACCCAAGGTTGTCCTTTGACTGCTTTACATGCTGTGGCAGGAACACTGCACACACACACACGCACATACACACATACACTTAAAAATGGCCATTGCTATTTTTCTCATTCTTGTGGAGATTTAATCACAGGTGTGATTTTTCAAATCATGCATAGTTAATGTTTGTTCTCTCACTTAAAGCACATTTTGTTAGAATATTTTCAAGAGTTCAGCATGATCCACGTGACATTTTTATGAGAAAATGAGAACATCTGTATTTTGGAGACATGCTGAGGCTTGCTTAAAATGAACAAAGTCAGTAGGGGAGAAGTGTTTCTTACTTTTTAACTCAGCTTTAACACTGTGTGCGCTTTGAAGTGGGCATGGGGGTGCCCGCCTGTGGTCCCCAGCACCCAGAGGTGGAGGCAGGAGCATTAGAAGTGTAAGGTCATCTTTAACTTCCTCTGAGGGTTTTTTTTTTCTGGTTTTTCGAGACAGGGTTTCTCTGTGTAGCCTTGGCTGTCCTGGACTCGGCTTTGTAGACAAGGCTGGCCTTGAACTCACAGCGATCCGCCTGCCTCTGCCAACCGAGTGCTGGGATTAAAGGCGTGCACCACCACACCCGGCTTCCTCTGAGTTTTACAACTGTCGTTTCCATCAAATCTGTCTGCCACCTGGAGTCCTGCAACTCCCTCTGGCACCTCCCAGTCATCTGTGTGAGCTCATGTCCTCACTGTACATATAGACTCATGGTCGTGGGAGGTGCTAGAGCTCACAGTCTGTGGAGGTTATCAGGAGTCTGTGAGGGGGTGTTTGGGGGATGCGACACACCCTGTAGAAGCTACCATCCACACTGAAGCCACTCAGTGGTGACCCCCCCATTCTCTGAAGGAAGCCCAAGAAAGTCACTGGTTCCCCACGTTGGACTTTGGGGGACTTTGTGTGCATCTCCGAGGAGAAGCTTAGGCAGGAGCTGATCTTCTATTCTACTGCTCTTTTACAGACTGAGAATCTATCCCCCACTACCTGTAAACAAGGATAGCAGACAGTGATGGAGGGTGCTCCAAGGCAAGGAAAACCCGTGAATTGTAAAATATTAAAATATGAAAACAGCTGCTATAAAACCCACCAGCTATGGCATACATATAGCTTGCTACAATGTCACATGATTTACTGGTTACATTATGTCTACCTGCATTCCTGAATACCAAGTTCCTTTGCGATATTGAAAATGAGCTTCTGGATCCTGAATTAAAAAGCATGCATGGTTTTAAATTTTCCTTTCTTTTTTTGAAGCAGGGTCTTATGCAATCCATTCTGGCCTCAAATTTGCTGTGTAGTGAAAAATGACCTTAAACCTCTGAAGCTCCTGCCTCTGCCTCTGGGTGCTGGGGTTCCCAGGTGCCCAGTTCAAAGCACACACAGTGTTGAAGCTGAGTTAAAAAGTAAGAAACGCTTCTCTCCCACTGGCTTTGTTCATTTTAAGCAAGCCTCAACATGTCTCCAAAATATAGAGTTTTCATCTTCCCTTAAAAATATCACGTGGACCATGCTGAACTCTTGAACATATTCTAACAAAATGTGCTTTAAATCAAAGAGCAAACATTATGTATGATTTGAAAAATCACACCTGTGATAAAATTTCCACAAGAATGAGAAGTTGCTTGTTTTGCTGAACCTTCAGACTGGAGAATAAAAACAACTAATTGGAAGGTACAATATGTTTATATTTTCTTATGAGTCCTGAGGAATGATAACTGATGTTGATATTTACACTTCTACATGCATTTGTACCTACACAAATGTGTACTCACCCCCAAACATACTTGTGAATCTGAACATATCATACCCACACGCATACACATGTGTGCATGCACACACACACACACACCTGCCATTATTCATGAGTGACACACTTATGTAATTAAAGAATAGCTAAATAAACTGCTACTGGTCACAGGAGAACTCATCAGCATTGGTGCTTGTCACATCTATGTGTGCTGTCAGTTTTAGTTCATATATAAGGTGTAGGAGATTTTTTTTTTTTTAAAGTGGAAAATGCTACCTAATACCACATATTAGCATCAGACTACTAATAATACCAAAAGTACTTTGTACTTAGAGACAGGGTACCTGAGAAGGCATGTAAGGAGTTGACTAAGGATTGACACAGAATGCTAAAGAAGTCTGCTGAGAGAAATCTGAGGGACAGTAATGGATGGAGTCCAGAAGGGAACGGCCCGAGTCTGCAAACCCAGAGACTCAGTGATGTAAAGACATTGTTTGCTCTCTCAAGGGTCTTGGTAAAACACAGTTCTCAAGTCCCTAAATCCTGCAGTTGAAACTGTATAAATTCATCTTAACTAATCATATTGACTTGACTCATATTAATTAATCAAGGAATTAAAATAAAATAAACTAAGACAAATCAAGATAAGTTATGTCTAGATACAATTTATACTAATTATATAATTACTAGTATATATTATTATTAACTAATAAATAAAACTTAGTTTATTTAGAAATTAAATTACTAATAAATAATAAATTAATGAATTAATAAAATTAATACTCAGTTTTTCAAAAGATTTATTTTAAGTTATGTATTTAAGTGTGTGACTCTGTGTATGTGTATGTTGAGTGCAGGTGCCCTCAGAGTCCAGAAGAGAACTCTTGGAGCGAGAGTTACAGGCACCTGTGACCCATCTGATATGAGTGCTGGGAACCGAGTTTGGGTTCTGGCAGAGCATTATGCCCTCTTAACTAACTCTGAGCTATCTCTCTACCCCTTAATATTCAACTTTAAGAGTGACTGTGATTCACAGACATACATTTAAAACCAAGCATCATGGCCTCTATGTGTATGCACAGAAAATGAGGCACCAGAAACAAAAACGTCATACACCACAGAAAGATTTAACAAATGCCTCCACCAAGGTTAGTTATAGGTAGTTGTGTTTGGGAGGTACAATGTTTATATGTTTTTATGAATGTGCTTATTTCTATTGGGTTATTTTCTATGAGGCACATATACTAAAACAAACATTTCATTACTGTAGCCACAGTTAATGTACACAAAGAATGCTTTTATTACAAATGAGTCAGAACTGAGGGCTGGCAAGATGGATCAATTGGTAAAAGAACTTGCTACCAAATCTAATAACCTGAGTTTAATGCCCAGAACCCACGTGCAAAGAAGAGAACCAACTCGTGTGTCCTGTAATGACCACATGAGTTCTGTGACATGTGTGTGTGTGAAAACAAAATAAACAATAAATTAAAAATTATTGTATCAGAAATTAGTAAGTATAATGGTAGTGAAAAAGTACTTAGCCATTCCTGGTGAAACTGTGCCTGGGATTAAATAAACATTTCACATGCATTCTTAGAAGTTTCTAGAATGCATGATCATACTGAGAAAGACAGTAGCATAAATGGAGCTACGATGCTTACTTTTTCATTTGGTAGTATCCCTTTTTCACAGTCCCGAAGTTACCAGAGCCCAGCTCGCTGTCCTCCAGGGTCAGCAGGTTTCTGTCTAGGTAGACCTCTTTGGGCCTGATCTCTTCAGGGTCAGCATAAGGGCTCTCATACACCTCCGTGTCCATGGGTAGGGCTTCTCGCTGGAGGCCTGCAAGGTATTCAGGTAACACATAACTGCAGACTGGACTCCTATGGAATTTTACTCCTTGCCACCTTGCCCCCCACTCCTCTGGGCTTATGGGGCAGTTGCATGCAGCCGAGAAGTGAAGCAAGGGTCTTCATGAGACATGAAGATGGGTCTTCTACACCAGCAGTAATGGCAGTAAAGCCTTCCTTTAGGCTTTAAGCTAGATGTGACACCCACAGGTCCCATTTATGGGAACAAATCACTGTGTCCTGGCTTCCCTGTGGCCTCCCCATCATCACAGCTCCCTGAACATATCTCAAAGATACTGTGAGTTGTCTCTACTGTCAAAAACCACCATTTTAGGAACCTATTCTTCCAAGAGAGGCAACCAGGCTCCATGGCGTGTGACAGACACACAACATGGTGCTGTCAACACTGACAACTTATTGAGGGGGGTTGTTGTTGTTGTTGTTTTTGGTGTTTTGTTTGCTTGTTGTAATTGTGAACGATCATTTTCACTTGACAGAACTGCTTGTTGTATGGATATATGCTCTTTTCAGCCTGTGACTGGGCATCACTACCGCCTAATTGCTGAGCATCACTGGAAGGCAAACTTGGAACAGTGCCAGGAATTTGTAAGCTGACTCTACACACTGACAAGCATCCATGCACCCCGCTCTGGGTGTTTATGGAGTAAAAGTGCAACCGCTCACCTCTGTCTGGGGCCCAGGACTCTCCTGATGACTCATAGGGGTTGAAGGACACAGACTCTTTATGGCTCCGTTGGGGCGGGGCAGGCTGAAGCACACAAACAGCAGCATGTTACTTTCTGCAGTGACGTCATTACTTTCAAATGCTACAGATTATCTTATGCACAGGAGACAGAGGGAAAGAATCAGGAAGAGGTCAGGAAGGTTTATCTCATTCCTCAGGCAACTGTTTGGACCTGAGAAGGTTAGACAGGCTCACACCTTACAACTCCCACCTTTGGCGTGGCCTTAGACAGGGAGGGAGGGAAGCCATTCTGTTCACCCCAGTAGACCTCCCTTCCCAATTAGGTGCCCTCTGAGTATCATTCTCACCTCCCAGAAGACGGAGGATCTCACACGTTCTCCCGCGGATTCATTTCTGCCCCTGAACTTGCCCTTCCTCGTCTAGTTTTATATGGAAGTTATTTAAAAAGTGAAGTCAAGCTGTGTCCATCTGTGTTGCCTTCCATACAGATGTAGACACAATGCGTTGATATGACAGGGTAGCCCGGGCCAATGAGCTGCAAGTCCCAAAGAGGAAGGCTGCATCCTCCTGCCACACCCCCACCCCGTGCACCGCTGTCAGTAATTGTCATGATCATGATAACGACAGAGATGATGGCGGCAGGCACGTGCCGTGCCCTGCCACAAGAGAAGTTCCCTTTGAATTCCTGAAGGAAGAGAACTGTCCCTCTTCACTTGTGGCTGGTCATGGAGGCAGAAACCGAAGGAACACCTCACTGGCCCTCACACACAGGCTTCTCATTTGATCAGCATCCATTGGCCTCCTGAAATAGGTGGAGGGGTGAATCCCCTTATATTCTTAAGGATTTTCCATTTGAAGCATTTTTCTCTTTTTCTGACTCATCTTTATGCACAAATTGAAACAAGGTGTCGGCAATTAAACTTGTCTCATGAGCAGACCGGTGCTCAATTCTGATCTCTCTCTTCCGGGTTTTTTTGTTTTGTTTTGGTTTGGTTTGGTTTTGGTCCGGTGCTCAATTCTGATCTCTCTCTTCCGGGTTTTTTTGTTTTGTTTTGTTTTGGTTTGGTTTTGGTCATGTTATCTGATCCAGTATCTGTTTACCTTATCAGCATCCATATTGCCACTGAGAAATGAGATAACACCAGATTTGGGGGAAATTTAAAGCAACATTCAGCTGACATTACACAGCCATTGTCTTGAAGCACACACTAAATGCTCACCGCCTCACTGACATGACAGTTCCACTCGTCAAAAGTTAACAAAAGTTGCATTGTGTCATTACCAACACAGACATGCAATCTCACGATGCCTTGACCTGCTAGCTCCATGGTGTTTACCATGAGC
>OU015746.1:82173348-82184536 GCA_907169655.1 Acomys percivali | reverse complement strand
ATACAGAGAGAGACACACACAGAGACAGAGAAAGACACACACACAGATAGAGATAAAGAGAGACACAGAGAGAGACATACAGAGAGAGCCAGAGAGTCAGAGAGACAGAGAGAGACACAGAGACACAGAGTCAGAGAGACACAGAGTCAGAGACACAGAGAGAAACACAGAGACACAGAGACACAGAGTCAGAGAGAGAGACATAGAGACACAGAGTCAGAGAGAGAGACACAGAGTCAGAGAGCCAGAGAGAGACACAGAGACAGAGTCAGAGAGAGAGACACACAGAGACACAGAGTCAGAGAGAGAGAGATACAGAGACACAGAGTCAGAGAGCCAGAGAGAGACACAGAGACACAGAGTCAGAGAGAGAGAGACACAGAGACACAGAGTCAGAGAGACAGAGAGAGACACAGAGACACAGAGTCAGAGAGGGAGACAGAGTCAGAGAGACAGAGAGAGACACAGAGACACAGAGTCAGAGAGAGACACACAGAGACACAGAGTCAGAGAGAGAGACACAGAGTCAGAGAGACAGAGAGAAAAACAGAAAAGAGGAGAAGAAAGAACGAAGGGGGAAGAGGCACAACATGTCCACCCATCATGCCACCAACAGGAAGTAGAGGGCCGAGGAGGACTGGCAGCTCAAGGTCACCCTCCATTACACAGTGAGCTGGAGGCTAGTCTGGGGTACAGGAGACACTGCCTCAAGGATAAGGCAAACGTAAACAAGAGGCACAGAGATGTCAGTACATGAGGAATTTGTACACATATCTATAAGAGCTGGTCTGGGGAGAAAGATGACCAAAAGACACACTTACACTCCACTCTTCTCAGTAAGAGTCCTTCAAGTCCTTCACGCCTGCGATCCCAGAGCCATGGAAATAAAGCTGGGGCCTCAATTCCAATTTCTAAATCCATGCTGAACGTGTACTGACTAATCCATCTGGCCTCAGGCCTTGGTTGATTTTCTGTAGCTGAGGTAGACAAGGGAAGCCCCAGGCTCTGTGGTATTGGGGGAAACTATTTGATGGTACGGAAAATATCCATTGAGACTTTGAGCCTCTAATCTCCTTTGTGCCTGTTGGAGGTCACCTCTCACCATGCCCAGGTAGAAGGGTTGATGGAGTCAGGAATTTAGGGCCAGCCTAGGCAACATAGCAACATTCTGCTATTAAACAAAGGAACCCAGTACGGCAGACCACAGGTACCCAGTTTGGCAGACATCCAGAGGCATGGTGTATCTGACCCCAGGAGAAATCTGGGGAATCCAGATTGAACTCACAGTGGAAATGCCATGACACCATGGACTGGTAGGTAGCACAGGAGGGTGTTCCTTCATGTCAGCAGCACTTGCTATTACACATTGTTTAGACTTCTGCTGGTCCACGGTGTCATGACATTTCCACTGTGAGCCCCTCAGAAGGTGTGCTGGAGGGACAGACTGGCTTTCTCCATGCTTGTCAGAAACTGCACGCAATCTCAGTGTTCACAAGCTACCGAGTAAACTGTCAAGTCCTACAACAAATCCATTCACACAATAGAAAGAGCTGGAACAACAAAGTGACTAAGGGTCAGAGCACCACTAAGGGTCAGAAACAGAGACCATCGTCCCGAGGCTGGGGAAGAGGTGCCGCTGGCAAGGCACTTGCCACACAAGCACGAAGGCCTGAGACCAGATCCCTGAGATTCACATTTTCAAGGGTGGGTCAGGACGACCCTGGGAGTTCGTGTGCTATCCAGCCTATTTGAATCAGTGAGCTCCAGGTTCAGTGAGGGGCCCAGACTCAAGACTAGAAGGAGAGTGATAAGAGGAAGGCACCCCATATCAGCTTCCGGCCTCTACACGCAAATGCCCCCCTGTGCACATGTGCAACTGCATGTACACATGCACATAACCCCATCACACACACACACAGAGGTAAGCAGACACCTTGATCTTGACTCCACATACACAATGACCCAGGAGGGCAAGAGTGAAGGATTGTATTTAGAGATGTACAACTTGATGGTAAAGCTGAAAAAAGAAAAAGAGGTGTAAATACTTCACGAACACAGGTCTTAGAAAGCATCTTCCTTGGGGGGGGATGGGCGGCTGGGGGTTGGGGGAGGGGTGTCTGCAACTTGGGTTGTATTTTGCTTCTTGATATAAGTGGTAATTACTTGATGTTTATTCATTAAATTGTGCCTGTGTAGCTCTGGGGAATTTAGTATCTCACAGTAAAAACAGATGAAAGATATGAGCAAACGGAGATGACCTCTCCTTTTCGCACAGGTCTTTCTATTAAGACTCCTGTTTCTGGAAAACTCTCCAAAGGGAGAGTATTGGAGGCCAAGCTCCCCTCAGGCAACAGGTAGCCAAGAGCTGTGGTTACCTCCTAGACACACACCCCGAGCAGTGCACGTGGTAGCCGGGAGGAAATGGAGGCAGAGACGGGAAACCCACAGGCTCAGCATCTGTTAAGTGACAAAGACAAAAAGAGCTGGCCACACCAACGGCCCAACCATTCTGGGGTATCTGCAGGCTACAGACGGAGCTGGCTGGGACTGTCTTAACTCAGAGCAGGAGAACCGCTTAGGAAGCTGCTGCCTCCTGTTTCTGAAAGACCTGGTGTGTGTCATGGTGTCATACTGGCCCAGGTCTTTGAAGAGAGCCCCGAAGGAGGCTAAGGAAAGGGAGAGATGGGAATTGAGGAGAAAATGGTATCTTGTACAGAAACACTGGGCCTGCCAACACCTTGAACTGGCAACACATAGGCACACTGGGTGTCCTCTGTGCAGACCCTGAAAGCAAGATCAGTCCCTAAAACAAACCAGATCTGGGGCATGTCAAGCATGTGTTCCCCACACGCGCATCATCTGGAACACTTTTCACAAATGTCTTTCCCTGCATTGTGGAGGTGATAGAGTAGGTAACGTGCTCGCCTTGCAACCATGATGACCTGAGTTCAATCCCTATTAAAGCAAACAACAGCAGCCAAGTGTCAGGATTTGTGTTTGTAATCCCTCAGCTGGGGAGGCAGAGACAGGCACATCTCTGGGATTTGCCAGGTAGGTAGCCTAGCGTAACTAGCAAGCTCCAGGTCCGAGTGAGAGACCCTGTCTCAACAGCTAGGCGGAAGCTCCTGAAGAAATCCTCCTGAGGCTGGCCTTTACTCACACTCACACCAAATGCATCTTTCTCTTTGTCCCTCTGATCCTCGTATTTTTGTGGCTCCTCTTCCAGCTTCCCAGGCCCTCTGAGCAGCATCAGCGACCTAATACTGACGTCAGTCCTCGGCTGTTTTTTAATCTTTCCTTCAGCCTGGCTATGATGCCGTTGCTGATGAGCCTGGCGGCAAAGCCACACAGATCAAATGAAATGACCTGCTTTGATCCACCATGGCAGGGTGGGAACATAGTCATGAACCTGGCTTTCACAGTGGCACAGGAGACTCACAACAGCCACTGTGTCATTCATTAATGAACAAAGAAAAAGGTTTCTTTGATGCCCACGATGTAATTTTGAAGTGTATGTAGAGAACACGAAGGGAGCTGAAGCCTGGGGAAACAGATCTGTTTGGCAAATAAAATCAGAAGCATGGGTTTGGGTCCGGGGAAGACAGCTCAGTCAGTGAAATGCTGGCTGAGCAAGCATGGGAGACCATGTCTCAAGGGACGATGTGGATGGCTCCTGAGAAGTGAATGTAAGCTTGACCTCTGGCCTCTATATGAACTCTCATGTGCACCTGATGCATATGCATGCGTGCGTGTGCGCGCGCACACACACACACACACACACACACACACACACACAGTGGGGGCTGAGGTCAAACACCTCTGCCAGCACTGCAGTGGGCAGGAACTGACTTTCAGGCCAGCAGTAACTGCTTGAACCCTGGAGGAAAGCATTCCCAGCAGGGAGCACACAGCCTCCTCATAAACACAAGCTCAAAAAGAGCACCCTAAATGTAAGCAAGCAGGAGTTAAGAGAAGAAGGGGCATCAAATAAGAGAGACAGGAGGAATGGAGGATTATATACCAGGGCATGCTCAGTACTAAAACCACATGGTTCAGACTATAAATGAGCTCTGCAAGGAACATTCAGAGAAATAAATTTTAGAACCATAAAAATTACCAAGCAATGACTCCTAAAAATGTCAAGAAACAATATTAAGAGAAAAAAAACCCCTCTACTTCAAATATAATTTCCAGACATTGAATAAATAACTTAAAAATTAATGAGTAAGTAAAACAACAGCTTCGCCAGAGATTGAGCAAAAGTTAGTGACAAGAAACATGGTGACAGGACCCATGTGACACAGGAGAGGCAGTGGACAGGCTGGGGAAGCCACAGTGAGGGGGCCCGGCACGCTTCCTCTCAAGGAAGGACTGGCTTATGCATGGGGAAAGGCAGAGAATGGACAAGAGGGAAGTAGACACTCTTCAGGGTTGATCGGAAAGACCCACGATGTGGGAAATGCGGGTCTACAACCACCAACTCAGCCCTGAACACGAGACCCAGATCATCACCAACTCAGCCCTGAACACGAGACCCAGATCATCACCAGCAGACAGTTTATCTACAGGGACTCCCCAGGACTGCCAGCAGATGCCTGAAACTGCAGAGAAGTGGACTAAGCACCCTACTAAGTGCCCTACTAAGCATAGCTTCCTTCAGCAGCAGCAGCAGCATCTTTCCTCTAGAGGTATTATTAAGCAAAACAAGGGCTTTAACACAGTGGCCACAGCTTGGCAGGAACCAATAACTATGATGACTGCACTGTTACTGGTGGGTGGGTAGCATATACAGGATGGACACACAGGAAAAAGATGAGCCGCCTTAGGACATAGAATTTTCACCTGGTGTCACATGAGATGGGGCAGGGTAATACAAGAGGCCATCATGCTGCTCAGAGAGAGCACAGTTACAACTTATGAATTGTTTCTGGAAATTTCCATCTAGCAATTGCAGACTTAGCTCATGACAGCTAACTGAAACCTGGACCATGAAGCCATGGATAAAAGGGGCTATGGCAGTCCCTTCATCTTATTACTAAATAAAAAGAGGCTCAGACACGAAATGAGGCCTCAGGAGTATGTCTGCACCGTGGAACTCACGGAGGCAGGAGAACTGTCTCATTACCTAAGCTGCTCACTGTTCCCTCAAGTTTCCCTCGGTAAAAGCAGATGTAAGGTTCACCCATTTCATTTTTCTCCAACTTAAAATCTTTTTTTTTTTATAAAGATTTATTTTTTATTATAGTCGCTTACGTGTACACGTGTCTGTGTGTGTGAGTGAGTGCCACATGGATGACAGTGGCCTCAGAAGCTAGAGGAGGGCTCCAGATCCCCCACAGCTGAAGTTTCAAGAGGCTGTGAGCTGCTGTGTGTACTAAGGACCAAATCCTGGTCTTCTGGAAGAGCGGCAAGAGCTCGTAGTCACTGAGCCATCTGCCCAGTGTCTATTTTCCTTTTTAACATGCAGTTAAGTTTTGCCTTGCAAGCTTGGTAGTCTACTTGGGTAGTTCACTTTCTAGTAGCCTGTCAAGGAGACAGGGCTCTGAGGGCTCTGTACCACTGGGCGAATGCTCCATCACGAAGCTCCTCCTTAGCCCCTCTAGCAGGTCTCTTAGGCATTCTCATACAGTTGAAGGGTCACTCTACCTCACCAGACAAATCCTGCAGCACTTGGATTGGCTGTAGGAGTATCTCCCCAAATATGGTAACAGACCTATGAAAACCTCAAATGATGGCCGCTCTTCAAGCAGCCAAGGCATCAGGCCTCTGCAGAGACCCAGACAAGGCCACCAGACCACCACAACCACCACCGGCAGCATTTGAGAACCTAGAAATGTGAACTGCCAAGTGGCCAACTAAACCCAGGGAACTAACAGCTCAAGGGCTGGGGACCCTCCAAGCATACTTTGCCCATCCCTCAGTGACACATAGGTCTGTGTGCACACGTGTATGCACACACACACATTCACACACAAAGAGACACTTGTATGTCTGAGAGATACTTCCAGGCTTCACCCCTTTGTGTGCACACTCTGCTCTGAATACAGGGAGCAAGGTCTTCTTTCCAGCTTCATTTAGACTCAGTACTAAAGAACTGTGTGAGAGAGAGACACATGTAGAGGTCGTGCTTGATCACGCACAATGGCAAAGGACCACAGCAAAGTGCCAAAGGCCATCCTGACTCCAGGTGACAGGGTTGATCTTGAACTCCCAAGCCAGCTCAGCCCACAGGGCACAGCGCTCATCTTCAGTGTCCACATGGGTGCCTCAAAATCCCCTGGGTTTCCCCTCTGAAATCTCTCAGCCCCGCCCCGACCTCATTCTCACGTCGGTCTGTCACTCAGGCATTCCACGGACAGCATTCTTCTCGCTCCCTGAAGACATCTTTTGATAGTTCCACCTCAGAGCTGGGTGTCTAGCTCTCCTTCCCAGGGGGCCCTCAGAGTGCCCCCTCCCAGCAAGTGATCACAAGACAATGGTGGGACCATCTCTTCTCCCACCCAGCCAATGTGCCATCACTTGGGGCCACTCTTTGATTCACGGTGTATGGCTCTGCTGGGACCTCCGTCTCTTGGCTTCATGTCCTCTCCCATGGTGATGGCAACCTGGGATTCACCAGAATGCTGGAACCACCCATTTGCCACGCCTGTAATGGCCTGTTCTCGGAGGACACTCTCCCTGGTACTGTAGGTGCCCTGCTGAACTTCCTACTTCTCCTGCCGGAGTCCAGACCTTCGCAGTTCACTTCCCTAATTCCACTATTCTACTGTCCTCTCTGCTAGGCAGGACCTCAACCCCAGATGCCAATAGAGATCACCGCTGAGCACTACCACTGCACCATAGAATGATCTTCCAGGGTCTCTAACTGGGACAGCCTGGTTGGCCCTACAATCCTTCCTCCTACTCGCCTGCCTCCCCTGCCTCTCCTCTCCCTGCTTCCCTTCCCACTTTCCCTCCTCCCGACCGAGGAGTAGTCCTTTCTCACTCTCAAAATGTCACATGGTCAGCTATATCACAAGAGCTTCTTATCTGGTCTGGCCACCTCCCTTCCCACGGCTGGTCACAGGCAACATGTTCTGGCCACACTAGGTCCCTAGGGCTCTGCACAGTTACTCCTTCTGCTGGGATACTCCCTTTCTCAGCGAACCTCCTCTTCTTTCACTCTGAGAGTTCCTTGCACCAAGGCACTGTTGTCCAGGCTCAGATTACAGCAGTTTGTGACAAGAGCCCAGTCCCTGTTCCCAAGGCACCCAGAGTGAGTGAAAATGGTGAGGAGTAAACGTGCAAACGAACAGCAGCCATAGCATGGGGTAGAACATGTCATTATACCAGTAGACAACAAGGCTAGAGAGATGGTTGGTTCCCGTAAAGTGTGTAGTACACAGGCACGAAGCCGTTAGTTCAATCCCCAGAGCCCACATCAAAGAACGAGTTGGAATGGTGTGTACTTGCAGTCCCGGGACTGGAGAGTCAGAAATGGGGATGCTCTGGGCTTGCTGGCCAGCCAACCTAGTAGAATCAGTGGGCTCCAGATTCAGCGAGAGACCCCATCTCAAAACACAAGGTGAAGAGCAATAGATTCTGAGTGTTGACTTTTGAGCCCCTCTCTAGCACATACATATGCAAACACCCTCGTGAATATGCACATATGCAGACACATACTCTGTGAGACACCATGGCAGAGAGTGGCATGTTTTCATGTCACAGGCTCTGTAGCATGTGGACCTGAATGACATCATCCCCAACATAGAAAGCACAATGAGGAGGGGAGGGGAGCCCTCTGTGCGTGGTCACAGAACCCCAGCTCCCACCACGCTGCCTGCTGCAGCAGATCTAGTCAGACACGTGACTCTCTTGTTGAATGAACAACCGTTTCCGTGCCTTTTTTTTTTCTTTTTCTTTTTGGTTTTGCACAACATATGTCCAAGGTCAGAAAATAGGAACTGTGGCTCAAACAGCAGTTTAGTGACTTCCTGCCTCCATGACTCGACAAATATGAAATTGATGGCTCTTGGGAACACAATGGTAGCCTGCTGCCACAACAGCTGCCCTGGGGACTCCTATATTTTGTGCAGTTCTGTCAGCAGCTCCTGCAGACTCCAGCTGAAGGCCTGATGATTTTGTTCACTCATGAATTCCTTGGTGTAAAGGGAAATGGGGGTGCAGGATGCAGTGACGGCGGTCTCACCTGTCACAGTGGCATCCCATGTGTAGGAAGTATACACCAGGGGGCACTCAGCCCCTAGGGCAGTGTGGCCATCCCTGAGTTCCATCACAGAGCAGATGGCTGGCAGGAAACAGTGTGAGGGGCAGGTGGCTGTTCCCTTTCTTTAGTGTAGAGAGAGCCTCCTCACCTTGCTGGAACGTTGTGTGCATGAGCACAGACCCTTGCCCAATTGACTTCGGCAGCCCCAGTGGCCATGAGCACGCTGGGAGCTCTGTGCCTCTGTATGGAGGTTCTACTTATGTTCAACTGGGAGGGGCGGGCTTACAGTGAATAGCAAGTGACAGGAGACTTACTCCTTAGGAAAATATGAACAAAAAGAAATCTGCCAGAAAAGAGAGGGGACTGGGAAGAAGCCAACAGCTGCCTTAGACCCCTGGCTGTTCCAGGCAGGCTCAGTGCTCCTGGGTGAGGTGGCCCCTCTGAGGACAGTCTGCTGTAAATGTAATCCAGTTTTGGCTTTAAAAATTCTATGCTGTGGATGGTCACTGGAAGTAAGGGCCATTTTACAAAATGAACTGTAAGAGGGCTAGTTTGGGGCTATTCAATCAAGTCCAGGGTCTCCCTCAATTTTGGCTCACTGCCCCTGGAGAACGGGACTATGGGTTGGCAACCAGGGCTGGCTTCCAAGAGTTGTCTGGAGCTTTTAACTCAGTTTCCCATGACATGTGACAGCTTGTTATTCACATAAGATGGAGCTGGGCTGAGGCCACCTGGGATCACTGGGGAGGCTCATCTTGTCTTGTAGGGCAGACTCTGCCCCATCCAGATACAGGGACGGCTGAGGCATAGGCAGTACCACTGGCCAATTTCCCATAGTCTACATGTCTTGCTGATATATCCAGATGAAAGAAGAGAGTGGAAAACACAAGGCCGACAAAGCTGAGCTCACTGGGTTCTCTAGGAAGCCAGGCAGCCACGAGGCAGTGACTGAGAGAAGCCACTAGATTCCCCAGTCAGGAGAATGTCCTGATGCTAACATTGGAGAAACCATATAGAAGCCACAGAGAGAAAACCCAGACCCATGCCGATCACGCACACTGGGCTGTGAGATAGCATGCATCTTTAACCCCCTATCTGTCATTTGAAGTAGAATTCAGGTTGAGGACCCCTATTTTGAAAGCACTAAAGATATCATGGGGAAAATTGCCTTGATGATAGGGATCTGAGACAGTGAATCAGTTGGTAAAGTGCTTGTAACACAAGCATGGGGCCCTAAGCTCATCCTAATGGCCCATGTAAAAAATCTGGGTTTGGCAGTGAGTGCCCATAATCTCAGCACTGGAGAGCTATAGACAGGTGGATTCCTGGGGCCAGCAAGTCAGCAAGCTCCAGGTTCAGTGAGAGACCTTGTCTCAAGATACACGGTGGAAGGGAAGGTCAGCCAGCTAACCTCTCTGGGTAAAAAGGTGGTTGCCGCCCAAGCCTGGTGACCAATGAAAGGTGGAAGGAAAAACTCACTCCGTGACAGTTGTCCTCTGACCTCCACACATGCACCGTGGCACATGTACTCCCCCCACCAGCATGCATACACACAGTAATAAAGAAGAGACATTAAGATAAATGTGGTGCAAAGGTTAAGACACCTGATCTCAGCCAGGAATGGTGGCACATGCCTTTAATCCTGGCACTCAGGAGGCAGAAGCAGGCAGATCTCTGTGAGTTCAAGGCCAGCCTGGTCTACAAAGCAAGCCCAGGACAGCCAGGGCTACAGTGTCTAAAAAAAAAAAAAAAGAAAGGAAGAAAGAAAAGAAAAGAAGAAAGAAAGAAAGAAAGAAAAGAAAACAAAAACATCTGATGTCCTCCTCTGACCTCCACAAGCATGTGCACACACTTGCACACACATGTACATGCATGAGCAGGAAAACCTACACACACAAGAAAGTACCTAGAGAGTATGAGCATAAAGTGTTTCTGAAAGGTAAATGATTTTCTAGTGCAGGCTTGGATGAGATCTCAGGACATCTCATTACATATGTGTAAGTATCCCCCATCAGAAAACATCCCCAGCCCAAAGCACTTCTGTTCCCACCAAGTTGGATAATAAACTAAACACCATTTTTCTTAGGCACCATGTCACACTTCATGGTCAGACTAGACAAAGCAAGTTCTGGGTCACAAGGGACAACAAGTCCCATTGTTGATAGATGGGGATGTGTGACACCTCCCTGAGGCCACCTGGGTTCTATGAATGGGGAAGCTGTAACCTCTCGGTGAGCGGGCCTAGAAGTAGGAGGTAGGGCGATGGCATGACACTCACAGGAATTTTCCATTGATCTTTGATCCTATGAGCACAGACTGCTCTGATTCATCTCTGGAGATGTTGCCATGGAACCAGGGCATCTTCTCATGGGCAGTGGTGGCGATTAGCTTCTCCAGCTGGGGCTTCTGGCTGATGATGGCTTGCTCCAGAGCCTGGCCCTGCAGTAGAGGGGGGTGGGGGGGAGAGGGAGAAGTTACACCCCATCTGACCCAGGTCCTATGCAGCAAATCAGGACCAAACTCTGCCCTTCCACTCACCCATCCTTCTCTCATTTAGTCACTAAAGTGAGGGAACCAGTAAGATACTCATGCAAGCCTCCATCTTCAAGTTTATAGATAAAGGAATATGTTTTGGAGTGAAGAGATGGACCCTTGAAAAGCCAGACAAGAATTTGAATATGTAGGTCCTATACCAATGGGCTCAGAGAATGCAGCCTTCCAAGACAGCTGTCTACTCAAACTGGGCTCTGTGTGAAAACCTAATCACTTTCTAAGAAGCAAGAAGCCTTAAGATGTGTGTGAGGTCGCAGGTAGTGAGAGCTCAGCAGTAAAGGTGCTTGCTGAGCCTGACCGTCTGGGTTTAGTTCCTGGGACTCAAATGGTAGAAGAGAGATTGACCCTGCAACCTCCACATGCATGCTGCAGACCTGTAGAGACACACACACACACACACACACACACACACACACACACACACACACA
>OU015746.1:82157566-82173338 GCA_907169655.1 Acomys percivali | reverse complement strand
CACACACACACACACACACACACACACACACACACACACACACACACCACACACCACCACCACTAACAACAACAACAACAACAGAGTAGAATGAAAACATGACCTTCTCACAACTGGAGAAGGGAGGAGGCTAGTGAGGCCTCTCCTTTCAGCACATGCGCAGATGGAGTGGGAACAAAGGCAGTGAGGGGCGTGGCCATGCAGGCTCCTGGACTGTAGCAGATGCTACAGAAAATCCACTAAAACAGCACTGTTGCCCCAGGATTCTGGATGGGTTCACAGGGCTCCGTGGTCTCAGGGAGCAGTGCCCAACAGACTCACCTGAAGGTTCCAGGTCTGTTTCACATATTCCCTGATGAGGTTTTCCTTCAGGTCCTCGAAGGGTCCGGTCTTGGGCTGTACCCCTGGGGGCCGGTTGAAGGGCTTCTTGAGGAGGCAGACGAGGCCATCAGATTCCTGAGAGTGGTAGTGGCAGAGGTCGGCCGGGCTGGCATGGGTCCTGCCACCGGAGATGGCATAGGTGCCATTAAGTTCCCTCTCGATGGTGTAGTGGTGTGCCTTCCTGCTATGTGCCACTGACAAAGCGAAACCACCCAGGTAATTGCGACTCTGGCGTAGCAGGTAGAGCCCATCACTCATGCCTCCCTGGACCAGGTAGTCTTCAGCCTCTTCCCGGGTGATGTTGCCAAAAAAGTAGGGCAGGTGGTTGGCACTGTCTGCCGCACTGCCCGCCATGTCTAGACCCCTTCAGAATTCCTGGAGGTACGTGGAGAAGTACCTGGGGAGAGCAAAAATGAGAGAGGCATCATGAGGAACCCAAACAGTAAGGGACACTGGCTAAGCCCTCCAGAAGCTTTCCCACAGGGACACAAGCCTCTCTAACGGATTGGACACACTGCTCTATTTGGTGCACGGTCCTTTCTGTTACCTAATTTCCAGTTTCCCAGTACATACCCTGTGGTTAGTTAACCAAATCCATGGCCTTTGACAAAGGTGATCCCCATTCACTAGTATTTTTCCCTGGTGGAAAAAGAAAGGAATTCTAAGAAGATACACAGAAAAAGAGAAGTGCACAGTAGTCTTTTGACACAGTGCTCAAGGGCACACCCTGAGTGTGGACAGTGGAACACAGGGCAGAACCAGCAAGAACTCAAAGCCCTAGGTGGCCTCAGGCGTCCCGGACCACACTAAGAAAAACTATAACCCCGTTCAGTCTCTTGGGTCTTATGTTGCCCACACTGACCTTGAACTCAGTATGTAGCCAAGGATGACCTTCAGGTTCTGATCCTCCTGCCTCCACCTCCCAGTCTGAGATCAGAGGCATGACCTAGCACATGTGGTTTATATGATATTGGGGTGTAGCCAAGGGCTCCACACATGCTGGGAAAGCACTCTACCACTGAGCTACAGCCTAAGCCCATGGAACCTACTCCGTGTAGACGAGCGCTGTAGACAGACCTCAGAGAGCACAGCCATGGCTCATTGCCACAGGCTTTCCCACCTCCTGCCTGGGGCAGAAAGAGTAGCAAATGGCTCCCTGAGTTATCAATAGTGACATCTACCCAGAGTCCCCTCTCTGGTGGCCTTGGGTGTGACTAAGAGGCACATCCAGGGACCTGGCTGGTTCAGTGCTCTCCACCCCACCCCCACTGCATAGCAGATAAGCAGCCAGTCGTTGGAGGTGAGTGAAGAGCTGGAAATAGGAAGACACTGCCTTTGAGGAACACAATAGAAGAGACACAAATGCTCAGATCCATTTGTCAATGAAAAAAAAAAAAAAAGATGCATAGGACTATCCGGAGTGTTCAAAGGGTGTTTAAATAAAAAGTGCTGGCCGTCTGGGAAATAATGGACAAAAGGGCTCCTTTCCTCTGCAGAGAGAGCACTTCCCTCTCAGCGTTCTCAAACTATCTCCTCTGCCCACAACATACTGTAAACACACATCTCACACATACCACATGTATGTACTACACGTCACACACACACCACAATATATACCACACATCACATATCACATGATACATACCACATGAACACATATCACATACCACTGGTACACACATCACACATACATAATAACATATAGCACATGTCTCACTTATCACACACAGTATGCACACACAGCCAGTTCATGCACCTACCATACACAAGCTCACCTCACAATGCACACTTAGCACAGCATACACACATACCACACATATACACAGCACAGCGTGAGCACATATAGACACAGCACACTCACGTCACATGGAGTTATAGTCTCTGAAGTCATCCTCTGTGTGGCCACACACTCCAAAGATGCCAGGTGACAGTGTCCTGACACTATACCCTGAGGCAGCCCCACAGTTCCATAGGGCTTTTCCTAACATTTGACTATTATCAAATGTCCTTTGTCGGACCAGTTTCTAAGACTTCATCTCAGCCCTGACACAGTGACAGCCAAGCTTCCTCTTAGCCCATCCACCCTGTCACATCTTTCTCTTTGCCAAATCCTCCCATCGCTCCCCCCCCCCTCCCACCCCCAACTGCTGGCACTCCTCAGCTTTTCTGTATTGCACCCTCTAGGGACCTTTGATAACCCCAGGGGCCTCAGACACTACAGTTCCTGCCACCCCAGCTGGTTCCTCCCAGGCTGTCCATGCTGCCCTGTGCAGACAGGTGCTGAGATTCCCTGTGAAGAGCCTAAGCAACGTAGAATGTTCCAGAGTTCTGCAGTCTCTCAGTCACTGTTTCCAAGCCACCCCGTGTCCATGATGTCTGCCTGCTGTCCCTGCCTCGCCTCATGCCTGTGCCCTTCACCTGTCATCTCCCACTCCTCACCTCCGTAGGATGCTTGCTGTCTCTCCCTCTCCTGTGGTCCAGATCCTCCCTCTAGCCCACCTGCTCTTCCTGATGGGAGCCTTAAGTCTAGCCTGCTGGACATCACCACGGTGCCACTGGGCCCCTCTGCCTTGTCCTTACCCTCACACTCTTTTCCAGGGGCCATGTTGTCCCTTCCCCTACCACTCTCAGGCCTCCCTCAGCCACCAAAAACCACACTGGCTGGGCGGCCACTCTGGGGCTGCTCCTGTCCCTACATGCCCTTGTGTCCTCTTGACTCTCTTTGTGCAGCTTTACTTCACTAGTAGCTCCAACTAAAACAACCACGTTCAAATGCTTCATGAGCTGCCTGGACGTTAACTACATTTCTTTAACTCGTTTGTTTGTTGCTAATGTGGACAGCAGCTGGTCCTTTTTTCTGCTTCCCTGTGGAAGAACAGGCCTGGGTGTGCTGGGGCCAGGGCCAGGCGTTTTATGGATGCCTCCAGGGACACACCAGGCACTTCTTGGGTCTTGCTATTTGCTAAGTAGTTAATGTATTGCTCATTTGCTTACTGTTTTGTGTACATGCATGCGTGTGGTACATGCCAGCTCTTGAGCTGTGCATACACAGAGAACGGAAGATGATGGCAGGCATCCTGCTCTATCACTTTCCACCATATTCTCTTGAGGCATGGTCTCTCTGTCTTTCACTGAGCCTGGAGCTCATGTGTTTTTCTTGCCTAGGCTGGTGGACAGCAAGTCCCCAGGATCCCTCCTCCTTCCCCATCGCACAGCTCTGGGGTTAAAAATGTGCGCAAAAATTACACAACGACACCTGGTTTCCTACATGGGTCCCGGGGATTTGAACTCAGGACCTCATGCTTGTGCAGCAAGAACCTTTACCTGTTGAGTCATCTCCCCAGTGCATTGTTCACTTATAACTGAGTTGATGCTTTGATCTGTTTACAGAGGCAGATGATCGAATGTGTTTCTCAAATAGTCATCGCTTTAATAGCCTTTTTTACTCTTGTAGTGAGAACCTTCAGAATCCTTCCTTTTCAGCTATTTTGAAATATGCAGTATATTATAGCTGCTCGATATAACTCCATCCCCTCTTGCTAGCCTCTCCCTGTCCCCACCATGGCCCACAGCCTCAGGAATCACGAATTCACATGGTACATTGCAGCCTCCCTCCCCCGCAGGAAGCCGCTTTCAAAGGAAGAAGCTTGGTGTTGGCATTCTCCCTGCCCAGCAGCCCGCTTCATTCTGACCGGCTGGCTTCTGACACCACAGGTAGTGCAGGTGCTGGCTGGAGAGAGCAGGCACCTTGCTACCCGTGGTGGTGGCAGTTTGGTGCAGAGGCAGCTCCTGATGTATCCTGGGCTCCAACTTGGACCACGAATAGCACCAAGTCCCTGACACACATGTATATCTTTCTAGTGCTGTCATCCTTAGAGCCCTCCTGGGACCTCATCCTGCTATCCCATCATCCTCTTACCCAAGCTGCCTTATAAGATGGCCACCTGCCTTCTGGCCACCAGCCAAGCAAGACTAAGGGCTGAATACTGGTCTCAGCTCTGTTCTGCAATCATTAGCTTCTGCCTAAGATGCCAAACTCACACATTCAGTTTCTTGCCAGGCATGGTGATACACACCTGCGCTTCTAGCACTCGGAAGGAAGAGGCAGCTGCAAGTTCGAGGACAAGGACAACTTGGGTTACATAGTGAGTGATCTTCAGGCTAGTCGAGACTACAGAATGAGACCCTATCTAGTAAGTAAGTAATCAAAAAAAACAAAAAACAAACAAACACCTGTGCTAGTTAGTTTTAGCTGTCAACTTGACACAACCTGGGGAGTTTCAGTTGAGGAAGCCTTTAGGTCAGGTTGGCCTTCAGGCATCTCTATGGAGATTGTTTTTCTAGTTAATCAAGATGGGAAGACTCACTCCAAATGTGTGTATCACCATTTCACCTCCTGGGCCCTAACTGCCCAAGTAACAGAAGCTAGCTGAGCATGTGCGAGCAATTATTCTCTCTCTGCTCCTGACTGGATGTGAAGCCATAAATTCCTGCCTTCACTTCCCTCGCAGTGGTGAGCTGCAACCTGGAATTATACGCCAAATTAACCCTTTTTCCCACTAGGTTTTTTTTTTTTTTTTTTTTTTTGGTCAAAATATTGTATCATGGCAACAGAAATGAGACTAGGACACCAACCAACCAAAGTCCTAAAGGACATGTGACAAAGAGATCCCGTGTTTTGCCTTAGTGTTGGCCACACACAGCCTTCGCAGCTCCCTAATTCCTGCCTCTTGGAGAGTCAACATTACCTGAGACATGGGCTCCTCTGGAGGCCACTGAACTCATTGTACTTGCCCCTGTGGACGGCATGGCATGTCTGAGCTCCTCTCCTCTGACTGTGGGGAGGGCCCGCCGCCAAAGACCATTCCAGCACCCTCCACACCATTGACAACTCTTGTTCTTCCTTCTCAGTTCAATGCTGCCAAGTTTTCTGAGTTTGACATTAACAAGTGTGTGGGGCCGCTTTACAAAAGCGTAGACCCGAGAAAGATATAAGAAGACCCCGTCCTGACAAACCACCCACCTCTACGCCTCCTCACTCCACCTGCAACCAGAATGAGCCAGTACCTCTGCACAGCTGTGCAGGTAGCTCTACAGCAGTGAGGCAGGAGAGCCTGTCAGAAAACTGTCAATCTCTCACTCTCTTGGGGCCTTTTAGGATGTAAGTTACACATGCAAGGCCTTAGTGGTAAGGAAACGTGCGTGCACATGTGCAAGTTCGTGTGGATGCTTGCACACATAGACATATAGAGGCCACAGGTCAGCTTCAGGTTTTTTCACTCTCCATCTCATTCTTTTTGAAACAGATCTCCCACTAAACCTCAAGCTTGCCAGATAGACTAGTCTGGCTGGTTGGCAAGCCCCAAGTTCCTCCTGTCTCTGGCTCTTCAGTGCTTGGACTGCACGCACGCATGCGCCACTAAGCTTAGCTGTTTTGCATGGGTGCTGGAGAGTGAACTCAAGCCCCTGTGCTTGCAAAACAAGCTCCTGGCCCACTGAGCTACCGCCCAGACCAAGGGGATGGTTTTTAATATGAAGTGATATTTTAGTAGTTTGTCGTTGGCTGTTTGTCTCCCCCTCCTCAGTTCCATTTTCTCCACAGTCCATCGTCACAAGATGACATCCCTTTAAACACATCAGCAGGGCTGGCTGTGGGAGGTATGAATGGAACTGCAGCAGCCAGCTCTTGATGTTTAGCGGAGGATCATAAAAATAAGTATATGAATATTTGCCCACGGAGGACATTCGGTCGATGCATTCTTCCTACTTGGCAGTATTTCCAGAGCACTCACATCTTCCTAATTCTCCCTCACGTGACTTGATGTTGTACAGGCTCCTTTTAAAAAGCAACACCAACAAGGTTGCTGCCGCCGCCTAGATCTCTTTGGTCTGGGCCAGGGGTTCACAAGCATTGCTGCAGCCATCCAGCATCTGCGCTGGGCTCCTTGGAGGGTGAGAAGTTTCTCTTCCACATCTGGTCAAGACACCTCTCCACCCTCTATTTACATATGAAGACAGCTGCACTGCCACCCCACCCCACCCACTGGTTTCTCCAGAGCCTTTTACAGTATCATCTCAGAGATGCTCAGCCTGGGCAGTCTTGACAGAGGGGCTGTCTTTAGTATGTGTGTTTATGGCAGTAGAGACTTCTCTTCCAGTAGATACTATTTGGCAGTACCTTTGCCCTCCACCGTTCCTGAGGCAAAGGTGCCCCGGACTGGAAACCACTATGTTAGCTGCTGTGACACAGATCTGATATGGCCGTCTTTGTGTCTTTGGTTTCACCGACATATTAAATAACTAAGTATCTAACCCTTTCTTTACTTGATGATCAGCCTCAACAGTGAGCAGATGTTGTGAAAATTCCGCCCCAGGGGATACATAAACATCATCTGCCCTTTCCTCATAAGGGCCCCAAAGAAGTTTGAGTCCACCACAACTCACCCTAGGGGACCAATGAGTTCCTTAGGCTTAGTTACAGAACATAGTGAGGGGTCCATGGGTAGCAGCTGCATTAGAACGTCAGTAGTCAGCATGGATGATGGCTTCCCTGTGGCTACACACCTACAACCCTCATCCTCCAGTCTTCCCAAGCTCACATACTCAGGGCCCCTCCATGAGACCCTAAGCCATGTGCAACTAGCGCACGATTAGGTACAAACAACTGGGAGGGGTGGCTATAGTGTCATTGAGGGTCCAATGACCCCCATCACACCCTCTTTCTCTAAGGTTGTGTCATAGTCCACAGACTGGCCCCTGGTGGACTCCTGCAAGCAGGAACAGCTAATCTGATGAGCCGTTATCTCACTCTAAGCATGGTTCTGTAAAACAGCAGAGGACAGGAGACCTAGAGGGACACTTGGCACGACGCCCTCTAAGCCTAGAGGGAGGCAGGGATGGGATGCAGCGGCAGAGGCTGAAAAGCAAGCTCCGCTGGTGTCCCATCTGACTCTGTGTGACCTTGACACCTGTGCACCTCAGCAATTCTCTTAGTAACAGGAAGGATGGTGTCTGAGTGACTGTAGTGCTTTGGTTATGGATGGAAGGTGGGTACCATGGCAACTGGCACCTCACCATGGCAAGCTCTGAGCAGACTGGAGGACTGGGTTTCACAGATATAAAGAGGAGGGATAGACGTGTATGCTCTGCAGGAGGGCATGTGCTCACCAAACAGGGACAGGCATATCGACATGTGGAAGGTGGGATGCCCAGTGAAGCCAGGAAGGAACCTAAAGCAGTGCGCCAGTCGGGTACCAACTGGTGTCACCCCGCCCTCAGAAAACTGTATGGTTCAGTCCAGAGCACGGCCATGCTTCTTCATAGGCTTGGTCCTTGTTAGGTTTAAGTTAAGGGTTAACCACAGAGTATTTCCTGCATTCCTACAGATACCAACAGACATTCCCACCACAGACATGTCCAGGAGTCCATGGCAGGCTACCTGGGAGGTCCAGGGCTCCAGGAAAGACGTGTTAAATCCAGAGGCTGGTAGTTCTGTGTCTGTCTCCACTTCAGGCAGAAGCCCTCAGAGTTGATGCTCAGATTCCCACTGCTACAGGGAATGGCTAACAACTGTCTGCGTTTGTAAAGCAAACTCTCTGGATGTTCGGAGTGGAGAACAACAGGGGCCTAAAACTTAAAGAGACGCCAGATGACAAAGGGCTAAGGCAGATCCCCTAAAGGTACCATTCCTCCAAAGCTGTGGTGTGGGTGATGGAGAAAACAGAATGCTTTCAGAAGGGGCTATATGCTGAGGAGTTTTCCTTGCCTTCTGCTAGTGCTGAGAATCCCATCCGCAGACCTCACAACCAGTTACACAGTATCATTTCATACCGGTGAGGGGGAGGGAGGGAGGGAAGGAGGTGGGGGGGGGATGGGGTAGGGTATAATGCATGTTACAGGTGAAAGCCAGAGGTTCACAGCAGGTATCTTCCTTGCTTTATTTTTTGAGACAGGACCTCTCATTAAACCTAGGGCTCCCTCACTGGGCTAGACTGTCTGCTAAGGTAGTCCCAGGATCTGCCTACCTCTGCTTCCCCAGCCCTGAGATTACAACATTTTCCAGCCCCACCTTTTACACTGGAGCTGGGAGATGAACTCAGGTCCTCATGCTTACAGGACAAGCACTTTACTCACTTCTTACCATGCTACCCCATTAGATAATCACATGGCAATGCCCCAGTCCCGGAAGGAAGGAAGGAAGGAAGGAAGGAAGGAAGGAAGGAAGGAAGGAAGGGAGGACTGTGTGACTTTTGTCTCCTTTCACATGCACCAGTGTAATGCAATCTTGTCAGTTAATGACTCCATAGAGACTGAGCAATAACCATGCCCACCCTTGCAAGTACAGTGCTTCTGACAGCCACTGAGCTGGTTAAAGAATGGCATTTCTCGGTGTAGTCACAGACAGATCCCGGAACGAATGTATACAAAGCCAGACCACAGGAGTGACCAGTGCCTAAATATCCAAATGGAGTGTTAACAAGCCAGTGGGCAGGGAGTGGGGCTGTCCTCTTGGCAGTTGGGGAGTCTGGTACCCAGGATTTGGAAAAGACGGGGAACTCAAGTGAGGAAAGATGCTTAGACTCTCATGCCTAGGGTTTATTCCAGGATGCTGCCACACTTACCCTATCTCCCCTCGCCTCTTCTCTATCTGTACAGAAAGGCCAGAGGGCAGGGTACTCTGCCTGGGTTCTCTCAGCGTAGGACCATCCAAGCCCAGGACTTAATGTCCACTGTGGTTGGGGTTAGGGACGAACCTGTGCTCTGGTTATTTACCACCACAAGGGGCACGGCTCACACGTCTTCACAGGGTCATGCCTTTCTCTTTCCTCCTCTCTCCATTCCATCCATCTTCCTGCCCTTGACCCTATTTTCTAATGCATGAAACAAAAATATAGCTACCTCCTCTAAAATACAGCAGATACTTTCCACAGAATTATCTATAATTTACAAATTCTCAACCACTATTTCTCACGGAACTTTTATGGTTAGATCCTGGAGATCTGGCTACGCTTCTGTCAGCCAGACAAGGCACAATCTTGCAGCAGATATGTGCCTGTTTAAAGAGACAACTCATATCCACTCACCATCAGTTCACTGACACTGAACTCTAGGCAGCACTCCCATGCTGTGAGAAGCTCGTCGAACATCGTGATTTACTTAATGAAGTACACAGGAGCCTTTCGTGCTTGGAGACACGAGGCAGCACTTTAGCCTCATGCTTGGAACCACTGTCAATAGGGCTATCACCACCAAAACCCACAAAAACTTCTATTAAAAAGTGGCCCCTGGAGCTGGGTGTGGTGGCTCACACCTTGAATCCCAGCACTCAGGACGCAGAGGCAGGTGGATCACTGTGAGTTCGAGGCCAGTCTGGTCTACAAAGCAAGTCCAGGACAGCTAAGGCTACACAGAGAAACCCTGCCTCAAAAAGAAAAAAAAAAGTGGCCCCTGGCAGAGCGAGAAAATGGGCGTTGTTTATGCTATAAAGATAAGAAGAGGGCCACTGCTCTGGTTAGCCTTGATCATCAACTTGACATGGCCTAGCGTCATCTTAAAGGAGAAGCCTCGACTGAAGGATTGCCTGGGTCTGATTGGCCTGCCCCCATGTCTGTGATTGTCTTAACTGATGATGATTTATGTGGGAAGGCCCAGCCCACCATGGGCAGCACAATCCCTAGGCAGGTGGTCCTAGGCTAGATCAGAAAGCTAATAAGCATGCATCTGAAAATGAAGCCAGCAAGCAGCATTCCTACACAGTTGTGTTTATAAAGTCCTGCTTAAGTTCCCACCCTGACTCCTCGCAATGACAGACTGTGACCTGGCTGTGTAAGGCAAATAAACCTTTTCCTCCCAAAAGCTGCTTTTGGTCAGAGGGTTTTTTTTTTTAATCACAGAAACAAAATTAAATCACTTTGTGCATGTCCACAAACAGTGGCAAAGTGCCATGATTGACTAGGGGGCAAATACAAGTTGGTGAACAGTGAAACATGCGTGTGTGTGTGTGTGTGTGTGTGTGTGTGTGTGTGTGTGTGTGTACACTCACCAGAGGCCAACTTCAACTGTTGTTCCTCAGACTCCATCCGTCCTGTTTTCTGAGGCAGGCTCTCTTCCTGACTTGGAGATTTCCAAACAGGCTAGGCTGGACAGTCAGCCCCGGGGACCTCATGTGTTCCTGCCTCTCCAGGCCTGAGATGTGTGACTCACCATGCCTGTTGCTGCTGCTGTTGTTTTGTAGATGGGCAAGGGTTTGAACTCAGGTCCTTGTGCTTGCAAGGCAAAGTCGGACTAGGCTATCTACTCCAGGATCCGGAGACAGCGAATCCTCACATGAGGAATCCACGAACAGTCTTCAGTGGCTCTAAATAGTTTCCTCCTTTCTCGCCACACTTCCACAAAAAGACCCAATCTCTTTCACAAAGACCCAGAATTCTGCCTCGACAGTTTTGAGGGCACCTGTATATTAAGACTGGGTTTGCCTATGCACAACTCTCCTGTATTAAATGCTATTTCCCATACTTCCTAGCTGGACATGAATCACGTATACTTTCTCTGCTTAGCCACATTCCTTGTTATCAAAGGGTCGCTGACCAGTTAGGGTAAGGGTTTAGCCCATGTGGACAACCAGAGCATGGCTTCTGCAGGCCAGGTTCCCTCCCTTTCCACGCCCGCCCCCCCATCACATTCCCTGCAGGACACTGGCAGCAGTTCTGAGCCCTTTATGATTGCTGGTGTTCCCATCACTTGGCCGTAAGAGGCCCTGGTGTAATGGGAAGTGTGGCTGGAGAAAACAGCTCTCTGGGAAAACACCACCCAATGATAACATGTGCCCAATCTGGGCCACACTCAGAGGGAAGCAAAATCAAGAACATGCAAATAACAAGGTTATCGGGCTGGAAACCACGGGACCACCCTGATGCAAAGCAGCCCCACTCAAGGGTACCTGGGAAATTTTCTTGCAACCTTAAGTTGAGTAAGTAGACTACTAGAACTTCATTAAAAAGAAAAACTTCCTCTGGGGGTTATGTTAATTTTCATAATTAAAAAAAAAAAGAGGAATGAGCCCAGCCCAGCCCAGAGGGAGAATCAGTCTCGCTAGGCTAGTCAGGCTGGTTGGTGATAGAGAAATAATGAAGGAAAGGGAGGTGCCACAGGGCCACCCCATTGCACCAGGCTCTACAGCTGACTATTTGCAACTGCTCTTCCTGGAGTTATCAGCATTCACAGGGCTTCTATGTGGGATCTCGCCATGCAGAAAACACATGGGCCCACGCCTGGGGCCTGGGCAGGGAAGAATGGAACCCAGCGGATGCCGAGCCTGAACTGCTCAGGGCAGCTGGGTTGGCTTCATTGGCTTGTCTTCTGGGAGGCTGTCCTCATGTGGGGGGTCTGCACCTCTAGACCTCCTGTACCCTGCCTGGTTGTCACACTGCACAGACACCTAGTCTACCAAGGAGGAGCCATGCCTTTATTCTGAGGAGCACCTCTCTTTTCAGTACTTGACGGCAGCACAAGAGGGCTTCTCAGAATACTGAGGCCTGTACCTCAGAGAGGAAGCTCAGCTGAGGCTGGCCTGCTCGGTGTCCACCATCATTCAGAAACAGAGAGCCAATAAAATGAACAGAGGCATGTCCTGGCCCTTCAAAAAAAAAACGGATCAGTGTGAGGCAGCCTCAGAGCAGAGAACCCCTAAAACACACCTGACAAAGGGTGACCCATCTCAGCTGGCCGCGGGACAGCCTCAGATTCCACAAGCAAGCTCCCTAAGCTAGTCTCTGTGCCCACTTGGATGCCATTAGCATAAGTCACAGAGCATGCCTGTGGCTTGCAGAATATTAATATTAACTGTTTGCTAGAAACAAGCATCTAGCCGGCGTTCGTGCACTTAAGTGTTTGCTCATGATCATGTATGTGCGGGTATTCAAATGTACGGAGGCCCAAGATCAAGTTCATGTGGTGTCCCTCAGGTGTCATCCACCTCGTATTTTGAGACAGGGCCTCCCACTGGCTTAGAACTTGCCAAGTAGGCCAGGCTAACCTGGCTAGCAAGCCCCAAGGATAGACCCTTTTCCACACCTCCCCAGCACAGGAACTACAAGCATGTGCAGCACATTCAGCTTTCACAAGTATGAATGCTGCAGACTGAACTCAGGGCTTTGTGCTTGCTTGACAAGCAGTTTACAAACTGAGCTATCGCCCCCCAGCCCTGGGGCACCTAACTTTCAAATCTAAGTCATGAACCCAATGACAGACCTGCCAAGGTGTGAGTACCACAAGCTAGGTAGCAAGTGCTGTGCGAGAGAGACCACACTGCATGGTTTCCCTGATGACATGCGGGTAGAAGAAAGTTCTGGAATGAAAGGTGCCATGATCTAACCAAGGCTGCACGCACCCTGGTTCTCACAGGTACTTTTTGCATCTTGTGGTAATTGGCTTGGCTAAGCGTCATCGCAGATCACACTCTTGAAAAAGGAAGAAGAGTACTCACAGGTCCAAGCGTCTGCATTCTCAGTGTGGCAGTGCCACACGCACTGTTAGCCACACAAATGTCTCTCCTGGAGATTTTTAAGCTGGAAACTTGGAAACTTCTGCTGGAAGCCAGCATTTTCCTTCTTAAAGTGACACTGCCCAAGAGGGAAGCAGGTAGACCATACTCTCCCTGGACTGGCCAGGCAGCTGGAGCAAATAGAACAGCTCCTTGGCACGGCAGAGAAACCAACCAGGAAGGACTCCCCGTTTGCACGGAAGCATACATCATTCATCCTTACTGGAAGATGGGAGTAGACATGGGAGAAATCCCCAGAGTGCATGGGCCAGGGAGCCTGTACACACAGCACTGAACTACAAAGAGGCTGGTTTCACTCACGGTTGGCCTCTGACCTCCACATGTGAACCATGGAGGGCACGTGTCAGTGCTCTCTCTGGCGCTCTCCCCCCCCCTCTGGCATAGACAACACAGACACACACACACACACACATACACACACATACACACACACACACACTACAAACAGCTGACTAAGTACCAGTCTTTTCATGATAAAAATGTCTTCCAGCTTTCACTGCCGTCATCTTGTAGGAAAGCACTCAGGACAAGAGGAGAGCCGAATTACAGCAGCCCTCTGGTTTCCACCGGAGCCCCCAACTAGCCCCATCCCAGAGAATCCCAGCTGGGTGGCCAGGGGCGAGGCCACAGCGGACACTGTGACCAGCAGACTCCACTTCCGTCAGGCCGTGGGAGCCTAGCTGAGCCTGCTGGCATCTAGACACTATTTTTACTTCCCCATCTGCCCACCTCACAAGAACACTATACAACAGGGCCCTCAAGGCCTCTAGAGAAGACAAACAACCCAACTTCGACACAAAGGACGCGCCACACCGGCTTAAGGAAACCTGGTTTTTCTAAAATACATGACTGTAAAATATTCCAGGAAATTGCGATGGGCCCTTGAGGAGGTTTCACCACTGTATCTAAAGACACAAAGTGCTGAAAGAAAGTACACGGGGCAGAAGGATGGTTTTGCGGCACAGCACGGCACGGCACGGGAACTGCAGTAATGGTCAACTCCTCCACAGCTCAAGATGAACGAATGCAGGCCAGGGCACGGTGTAACCCAGGGGATGGTAACAGCCAGGGAAACACACAGACTCAGAGATTGGCGCGCCTTCTCATGTCCACCCGTGCCACAGAGAGCCCTGGGGTCACCATTGTTGATGGCCACAGATCTGACTTACCTTCCTGTCCTGGACTCATAGAAGGCCTGGGCTCCCTGGAGTAGGGATGGGGGGAGACAGATGGCAAGGAGTGTGGAAGAGACCAAGCTGGCAGGCTTGAAAATGGGGATGGCGACAATGGGAGAGCAGGCGGAGGACAAGTGGAGGCTTCCTGCTGTTAACTGGTGTCTGTAACTAGGGAAGTGGCTTTTCCTCAAAGTGTCAGCAACAAGATGGGCCAGAAAGCAGAAGTGAGAGCCCGCCCACCCCGTGCTGCTTGCTAAGTTCATATTCGTAACGAAGTTAAGAGTCGGAAGGCAGGGATCCCATACACTGGCCAGATGAGGAAGGCCAGTGGACGTGGCGTTTCCTGACCAGAGTGGGCACACTGTTTCTCACACATTTCCCTCACATCTTGGTTAAAACTGTATACCAAATTTAGGATATATATTTTTTTTCTTCTCATTATTTTACTCTATATTATGCTTAACAATCTTGATAATTTTAAAGGCTCAAAATTGGCTCTGTTAATTTTTGTTTACAGTTTCTTATTTGGGGTTTCAAAGCTTTCTCTGTTACCTCTTTTCAACATTCTGGTTTACGCTTAATTGGCTATAATTCCACAGAGCATCCTTGATTATACGTGCCTGAGTTGGCTTACTTACTTTATCTGACATATTGTCATGGCTTGCATGTGCCGCTCAAAGGTTGGTGTGCTGGAAGCTTGGCCAGCGTGTGGCACATTCAAGTGGCGGAACCTTTAAGAGGTAGGGGGTCTGGTATGAGGGAACGAGTTCACTGGGGCACCATCCTTGGACATATTAATGACTGTCTCAGAGGACTGTTATGTCTCAGAGGACTGGGCTAATTACTTTGACAGAGGATTGTTATAGAGCAAGGTCATTCCACCAATTTGGTCCCATCCACAGCCATCATCTATCATATTCTTCTACCACTTGGTGCTACCTGCCACCTGAACTTGGGTTTTTTGTTTTGTTTTGTTTGTTTTTTATTTCGAGACAAGGTTTCTCTGTGTAGCCTTGACTGTCCTGGACTCGATTTGTAGACCAGGCTGGCCTCGAACTCACAGTGATCTGCCTGACTCTGCCTCTCCTGAGTGCTGGGATTAGAGGCGTGCGCCACCACCATGCATAGCTCTGAACTTTGATTTTTAAGCCCTAAACTGTAGCCAAATTAAACTCCCTTTTTTTTTTAGTGCTAGGAATTTCCCTCTATGCACTACTTCTGGTGTTATTCTCAGAATGTTGGTAAACTGTATTTTCATTTAAAAATTATTTTATGTATATGAGTATTTTGCCTTCACATATGTATGTATATCACATGTGTGCCTGGTACCCATGGATATCAGAAGAGGAAATCAGAATCCTTGGGAAAAGAGTTATAGACAGTTGTGAGCTGTCAGGAAAGTGCTGGGATTTGAACCTGAGTCCTCTGTAAGAACAACCAAGTGCTCCTAGCTGCTGCACTAACTCTCCATCCCTTTGACTTTTCATTTTCATGCTAGTCAAAATATTTTAAGAGTTCTTTTGAGTTTTTTTCAACTCACAGGTTATATAAAAGCTCATTATTCAGTGTCTAGATAAAGTTTTATGCTATGGATATATGGCTTAATTTTGTTATGTTCTAAAAATAATTTACATGACCTTTTAAAATGTAAACT
>OU015746.1:82136722-82157556 GCA_907169655.1 Acomys percivali | reverse complement strand
ACACACACACACACACACACACACACACACACACACACACACACACAGAGTACCTGCAAGACTGGACAGAGGCTCCAGGGAAAGGGAACATTCCCCATCATTTTGCAGGTGAGATAACATGAACCTGGGTGCCTCAGTCAACTATGCTGCTCCGAGGACCCTAGGAAACCACTGTTTAGAGTGAGACGGTGCTGATCAAAGCCACAGTCTCAGCGTTTGCATCAAAAAGGTGTATGTGAAAAGTCCTTGGGCTTTCTGTGGTGAGTACAGCAGTGCAAATAGACACATTTGGAACTGAGCAAGTGACTGCGCACACTGTCCGCATCCGGCTTACCAAGAGCGAGCTTCAGGTCACCCTCTGCTGCAGCCTGAAAGGCCCAGATGTCAAGCCACAGTCACCCAGAAATCATAGCCCGAGCTATCTCAACCAGATGGAAGGCACGTATGTTCTCATGAGAAAAAAAAAAAGCCAGGTCACAGAAGCAGGCACAAAAGCAATGCTGTGATCTCACAGCAATTGGGTGGACTAAGAACAATGTGAGAAAATAAGCACCAAGATAGAAAGCGTGTCATCAGATTTGTGTAGAAGTGGGTGCACATGCTCCCTCCCTGAGAGTTATTTGATGTGAGTTTATCTCTTGTGAGTGTGTCAGTTGGCTGAGAATAGACTGATATTCCCATTCAAACACCTTGAAAATTCCAAGACTGTCAGATTTTATGAATATAAACACCTATGTACAGATGGAAAATGATTGTATGATTCCCCTCACTGTGCTTGCTCTCTGTCTCTCTCTGTCTCTGTCTTTCTGTCTCTGTCTCTCTGTCTGTGTCTGTCTGCCTGTCTGTCTGTCTGTCTGTCTCTCTCTCTCTCTCTCTCTCTCTCTCTCTCTCTCTCTCTCTCTCTCACACACACACACACACACACACCAAATGGGGAGTGAACTCTGTGAACCACCCTGTCTTTGCAACTTACAACACACAAAACAGCCATTGTAGCCAGCACACTCACAAATTCCAATTTTAGCCTTCAAGGATGTGCTAGTCACCCCAGGAACCAGTCTGAAATGGTGAGCTCCCCAACCCTGTCCTGCTGTTCCAGACGGAATGGTGCAGGAGGCCACAGCCCAGACCTCTCTCTCTCTGCATCTCAAACCAGACCTAAGCATCCGGAGCACAGACGACTTCCAGGTGTGACACTGCACACCTGAGTCTACATGACGGTGGGCAATCCTCAACCTCTGGAAGCTTTGGTCCTTGTTTGGGGACAGAGTTTGCCCGACTGATGTGACAAATGTCATGTTTCAATTAGTTTCCTTCCTTGTTTCATTTACCACCCATCCTTCCAATGAAACCTTACTCTGTTATATCATAATTCTCCTAACTTGGAAAAGACATGCTTCTGCCCATGAGAGGCCTACAGACTTACAGACGTCATCAGAGCGGCAGTGGCTGTGCGCCAAGTCCTTCAGATGAATTCTGCTTGCTAAACTTCACCCTTCCCATGTTTTCCACCTTGGCTCAAAGATCGTTTTGCAGAGGTGGTGTTCACAGCCCGTGGCAGTTACCTTAGCAGTTAAAGAACTGAGGAGAAGGCTGGGCCTGGGCTTTCCAGAGATAGATAATAGAGCCTCTGTAATGGGTGAATACACTGACATAGAGTGTAGATGCCTAACTGCTGCTCTGGAGGCGAGAACAACCTCTTACAAAGCATGATTCAAAATATATCCAAATGAAAGAAACCACAGAAGTTCTATTGAAAATCAGAAAACAAGTAGCCACAGAGATAAAAGGCTTATGGGACATGTGCCCAGCAATTGTGACAACAGGGTATGACAAGATCATGTGTCTACTCGATGGCCTGGATATCTTTAAGATCTACACAAAGGTCTTCAAAATGCAAAACAGAGTACAATGAGCACCAAGAAATATATTTAGCCAACACACTCCTCAAGGGCTTTCTGCAGTTCTTAACATATGTGCATCCAGACCAAAGAGTCTCTGCCAGACTGTAGCAAGACAGAAGACAGATCAGGGTGGGGTTGGGGGGTGGTTAAGAAAAAAAGAAGAAGAAGAAAAAAATGGAACTGAGAGATAATTTTTGACTGTGTGGAAACTTGTATCAAGAGAGGTTTCGGTTTTATGTCATAAGGTTGAGAGAAAAATTGTATTAGGCTCTGTGCAAACTGAGAAAAAGCCAAAGCAAAGTTTGGCCCTAGGAACAGCAGATATGGCTAAAGGAGGAAGGGGAAAGGGCATACCCTGGCATAGCACAATGGCTTGGCCTGGTTTTTGTTGCTATGACAAAATACTGGAAGCTCAGTACTTGGTAGAAACTTATTGCGCTCACATTTTTGAAGACCAAGACAGGGTGGTCCCATCTGTTTAGTTGCTGGTTATTCTGTGAGCCACAGAATAACAAGCCAGAAGGTCCCTTGCGGTCATGAGTGAGGAAGTGATCATATATAGAGATAGGAGGCAAAGGCCATTGAAAGCCAGGCTTGCTGTTTGCTCAGGGTCCCCAAAGAACTATGCTAATCACTTCTAAAGACAATGCCCCACAGTCTTACCCCATGGCTAGGACCCACCTAGGGTACAACTACCTTTCAGCACACAAACACCCACCGTGACACTCTAACCCAAGCACATAGACCTTCGGGGCCATAGGCAAACGATTCAAACCATAGGATACTCAAGGGGTCCTGGTGCTTATAGCCGGTGAGGATGCCAACCTGAAGGCTCTCAGGAGTGCTTGGCAAGGGTCACAGTAGAGGAGGACAGTGCTCTGTCCGGCTGGGTCTTCAGAATGGAGATGCTATGACCAAAGTGGGCTCAGCAAGCTATGCATGATAGTTAACACCATCAGTAAACACTTGCTGAAACCCATTAAGTCCGAATGACAGAACAATCACCACTGGAAGGTATGAGAGTCTGGATTCTACCCAGTCTACATTCTCAGATATGCTATCTGAAATTGCTACATAAAATAAACTAGCCTGTATGGAACAGTTTCCGAAATGAAAAACTTGCTTCCTGGAAGCTAGCTTCTAGGACAGAAAGATGGAATGTGAAGACTGAAAGGGGAGGGTTAAATTAAAAGGTCTGTTAAATTAAAATGAAGTAAAAAGACAAGTCAACCCAGGTCACACTAAGAGATTTCCACGGCCACACCACAGGAACTGTCAAGTGAATGACATAGGAGGCAGATCTAGGTAGGACAAAGTTCCATTAGTGAAGTCAAACTTACAGGAAGAGGCAGTAGTAACCTCCATGGTGGGCATTTCAATACTTCTTATAGACATGCCCAACCCACATTAGTGCATCAATATTGGGATTATGGATCCCGCTAACTGCCCTGAGCCCTTCTCTCCCGACTCAGAGCACCCAGGTCTGCCATGGGGATGTCTGCTCCACTTTTCCCGGCTGACCTACTCTGGCAGGCTCAATCTTCCCACACCTGTGTTCAAGCCCAAGCCTGAAGTCCACCCTGGGAGGGCAAGGCCTACCCCAACAAGCTACCACAACATCCCTAACAACCCCTCTTCCTCCTCTCACCCCAAGTTCGCAAGAAATAAAAGACAAAGAAAAGGCCACTTTCGTTCTACTAAACTGATAGTAACATAAAAGAAATATGCTTTCTTGGCATATCTTTGGTTTTAACCATATTTGACTGTATTTAACTTTTTTTTTTTTTTTTTTTTTTTTTTTTGCCTAGTGTTCAAATACAAGGTTGAAAATTATGGTATAAAATCCAACTAAGGTGAACAATTAAATGACATCATTGTGACTGCCTTCTGACATAAAGAGAGAAAAAACCAACCTGTGGAATATGTATGTATATATATATATATTTTTTTGTATACATATGTATGTGTGTGTGTGTATCAAAGCCTGTATTTTAATTTTTTTCCTCACACCCATTTGTCACAACACCAATCCAGAAGCCGAAAAAATAGCTAAAAGCTGCAAAGGAGGGTGGACAGGACAGCGTGGGTTGTTAGAAACAGGTCCATACAGAGGCTGCACATTGACTAACGTAGAAAAGGAGGCCTTGCCATTCCTTGGGCAGAGGGGCCGGAAACAGTCACAACCCCCCCAACCCCGCTGGAGGGAACCGGAAATGAGTCTTCCAAGGACTGGAGCCCTGAAGGATGACCACGCCCCTTCCTAGACAGTCTTTTGCTCTCTCCTGAAGTCACAGGAATGATGCAAAGGAAATATGACTTGGGGTTTAACTAAAATGCTTGGGCATTCGGTGGACCCTAGCTATTTCCAGTGCCCAGACAAACAGGGACTGCCCACTAGGTACTGGAAATGGGAGGGGTCCAGGAGTAAATGCACTTGACTGAAAAAAATCACACCATAATTTAAGGAGTCCAATACAGACCCAATCCTTGAGGCCCAGCTTTGAAAACACAAGGCTTGTTTTCCTTTTCTTAACTGAGTTTTAAGGAACCTCACTGAGTGACAACACCTGGTTTGAACTGACACAGCTATTTATAGTTGGTATCTATTCCCCACAGAGTAGAGACACTATTAAACGTGAATAAATAGTGGTGCTTGGGAAACAAAACGCACTCCCAGCAGTGCCAGAGTGATCACAAGAAATGGTGTTCCAGTCTACATAATACCCTTCTAAACCAAAAGTGCAAACATTAAATCTTGAAAACGCCAAAATTCCAAACACATATGTGAGGCAGTTTGCTAGGTAAATTCTACCAAGAGGCCTTTGCTTAAAAATCAAAACGCAAATCTAAGAGATCATGCCTACCTCTAGAAGACTAAATATGGCCTTAAGAGGACCAAAGAACCATTTCATACAAAAGAGCAATAAATAACTAATTTTTTAAAAATCAATTTCACTTCTCAGGAATGAAATATAGTCCCAAAATATGTTTCCCACTTTTATTCTAACTTTCAACATTTAAAAAATTCATTTTAAAGACCTTTTAGTAAATATGGCATATCTAAGCATCTCAAATACAGAATAAAAATCAATCTGTTTTATTGCAAAATTTCCCTAAATCTATTAAAACAAAAATATTGATTTGCTTAGAACAATATGACTTGGTGAAATAATTTCAAGTGACAAAGTCTGTCACTTAAAACACCTGCTATCTTGTATTTACATCTTTTAACTCAAATATAAATATGCCCCCACACTATTTGAGCTGCCGTCACAGGGGGAGATGCAAGCAAAGACCTGATCCCAGTACTCCAGGAACAGGAACGCCCTGACACATCTCTTTCTCTCTCATCTCCCTCTCTCTCTCTCTCCCGCCCCCCACCCCGCGCCCGCCCCCCCTACCTCCCCACCTCTGTGTCTGTGTGCACGTGTCTGTTTTCTCTCCCTCCCCCCCCCTCTCTCTCTCACACACACACACACACACACACACACACGGCATTTTTTAATATTAAAATTCAGAGGGGCCCATCTCTTTTTATATCCCATGCTGAAACACTTTAAGAATTTAAAAAAGAGAAGACGCCAAGCAAAAGCCAAGCAAAAGCCAAGCAAAATACCCTGAGTCGAGAATTTTACTTAACTTTGAACACAGTCTTTGTTCAGCCAGATATAAACATTTAAAAAACGTTCCCAAGAAAACGGGAAGCTGACTGACTTCTCCAATTCTTTCTACTCTGTGGACTTTCAAAGGATTGAGTCTCCTTTCAATGGCTTTTAGGTGGGGTTAAGTTTGGGGAGCCATACTGATATATATTCAAATAGTGTCTTAAACAATTCCCAAGGATTTGGAGAGGTGAGTTCACAAAGGAAGTCGGCCAGGCAAAGCGAACTTGGTGCCTGTGTGGCAGGGATTCAGACTGGTGAAACTGCTCTTTCCCTCACCTACTGCATGTCAGAGGCTCTGGGGCATCGACTTGGGCGCGCACGATGGCAGTCCCGGGTCTCAAATGCTTGGGGATTCTGCATCGGTTCGGGACGCGCACAGAGGTAGTCCCGGGGTTCACCGACCAGCCAGAAGAAGAGCGCGGTCGAGAGGCGGAGCTCCCGGCTCAGCTCCGCTGGCGATCGTGCTCCCCGCGCCCGGGGCGCACACGTTTGCAGGCTGGAGTCCCGGTACCGCGCGCCCTGGCCAGGCGGGTCGGCGCTCAGCCGCAGCCATTGGAGAGAAGCTGCGGTCCGGCCTGGACTAGCCAAGGTCTGCAGCCTGGGAGTGGCCGTGGCCCTGCGCTAAGGCGCGGCGAGGTGCAGTGGCTCCTACCTGAGCAGGTGGCTGCGTCCTCCAACCCTTTCTCCTCCTCCCTCCTGTTTGGCTGTTTCGCCACGGTCGCCGCCTTCTCCTCCCGCTCCTCCTCCTGCCGGGTGCACCGGGGTCCCCGATTCTCCCCGCCGCCCGGCTCACTGCTTCCTCCTCTGGGGAACTTCCTCAAATTTCCCGGGCAGCGCCTGCGCTTCCTCCGCTGCCCCGAACTTGAGATACATAGCACCCCGCCCAGAATCCTGCAGGGCTAGGCAGCTCCAGGAACCAAGCCTGGCCGGGAAGTACAGAAGATCCAGTATAGTGACACCCCGAACCCTAGCTAGAACGCAACAGCACGCTGGCTGAATCCAGCCTGAAACATGTTGGACCTCGAACCTGGAGTAGGCAGCAGCCCCAAACGGAGCCTGGGGCGGCAGTACTTTCAACCTGGTTGATCCCCAAGCCAAACCTTGAACCTGAGCTGAGCAGGGCAGCATCACGAACCCAGCTGGTCAGTAGAGCCAAGCCTGAGCAGGGGCAATACCACAAACTGAGCTGGAGCCAGGTGGCACCTCTAGGCAATTGGCCCACAGTCCTCTGGTGCGACAAATCCAGAGGAATAAGCTCTTAGGATCTAGAAGCCCTGGGAACCAAGGGCCCTCTATGCAGAAAGTAAAGTTCATCTCCCAAGCTCAAACTAGTTAGTCCTCAGGCCCCTGCTCCCTCCACCAGTTTGGAGCAACACTGCTAACCTTACGGTGTGTTTAATGTCAACAGGCCAAAATGTTCCTGCTAACAGAGAACCCAAGTGATCTGAAAGGTGGCTCCAGAGGCTTTTGCCTGCCCAAAGCTATTTCTGAGGGTGTTACCTGCTACCCACAGCCTGTTTCTTGAATCCTGTCCTGCAGTTCTTGATATATTTTTGGTTTTGTTTTCTGCTAGCCTGTTAACATTGTCAGGATGGTCAGTTTTGTTACACTCTAACCAATAATAAATATATACAATACTTAGATACAGTAAATAAATAAATACAATAAGATTCTAGATGTTGTTTGTGGTAAATTTTAAAAAGCAGTGCCCTGTCAAAACACAGAAACAGGGATGGAGAAGTGGCTTAGATGCTTGCTATGCAATCACAAAGACCTGAATTTGATTCCCAGTACTCAAATAAAAGCTGGGGTAGAGGGGCAGGTAGCCATAAATAGTAAATATAAGAGGGAGATGGCTAAGGATGGTACTTAAGACACGTGAAATAATACCAAAGACTATCACAAAGCACTTCGTCAAAAACATAGCCTTGTACAATGGCCACCGCATCCTTACACATAAAAAAAAATCTTTCGGCAAGGATGTGGGTCCAACAAGTTCCCATGTTACTTTGAATGGACACCACCCTTATTAGTGATCTTTGCAAGCAAGGATTATTGTTTTTACACAGTACTGGGGCTTGGCCCAAGCATTGTGCCATTAAAAGCTCCTCCTTTTCTCATCCCCTGTAGGATCTGCTCCTAGTGTACTCTGGTGTGCATATTCCCAATCCAGCACTCTAAGACTACCAAACAAATTCACTGTTTCTATAAAATCTGTGTGGTCCTTGTTTTGATTTTTAGTTGAAAATTTTAATTTGTTTTTAAGTGATTAATGCCTATGTGTGTGCAGATGTTCCTATGTGCAAGCGTGTGCAGTAAGTACACGTGTGTGCAGGTATGTACATGCATGCACACAAACGCATGTGGAGGCCAGAGGTAGACACCAGATTTCTTCCACAGTGCTTCTCCATCTGACCTTTCCAGACAGGATCTTTCACTGAACCTGGAGATTATTTATTTTACTACACTAGTTGGGCCTCAAGCCTATGGCCTCTCCTGTCTTCCTCCTACCTGCACCCTCCCACATGGGTGCTGGGGATCAAATTCAGGTCCTGTGCTTCTATGACAAGCATTTTATCTGAGTCTTCCTTCCAACCCTCTTTGAATGTTTTTACAGAAAACTGTTCTTTAAAAATGTCCCCTAACCCCCCCCAAACATCACTAGAATATTTTGGCGACATTGATTATTTAAGTGTCTGTATTGAAATGCTATGTCCTGATCCTCAAGCACCATCATAGAAACAAAAGAGGCACAGAGGAAAATATGGGCTGTTTGTCTCGGTGGGAGCTTCTCTTGTCTTTTCCACTTAAAACGACCCTGGGTTTTTGTTTATATTCATTTTTGTCACTAAGTATTTTTATGTAAATAGAGGATTTTTATTGTTCTTAATCATTTATTATGGTTAGTTATTTGTTAAGCATTAGAACCAGCAAAATAACCACTGTTCCCTTAAAGGAGGCTGCAGAGTCTATAGGCGTTTTCAAGGTTGCCAGTTAAAAATGGCAATTCGCTAGGGAGAGATGAACAAACATCAACTCATCCCCAGATAGAGAATCAACAACAGACCAAAATAGCCATACCATCAAAATCCAGTTTGGTGAACAAATTGTTTATTGGGGTTATTTTTAGGAGTATAGCTTAGGGCTACTTACAGGAACATGAATGACTCAAAGGCAGCTGCATCACAGAAAGCCCACCCCAGGAAGCCGACACAGTCCATCACCATGCCTCCCCCGCCTCCACCCCCACCCCCTCGTCCCATCGCTAAAATCTAGTGCACTAGGTGACTGTCTCTCCTGGCTCAGCTCCTTCCTGTCGACAGATGACAGGAACGGATTACACCAGCCATTTTATTCTTTGCGTCACAATCCATTTCTGGTGAAGCCCTAATGGATTACTGACTTCACCTCCCCGTGGAAACAGTCCATTCCCTGTCTCTCCAGGCTCCTCTGGGATGCCTTCTGGAGAATTTCAAATCCCTGCACCCACGTTAACGGCTGATAAGCTTACACACCTCTGCAACCAAACTTGGACAGATGCAAAATGCAACTTTTAATTACCACCAGCAATCAGGTAAAATGGAAGGACATTCCCCACATTCAAGCCTTTTCTCTGCTTGCTCTCCCAAAAGTTTTAAATGTACACCCTCCAAATTTTTCTCCCTAGCCTACTAACTTTGTCTTCAGCCCATATATATATGTTCCAGTATCCTGCCAGATTTCCTACATCCAGGACAGCGCCAAAGCAGCTACCCACAGATGTTCTAGTTCAAACTCACAGACAGCGCAAGCTGGACCTGCACTGCCCCTCCTAGCCACAGGTGTTCTCAGACCCTGGACAGCTAATACAGCAGCCTGTTCTTCCTGGACATGGCCAACATTTCACCTTTTAACTTGCTCTAGGCCAGGGACAAATAGCTCCAGGCTCTCTCAGTACTCCTTGGTCCCTATCTGCTACAGGACATGGCTGGCATACCCTGTCCTCTACCCTGAATTTTCTAGGGCAGGGGTTTTTCCTTCCCCTTCACCATATAATCTGGACATTTTGTTACTCTTGCTTTTCTCTCTCTCTCTCATTTCCCCCCTTACACGTCAGCCAAGAGCTGCTTCCAATGAACCTACATTTATATACTTTAACTTACCTTAATGAAAAATAATCCAACATCCTCATTTTTTTTTTTAATTATAAGAAAAGATAGAGGAATGTTAGCATACTGCCCCCAGGCTGCCTAGCAACCTATGACATCATTACCTGTCTGTCACTTGGTGGGCCGGCTGCCCAGAATATAAAACCTACCTCATCTCTCTCTCTCTCTCTCTCTCTCTCTCTCTCTCTCTCTCTCTCTCTCTCTCTCTCTCTCTCACCTCTCATTCTTTTCCTCTCTTGCCCCTCTTGCTCTTCTCTTCCTTTTCCTCTCTCTTGCTGTCTCTGTCTCTCTCTGCAGCACTCAGCCTCCTTCCCTGCTCTCCCATGCTCCTATAATAAACTTTTCCATGTCCCATGTCATATCTGTTGCCTGCCCTCCCTCTCTCTCTTTCCCTCCCTCCCTCCCTCTGAGACAAGGTTTCTCTGTATAACAGAGCCCTGGCTGTCCTGGACTCTCTTTGTAGACCAGGCTGGCCTTCAAAGAGATCTACCTGCCTCTGCCTCCCAAGTGCTGGGATTAAAGAGGTGCACCACCACAGCCCAGCCTGACATCTCATTTGTATTTATTACACATACAGCTCACCTTACCACTGACAGTTAGCTCAGCAAGTCCTATAGTCTCTTTTCTAGGAAGCTTGTCCAGTTTGCAAGTACCTCTCAGCAGTCCTGTTGCTTATATAACCTTGGGGAGATGGGGGTTGGGGATGGGGAGGGGCCTAATGTATCTGGTCAGTTTCAGGGACTTCCTGAGGCTTCTGAATTTACTTCCTGAGTCTTAATGAGTCTTGATTAGCTTCCGTCCAAGACTAGGCGTTTTTAACTCAGAGGAAACTATTGCTACATGTGGAATGTGAGACAGGTGAGCAGGAGTGGGGATGGGAGCAGGGTGGGGGATGGCAGATGGGGGATGGAGATGTGGGGTGTAGGGGAGTGGGGATGTAAAGTACAGACTTGTCCAAAACCTTCCAATCTCTTATTGAAACTGGCAGAAGTAACTATCACTTCCTCCCCTGTTCTGGGCCTGCATGCCCCAGTGCACGGAGCCTTGCAGCCCCCATCTCTGCCACCTTTGAGGTAGTCACATAGCCTGGTGGGCAAATTTCAGGTTAAAACACCCTATTTTCTTATAAGAACATATCCAGCTAGCACCTGGAATTCCTCTCCATGCAAATGAAGCATTCCCAGCACCTTAGACCCAACCAATGATGTACATTCACCCCCAAACCCCTACCCACGTCCCCTTATTCCTCCCAATAAAGGAGACCTGTTTCACTGAAAACCTCTCAGAGAAGGCTGTTTCTCCCTGTACTCACCACTGACCAAGGTCCTGCATAGCCCACCCGCCTGGCTAAGTGCCATTCCTTCCAGACCAGACCAGTGTGCAATGGTGTCTGAAAGCCCTGAGGGCAGAAGTGGACACAGCAGTAACACGGTGTCCATGGCTCTGGATGTGCGGAGTATACCCAGCCTTTTCCAACAGGCGACGTCTCTCTGGAGCTCCACTGTGTGGGGATAAGGTGACATCACTGTCCTTCCCGTGCCTGAGTCATCCTCGGCATTAACTGCTACTGAAGCTAACCACGCAAATACCAACATATTTCCCAGCATTTCTCCTCATGTGCCATGCTCCTCCAAAGACTGCCCCGTAGGCTTCTCCCTTAACACACCCAGACCCTTGCTGTGACAACATCCTAGCCTTGAATGCCCTCCTAGCTACTCTCCTCACCTGGGACCTCCCAATGAAAATCACATTTTAAAAGTCATATTAAAAACCAAAAACCAAAAACCTGTTTCTTTTCTACAGGCTCTTATAAAATAGCAAATTCAGTGTAGTTGTTTTCAATGCTAATTCTGACTCAGGAAGTCTTTGCATCTCTGGCTGTTTTTTTTGTCTGGGTTTCTCTGCTGTTTCTTGCTCATGGTGTCTCACTTCCTTGCACACTCAGTGACATTTGACTGTGAGCCACTCATTATCCCTGAAAAATCATCTGAGGGAGTTGGGTAATGTAGACTCAATTTTCTTAACCAATATATTTTATTCTAGCTTACTAATCGAGCGTATGTCACTTGTAACCTGACTAGCCAAAACAATAGGAAAAGAGAATTAAAGAACACAATAACAAAACCGTAAGGATATCAGTTCTGAGGAACGATTCTCCTGGCAGAATCAGCAGGATTTCTTCTGCTGGAACCTGGAGTAACCAGAACCCAGAACCTCAGCAGGAGCTGGCCTCGAAGCCTTCCCTCGAGCAGTTCTCTCTAGGATCCTCTCAAAGTACAGCAATGAACAGCCCAAACTATGCCAAGTCTCCAAAGGCCCCGCCTCCAGTTTTCGGCTCATTTATATATCTCCTCCCAGAGTCTGCTCACAAGATCTTTTCAGCTGGCAACAATCAAGCTCCCGCAGGAGGTGGTTGGTTGGTCTTCTAGTGGATTAACCTCACCTGTTCTCTCACAAGACTGTTCTGATCCCACACTTGGGATCCTAAAAAACAGGTTAATCTCTCCTTCAGAGTGATGCCAGGAAGAAAACATTTTCATTCAATAAGAAAGTGTGTTTTTTAAGATGGGTGTGGTGCGCATGCCTTTAATCCCAGCACTCAGGAGAGGCAGAGGCAGGCCTATTGCTGTGAGTTCGAGGCCAGCCTAGTCTACAAAGTGAATCTAGGACAGCTAAGGCTACACAGAAACACCCTGTCTCGAAAACCGAAACAACTAAACTAAACAAAAAACCTTCACAGACAAAATTTAACCTTTTAAGTGCTGGAGAGATGGGTCAACAGTTAAGAATGTTTGCTCTTCATGTCAGAAGACCAGAATTTAGATTCCCACCACTCACATGAGGGCTCACAATTTTCTATAACTCTAGTTCCAGAAGTTTCCATGGGTATTGCATGCAGGCAAAATATCTATAGGCATTTTTTAAATCTAAAAATAATTTAACCTTCCAATGAAAAAAACAAATGCCTTGCCCACTTAGTCTTAAATTTTCTTCTAATACTTCTTATACTTAGATCTTTGTTCCTTGAAATTTAACTTGGTATATGATATGACACATAAAATTAACTGTAAGCAAAAAAGTAGTGGTCTTTCTACTGCCCATTGTATTTATTAGTAAACTTTAAATCACTAACCTGGGCAGGCACTCATTTACTCTAACCCTTCTACACTGGTCTGGACTATTTCCCAGACACATGCCCTCTTTGCCTGCTGTCTAGTTGCACTCTGGCCCTTCTGCCTCCATCTTTTTGTTCTCTTGGCTACTCCCTCGTGGCTCCCTCATGGCAACGTCCTCATGGTGACCTCCTCGTGGCCTCCTTCCCCTTTGCCTTCCTCTTCCCCTCTCCTCCTATATGGGACCTCCTAACTGAGATCAGAAGTCCCGCCTCCTGTCCTTTCTTGCCCAGCTATAGGATGATTAGCTTCTTTATTAACCAATCAGAGATTATGGAGAACAATTTTTACACAACATTGAGACAGTAGATTCTTCATAAAAATGACAATGCACAGAAACCAGCATCTGAAAACACAGTGCATTACCATCCCCCAACACCTCCTTTTTACTCCAATAAAAGGCTCATTCTGTTACAATAATAAACTATATACAATAAGAACAATTATGACAATTATCAGATATGAGTTACATACACAATGTTTAGTCCATTTGTATTGGCAATCTTGAAGAAAGTATTCCATTATCTACTATCGTGGTGTATCTGAAACTTTTTACCTATGTTACTTTCTAAACCTTTATCTCCTCTAACTTTCATGACTTGCAATTACCAATCTTAAAATACCTGTTTCCAACTTCCTCCAACATTCATAAAACACCTTCGTAGACCCTCTAACTTTTATTTCCCAATCTTAAAACACCTTCTTACAACGTAAACTTTCACAACTTGCATTTGTCATCCTTAAACATCTTCTTAGACCATAAAACACTTCCTTAGACCCTTCACAACTTATACTTATATGTGAGACTACAATTATCTAGTCTTCAATCCCATCAGAGATCTGAGAATGGTACATATTACCTGATTAAAAGGAAATGTGGAGCAAGCACCTTCCAAAATTATAGAAATGACAAACACAGCTGGCTGCCTAGACAGTCATCCAAGATTCCTCAGCAATGTTGGGGCATCCTCTTTAGCCTTCTGGCTTAGTATATGACAGACTTTTCTGTGATGCAAGAATTATGAAGGACTGTTTACCTTGTCTTGGCAAAGGTCGGCAATCTACTACCCTGTGCCCAGATTGTCCAGTTTGGACAGCATGCTGTCTGCAGTTGAGGCAAGGGTAGTTTTTTTTCCCCAGTGGCTAGCTTAGCAAACTCCATATGGAGGTTCTTCAATGCCTATCGTCTTCTTTGAAGTAGAATGTGAGTGCTGCCAGGATCTGACATGTCTCACTGTCAAAAAAAACTTTTATTAATAAAACAACTTTAAATGCCATATTCTATAGACCTCTATAGAGGTTTTTGAAGGCCAACTATCTATCTATAGTATATCTTAATAGGCAAACGTTGCTTCTTTCTAGCTATTTATTATCTGATTAACTTTAAAAAACATGTATAGGAGACTAAATAAAACTTATTTTGTGGCTAACTAAACTAGTATCTAACATGACCATAAGTTTGATTGACTGACTACTAATTTGCATTTTTAAATTATCCTAAGCAGTTTGTAACGGCAGCTTTCAAGGACTCAAAACTCACATTACATTTTTAAATGAGTTGCATAGTGCCGTACCTTATACAAGAATTGAAACATAAATACATAGTGTGTTGTAACAAAAATAAACATAAATTTATATCAAATGTACAATAATCTATACCAATGTAAAAATATTTGAGACTGTTAGTTGCTCTTTAGTTTAAAAGTAGATAGGAGAGAAAAAAGGATAGAGGAAAGAAAAAGAAAAGAGAAAATGATATCCCTGAATCTAACCTCCTTTACTTTGTTCCTCCCTGACCAAGGCAATTCGCAAACATCCCTCCTTTAACAATGACAAACATCTATCACCCATCGATTGACCAAAACATGACCCCACTCCACACTTTGGGAATGGGGCATTGTTCACTTAAAACGCCTTCCTATCGTCTACGGTGATGTTTCTTTTGGAGGCCATAAGAAAACTGAGATAACGGTCAAGCCCTAGGAAAGCCAGCTGTACCGTCTCTGTGTGATGACGTCCTGGCTGGAACAATCTTTGAAGCTGGATGTGGATTTTTTTAGGAAGCAGCTACTGAGGCAGTCCGTGAGGCTGGATTATCTGGGATACCAGTTCTTGTCTTCTTTGGTGTCTGGTCCTTTTGTTCTGTAAGCATGTAAACTTTTAAAGGTAATATACTTTTTTTTTTACATTAACACATGTATGGAATGTGCAGTGTGCACAATTCAGTTAAAGGTGATCATTCTCTGCTCTCTGAGCAGGAAAGTCATCTGTTTCTTTATAAGTTAGCTTGGACTGTCAACTAACAGCTGTATTCAAAATGAAGAAATAATGAACCCAGTTTGTCTGTAGTCTCTCCCCCTCACCCCTGCCTGTAATGTGTGTGTGTGTGATGTGTTCATGGGCATACACATACACGGTGTACATGGTGAGTCAATTCTCCCTCCACCTTTACAATTTGAGGATATGGAACTCAAGACATCAGGCATGTCGGGCAAGTGCCGAGTGCTTTTACCCACTGAGTCCTCCCACTGTAATAAGATGTAATAAGTAATCTTTCTGCCCTGGGTTGAGAAATACCAGTTAGCTCATGCATCTAGAATTCACTATACACTGGGTGCATTTCTAATCTTGTACCGTTGATCACTGATCCATCAGTGCTCCATGGATCAAGCAGTGCTTTTTTTTTTTTTTTTAATCAAAACATAGCTTTTAAAACGGCTTCTTGTTGAAAGACAGTGTCAGGAGAGTGAGAGGAGAAACAAACCAGGGACAAGGTCTGGAGAGACAACAGCGACAGCACTGCTGTGCAAAATGTCCCAAGAGCCGAAGACACGGCAGTAAACAGGGACTCCAGTTTCAAAGGCCAGAAAAACTTGAGTCACCTCAGCTAGGAAGATGGAAGCATGGAGAAGAGGAGCATGGGAAGATGCTCCTGTTATTTGTAGACACAGATGCAGGGTAAGACAATGATGAACTTCCACTGCAAGGCTATTCAACTGTCCAAAGTGCAGATGCTTGACATCACTGAATGTATGTGTGTCTGAGTGTGTAACAGTGTGTGTAAGTGTGTATACATGCATGTGTGAATGTGTATGTGTGAGTGTATCTACATGAGTGTGTGAGGATATGTATGCATGCATATTTGTGTGTTTGTGAGGGTGTGTGTTTATGAAAGTGTGTGTATGAGAGTGTGCATGTGAGTATCTGTGTATTAGTAAATGTGTTTGAATGCAAGTGTGTGTGATTTGTGTGCATGTGTGTGAGTGTGTGGAATGTGTATGTACATGCATGTGAATGTGTGTAAGTGTGTATGTGTCAGTGTGTGTGAGTGTGTGTGCATGTATGTGAGTGTGTGTGAGTATGTGTGAGTACATGTGAGTGTGTGTGAGGGAGTGTGTGCATACGTGTGTGCATGTGAGTATGTATAAGTGTGTGAGTATCTGTGTCTGTGCGTGTGAGTGTGTGAGTATGTGTGAGAGGGTGTGTGAGTATGTGTGAATGTGAGTGACTGTATGTGTGTGAATTTGTGGGTGTGAGAGTCTAAGTATGTATAAGTGTGTGTGAGTGTGAGTTTGTGTGTTATGAGTGTATGAGTTGGTAAAAGCATGTTTGTGAGTGTATATATGCAGGTGTGTGAGTGAAGTCTGTGTGTGTGTGTGTGTGTGTGTGTGTGTGTGTGTGTGAGAGAGAGAGAGAGAGAGAGAGAGAGAGAGAGGGAGGAGGGGGAAGGGTTGAGGATTTAGAGATGGGACGGTTATTTGTGTCTTCTCTGCTTCCTGGTCCATGAAGGAGCCACTTCACAGTCCTGTCACTACAGTCGCAGGCCCATCCTCCTGCACACTTTCCCCACCACACTGGTCTGTATCTTCTCAGACAGTGGACCAGAATGAAGCCTTCCTCCCAGAAACTGCCCTTGTCAGGTTTGTGTTCACATCCTCGAGAAATTCACTTGAGACAATGGCCACAGACTTCTCTTCCCATGTACATACATGACAACAGCCTCGGATTCCACCCTAAACATCATTAGATCCATATAAAACACAACAGCTGACTTAACAGAATAAACATGTACGGTGAGCTGATTTTACGGAAGTGACTATCACAGATGAGTTTTTTGTTGGTGGTGGTTTTTTTATTTTTTATTTTTGTTTTTAAGTGTCCCACTTTTTAAAGGAAAAAACATGAGCATTTAATCCCTTTTGCTAGGCAGTCAGTCAGCTTGAATTTTAGAGCACTAACTCGTCTCTGAGACTCCAGATAGGTAACTGCTTCTACCACTTGCTGCCTCCTGTGTGAGGTTTAGACAGCCAAGCTCTCTTTTTCCAGCCTGACCCCCTCAACTACCTATTCTTCACTCTGGAGTTAAAGGACTGTTAACTTCCAGGTCTTTCCACCAGTGTTTCTGTGAGGAGTTAGCAGGGAAGAAAGGCAGCTGAGGAAGAGGCTGGGGGAAAGAGATAACACACCACAAAGCAGCTAGACTATGCATTGAATGGGCCCCTCCCTTTGCAGCTTGGGTGCCTCCTTACTCACTGTGGGTTATCTTCCTGGGCCAATGACAGTCCAAAGGAGGAGATGATGTAATGGGAGAGAGGAAGAGGGAAGAGAGAAAAAGAGGGGATCACAAGAGAGGAGAGTTGAGGGCCCTGTGAAAACCAGCCCAGACCACTACTTCACTGCTCTGCCAGTTCTCTGGATCCCACTTGCTGATGGGGTGCTTTCTGCCTGTTGTCACCATTTCTGGGTCTTTATTTCTTTGTCTCGAGGTGCTCAGTTTTTTTCTTGTCCACCTCTGGGAAGAGCCCCAACTCAGGGCAGCCAGCCCCTGTTACAGTATCCCGCCCCACCTACTAACCCTGCCAGCCTTGTCAAGTCTCAGGGTGGTCTGTGTCACCATCGCTGGGTGGGATGCTGGGGCTCAGCTTCCTTCCTCTTGCCAGGACTGGTTGAAACCCTTGTTCTGAGTTTGAAGCATTGCTTTGTAGAAATCTGAGACCAACCACTCCCCGCTAATTTCTTAGAGCTTGATATTTTATTCTCTTTTCTGTCAGTGTAACCAAATGGCTAAGGCTGGGGAGTTTATTTTGTAAGGCTTGTTTGGTTATTTGTTTGTCCCACAGCCCTGACCTGAGCACAGAGATTATAGCAGTGCACTAGCATGCCCCACGAAAAGAATTGTGCTTGCTCATATTTTTTGGAGACAGAACATCCCACTGGTCTAGCCTCAGACAAACCCCATGTCTCCCTGCAGATCAAGATAGAGAGCTCTCAGCTCCTTTTCCAGCACCATGTCTGCCTACACGCTGCCATGCTTCCTGTCATGATGACAATGGACTAATCCTCTGAGCTGTAAGCCAGCCCCAATTCAATGTTTCCCTTTGTAAAAGTAGCCGTGGTCATGGTGTCGCTTCATAGCAATAAAATCATAACTAAAACAATGGGTGAGGCGTTCCAGGGCCCTGGGTGAGGGTTTCCAGGGCCATGGCTAAGAGGCTACAAGGACACAGGCTTCCCTTTTTGGCTACTAAAAGCCTGTAGCCAACACCACCTCTCGTTTTGTTCTTGCCACTAAGGGACCCCAGTGCAAGAGCGACCCCTGACAGCAATGAGCATCAGCTGAATTCAGTTCCTCCTTTTAGGGCTCAGTTCCCCTTTCTCAGCACAACAATGTCTCCAGCTTTGTTTACTTGAGTCAGTGTACTTCCCTCTTTTTATCTGCATAGAGCCTCTGGTAGATTTTGCTCAGAAGAGATACCGCAGAGATGTTTGTGAAAGTGCCAACTGTTAACCTTTCTTCCATTCCTTTGCAGCCCTGGCTTTCTCCGCTCCAGTCTGGGAAGTGGGGGCTGTTACTGTGTCTGCTTCACGGGTGGAGGAGCTGAGGGAGAAGAGGTCCTCTGCCCTGGGTCACTCACATAGATAGGAAGTCCTAGAATCATGACTTGAAGCCAGGTCTTCGAGTTTCAAGAGCCCCAGACTTCAGGTCACTCTAGTGTTCCCGAGAGTGTGGACGCACGTGGGACACAACAGTCCTGTGAAAAGCTTTCAGGCACGTGCATACATATTTTTAGACTAACAGTTTTCCAGAGCAACACATAATAAGACAGCCACTGTCACTTCAGAACAGTAAGAAGAGGAAACACACACACACACACACACACACACACACACACACACACACACACACACACACGAGAGGGGGGCAGGGGAGGGAACACACAGAGTCAGAATCCTGTGATTACACTTGCTGTAGCAGGAACTTGGCCAACTTGGGAAACATATGGTGGTTCAGAGGATGCTAGGCGCCCGGGGTTGTGACCTCTTTGACCCAAATGCAGGAACTGGAAATGATCCTTGAGGCCTGCGGTGGAGAAGGAGTGGGATGAGAGTTACTATGAGAAAAGAGATGATTCTTCTCAAGGACACTAGAGGAACTCAAAACTAAAAATGGTTTCCGTGCTATTCTTTCATGAGCCACAGCTGTTTCCATGGAGCTACATAGACACTGTGTCTAGGAACCAGTTCTCTGATGCACCTCTCAGCCCCGGAAGTGCTGTTGGAAAATGGCCATCCCTGCCTGCATACCCCGTGCTGTGGTTAAGCTCTGGAGTTACCACACAGAAGGTCTCTGTCCTGACACTGGCCACTTGATGGGCAGATGGGTAACGTACAGGTAAGCTGGTGAACACGATGCCTTTTCAGCTGGAGGTCATGCTGCAAAGACCACGAGAAGGGAAAAGTGGACAGGGAGGTGTGTGAACAAACTACATACTCTGTGTGCGTGACTGAAAGGGTTGATGAGTTAGCAATCCTCAGGAAGACAAAGGGGTAACATGTCCCAGGGAGAAGGCTGGCTGCTGATGGCTGTGGGTCTGACCAGTCATGTGTAAGTATGCTAATATAAGAGAATTAAAGTTAATCTACCAGAGCGATTCCCTTTAATGCAGATGAGGTTTATGACAAGGAAAGGGTTTTAAGGCCATGACTGGGTCTCAGTGTGGGAGGGGGCACTAGATACAAAAAGTACACCCTATGGAGATCTGAACTTGCTGGGGCCTTGAAGGCAAGGTTCAGCTCCCCTTTAGAGTCTGGAGAGGAGCTTCATTAAGAGTGAGAGTAAGAGAGCCACCATGGAAAGGGTGTGGGAGAGAAGCCATTAGAGCCTCTTTGGAGAACCTCCCTAAACAAACCTCCCCAAGCATTCTTTAGACCCAAATCCCCTGAACAAAGGAGCCACACACCTTTTAGAAGTTTAGTGGGCTGGCAGGAAGTGTGATATCACATGATTTCGTTTAGCATAATCAATCTGACAGAGAGCATGGAAAGCAAGGTGTCATGGCTGAAGGCTGTTTGTTCAGCACAGACAGCTTCTTAATTCTGTCCAAGACAGCTGCAGTGAGTTGTGGCGTGATCCAGACGGAGGGATCTGGCCTGAAGGTACAGGCCCTCCTCCCATCGGTCCTGAGACAGACCTCTAAAGGCCAGGGTCTGGAGGGTTTCTGGGTTGGTAAGCATCTGGGATGCCTGGATAGTGGTGGCCAAGCCAGAGCCTCTAGTCCCTTCCCTATTCCTCTGGCTGTTCAGCTTTATAACAACTATGATCCTTTCAAAATAAATGCCAAATGTTCCTCTGAGTTCTGTGAGTTGCCCTATTGAGTCGTCTAACTCAAGCTGAGGGGGGTAGGTAGGGGAGTCAGTTTGTAGCAAATTGGTAAAAAGTATAAATCCCAACCTAGGGTTGATGGGGCAGACCTTGGGGACCCTACCCTGTGGCGAATTGAACTATAATATGCCCAGCTGTTATTGTAGACTGTCTTAGAGTGGGACAGACATTATTCCTTCAGATGGACATATGTTGAATGTTAAGTAAGAGGTTTGCTTGTTTTTCAACTGCAGGGGTGTGTGTGTGTGTGTGTGTGTGTGTGTGTGTGTGTGTGTGTGTGT
>OU015746.1:82117122-82127440 GCA_907169655.1 Acomys percivali | reverse complement strand
ACACACACACAATTAAGAAATAAGTTAAAAAATTTTTAATGTGCATTCAATGTGCATTTTGTTACAGTATATAAGTTAAAAAATCATTCTTTTCTATAAAGACAGGCAGAAAAATTACACAGACAACATACTGCTTGAATAAATTGTCAGGTTATTATTTATTGTTAAGTGATAATGTGGACTTTTACGTACAAGATAGTTGTCATAACACGGTGAGCAGCTGTCTTGATTGCACTCTGCCACCACCTGGGTGTTTGCTATTTCTTCATTTATAAAGTGGCCAAATGAAATTCAAGTTTGTGAAGAGTCCCCTCCCTTCAGGGTTCTCCTGTGCCACGCGAGGTGCCTGTGGAGTCAGAATCTGAGGAACAGCAAGACCGAGGGTGCAGCCACCCAGGGTCACATGCACTTGGGATATCGTACATATTGTATTATATGTATGGGACATGCATGGCACATTAATGGCTCATGTGGAATTTATATATATATATATATATATGTATATTTATATACACATATATGGCTTATATCTGTTGCATACATGCTATACATGTTATATACATGGCATACATGTGGCACATGCATGGTGTGTACATGTTATATATACCACACATGTCTGACATGCAACCTATTATACTAACACACATAGATATTATTTGTGGCATGTACCTAGTATACAAATGTGGTGCATACTTGGTGTACCATATTACTCACATGGCACACATGACACACATGGTACTCAAACGTACACAAAGCGGTATATACATTGCATACACATATGCACAGAGTATACAGAGGGCACACATAGTCATATATAGCACATATGTGGTATGCTCCTGGGACACAGGTGGGTTGCATATGAGTGGTGGGTGGAATGGATCTGGGGCCTTGAAGCAAATGAAGTGAGAGATGAAAAGAGCCTGCTATGCTTTGAGAAACTTTGAACCAATTCTAAAAGCCTTGTCTACTTTCCCCACTGTCTTCCGCATCTTCCTCCGATCACTTTCTCCCACAGTGGCTTCTTTGGCTAAGATGGGACTTGAGAATGTTTTTGTCTATGGACTGTGCATTTAGAGTGGGTGTGATGGGATTCAAAGCCATTGTGCCTGTTGGGAAGTATTCTCAGCTATGTGCGTTCTCCCTTCACATTAACATGGTTTGGAAGGATTTTGGCTCGTTAAGAAACAGCTGTGCAGTTGGCCTGTGTGTCTTCCTATAGCAGGCAGCGCTACTGCCTTGCCCTGTATCCTGTATGCACACATACATCCTTCCATGCGCGTGCACACATGTGCAGGCAAATTAGATGAGCCTGATCATTTTTTCCTGAACTTGTACGCATGTCTTCTTCATCAGTTAAGGCTCCATGCTATTCCCTCTCCTCTTTCTGTCTTTTCCTTGCATGATATTACTTTTCATAACAGCTCAAAGAGCACCATTGCTTCCTAACATTGTCTTCTTGTATTCGAGGCAGTGAGAGCTCTGAATAGCTGGGCCTCTAAGTGGTATTTACTTATAGTCTGTCACTATCCTTTGTGGATGCCTTTCACATGCTCTGTGTGCCAACCACTCAGTGCATCGATTTCTGTTGTTTTCTTTTCATTTACTCATTTAGTTTGATTGCCCCTACTTTAGAAAGAACACACCTCCATTTCTGGTGATGCAACAGTCTGGGGAGTCACAGAGTTTCCCCTTCATTTAGCAAATGTTCAGTGATGATTATATAAGCCTTTTAAAAATATCATTTAAAGAAGTACCCGGATTATCTAACAGAATAAGAGAACTGTTTAGAAAGAGGAAAAATAAACTGAAAACCCTCCAGGCTGACTTTCACAGGTGCCAGACACAAATCAGTTTTTATTCTGTTTCTCTCTTGTTTTTTATTTTTTTTTTATTTTTTATTTATTTTAAATTCACACATGTTCTTTGTACAGAGTGGTGGCTGGAATGGAGTTTTAGAGCCACACACAGTGCCAGGTTATAACCTTGGGGTCTCACAGGCTGGAAGTGTTTCCAAAGGATGTGGTCTGGGTGGGGTGTTCCTAGGCTCCTGGCTGTATTAGTTACTTTCTAGTACTGTGATAAAACACCAAGACCTAGGTGACTTATAAAAGAAAACATTTCATTGGGTTTATCATTAGAGTTCATGATGGAGAAGCAAAGGTACGACAACAAGAACAGCTGAGAACTCCCACCTCGAACTCCGAACAGGAGGCAGAGGCTTTTGAAAAGTCAAAACTCACCTCAGTGACACACTCACTCCAACAAGACCACACCCCCTAATCCTTCCCAAACAGCTTCACTAACTACAGACAAAGTATTCAAACATATGAGCTTATGGGGCCATTCTGATTCAAACCACCACACTGGCCTCTTACTCAAAGGATTGAGCAAGGGTTCTCAATATGTGCAATGTAATGAGGAAACTTTATTCAGAAGTAAAACAAGTCGAACAGATCAGAACGGCAGGTACTTAGGCAGCAGGCCACGTGAACGGGGAGCTCAAGGCACTAATGTTATTTGGAGTTTTCTTCTATGGGTTTAAGGGAAGGAAGTGTTGACTACTAAGGGGGAAGTTTTGGTTATAGTTTGATAGATAGGTTAAGTTGTATGTCTTAGTTAGGCTTTTACTGCAATGAAGAGACACCATGACCACAGCAGTTCTTATAAAGGAAAAGATCTTTTTGGGGCTGGCTTACAGTTCAGAGGTTTAGTCCATTATCATCATGGCAGGAAGCATGGCAGCACACAGGCAGACAAGGAGCTGAGAGCTCTACATCTGGATTTACAGGCAGCAGGCTGAGAATGTCACACTGGACACGGCTTGAGCATCCAAGACCTCAAAGCCTTCCCCTAGTGACACACTTCCTCCAACAAAGCCACACCTCCTAGTTGTATGACTCAATATGGGCCTATGGGTCATTTTTATTCAAACAACCACACTGTATATTTATTTTTCCAACTGTGAATGTCTTTTTCCATAATGCATCTGATTTTAATCATATGCATGCTTAATTGTGTAAGCACAAAGCTCTCCCTTAAGGTTCTCTTGAACAGTTTTGTCTTACTGCATACTCACCCCAAACCAGTTCAGACTGGATCATCATTTTTTTTTTCTATGCCCAGATATGTTAAGAATACACTTGCATTAAAACTGTCTAAATTTGGTTGTTGCTAGGGGCAAGGAAATCTATACTAGTGTTCAGGAGAGAGGAGTGTGTGTCTAGCCCAATGCGAGTGGGAGTTCTGAGGATGCTAAGTGCATTGTTTGCAGAGAGAGTGTGTTCATAGTCCTTTCAGGTTGTGCAATTAAGCTGTCAATGGCATTACAACAAGAACCAAAAGGGGTCCAGGTAGCTAAACTGTCTCCCATGTTTACCTGCCTCAGGATGAACAATTGATCCATAGACTGAAAGCTCCTATGGTGATGCTTTTCCCAGGTGCAGCCGAGATGCACTGCCTCATGTGGGAGCTGGATGTGGGTTTATCAGGCCAGCCTTGACTCTGGCCAGAAGGAGGAAGGGAAGAGGAGCTGTGTCTGAGGGCTCCTGATACAAACTCTTTCTGTGCTCCTGGGGCTTGTCTTTCCAGATTTGCCTGAACAGCCTCAAGGGAAACAAAGAGACCATAGTAAAGTTTCCAGTAGTTCAGATGCTTAGCGCCAAGTGAAACTCTCTTCAGAAGAGTGGATTTCAACTCAAGCCTTGAAGAATTCCAAGCCCCAGAGCTGCCCCCACGCTAGAGGTAGATCAGGGAGCAGAACAGAGCTGGGAAGGGAGGCACTCAGAGGAGGGATGGGCCTACAGCTCAGATACACTCAGACATGAGGGCAGGTCTGGGAGGGCTATGTGTGCAATACAATGGTGTGGGTTTAAAGGTATTAAGGGAGCACACTGAAAATTGTGACGTGGAGGGCTGAGGATACCGCGGTGGTGGGGGATGTGTTTACTATGCAAATGTGAGGTTCTGAGTGTCTCTTATCAGAAACCTCACCCAAAACGTGGGCATGGTGGAAAGCAAGTGTCATCCCAGTGTGGAGACAGGTGGATTTCTGGGGCCAGTTGGTCTAGCGTGATGGGTGAGGCCTAGGCCAGTAAGGGACACTGTCTCAAAAATATAAACAAACAAACAAACAAACAAATAAATAAATATAAAAGTCACCAGGAACCCAGGAATGACATCTGTGATTGTCCTCTGACATCCATACACATGTGCACACACATGGGCCAATACATATGCATGGATCCACACACACAGACATGTACACCAAACATGCAAAATCACAGATAGAGACCACAAAAACCAGACAGGAAGAGAAGAACCAATTAGATGCAACTGAACACACCGATGGCTCTGATCCAAATTAAATGTGAGTTGGGCTGGAAGAGTAGAGTCTCACTATGCCGGTTTAATGTGCCTTCTAACATTCAGAATCCAGTGAGTGAGATCCTGAAATTGAAGAGTTAAGAAATGAAAAGAGTTAATTTGTTGAGTAAATTGATTCTCTAGATTGTAACCCACACATTTAAAAAATGCAATATTTATAAAACACAATCGTTAACAGTTCAAATTGAATAATAAGGAAACTAAGGGTGAATAAGCAGAGCCTGGGCGGGACATTTACAGAGAAGACTTTTGGTAATACCATGCTTCCAAAGGCAATGGTTATCAAACATGTCAAATACATATTTACATCCTGCATAGCAACATTCTCTTGTAAGTTGATATTTATAACACTAAATTATGATTTATATATACATATTTACATTCTGTGTATCAACACGTTCTTGTAAGTTGATATTTATAACACTAAATTACGATTTATAGATTTATATATAATAACATGTTGTTTTTCAAAAATATATAAGGTATAATGGAGTACATTTGATAATTCTCTATACTCAGAAGTTCTGGAGTTTTACTGAGAGATTTGAAGAAAAACTACATATGTACCTTTGTTGAAACACTTGAGGTGGTAGAAATATCCTTTCTCCCCTAAACAGAGCTGTAGTTTATTTTTGGAGATCCACTAACATCTTGACAAGGTTCTTAAACGAATTCTAGTCTTCTGTGTAAGTGTGGATGTCCACAACGGAAAGCTCCTGGGAGTGGGAAGGGGACTCTCGACCAGCTGTTCCTCCAGGCTGGCTCAGGGGGTGCAGTATGGTGGAGGGGTGCTGTTAGTGCAGAAGCACACCAGGACGTCAGAACAGATGCCCACCTGTGACGAGGTGGCTTTTGATCTCAGCTGTGCAGAAGTTGGTGCAGTGGCCTATCAGGAGAAGAGGATGTCAGAGCCAATTAAGGACTCATGTAAAAAGTCGCATTTCAGTAATTTCAAGAGATCAAAGAATGCCATGTACAAGTCACTGACATGCCAGTCTTAAAGGATAAGTTTGAAAAGTTTTAGATCATTAAAAGACACGATACAGTTTGTAGCACAGGGAAGCATTGCTACCAAATGCATTAGCAAATTCTACTAAAGCATTAATAATGGGGGAGTGCCCCATAGAAAGTAGACAAAAGGCATGAGACAGTTTGCAGATAAGGAAGCATGAAACACGGGCCATAAACTATTAAGATGCAAATTAGTTTGTGTATGTGGCACACTCATGAGTGTGTGCACATGCATGCACACATGAATGTGTTTGTATGTGCTGTGTGCATATGCATGCAAGAGTATGAGCACCTGTGCAGATATGTGGAGGTCAATGGTGTCTTTCTCTATTGCTTTGACACAGAGTCTGAAGGAGAAATAAACTTATTTCCCAAGTGTGGGGTGATGAACGGTCTTGTGAGAGAACAGGTGAGGTTAATCCACTAGGAGACTGATCACCTCCTGCGGGAGCTTGATTGTTGCCAGCTGAAAAGATCCCGCGAACACACTCTGGGAGGAGATCTATAAATAAGCCCAGAACTGGAGGCGGGGCTTTTTGGAGACTTGGATAGTTTTGGCTGTTTATCGCTTCACTTTGAGACGCTCCTAGAGAGAACTGCTCGAGGGAAGGCTTCGGGCCTCTGGCTCCTGCTGAGGTTTCAGGTTCTGGTTGCTCCAGGTTCCAGCAGAAGAAATCCTGCTGATTATGCCGGGAGAATCTTTCCTCGGAACTGATATCCTTACGGTTTTGTTGTTGTGTTCCTTAATCCACATTTCCTATTGCTTTGGTTAGTTGAGTTATAAGTGACATACTCTCGGTTAATAAGTTGTTAGTAAAATACATTGGTTAAGAAAATTGAGCCTACAAGGGTCTCTCACTGAACCTGAAGTTTTCTCCTTTGGCTAGGCTGGCCAGCAAGCTCCCAGAATCTACCTGTCTCTGACCCCAGTGGAGCTATGCCTGGCTTTTAGAAGGATGTTGGGGATTTGGACTTCCATAGCAGGTGCTTTTATTCACGTCCCTTATTCACCAGCCCGGTGAACTACACTTTTAAATTTAATTCGTTTCACTTTCTTCTTGGACCTGTCTCTACTTTTTTTTTTTTTTAGTTAGTATTTTATGTAATGTTTGAAACTAATGAGAGTCTAAGAAGTCAGGTTTAGATGAGGCCTTGAAAAAGCCCAAGCTCTGAGTCTTGAGTGTGTTCACAGGGACAAAACAGATGTTGATACAGTTGTGGTCATCTGGGCCTATGGTCCCTGCTGGGTAACCCCAAGAGGCTGGCAGCTGAGCAGAGGTTACTATAGGTCACTCTTCCTAGTTTCTTCTTCCTTACAGCCCCATGGGCGAAGTGTCACAGGTGAGGGTGAATGTTCATCTATTCCAGTGTATCTACCAGACACCCCCAGCTGAGAGGGATGGTGTGGTGTTAGGGGAGCAAGCGAGCCATGAAACTCATCTGACTCTGGTCAAGTGCCCCAAGGCAAGAACACATGGCTGGCGCTGGAGGGGTCGCTCAGCAGTCAAGAGTGCTTGCTGCCCTTGTAGAGGACCCAAGTCCAGTTCCCAGCACCCACATCAGATGGCTCTCACTCACAGCCACCTGTAAATCCAGTTCTAGAGGATCTGATGGCCTCTTCTGGCCTCTATGTGTGCCTGGGCTCATTTGGAGCCCACTGTGTGCACACACATACGTTCAAACAACAACTATTATTATTTTTTTTTAAAAAAACCCACATTTCTGCCAGTATCTCATAGTGATGGTTGTCTGTCACATTTTAACATCATAAACTTGAATCTCACTGTCTTCCTACCCCTAGTGGATAACTTCAAGAGTAGCCAACCCTGTCTGGGCACAAAAGTCAAGCCTGGGAGAGCTAGTCTCAGAAGACAAGGTGTTGGGCCATTAAGCCTGGTAGTCTGAGTTTGGTCCACACGCCCCATAAGGCAGAAGGAGAGAACCAGCACCTGCAAGCTGTCCTCTCACCTCCATATGCATCTGTGTCACGCATGCTCCTACACACACACTCATGCACACTAATAAATGAATGTAAGAGACAAAACAAAACAAAGTGGATGGTGCCTGTGAAACAGTAGCTGGGGTTTTCCTGATCTCCCATTCATACCACATACATGAATCCTTTTGGGATTCACCTGGGAGAGTCTTATGAGGGGCGTCTATAGTCACCTCCCTGCATTGTAGCTCACTGTCAGCTCTCACTCCATTCTATTCAGTTTTCCTCCAGGTTTGTCTTGGGTTCTGGTCCTCACAGCTCCTCTGCATGGGCTGTCCATACCACAGGCCAGCGTACCAGAGGCATGCGTACCAGAGGCAAGCAAGCCGGCCACTTATTCTCAAGGCCAATGGCTAGCTGTCCAGCACCTCACAATCAGCCACAGGCCGATGGCTTCCCCACTTCCTCCCTCTGCAGATTCCTCCTCAGAACATTTGTGATGTGGCTGGCTTTTCTTCTGCCTCATACATCAGTTATTTCTTATCTCTGATTGCCAGCAAGGTCCTAGGGTACCATTGTCACCGCCCTGCCTCTGCCCAAGTGAGTACATGGGTTCCTACTGCGAGGAAGTTGGTGATGTCCATCGCATCCTGAGCACATCCCTGTAAGATGTGATGTTAGAATTCAGCTGCTTCTCAGGCCATCGTGCAGGCAGCTGCCCCCCCCCTCACAGGGACTGACTGGCCTCCTACTGAGTCACTGTGGAATCTCAAGATAGCAGATGTACAGGTGCCTAGATTTCTCACCTGGGGAAGTGAGTTTTCATCAAAGACTGTATTGGTGGCCACACATCCTGCTTCCCACCCTCTTCCATGTCTCCTGCTTGGGAATCAGAAAGCTGAAGGCTTATGCTATAAGGTTTATGCTATAAACCACCTCTGGGTTGGCTAATTCTTCTTGTTCTTCTTCTTCTTGTTCTTCTTCTTCTTCTTGTTCTTCTTCTTCTTGTTCTTCTTTTTCTTCTTCCTCCTCCTCCCCTCCTCCTCCTCCTTCTTCGAGGTCCTCAAGTTGACACATGCTAAAGTCATCTGAGAGGAGCGAACCTCAACTGAGAGAAATACCTATAATCTTGGCCTGTAGATAAGCCTACAGGACATTTTCTTGATTAATGATTAAATTGGGAGGGCCTGGTCCATTGTGGGTGTGGGTGGTGTGTAAGAAAGTAAGCTGAGAGAGCCAAAGGAGCTGGGTAGTACACAGCTTTCTTTCCTGGCTGGCTTGGTCCCCACCCCCTTGTGTGTGTGCCCCACTTGCCTCAGGCATTGAGTGTGACCTGAGAGTTGTACGATGAAATTAACCCCTTCTTCCCTAAGCTGCCTTTGGTTATGGTGTTTTAACAAAGAAACTCTGACTACCACCTCATCCCCACAAAGCTGTAAGACCCCCCAACTCTGCCATGTAGGACGGGTGCTGCTTCAGGGCCCCTGCTGTGCTGTCTCTGGTACTAGGACCTGAGCTCTCCTCAAAACCACCACCATGCTGTTGTCAGTGGTATTAAATCAGCTCATTAATGTCCAACACTCCATCTGGGTGTCATGCATGAAGCCATAGTTTTAGTCTCAGAGCCCTGGGCTCACAGGGTACCTGCCTGCCTGGCACCCACACCATCATGGCTGCTGGGAGTCTCAAACCTAACTTGCCCTGGAGATCAACCTTCCCTTCTGGATTCTGTCCCAGGGCCTTTGCTTTCTCAATAAATGGCAAGTTGTCCACCCACTGCTCACGACAAACCCCAGCCCTTCCTCCTGATCCATCTTCTCAGTATAATTTCAAAGCCCATCTCCAGTGACACACTTTCCCCAACAAGGCCACACCTTCTAATCCTTGTAATCCTTTCAAATAGTTCCTGGTGACTAAGCATTCAAATATATGAGCCTATGGGGAGCATTCTTATTCAAACCACCACCGTGTGAGTGCCTGCATATATGTATGTGCATATGTGCATGCCTAATCTAGAATTAGAGGCGTATGTGGTTGTAAGCTGCTGTGAAGGAACCGACTAGACACCTACTGAGAGATGTTCTGTGCACTGATGACCTTCTAGAAGCCTCCTTAGGTCGCCAGACTCTGGGAAATTAGGAGGGTGGTGTTATAGTGGGTACCCCTTAGCTAGATGGGCCTCCTGTGAGGCTCCTTCTCCTTCCCCTTCAGCCCAGGAATCAGAGACAGCTTGACTGCCATTGCTGTCAAGGGTTGTTGACTACACAGTCCACAACCACAAGTTTATTTTAACTTCATTGTCTCCATTTTAAGGTGGTGCACCTCCAACCACTCGACACAGTCTGTGCCATGTGAAAACACAGACGTTCATGGGTATCACATGGGGCATTGTACCACACAATGTGTGGCTGATAAAAATAGATGTATTGAAAGTGCTGAGCAATAAAGCATGTCAGCAGAGGTACCCTCAGCACTGATGCCATGTCTTCATTGGCTCCAGGTTTATTTTCTTATCTCAGTGAGAACTTCTAACTTGGAAGACCAGGAAGATTAGAAGCCTGTTCAAGCCCCCAAGTCACTTTTGCTGTAGTAACTAAATTCAGCCACCATTACCAAGCAACAGAGCAGATATCTTGATATCGGCACATCCATACGCACACACACATGGAATATTATATAGCTGTAAAAATTGAAATCACAAAATGTCAGAAAAAGGATGGGCATGGAAGGTATAATACTAAGCAAGGTTGCCAAGATTCTGGTCTCTAGTACACATAGGTAAAGAGGTGCAAGTGTGGATGCAGTGTAACATTCATAAAGGAGATGGGGAGAGGGCAAGGTCAGGTGATGAAGGAGGAGGGAATGCAGGCATCATGGCTCATGACGGAATATGATGCTCCCCCTCCCCCCAGCTTCAGCTCTGTCACAGATTCTCTCTCCTCTCTCTCTCTCTCTCTCTCTCTCTCTCTCTCTCTCTCTCTCTCTCTC
>OU015746.1:82086101-82107127 GCA_907169655.1 Acomys percivali | reverse complement strand
GAGAGAGAGAGAGAGAGAGAGAGAGAGAGAGAGGAGAGAGGAGGGGGGACTGTTTCTTTCTCCCAAGCTTCGCGACGTCCACCATCACCTGTTACTTGACTCTGCATCATGCTGAGGCATGCCTTACATAGATTCCCTGCTCTGAGCACAAGCCCCATTACCAGAAATCCTATGTCAGACTTAATTAAGCCAAAGACCCTGAGTTTGGCTCCCTTCTCTCTCCAGTAGTTCTGATGCTCGCTAATATACAGATGTCTGTGGCTGGACGCTTCTCCTCTCATGGGCATGGGCACTTGGGGGGATGAGGATGTCTCGATTAAAGGGAGATTCTGAGGTTGAAGTTCTGAGGTGTGGCCATGTTATTTAAACACACTTTGGGGGGTTGTGCTGTGACCATTTAGATCTGCTTCGGTAGCATGTGCCTGGTGTGTTTTGTTTTTTAACTTACGCTGCTGGACTGGAGTCTTGTTCTAATGGGTGCCTACAGCTAGCTGCCCTGGTGCTCAGAAAATGCAGACTGACAAGGGAAATCAGTTCAGAAGCAACTGGGACAGATCCTTAGGAGAATATTGGGGGAAGTGACAGGGCCGGCCATAGCAGGGCGAGACCGGCTCTGCTCCATGCCACTTCCAGCCCCACTCCTACTCTTTACTTTGTATTAACCTGGATTCTTCCCTGCAGGAAAGAATTTCAGGATGAGCCATTAGGAAGCAGAGCTGGAGGTTTGTTTGTTAAGCATTTTAAACACGTTTAAGAACGGGAGTTAATGGAAAGGACGGATGTGCTCCTCAGAGCACCAGTGTGGGCTGCGTGAGAGTCACTGTGGGGTGTCTTTGCAGTTGCCATGTATAGTGCTTTCAAGTGGCTTCCAGAGGTGAATTTCAAGGCTTGATAAGGAACTCAAATAAGCTCACAGGAGGGGTCCTGGGTGCTGCAGGGAAAACCCCATGCCTTGTGGGGAAGTCAGGGTCCTCTACTGTTAACAAAGGTTTACTCAGTCTGTAAGGTCCCTGGAAGACCAAAGAGAAAAGAGGAAGGCTACCTTCAAGAGCTCGTAAGTTTGGGCCTAGCACATGGCTCACTAATGCTTCAACACTCATCTCTATAGAAAAGGAGTATGGTTTTTCAGAGGCTCTTAGCTGGGATTTCTGATTCTCCGCTGACAGGAAACTTAGACTAGCCTCTGGGGCTAGGGGTTCATGACAAGTGACAGAGGCCAGGACCATCATTTTAGGTTTTTCCTCTTTAATCTGGGGCCTCTGGGGCCTCTTATGTCAGATCCACAGAGGGAATGGTGATGTTCTTCTATGGCTGAGTACAGAGCCTGGAGAGTGGAGCAGGCTTTGGCCTACAGTGTTTCTCTCTCTTCAGTCTTTCCACTCTCTAGATTGCATCTCAGCTTTCATTTCATCATTTAACCTGATGAGCTCCATTTTGGTTGTCCTGACAAGCAGGAACCTAACTTGTCAGCCTCGGTGTTTTGTTTTTCTCCAGATTTTAGACTCAGCAGCACCCTGTGCACATATGCACTCCCTCCTCTGGGTCAGTTTCCCTAGTGTCACAAAGATCCATTCATCCATCCTTCCTTCCTTCCTCAGTGTGTTTATGTGCACAGAGGGTAAGCACGCGCAGATCAACCAGAGGTCAACTGTTAGTTTTGTGCCTCAGGTGTCAAACAGAAGGTCTCTCATTGACCTGGGACATACCCGTTTGTCTAGGATGGTTGAACAAGGGTCCTTCTGTTACTGTGGTGTCAAAAACCAGGAGCTAACACCAAGATGCTGCAAGGTTAAAAAAAAAAACAAAACAGTTATTATTATGGCTGGGTCAAACTTATGGTCTCATTAAGAGTAGGCAGAGGAAGCAACCTAGACTAAGAGCAGGAGGGCCTTTTTATAACAAGCGAGCGCGTGATTACAAAGCAGAATTTTGCAGTTATTTTTCTGCTCACAGGAAAGGTAAGTGTTGTGGATTTATAGTCAGACAGTTATCAGAACACACCATGAAACATTTTATGGTTGGTCAATACTCAACATATGAAACAATGAAAACAATTTGTGATGCATAAATCATAAGGTTATAGAGGAAGAACAAGACAAAAACAAACAAACAAACAAACAACAACAACAAAGATGACTTTCAGCTTGGGACCTGATTAGAGAAAAACACAATTAAGGAACAGCATAGAAATAAGTAAAAACTCTAACATTATGTTTAACTAGGAAAAGGAAGAAAGATGGAGTCAGGGGGGCCCTTAGCACTGTCTCTGACTCTACAACTATGGGCCTTCAAGAACGTCAAAATGGGGGATGGAGAGATGGCTCAGAGGTTAAGAGCACTGGCTGCTCTTCCAGAGGTCCTGAGTTCAATTCCCAGCACCCATATGGTGGCTCACACCCACCTATACCCTCCAATGCCCTCTTCTGGTGTGCAGGTGCACATGCAGATAGAACACTCATATAGATATATAAAGAATGTCAAAATGTTAGCTGTTTTATGTGGTTGAGGTGAAACATAGATTCTTGTTTGTGCTCACCAAGCGCTGTAGCAACTACCTCCCCCCCTCCCCCGTGGCCCCACAAAGCCCTTCACAGTGAAGACACTGTGGACACTGGACACCCTTCCCACAGATGGAATTGAAGTAGGGCTGTATTTGTGAAGGACACACTCAAACGGCTTGTTACAAGTGATCTACTAGTTTTGTCTTTTAGTGACCATAGCCTCAAGGACAGAATCAGACTAAACTCAGAAACACAGACTTTTTTTTTTTTTAACTACAAATGGTAAAAAAAAAAAAAAAAAAAATACTATAAGTAAGATTAAAAAAACCAAAACATGCTTTCTGCAAATAGCAGAGCAGAGATTTACTTTGGCAATCAACTTCAAAGGACAATGCCATCTAAAATGATGGGACCCCAGAAACCTGCTGAAACAGAATAGTGACTTTCTATATTATAGCTTATAGAGTCTATAAGCTAAGACAAATTTAGAGCAGTAAATCCAAACAAAGTAAAGGTGAAAAAAAAAAATTCCACAAAACTTTCCTTCAGCTGTAGAGTGCAAATGTGATGTGGGTCAGTGTTCTTATCCAACATTTACAAAATGCTAGTGCAGTACTCTGTCTGTGTCTGTCTGTCTGTCTGTCTGTCTGTCTGTCTGTCTGTCTGTCTCACGTAATTTATTGGTTTTTAAATCAATCCTTCTTTGATGAAATTATTTATCAATGTAAGAAAGCAACCATTCTTTGAAATGCACATAAAAACTGCTGAGCAGGAAGGCTATGGTGGTTTTGTCAGAGTCTTCTTGTTACAGTGCGTTAATTCATGACCCATGGCTGGCTACGGTCAGGACATTTCTCGGGACCTCTCAGTGACAGATTGTCATGTCATTTAGCACGTGTGATTAGTGTCATCAACGTGACAGGATCTAGGCTCACCTGGAGATGGGCCTCTGGGGTCTGAGCGGAGAAATTATCTTGACTGCTTAACTGATATGTAAAGACCTATCATCACTGTGGGCCAGAGCATTCCCTGGGCAGGGCACCCGGGACTATACACATGATCTGGGCAGCAGAATGCCCCACTCCCTTCTGTGACCTGATTACCGATGTGATGTGATCAGCGGCGTCGGAGTTTTACTGCCTTGGCTTCCCTACCATGGCCTGTGAGCCAGAACAAACCCATTTTTTCCTTAGGTTGTTTTTGTCACAGCTACAAGAACAGACACTAAGTCACTGTCCGGAGACAAAGTATGGTTTTTTGTGTGGTAAGTAGTGATTAACTACACTAGAGTAGGCGCACAGTTTTAAACACAAGAATCCAGTGTCCTTTCAACGAAATGATTTTTGATTCATTTAATTTTCAGAAAATTCCAGTCTCTTGCCATCTATTCCAGAAGTTTTCGGTAGAGGGCAGCCGAAGGCTCTTGGCGAAAATCAGGCGCCATTGGAGCCCCAGTGGCCACCACCGCAGCGACTGTGCCTCTCCAGAGCCAGAGCTTAAAGAGGGCGGAGCCGGAGGCAAGGAGGCCAGAGGCTGAGAGCACCGCGTGGGAGGACTACGGAGGGCCAGGCAGGGGTGCGGGCGGTGCACAAAGGTGCAGGGCGCAGAGCTGGTGGTTGCAAGGCAGTGCAGAGCCGGCGTTAGTGCACAAGGCAGCGAGGGCGCAGAGTAGGGTGCAGAACACTGCACTGGGCGATGCATTGGGCGTTGTACTAAGAGGTGCGGGGCTCTGGGCATTGAACTGGAGGTGCAGTACTCTGGGCGGTGCACAGGGGCGGTGCGGGGCGCAGGGCAGCTGACAGCGTCATCAGGCGGGAGCAGCGCGCGCTCCGCCTCAGCAGCCACCGCATCGCGCTGCGCGCAGCGGGTCCCGAGCTGCGCTTGGAGACTTGCGGTGCTGAGCCGGCTCTCCCCAGGTAAGCGACCACGGTTCTCGGCTGGAGCTCGCGGGTGCCCGGCGCTTTTGGCAAGACTCGGGAGCCGGGTTACTCTCTATGGGGTGATGATCAATATGCATCCCAGAACTAGAAGAAGGGGACCATCCAACCTCATCCTGCATCTTTCTAGGGAGGGGAGGGTGAGCACGAAGCCATAGCTCAGTTGGGAGAACCTTAGGCTGAACAGATAACACTGCTTTGAAAGAGCAAGATTACTGATCCCGTCCTAACAGGAGTTGCGGTTGGGAAAATTCTTTGACTGCAGGTGTTGCCATGATTGCGGAAGTCAATTCCATAGATTTAGGGAAAGTCTCGGAAAGAGGTACACGAGGGAAAGAAGCATTCAGAGGCCAGAAGAGATGGCCAGGGGGTTCCACAAGCTCGGACCCCCCCTCCTCCGCCCCTCCCGCGCGCCTTTAGACTTAATGCTCTGGAAAGAGAGCCGCTTTAATGTCTCATTTCCCACCAGGCTTAGGGTTTCTAAGAGACTCCCTTGAAGCTGGGAACCCAGACAAGGCTCCGCATCTCATCTTAGGTGTAAAAGAACGTGGGTTTCCATCAGAGGACAAAGACAGCTGGCTGCCTGTGGGCTGGACTTCTCCACCCTGTTTTGCGGTTTCGCGTTCCAGTTCAGACTATTTGGGGTGGGGGGGGGCGCCTTTGGAACCGGACGTCCCGCACCCCGGTTGTTCCGTGCCTTCAAAGGTGGAACACGATGTAACTTGAATGGAGGAATTCCTCAACAGCCGGACTTGCTTAGGGCTCTATTTCACATCCTGATCCTTGTTACCTTTAAATCGCCCCCACCCCCGTACATGCTCGTTTATCTAGCAGAAGTTTTGTGATTTTGCTTACAAAAGAAACCCATAAAACACTATTTTAAAGGAATATTTTCTAAGCAACAACAAAAACCTCAAGTGTTTTACATCTCAAATCAGTCCAAATGCCTTCCCACTGGCATTTGGATTCCAGGAGGTGGAGTGGGTGGGAGAGAAAAGAGAATAAAATTAGAATAAATTTAACAAATTTGTATGGGAAGCATACTATTTTTTTTTTTATTGTTGTTGCCTGAAATTGCAAACTGTTGAGTTTTAGCTGTGCTAGCCCTTCATACTGGAAAGGGTCCTGAGCTAGGGCCCAAGAAGACACAACACCCCCACAGCCCTCAACCCCAATTTATCTGAGAAACATAAGATGGCACGGGAAAGAGGCACACTGGAGTGAGGACATTACATTTAGTGCTAGTGGTGTCCCCGGAGAGCCAGGGCGAGCGTTGACAGTCTGTCCAGTCTGTCGCCAGGTACAGGATCCCTGCTCCCTGCTCAGCTTCTTGTGTCGGGAACCCATGTGTGGCACTTATAGAGAAATCTCTAGAAGCTTTCCTTTGAGTGCTTTAGTAGGGATGCTCCCGAGGCTGGGGGCACACATATGGAAAGGCAAGCTGGGCAAAGGGGGGGAGACTCCAGCAGCTGGTTAGCAACCAGCCTTGTCAACAGAATCATTTCAGCCTGCGAAGGCCAGATGGGGACCTTGCTGCCAGCTTCATGTATGTGCTCCATTCTCCACAACACACACGCTTCTATATTTCATTAGAAACAATTTATCCTCGTAACAAATGGTAGACATCAGACGGAACTGTCGAAATCTCTGAAAAATAATGGGGCTTATAAAGAAAGAAATTATACCTCTTGTAGTCGACAATATATTGTTCATTCTTAACATCCAAGGGATTGTTTATATGTTAAAAAATCAGTTGATGGCCTTAGATTTTAAAAATATCATATGTCCTAGATGAATGCAGCATGTTTTTGTAGCAGAGAGTTTCTATTGGACACAGAGAGAATGTGGCTGCCCCTGGTGTGTGGAAAGCACTCATCACTGACTTTTCAGTACAGCTAACCAGTACCCTGTTCTCCCTCACAAGGCAGCTCTACCCCGACTGTTGATCATCTGTGCTTTTGGCAGGAGCACATTGGCCAGGGACAGATGTCTTTTCAGGGTTAAACTGTTTTCTATGCCATTAATTGATTTTGCTAATGATTTTTCCCCCAGGGAACAATTGATCTATCAAAAATGAAAACGATGGTTTTCATGTTGTCAAAATTGTTAATATTCTCTCTCTCTCTCTCTCTTTCTGTGTGTGTGTGTGTGTGTGTGTGTGTGTGTGTGTGTGTAAGCATAAGCATGCACACGTGCAAGTACATGTCCGTGCATTGCATACATGTGCATATGCATCTGCATTAATTAGTGTGGTGAGAAGAAATCATTGCAAAGGGTCTTCTTTGGTGGCATTCTTAATCTGCAGCTCTCTGACTTGATTAAGTTGCTGGCCTATGAGCTCCAGGGATCCTCCTGAGTCGGCTGCCTCAGATTACAGACACGAGCTGCTGCGCCTGGCTTTTTAATGCAGGTGTCATGGATATGAACTCAAGTTTTCTCCCCCCACCTCCGGCTTGGTGCGAGCTATACTGACTGAGCCATCTCTTCAGCTCTGGTGCTTCTTTAAAAGTGAAATTTACTAATGCCTGTACACTTATTTAGGCAAGAACATAATATTATCTAATTGCTTTCAAATAATGGTTTAGTTTTTAATTAGTTGGCGGGCAAGTGTCTCTTCCTTGATCTGGTGAGAAGTTTTTGAAGCGATGGGGGCAGATGGTCTCTATCTTTTCTTTGCGGTTGCTTCTCACAAGTTCCGAAAAGAGATTTCTCACAGTCCTCCTTTGGGTGGCAAGTGCTGTCCTATAAATCAATGCTGCCCACCTGACATGGAATGGGCGTACTACATGCATAATTCAAATTATGCTATTAGTCACGTCGGAAGAGAAAAAGGAGCAGGTGAAATCAATTATAGCATTTTTAAAATTTACTCTTTCACAAAGTAAAAATAACCACTTAAAGTTGTAGTCAGTATAAAACACCAATATATTTTTCTCCTCTTTTCCTTCCCCTGTGCTAAATCTTAGGCCCACAAGACATTTCAGTACAGATCAGGTACCTCATGTGGCCAGTGGCTATTAAAAGCTAAATTGGGTCCATGAAATGGCTTAGTGGGTAAGGATGCTGGCCATCAAGACTGTTGACCCGAGGTCAGCCCTGGGACTCACTTGGTGGAAGGACAGAGCCGATTCTTGCATGTTCTCTTCTGGCCTCCAAGAATGTATGTCTTCACCTTCACACACTCTCCTATACACACAAATAAAGAAATGAAATGTAATTAAAATATAAAATAATAATAAAAGTTGAAGTATCAGGGCCCATTGCTGATTTAAGATCATTACAAATAAATAAACAAACAAACAGAGTCATAATGATATCATATCACCTCAGGCCTGGCTCTTCCTTCTTTGCAGAAATCTGAGCCTCTTTATTTCTCTTGTTGTGTGTGTGTGTGTGCACACGCAAGTATGTGAATATGTGTGTGTCTGTGTGTATAGATGCATGTGGGTACACGTTTATGGGAGGCCAGAGGGCCATGTCAGGAGCTCTTGTTTTGCAGGCAAGTGTCTCTCACTGAGCCTGCAGCTCATTGACTGACTAGACTAGCTGGCCACCAGGCTGCCAGGCCCCACCTGTCTCCACTTCTGCAACACTGGGGCTGCAAATGTGCTCCATGTTCTGGCTTGTTTAATGAGTGCCGGGCATCAGATTTAGGTCCTGTTTGCACAGCAGCATGGCACGGACTAGGCTGTCTGCCTGGCCCTCTTATTTACATACTGCTCTGCCAGTAAATGAGGAGGACCAGCTCACATGATTGCCGTGATTCCGTGAGAATTAGCTGTCTGCATCCAATCTTCCCAGAGACTAGAGGTCTGTTGTTTCAGAAGGCAGTGGCAGGCACTAACTTTGGTCCCAGGAGGTATTGCCTTGGATTTGTCTCTGTCAAGTTGCACATTTAAGTTTCCTTACTGAAAAAACAAACAAACAAACAAACAAACAAAAAACACCAGCAAAGTCATTGCTAAGCTCATGGACATCAGGCAGGCAGTGTCGTGTGCTGCATGGCTAGGTATTGTCTCTGATCTTTGGGTGCTCTCTGTCACAGGTATGAATGTTATCGGCATTTAAATCTGCTTATTTTTCTGCCACTAGATAAGATTCATGTGAAATGTCACTCTCTACACTTGACTCGTGCAACCTGCCTGTCGTTTGAAGTGAGTTGTGAGTGACTTGAATGGGAAGGGTGGCTCTGCATGCAGGTCACTCAGGGCTGGAGAGGCGTCTGCTCATGGCTAGGATTCACCACGGGGGACTTTGAAAGAGAGCAGCATTTTGTGTCCAAGAACTTAAGGCAAAGAATTTCCAAGGCTAGTTAATGCCTGGAAAGGGATTATTTTTCTTAGAAAATGAGAAAACTCAGGAACTTTCCATCTGGGCTTTTATGCAGCCACACATTCACATACCCACATATCTGCATACCCACACACCCACACACCCAAACACCCATATACCTTCACATCCACACACCCATACTCCCATCTACCCCCATACTCATGTACCTTCACATCCACACGTCCAAATACCCACCCCACACCTCCACAAACCCACACCTCCACAAACCCACACCTCCACAAACCCACACCTCCACAAACCCACACCTCCACAAACCCACGCATCACAAACCCACACCTCCACAAACCCACACCTCCACAAACCCACACCTCCACAAACCCACGCATCCACAAACCCACACCTTCACAAACCCACACCTCCACAAACCCACGCCTCCACAAACCCATGCCTCCACAAACCCACGCCTCCACAAACCCACACCTCCACAAACCCACGCCTCCACAAACCCACACCTCCACAAACCCACACATTCACAAACCCATACCTTCACAAACCCACACCTCCACAAACGCACACCTCCACAAATCCTCGCCTCCACAAACCCACGCCTCCACAAACCCACGCCTCCACAAACCCACACCTCCACAAACCCACGCCTCCACAAACCCACACCTCCACAAACCCATGCATCCATATTTCCACACTTGGCTTTCCAGGTATTTGCATGTGCATTTGATGCTGGGATTGAACTCAGGGCCTCTAAAACCTTTGAAACTTTTCAGTTTGGGACCCCTGCCTCTGCATTCAGGGGAAAGCCAGGCATAATCCACAATGCTTTCTATAGCATCCAACCTTTGAGAATGGTCCAGCTCAAGACTGGGCCTCCATAAGCATGGATTCACCTTCCCAGTGTGACCACCCAGCCTTAGCCGCCTTAAGTGCACACACCTGAGGTCAGTAGGTTCCCTTATTGTATCCTCTCATAAGAAGTGGTTCCGTAGGACTTAAAAGAGAGGTATCTACAATGTCTCTCCATTGCTCAATGGCTTGGCATCTGGGTTCTTTGTTTTGACCTTTGACCCTCTCTCAAAAGACCTTTGGACTACACTGGTGGCTGCCAGATGCTAGAGAGCAGAAGGAGGGAAGATGGGTGGAGCTGACAAATGGGTACCGTATTTTCCGGTGTATAAAACAATTGGGCATAGAAGATGTCTCCCACCTTTTCCAGTTAAAATATAGAGTTTGGCATATACTCACTGTACAGGACTACCTCTCTTCCAACATACACCCTGTGCAGCAGACTCAGGCATGTGCCTATTTGCAGGCAGGACACAGACTGCCAGGTGCTTTATTAAAATGACAGCAGACAGCCAGTGCCAGCCTACACTGCCCCTTTAAGGCACAGCCCTCCTAGTTGAATGGGCTGTTCTGGTGGAGAGCCAATCCATGTTCACATTCTCCTCCTTGAATTACAGGATGATGTGTATGGCTTGCTCCTCCCTGCTTCATACTCCCTGTACAGAGCTGGGAATCGGCCATAGCACCTCCCACTATAGGCACCGGACATATGAAGTAAGGGGAAGCAAACGACCCCTGACTTTGGCACGGATTTTTTTGAGGGAGTAAAAAGTCATCTTAATGCCGGAAAATACAGTACTTGTTTACTGATAGGAGCAAGGTGCTCTGGTGTGCAGTGGCTCAACAGCAAGCTCACATAACAATAGTGAACTTTGCATTTCAACAAGCAAGGAGAATTGACATGCAGGGTCCTCACCTTAAGACAGTGTCTGAGGAAGAAGACATGCTTAGCCTAATTTACACAACATATACAGGTATCAACATGCAACATGCTGATGCAACATGCATCATTGATATGTATGTGTGTTTGTGACTGTTATTTTTATATAAAATTAAAATAAATTTATATAAAAGGATGAGCTAGGGAGAGAGCTTAGCCAGTAAGAAGCTTGTATCACAGGTATGAGGGTCTGCTTTTGAGCCCCAGAATGCAAGTAAAAAAAATGCAGTGTGCTGGCATGAGCTTGAAGGCCCAGAGCTGAAGGGATGAGACAGATGGGTGCCTGGGACTCACTGAACAGCCATTCTAGTCCAATAGGTGGATGCCAGGCCGTTGGAATACCTTGTGTCAAAGGAGCTGATGGCATTTCTGAGGGTGATGCTTGTCTGCTTCCATGTGCATGCAGGTGTGACTGTGCACATATGAACTCACATATACACCCCCATATGCATGCACTTAGAGTTTAATTAAAACAGTGAATGGAGCCCCACATGACCGCAGTAGTGAAGTCTGGGTGAGTGCTCGTGAGCAAAGAGGAGTGTGGAATTACTGGAAGGTGGAAATGGCTGGGTGACCCAGTTTTTAAAAGCTTCTAAATTACCTACACTGTCATGTCGACCAAGCAAGGGGTTTTGTGTTTTGATTTGGAATAGGAAGGGAATAGGGGAGTCGCCTCCCTATTCTTCCATTCCTTTGAATATTGGTCTGAATCTCTCCATATACACGGACAGTAATTTTGGTAATTTTGAGGGTGAGGGGAGAAATGAATCCGGTTGTTGGAACAAATATTTAGACACAATGCAAAGGTAAATATGGGAGAGAATGCAGAATAAGCTCAGAGTAGGGAGGACTTTTCTAAACTGAGTTACTAAAAAAAAAAAAAAAAAAGATTTGTTAAGTTGGAGTCATACAAGTTCTGCACAAATACTAACAGCAACATCAAAGAATAGGAATTTGTGACATATTTCTGTTGAGTTTGGTTTCTTAATTGGGTGGCTTAGACATCAGAATCCCTTGAGGGGTTTGCTAGGCTCACAGCTCTAAGACTTTGAAGTATAGTTCAGTGACAAAGTCCTTGGCTGACACTCAAGAGGCTCTGGGTTTAATTCTCACAACTGCAGAAGAAAAACAAACAGAAAGACAGACAGACAGACAAAACAACAACAACAACCACAACCACAACAACAAAGTTCCAAGCTGCTGATTCAGCGGGTCTGAGTCAAGATCAGGAGGCTGGTGACCCTGCTTGGCCATGAGGAGTCTAAGAGGAACTCATCATGTAGACCAGGCTGGCCTTGGACTCCCAAGAGACCAACCTCAAAACACAAAAGATAATTCAACATTCTCCTTGCGTACTAGGACATATCTAAATGGAGAGCAAGGCTAGACAGGAATCCAGAGATACAGGCCAGGGGCTTCTAACATGTGAAGAGATGCTCAGTATCTCAACGTCAGAGGCAGATATTTTCTTTCATTTCTCTGTGTAGCCTTTGGCTGTCCTGCACTCACTTTGTAGACCAGGCTGGTCTAGAACTCACAGAGACCCACCTGCCTCTGCCTCCCTGCTGGGATTAAAAGCGTGCACCACCATACCCGGCTTATATATTTTCAACTATCACAGAGGTACAAAGAGTTCAACAATATACAGTAACAGGCAAACTTGAAGAATCAGCTCTGTGCCCAAGGATCGTTGCCCACAGGCAGCTGATTAATCCGCCCTCCTCAGTTTGTTCCTTAGAAGCAGAGTGTAGATTCATTCATGCCCCAAACACACTGTTTGTACACACTTCCTGTGGGCTGGTAATTCTCATCCCTTGGGGGCCCAGCAGCAGCAGTGAATGGAGCAGACAGAAAGCCCATGCATAGCTTTTATAAAGCAGAGGTACAATCAGGCTGCAAAACAGGGAAGCCATGCAGGAAGCCAGGAAGACCTGTGTGCCCCAGACATGAGAAAGACAAGGCCATAGGACACCAGGCTTGAGCCTGGGATGTAAAATGAGGCAGCCTGGCCAGAGACAATCTCACTGAGAAGGACAATCTCACTGAGAAGGCTGATATTTGAGCTCAATCCTGAAGGAGACCAGATGTGAGCTGTGTGGAATTCTGAAGAAAGAGCAATCTTGGTAGAGGGACCAGCCAGTAGGAAGGTCCTGAGGCACGAGCATGTTTGGTATGTCAAGGGGTAGTGGAGACCTGTGTGGCTGTGGCTGGGAAGAAGTGAGCTAGGTGCATAATGGCAGAAAACAGGGGTGTGTGTGTGTGTGTGTGTGTGTGTGTGTGAAAATGAGGAAGGTTCCAGGGTGCTTGTCCTGAGTAACTGGAAGGATCCCGTTGAAGGTAGCCAAGATGAGGATGCTGCAGAGGACTCATGAGTGGCTGTGTGGGGAGGTCAGCTATGCTGAGGAAACAGATGGGATGCTCCTGGAGGCGTCAAGGGAGTCATCCGTGTGTCTGCGGGCTAGGGGGAAGGTCCTGGCTGGAGGTTGTGAGGCCTGTGGTTGATGGCTTGGGGGTGATGCTTAAGTCAGTGAAGACATACGGCCTCTGCTGTGACTGAGTCGCTGTGGTCATAGTGTCTTTTCTCAGCAGTAGAAATCCTAACTCAGACAGCAAGCAAAATCACAGACAAGGAGAGACAGGTCCCGCGAGAAGAATACACGTCACAAAGCACTGCGTTATTGAAAGAGCCTCACTCCAGTGAGTATGAAATAGATGAGCCTGAGATACATGTAAACATCCGGGCTTTGGTCCAGGTGGCTTTGAACACTGCTGCTCCCGGCCTTTGGTTAGTGCCCTTTCTCTCCCTTCCTGTAGGGCACAGAGAAGGAGCTGTCGGCAACTCAGCATACACTCTGGTGTGATACTTGACATTTTCCCACAGCAGGAAAACAAATATTTTCCCAAATGGTTTGTGGCTTTGGCCTATTACTAGTAAAATTTTGAACTTCAGTAATTTTTATATTGGCATGTATTAACCCTGCATAATGATGTGCTTCACCATGACATATTTGTGCATGTAAATAATGTATCTTCTCATATTTGGTCTCCATTTCCCCTTACTAATCTCTTGCTCGCTTGTTCCCCCTATTAAATTTTATTAGGGATTTTAAAACTTAATTTTAACTTACTTATTGTCTGTGTGTGCCACAGGGAGGTGTGGAGGTCAGCTGTTCTACTGTATGAGTCTTCAGTTGTGTTAGCAAGTGCCTTTACTTGCTGAACCACTTGCTGGGCCTTTTAAGTTTGTTTGCTTTAACAAGATATTGGAAAGGTTTATTTATGACTGCATGGACCTCCCTTTGCCTGTGCTTACTAACTTGAAAGTATGTGGGGACATTATGCTATTCAAGTTGATTGAGAGAGGTAGGGGAGAAATGCAGATTCATAGGTGCCCATGCAGGGGCTTTATAATTGTATTTTTTGTTGTTGTTTATTGATTTTTTGAGACAGATTCATGGAACCCAGACTGGTTTTGAACTCCTGAACCTCCTGCCTTCATCTCCTCAGGTACCAAGATTACAGATGTGAGCTACCACATTCTTCCTGTAACCACATTTAAACAATTAAAAAGACGGGAGTGAGTAAGATGGCTCAGTGCATAAAGGCACTTGCTGCCAAGTCTGACGACCTAAGTCCTCTCACAGGGTAAAGGAGAGACTCCCAAAAGTTGTGCTTTGACCCCACATGTGCACTACAAAACTCTCCCTCAATATGCACAATAAATACATACATACATACATACATACATACATACATACATACATACATACATAATAGATGTATGAAAAATAAGGATGGAGCATTATCATTTCAATGTGTGATCAATATCAGAATTGTGTGAGAGCTGTCTGATCAAAAGCATTCAAATTCAGCACTGTCTGTGTTGATAAAACCCAGACGGGTTCCCAGTAGCTGCTGGCGGACAGAGTGTTTTAAGGCGCTAGCTGCCTTGGCTCTAAGGGCTGTGAGCAGTAGTCACAGCTTCTCGCCGTCATTAACACAATATAGAATTAGAGCCAGGAGACAGGTGCGCGTTTTCATTGGTCTTTTGGAGAAGTGAGATCAGGGAAGCGCCTGTCAGGCCAGATTAGATCTCTGCTGTTTGCACTGTGTAGTACAGAGGACAGAAGACTTGGCTAATGTCAACATTTTTACTGACATTTCTTGCTAAAAGATTAGGAAAAACTTTGCACATATTGCCTAATGTATTTTTATTGTGGGGAAATCTGCCACATTAACCATTTGCAAAGGCACAGTTTGATGGCATTAGCAGAGTCATGTTGTTGTATAGTGCCTCCACACAGATCCTATACAAACCTCGTTTCCAGAGCATTCCATCCTGCTGGGCCAAAATTCCATACTCATTCAACAACCCCCTGTTAACCCTGCACCCCTGTTCTGTGCTCTGTCTCTATGGACTGCAACATAACCTTCATTTCCTCATGGAATAGATCACAGGCCCTGTTGATATGTTCTTCATGTTGGTGTGGATGCAGGCTCATGAGTGTGCGCATGTACTGAAGACACCATCTACCTCATGTTTTGACACAGGGTCTCCCACTAGCTTGACCTATCCAATCAGGCTAGGCAGGCTAGTCAACAACCCCTACTTTCCTCTCACCTCCACCTCCCCAGTGCTGTGGTAAGCTATCACACCTGGGCTTTTACAAAGCGTGTCTTGGGAGTTGAACCACTGAGCCATCTCCTCAGCCCCGGTATCTTGTGGCAGTTAACTTATTTACTCACACCATCCTCTAGATTGGTATGCGATGTTGGATTTTTTTCCCTCCCCAGGCTGAATGATGTTCTTCCTCCTGTATGTACTGCATCTATTTGCCCCTTCATTTGCTAGTGGGATTTGAAAGGCATCCACCTCTCAGCTGCTGTGAATAACAGCGGCTGTCAGTATTTGAGGACCAGTGATTGGCTGGTGGCCTGTGTTCTGGGAAGTGGAGTTACTGGATCCCATAGGACTTCTATATTAAATTTTCTCCAAAGAAGCATCACTGTGTTTTACCCCTCACCACCATAATGAAAGTGTTTCTGTTTTTCTACAGCATGGCCATCATGTGTTATCTTTTTAAAAAATGATGTGTATATATGTATGTCTGTATGTGCATGTGAATACTGGTGTCCATGGGACTGGGGGAATGCTGTTAAGGCTCTTGTGAACTATTTAACTTGGGTGCAGGGAACTGAACTCATGTTCTTTGGAAGAACAGCAAACACTCTTAACTGCTGAGCCCTTTTTAGACCTCACTTATCATCATCATCATCATCATCTCCATCACCATCAAGAACAGTTATTTTGAATGAGTGTAAAGCAGTCAGTCCTTCAGTGGGGTTTGGGTTTCTGTGTGTAATGACTGGTGTTAGACCATCTTCACCTGCTTTAGAGAAATGTCTGTAGAGATTCCTTTGTGGTGCTTCTGCTTGCTCATCTTCTGCTTCCTCAGTTGCAGATATTATTTCCATATTGAGGGTGTGGGATCTTTCTAAGATTGGATGGTGGCCCCTCTTCTCCCGATTCTCTCTTAACTTTCTCAATAACATTGCCTATTTGGCAAAGGTTGAACGAAACCTAACTTACCTTATACGGGATGGCAAGAAGTCTTAAGTGCTTCAAAACAGTCTCAAAAAAAGGAGAATAAACTTGGAGGACTCAGACCTCCATTCACAAATTTACCTATTAACAGAATTCAAAACAATGTGGCACCAGCATATGCAGAGACCTGGGGGCCAGTGGGGTAGCAGTGAAAATCCAGAAACAAAGGTTCATGTTTATAGTTGATTAGTAATTACAGTGTGTGTGTGTGTGTGTGTGTGTGTGTGTGTGTGTGTATCTATACATGAGTATGTACACATACCCTTGGAGTCTAGAAGAGACCATATCTGCCCAACCTGAGTTCTGGTAACTGAACTCAGGTCTTCTGGAAGAGCAACCAGCCTCTTAACTACTGAGCCACTTCCTTGGCCCCATAGTAAGGGCGCTACACTATCAGTTGGAAAAGTTGGGGACAAATGATAGCAGAATGAATAATGGTGGGGCAATAGGACCTAAGAAAAATAGTGAAGCCTGAAGCACAGTTTGTCTATTGTCTGAGCATGATCTCATTTTGGATCAGCAATACGAACTAAACCCATAGAACTCTTAGAAGACACATGGGGAGTCTCTGTGACCTTGCATATGGTGATGAATTCTCAGATAGGGAACCAAAAATGAGCTACAGAATAGCAAACAATTCTAAAATTCCCTTTCAATCACTTAACCAACTTGGTAAATTTTATTTGACTAGCATAGGAATGGGCCTGACCTTGAATGCTTGGGCAGCCTTATGCTCTCTTCTCTGACAGTGAGTGAGGCCCTCGGGTCAGCAACACCCCGTGCGTCACTGCCTTGTTCCAGATGTGCAGAGGCCTGTGCCCCAGAGACTGTGTCCTTTAATTTTCCTTCCCCCAGAGGTCAGCATGCTGCACTGAACATTGATAACTGGTCCTTTGACCATGTAACAGTATTATTAATTATATAGTTTTCTTGGTTCACTGCTCTTACCAACATGAAAGCAAAGAAACCAACCAACAAACAAAAAGCCTACAAACACAGGCAGAACCTGCTAATCTTGACAATGTCCTAGGAGCTCCTGATGTCCTGCTTGCTCCAAATGAAAGCGTCTTAGGAGCTTGGGGCAAGCTTAAGTTGTGAGCTTATGTGCCTCACAAAAGCAGTTGACCCCACTCCTTCTGTTCCTAGTGTCTCCGCCCTCTCTCTGCTGGTTCCATTCTTACAGACGCTGTGCACCATGAGAAGAGCACCCGACACCCTTCTGCCTGCCGTGCCTCTTCCACACTTACCATAACATTTCCAAACAAGCGTCTCCATCCCACACAAAACAACCAAAAGGGGTTGGCACTTTGGAGAAAGACAAGGCTGGCATGGTTGACTCTTTGATGGCTGGGAGAACATTTCCCACCATTACATAAATGTGTAGAATGCTATAGTCAGCTAGAAAGGTACCAGGAACATGAAACAAGCTATTATTTATATCAAGAGTCTATAAAATATATAAAAGTATACCCTGGGGGTTGGGTGGGTGTGGTGGCCCACCTTTCTAAAATTACCTCCTAAAAATCCCAGCAACTGGAAGGCTGAGGCGGGGAGACCATGAGTGTAAGTCCAGCCTGGACTCCACAAGGTTCTCTCCGTCCATATCATAGTCTAACAAACTATGGCTTAGCCAGAAAAATTGTAGATGTATTTTTGGATTTCTTGTGCAACACCCCTTTTCCATGTTGTAATGCCAGTTATAGGCCTGCTCAGTTCCATCTGCCTTCTGTGAACAGTTCAGGTGTGTTCTCCCATGTCAACTTTATGGATACACTTAAAGGGAACGATGAGCTTGCCTTGGGATGCCTTTATCCCTGGTGCTCAGGAGGCAGAGGCAAGCAGAGCTCTGTGCGTTTGAAGCCAGCCTGGCCTACATGATGTGGTCCAGGCCAGCCAAGGCTGCATAGTGAGGCCCTGCCTGGAACAACAAAGCAAGAAAGGGACTGATGGTTTGGTGTGTTATCATGAGAGGCAAGTACCATGGGAGACCAAGGTGGCCACTTATCAGGGGTGTTGTCCGGGCCTGCAGGAGACACGACAACTTCTGAGCTTAGATGTGGGTGTTGTCTGCTGGGAAAAAAAAAAAAAAAACTAAGTTATTGGGCATTCTAAATGGCCCATAAAAAGCTGAATTTCTCTGTTCTTTCATTTATTTCCAATTTCAACTCCTGATCCTTGATATTCTTGTGTCCCAGAAAACATCCCTCCCCAGAATCCCAGCATCCCAGGGTACTCAGGTCTCTGTTCTAAAATGGAGAGTGTTTGCCTGGGACCTCCACATACCTTCCTATAGGCTTTAAACTGTACACGCAATATAATGTCAACTATAGATAAATGAGTGTTTTATTATATTGCGTAAGGAAGAATAATGAATGAATAAGCATACTATACATATTAAATATAGAGACTCTTTTTTTCCTGACATCTTTGATCTGATGTTGGTTGAATCTAGGGATGTAGAAGCTATGGAGGCCTGCTATGTAGTCTTGACAGACAAGAATCACTCTGTGGGAGGTGGGCATTCCATCAGGTGAGAGGACTTGATTGCAAACATTCGAATACCATCTGTATTGGCCAAATTTTTGTTACTATAGTGAAGTGCATAAAGCAGGTTACTTTGTGTTAGCCCATGGGTCTGAGGTACATGATAGAGAGGTAGTGCAGGACACAGTGTAAATGTACATGTGACATGGTTTCTGTCCTTCCAATAATGCCATCAGATCCAGTTATAGAGTGCAACCCTGATTTTTACAGAACCAATTTCCTGATTTCCCATCTGTAAACACTAGATGATAAATTTTTGCCCTCTCACTTCCTCACCACTAGGATTAAAACCCGAGGGACGCTGAGGTCACACTGAGTCCCAGCACCATCGAAAACAATGTACCAGTCGTGTTTAAACCCCAGACATGCAATGTATTCAAGGGAGCAGACAAATTGTTTAAAAAACTGGGAATTGAGACCAATTTAGGGGAAAATTCCAAATAATTCCAAATGCTGCAAACAGCAAATTAATCCTCAGTCAGCAAAGTGTGATGGGAACAGGTGTCCTTTCCTGCGCAGATGGTCTGTCCTGTTGTCGACTCCTGCGTGAAATCCTGCCCATGGTGTCTATTGACAGGGGCTGGATAGCACCCAAAGACAAAGAATGGAACACTGGTTTCAAAGTTTAGAACAAATGGCAAATAACTCTAGAGAATTTAAATACTGGGATCTATCTAACTCTGTCTGTCTGTATGTCTGTCTGTCATCAGTCTATCTTCTGTTTGACCTATCTATCATCCCTTCCTCTTTCCCTCAGGCCTTTTCTTTGAATAAAGACACCCTTGCCCCATGCATACTAGATTCTAGGGGCTCCTGGATCCTTCTAGATGGCTTATCTAACACGGAATCTGTGCACAGTATTTCCCACTCCTCAGAGCCCTGCATGACTCTGCACTCTTCTTTCCTTAGTTGCTACATTTCTTTAAGAGAGCTCTACACTCCTGTCTGGTCTGAGCTATATCCCGTACTCACTGCTCCCCGCACTCTTCCCGACATGACTTTTTCATCTTCCGACTTCCTCTGCCATTCTCTTCCACCACAGCACCTCTCGAGGGAGACTCACTTTGTCTTCACTGGACTCCCAGCTTTCCAACCCCAAATCCCTGCAATCTCCCTTTCACAGCACAACTAGCCTTCAACTCGAGCGTCAGACAACAGTTCCTTCTGGAATCCCTAGATTTTTATCAATCATTTTAAAACTAAAGATTTCAATTCTACGCTAATCTTAAGTGAATAAAAAATGCTATTGAGAACGATCTAGATAAGCACCTTATATAATGGCACAGTCTTAACGCCAGTTTCACCCCCCCTCATGTCAACATGTTCCACTTCCCCAGTCCCCAGCAGGCAACTGTCAAGTTCAATCAGTCTGTGGTCTGCATGCTCTCTCTAGCTCTTTTGCTTACTGTAGGAATCTATTTACTCTGCATGTGGCTTCTCTCAGCAGGCTCTTCTATTGTGAGTGTTAAGGTCGAGCCCCATTATCTGCCTATTAGGAACACAATCTAACCTGTTGTGCTTTATGTGTTATTTTCACGAAGGGCTCATTTCCGTTTCTCCATGTCTAGGAGCCAGTTATAGAGCCAGCAGACAAGGGCTGCCTCTACCAGTGTCTTTCTTAAGTAATAACTTTACAGAGGTATAAATTATCCAGTTAAAATGTATCATTCAGTGGTTCTGGTGCATTTCCGGGACTGGCTTCATCACCATGGCCAATGGTAGAGGTTTTCTGTTGCTGTAAAGAGAACCCATACTAGACCAGTCACCTCTTCTCTCTCACTGTCTCCTCAGCTCGTTCCAGTGTAAGCACAGATGCCCTTTCTGTCTCAGATGTCTGGCACTACAGCAAAACCCGAGATAATCAACTTAGAAAGGGAAAAACTTTGGTTTGGCTCCCAAGCTTCAGGGCTTCTTTTCAATGGCTGCCTGGTAACCCCCTGCTCTGAGGCTGGGTGATACTTCACAGTGGGAATGCGTGATGGAGCCTGAGAAAGAGGGAACAGACCACAGTCCCTCAGTGTCCTCTGAGAACAGAGCCTCAATACCCCCTCCCCAGACGTTTCACTAGAGCCCATTTCTTAACGGTCCTATAGCCTTTAACACATGCCTCTTGAGAAGCTTTGGCTTCGTGTTTGTGCCTGAATTTCCCCTCCTGAGCACGAGCTGGGCAGGGCAGGAGCAAGTGCCCTTGTCTGTCTCCCATGGCGAGGTAGGCGGGAATCAGTTTCTACTTTTATCACCATCCATACTGAGGTTTTTCCAATATACCCTTTGTCTAAGGAGTTTTCCCTTTATTCTGGGGTGTGTGTGTGTGTGTGTGTGTGTGTGTGTGTGTGTGTGTGTGTGTG
>OU015746.1:82067183-82086091 GCA_907169655.1 Acomys percivali | reverse complement strand
TGTGTGTGTGTGTGTGTGTGTGTGTGTGTGTGTGTGTGTGTGTGTGTATGCGCATTGTTTACTGTGACATCCTTGACAGGAGTCAAGCCTCTCCTTCAACCATGTAGCTCCCAGGGATTGAATGACTGAAATCAAATCATCAGGTGTAACAGTAGGCGCCTTTACCTGCTAAGCCATCTTGCTGGCCCCTCTTATGTTATTTACTTGTCAAATATGAAGTAACTTGCTTTCTTGGTATAAATGCCACTTGGTTATGTCATACAATCTCTTTATATATCAAAGGTTTCATGTGCCTAGTATTTGGTTGAGAATTTTCTGACTCTCATCATAAGATACTGGTATATTGTTTTCTCGTGGCATCTGTCTGATTTTTGTAGCAATGTAATATAATAGTAGTCTCAAGAAAGAACAGGCATAGTATTTCTTCTTTAGCTTTTTTGGTAAGAGTTTATGAAGAATTGATACTGTTTGGTCTTTGTGGGCTTGTGGAACTCACTGATAAAGCTGTCTAGACCTGGGGCTTTGCTTGTAGGTAGCTTCTGGCTACTGATTTAATACCTTAAGAGGATACTTATGGTTTTTTTTATTTCTTTTTGAGTCAGTTTTTCCAATTTGAGTGTATTTGCTCTATATTATCTGCCTTTTTGGCACTTGAGGAACCAGAAGCCCTTCATATATTTTATAGTCTTTTTATTTTTGAAAGGCCAGTCATTTTTGCCTCCCATTTTATTTCTGAGTTTAGCAATTCTAGTATCCCGACCTATTTGTGTTGCTATCTTATTAGCTAAAGATAGATTAATTATTGGTATTTTAAATGAACCAACTTTGAGGGTTTTTTGGATTCTCTATTTTTTATCCACCTCCACTGTAAATCTGTGCCCCACCCGACCCCATCCTTACTTCTGCCTTGCTAGAATTCACACAGTTCCCCACACCAACTCCCAGATGCCAAACACATTTCCTGTTTTTCTTGTGTTTTCTCCTTTCCATATGGCTGTGCCATGGGACCAACAAGCCTTTCATCTATTTGCCATCTGGCAAAGCCCAGTCCTCCATGGGCTGTTCCTTGGGCTCCAGGCAGAGTCATATGCCCCAGTGGATCCTCCTGCCTTTTTCTGTAATTGTGCAACAGCATGTTCTGTATGGGCCACACTGAATTCACCCTTGTGCCTTTTAGCCCTAGACAGCTCTGGCCTCCTTTTGTATGGTTTGTATGGATATAAAGTAGATAAGTGATTCTGAGCTGGAATAGCAGTGTTTACAGCTCAGGTTAGAAACCGTTACATTTAAAGCTGGAGCTAGGCTTATGGCCTCAGCCCCCTCTCCCATTCAACTGGACACCAAACTTCTCTTCCCTTAAGTACCCGACTCCTGCTCCTCTTCCAGGCTCTTGCTTCTGCGCTGCAGGAAAGAAATGGCTCTTCAGAGCCCACCCTTCTTCACTCGGCTCCTTCAGACTCTGTCTTTCATCAAGCACACATTTGCAATTTACTGAAAAATTGTGGAGTTCTCTATTTCTTTCTGAGTTCCAGGAGATAAACAATACCCTGCCTCAAGTTCTTGCAGACACAGCAGCTTCCTATACTGTCACCAACCTGGACTCTAGCCAGAGAACAGCAGATATTTCTTTAGACAGATAAACACTGGTAGCCATGGATACTAGAGTGTTTAGCATTGCTCCTGGGGCCAGTTGAATTATGGAGACTGCACAACATAAGGGCCCACGTGCTAGCAAATTCTTCAAACTCCTGGACCAAGAATTCTTTTGGCAACGCTAAGGTTCAGATCTAATGACTTGTTATTACCTTAGAGTTGGGTTCTTCTATTCAATCCAGAGCTGAACAGTTATAACTCAATCCAAGAGTGAGTGAGGACAAGGCCCTCCCAGCAGTGAGGACCTCCCACGCTGAGGCAGGAAAGGGACATTTCAAGTCACATTCCAGATGACGTTTTGTTTTTAAATTTGAATTGCAGGACAATTTGTCATAATGCTGCATGCCTAGATTGGTCTTAATTATCTGATAAGCATCTAATAGACTTAATCAAACTCCTGAGCAGACTTCCATTAATTAATGGCCTGACATCTTCCTGTTCTATTTTAGCATTAATGTTTAGTCAGTTGTTTAGTAAGTTCCATGAAAACTGACAGCTTAACTGAATCAGTTGTTTGGTGTGTTCCAGCATGTTCCAGAACACTGAAAACAGCTGAGTCGATGTATAAGCAACTATACAGGATATAATCAGAAGAGGTCCACTGGAAGCCTGGGGTCTGATGTTCCCTGGCACAAACCCATTTCCTGCCTATATTAGTTTCAGTTGATTTTTTTTTTTACTGGACTCTGAGAATAATTTTGGTCAGCAGTGCTTGCTATTGCTCCATAGTTGCTCAAAAACTAAGAAAGTGAAAAGTGAGCATGCTGTTTGCCTGCACAAAACAATAGACTCCATGCTTCACGTAACTAACGTCAATTTTAGTTTTAAAAATGTGGACATGGTTTAGTTTTCTACACTTTTGTGGGAGATGTGTTTTTCTTCTTCTAAGAACGTATGGAGGAAAGGTATTTGATGGTTTGTAAACGAAGAACGTACTTTTAAAATAATTTATTTTTGACTATGTACTTTTGAGTGTGTGTGTGTGTGTGTGTGTGTGTGTGTGTGTGTGCGCGTGCATGCACGTGTGATTGTAGAAACCCATGGAGTCAGGAAGAGGCAATCAGATATCCTGGAGTTGGAGTCACAGGCAGTTGTGAGCTGCCAGACATGGGTGCTGAGAGCAGAGTTTGGGTCCTCTGCAAGAGCAGAATGTGCTTTTAATTACCGAGCCATTTCTCTAGCCCCAAAGAAAGAACATTTGCACATCTTTCATCCTAGTGGGTAATACTTGCGAGGGAGGGAAACGTCACTGGAGTCACTCTTATTAAAACGGTCACCACACCCCTCATTATCACTGTGCTCATAATCCAGCTTCTTATGGATTTTAAAACATAAGCATACACTTGTTTTACATTCAATTACTAACTCATTCATGGTTCTTAGTTCACATTTAAATCTCTCTACCCAGAAGACACAGTCCATGCTATGAGTTGGCTGATACCTGATAAGACAACATGGCCAGGCCTTCCTTGTGTCAACCTGAGGACGGTCATGACACCCCTCCATGGTATATGATATTGAGGGACAGAGAATTCCTGGCCCCTTGTTTACAGTATGGTCATGATTCCATAATTATAACGACACCAACTTCTCTAAGGGTAGAGGACGTCCTGGGTGGATAGAAACACGCATAATATTTAACACTACACACTGAGAGCTTCCCTTTTGCCTTTTTTCTCCTCCTAGAGTAAGAAAAGTAGGAAAAAAAGCAGACCAGGTGTGTGTGTATGTGTGTGCATGTGCACGTGTGTGTGTGTGTGCATGTATGCGATGTATACATTGTGTACTGATTTGTGCACATGTGTATTAGAGTATACATGAGCATATGTGTACATATTCATGATGGGTAGATTTCCGCATTGTACACTTCCTCTTTCACTCTAATCAACTACTTATACTTTTAGTATTTGAGAACTTGATACATGTATATGACGTATAACAATCATGTTTCCCCCCAACCCCAGATCCTCTGAATCCTGCCCCCTCCCTGTTTCCAACTTTATGTCCTCCCTTTTCCTCAGTCTGTTGAGTTCAACTTGTGCTGCACATATACACACGAGTGTGGGGCCATCAACTGGAGAATGGCCAACTTCTCCAAATTTCTTTTCTTTCCTTCTCCACCTCTCTCTCTCTCTCTCTCTCTCTCTCTCTCTCTCTCTCTCTCTCTCTCTCTCCTCCCTTCTTCCTTTCTTTGACAGTGTCTCACTGAACCTGGAGCTCACCCATTGGGCTGGGCTAGCCCGTCAGTGACCTCCATGCATCCCCGCTTGTCATCACTACTACCCCTCCCACTGCTGGCCTTCTAGGCATGTGTCACTGTGCCTGGCTTTTGCATGGGGCTGGGCATCTGAGTTCAGGTGCCCATACTTGAGCAGAAAGTCCTTGGACACAAGCCATCTCCCCAGCGTGACCACACCTTTCCCTCTGGGTCCATAAGTGTGCGATAGTACAGGTGAAGCAGTGAGGACTTTGTACACTGAGGCATTTGGCATGGGTGGCAGTTCCTCATGTTCCAGTCTGCCTTCATTCTGTCTGTCTTAGGGTGGCTCTTTATCTTCTTCCTGGGCAAAAGGCCTGTGTGTTAGCAAACATGCTCAGAGTCGAGGCTAATAGGGAAGAATGGACTGACTCTGTTTAGCTATAAAGTGCATCTCCTCCATACCCAGATCTAGCCAATGGACAGGACATTCTCCACAGTTGAGTGGAGAGTGGGGTCTGACTTTCACACGAACTCTGGATCCCCATATTTGACCACGTCCTCTGGATGGAGAGGCCTGGTGGCACTCAGAGGAAGGATAGCAGGTTACCAAGAAGAGACTTGATACCCTGTGAGCATATACAGGGGGAGGAGGTCCTCCCTCAGTCACAGCCAATAGAGGAGGGGAGTAAGGGGAAAATGGGAGGGAGGGAGGAATGGGAGGATAGAAGGGATGGGATAACAATTGAGATGTAATATGAATAAATCAATAAAATGTATTAAAAACAACAACAACAACAATAACAACAACAAAACCAAAAAAAACAAAGTGCATCTCCTGCCATAAGGGAAACTGAGGAGTAGTCGAGGGCACTGGGCTTTGCCTTGTGGAAGGAGCTAGGTGGAATCTGGAATGGGTTTTAAGTGGGGCTAGTGAACACAAACTTAATCACCTAATTTTTTCATTTTTTTTGCAAAAATAAGACAAAACCCCAGCTTTTGGGAGTTTTCAAATTAACTCTCTCAATGTCCACTTTGTTTGCTAGGCACCTCCTGGTCAGTAGCTGGACTTGTGAATCAACATGCCGGAACAGAGCAATGACTACAGGGTGGCTGTGTTTGGGGCAGGTGGAGTTGGCAAGAGCTCCCTTGTTTTGAGGTTTGTGAAAGGGACCTTCAGGGAGAGCTACATCCCAACGGTGGAAGACACCTACCGGCAGGTGATCAGCTGTGACAAGAGCATATGCACGTTGCAGATCACCGACACTACCGGGAGCCACCAGTTCCCGGCCATGCAGCGGCTGTCCATCTCCAAAGGCCATGCCTTCATCCTGGTCTACTCTATCACCAGCCGGCAGTCCCTGGAGGAACTCAAGCCCATCTATGAGCAGATCTGTGAGATCAAGGGGGATGTGGAGAGCATCCCCATCATGCTGGTGGGGAACAAGTGTGATGAGAGCCCCAACCGTGAGGTGCAGAGCGGTGAGGCAGAGGCCTTAGCACGCACGTGGAAGTGCGCCTTCATGGAGACGTCGGCCAAGCTCAACCACAACGTCAAGGAACTCTTTCAGGAGCTCCTCAACCTGGAGAAGCGCAGGACCGTGAGCCTCCAGATCGACGGCAAGAAGAGCAAGCAGCAGAAGAGGAAGGAGAAGCTGAAGGGCAAGTGTGTGGTCATGTGAGAGGCCCTCCTTACAGAAGGAGCTGCCGCCACCGCCCTTAGGGTTTCTCTGCCCCTCCCCCTTTGAACCCCATCGTTGTCAGGGCAGCATGTCTGATGCCCGTGTGTTAAACATTGCATTTGGCTGCAACACACCCTGCAATGTCCTCCAGAGGCGTTCCATACACCCCACCAGCCCACCCCTCAGGAGTTTCAGAATCTGCGATGCTCTTAGCATCCCAGAGAGCTGAGGCCGGTCCTGAGTGGGCTTCAGCCACTTGAAGGCGAGGGGACTCAGAGCCGTGGACACAGGAGGGACTGAGAGTCCTAGGTTAAGCATGTGCGCATGACAACTGGTTAGCCCATAGCTACGGGTACCATCCTACATCAGGCAATGTAGTTCAGATGCCACTAACATCTCTAGGGGGGAGACGCAGGCAGTTGAAGGAGGCGAGAAACTAGTGGGTCCAACACGGGCCCATGGACCTCAGTGGTTCCAGTTAACGCATTTTTAGTGGGATTGGAGAGAAGACACCATAGCCCCCTCCAAGTGATGCTCATGCTATTCCTACTGACACACCCTGAGGGCTGCTCTCATCTCCTCAAAGCCTTCCTAGCAAGTACCGTGTCAGCCTGTTAAGAGTATATACACTTCACATGCAATGCCAAGGCCACTTGTGGCATGATGCTGTGTCAGCACTTTTTTAGTTTTTTTTTTTTTTTGGGGGGGGGGTCAGGACATTGTGACATCATGCCAACATCGCAATAATGTTGTGTGTGTGTGTGTGTGTGTGTGTGTGTGTGTGTGTGTGTGTATGATACTTTGAAGGTTCGAGAAACGTGAACTTTCTTTCATTTTGACCTTCGAGGGTTGCCACTTCTTCCAGCCCTCAGATTTTAAAATAAAAACAAATAAAGTGGGCATTTTTTAGACTCTCTCTTTCCCCTCCTCCAAGATGGTTTTCTTGTCTTAAATAATTCCATGTGTACCCAGCTGGGAAACAGCCAACCAAGAGCATCTAATAACCAGAAGCACATCCATTTTTCTAAATGACACGAGCATGTAGATGCTATGCGTTGCACCTTAATGAAATACTTTGAAACAGATGCTGTTCACTGTGTTTTTAATGATTTACCTATATTGGAAGTAGATTGCTAGAAAATGCATTTAATTAATAGTAAATTTTCTCCTTGTCCCTTGCTTAATGTCCTTAAGAGTTCCTCAGTGCAGCGTGCACCCCAGAAGCAATTCTCTCCTAAGGACTATGTGTGCACCCTGGGTTCTTCTGAACAAATTATAGTACTTTAAGGATCAGCCACTACAATGGCTGCAGATAAGCTGGTCTCTCTTTTCTGGGCACAGTGCCCTTGACTTAGTCTAATTTGCCTGCTATCTTGGAATCTGCTTGGGTTTTGATTCTTGAAAATTCTTAGGTTCATGGCCAATGAGAAGGTGCACCTCTTTCACCTAGTAGGGCAAACCCATGCTGGCCTCGGGTGCTGGCTTGACTATTGTCTTAGCCATCTTACCATTGGCCAGCCAGTCAGCAGATAGAGGAAGCTGCAGCACTGGGAGCGCCTATACAGTTGTCTCATGACCACTGGGCAGAGGTTGCAATGTTGGGGTATTGTGCTAGGCCTCCTTTCCCACCAATGCCTCCAAAGAACACTGTGTTCAGACACCCTAGTTTCCTTCAGACTTCTATAATTCAGTCCCCTTGTCTGGTCTGGCTCTCTCTGCCCTGTCAATGATAATTCACCCTGGAGATATGCTGAGGACCAGGGAGGTCCCTCAGCAAGTCATACAGCTCAGTGATCTTACCATCTCCTTGGACTTCTAGAACAAAAGCCTTGGTGTTACCTGGGCAAGCAGCCACACTGAGAAGAGAGGAAGCCCAGGAGCCAGCCAAGGTGCTCAGAGTACCTGTGCCTGTTCCTGACCCCTCAGAGCCTTTTCTGTTGACTCCTTTTGTTCCCAAAGGCTACTCATTCTCTATCACAGTAAGACTGAGTTGTGGAGTTTTCTGGAATGTCTTTAATTTGCTGATCCATTTATATCTATTTCTGTTCTCAGAGAAAATGTATCACCTTGTCATTTAGGTGCAGGAATAGTGAAGGAAAGACATGAGTCTGTGGCTGATATTATATATATTATCATATATAATATAAATTTGTGGTGATCCCTTCACAGATAGTAAGATCCTGTCTAACCCACCAACTACAACCAGGCTTTAGACCTGAGTGTTTCCATAAGCTTTCCTGCTCCCAGTGACCGCATGTCAGGGTTCTCTCAGCCCTTGAAGTCAGTTTGCGTATCTCTTAGTATTTCTGTCTCCATCGACGCAGGAATCTTGCAGTTATTCCACTCACAGTCTTTGTTCCTTTCTGTTCTGCCTGTGAGTTTAGAGGGTGAGGCTGGGGAACCCTCCCTCCCCTGGCTTCATTCTGACACTACTTTCTATGGCTTGAGCTGAGCGCTGGGTAGCTGTCTCAACACCACTTCCCTCTGACTCAGGGGCCGAGTGCACAGCAGTACTGGGCCAGTGGCTTCCAGCTTTGCATTGGTCCCATCCCAAGTCACGAAGCTGAGATCCTTGGTAACGTTATCTATTGCACGTGGGACCCAGCCCTAGCTCATTATAAAACTTGAAATATTGATTTTAAGATGGCACTCTGGGGTTAAGCATGGGATGCCATGAGCTCCTCAGTCCCCACTGGTCCCCTCTCCATTCAGTGACAAGCCATGGGCATGCATCCAATGCATCAAGTCCAACACAAGAGCAATATCCAATTGTCCACTAGATCTGAAATTATATATATTATGTAATTTATCTTCCTGCACTTTTGAAGTATAAAGTAGTAAACTGTACATATCTATCTCTATATATCCATAAGCTAGTATATCTGTTTCATTATTTGTAATATTTGAGAACTGCTCATTCTTTGTAGAACAAAAATAATGCATTAAATATTTTAAAATTTGCGCTGTGATATTCCTCCCTGCCCCAAGTTTGTAAAGTGTTGCTCCTACATAAGCTGTCTAGAAATACCCAAAGCCAAAGGGGCACTTGGAACTCCTACAAGCCACATCCTGGGATTCAGTAGCACACAAAGACCTTGTGTCAATCAAATATCTGTAGAAGAGTGACCATTGGCACGTGCCGGCACATGCTTCCATGCCAGGCACTTGGTGTTCTGGTTCAGTTCTTGGTTATGTCTGACATACTCTACGGTTATGGAGATCACCTCACACAAGGTTCTAGCTGGAGCAATGGCCCCGATCCATAGAACCAGTTACAATAAAGCTCAGTTATGACACCCTGGCTGGAAAGAGGTCTGGCTTTTTATTGTGTGTATGTGCATGTGTGTGTGTGTCTATGGAGGTCAGAGGTCAACTTCAGGTGTCACGTCTCAGGAGCCAGCTACCTTGATTTTTGAGACACTGTCTATCACTGGGACCTGGGGATTGCTGATTGCACTAGCATGGTTGGCTAGAGGGCCCAAGAACCACCATGTATCCACCTTGCTATTAATCAAGTCCAGCTTAAAAAAATGGGCTCTGGGTTCTGGGTTCTGGGTTCAGATTCAGGGTCTCATATTTATATAAAACCCATATTAACAAGTAAGCTATCCCTTCTGCCTCAAGGCCTCTATTTTTTTTTTAACAGAATGAATGTTAATGTTTTCAAGTTTAAATTGATGAGTATCAAATGGGGGGAGAATGACTACACACACACACACACACACACACACACACACACACACACATTAATATCAAGCCACACAATATGTGACACAGAGAGCTGGGAAGCCAGGTTACAGCATACATATCTGGGTTTGTGTGTGGGTGCCTGAGGATCAGAACTTGGGTCTTTACATTTTGCTGGATGAACCATCCACCCAGCCCGCACTTCTGATTTTTAAGGGTATATCTGGGCTGGCACGATATGGACCCTGCTGTTCTCTCAGCAGCAGCCACGTGATTTTGAAGGAGTGCAGGCTTCCACCTTGTCTTGGATAGAAACAAGATTACCTGGAAATTTCCTACGGAATGTTTCTCCTTGTTCCTGTCGCTGGGTGGAAATGAGGCAGGTGCCTCAGGCAAGGACAGGGAGGAGGGGGAAGAGACAGAACAGGGGCTGGGGGTCGGGGTAAGACAGCAAGGAAGACAAAGTCTTATTTTTTCTTCCTTTTCAACTCTACACACCCTTCCCTTCAGGCAATCAAATGAGGACAAAGCCCCTAGAATTTGCTCCTGGCCTTGGTTCTGCCACCTCTTCATTCTTCTTACTCCACAGAAGCCCTCCCTCCCCCCATCCCTCCACCCCCGCCCCTCTACCCCCACCCCCATTTTAAAACCAGGAAACAGACTAGAAATATAGAAATATAGTCTTGCCACTGCCACTGACTGAGTGACCATGCCTGGTTTACACTCTCTGTGATTCTGCAGAAGGCGCTTGTCAGAATCTGCAGGATGGCATGGGGCTCCTTTAATGACATACAGAAAGCTCTGGGTGCTGGCTTGCTACATCTGAGCCCTCAGTGGAAGCAAGGAAAACTCTGCTGAGGGCTACCTTCTATTTGGAAGGTCTGCAGTACAAAATTGGATCTGTGCAATATAAAACCACAGGAACATCCCCATTTTAGAAATCCTTTGAACAGGCTACGCTGACTGCACACCACACCTTTCAATTGCTGTCTGATTTGCAACCCTGCCCCCAGGCCCCCCCTCCCCCCGTAGTCCCCATCTCATACCCCTTGCTTTTTTATCTGGCCCTTTCTATCTATTGCAGTAGAAAAAGTAGAAAATTAACAGGTCCCACTGGCTCCCCATAGTGACAGGATATGCTGGCTGCTATTTACTAGGCTTCCCTGAGCAGATGGTATGCTACGAAGGTCTTGAGACTAAAGAGCATCTCACCCCAGTACCAGGAGATACATTTGCAACTTACACACACACACACACACACACACACACACACACACACACGAGAGAGAGAGAGAGAGAGAGAGAGAGAGAGAGAGAGAGAGAGAGAGAGAGAGAGAGAGGGAGCTCTGTGTGTCCCTAGATGGCAAGACAGATTTTCACACCAGTCATCTCTAGGCACCATTGGTGACTTAATCAGAGAAAACAAATTGGATTTACAATATATATTCACTCACACATATATCAACAAAATAGATACTTTGAACAAAATATATATTTTTAATGGAAAAGTTTTACTGTCTAGAGCTTAATTAAGTCAAGAAGCTAATTAAATTACCCAGAACACTCAAAGAATCAAAGATTCCTCTTAATTGAGATTTTTTTTTTCTAATCACCGTTGAGTAAATGAGCTGTGCAGTCTTTGGAGCAGGGCTACTGCTTTCTGTTGGGGGTAGTGCAGCCTTCTCAGGTAGAGAGAAAGGATAACCAGGGCTATGGCTGCCATGGACCAATCTTCCAGTTCCCTCAGCTATGGTTGGGAACTAGGAAACATCTCTTCGGATTGACTAAGCTCACATCCCAGAGTGAGCTCTCCAAATGCAGCCGTTTCCTGGGAAGGAGCTGCTTCAGGCCAGAAGCTGGAGATGGCGCCCAGCCAGCCAGCCAACGTCAACATCAGCCTTGCTTCCCTTTTCTGCCTGCAAGGCTGGGCTCTCCACTAAGCAGCGAGGACTCATCTCAAGCACGTGGGTCTGGGATTGCTCTGCTGGGATCTGTCTTTTTTAGGTCACTTTTTTTTTTTTTTTACTGCTTCTTTCCACACTCTGCATCCAGGCTGCCTGCTTCCATTCACACATAGCCCAGAATAGCTGCTCTCAGGAAGGCCTAAATATAGGAAGCTTGAGACTGCCACTTACCTTCCCATTAAGGAGGCCTTCATTTTGAGTTATCTGTGGAGACGGCATGCGGTGGGCTCCTGCTGCCGCTGCCTCTTGCTCCCAGGTGCCGGGTCAGCCTGGACCAGTGGACATATCTGAGGAATGAGGTCTTCCTTAAGGTCCTTCTCCTCCATTGGCAGCAGCGGAGGCTGTCAATTGGCAATGAGTGTCATCATCCCCCAGAAGGCCTGTGCTAGGTTTGTGCAGCAGAAAAACAAAGGCTAGGGTGAGATTTTCTAATTGGCTTATGATGGGTTCCTTGCATGGCAGCCCAGGAGACCTGAGGATTTTTCTCTGTGCTTAGCCAGCTTAATTACAGGTAATGGTATTCACAGCAGACAGCCCACAGGCAGAAGGCACTAAGGAGAAGAATGAATGTTAGCTAGGTCGTTATTCATTCTGGGGGAACTTTCTAGAATCCCTGGGCAATAGCCTGTCCTTTTACTGTATTGTCTGACATTAACACAGCCATCTCATCTGCTGGGAAAGGGCACCACTTGTAGAACTCCCATGTCTCAATTAAATGGCTATTATGGAAGGGTAACAACAGGAGACATGACTGACTGTCTGTTCATCATCTATATAACCCTGCTACGAAATCATGTGTATGTGCACCCCGCACCCTCCTTATTTGCAAGTTCTGTATGCTGGAATAAGAACGTTTAATACAAAATCTAGTCACAGTGGCACACACCTATAATCCCAGTGCTTGGAGGCTGAGGCATGAGGATCATAAATCAGAGGTCAGCCTGAGCTACAGGGTGAGACCCTGTCTCAAAATCCAACCAAATATACTCCCCCACCCAACTAGCAAAATCCAAACAAAGAGAGAGAGAGAGAAGGGAGAGAGACAGTGGCAGAAAGACCTGCTTGTGTGCCACCACCTAAATGGGTGGTGCTGCCCCGTGGGAAGCATCTGCATTTTCCGTTCCTTGTTTGCCATGCCAGTGCCTTCTGAAAGCATTCTTACAGACACACCCAGAGGACCGCTTTCCCAAGCCTTTCAGCATCCCTCAATCCTGTCAAAATATCATCGCAGCTGGAAACCCAAATTGTTTTTCTGTGAGATTCCATAATTTTAACTGAGCTATTCCTTTATAAAGAAGAGTCACAAGTCTCTGCAGAGCAGGCTATGAGACCCCACAGGGTATGAGGATAAGAACCAGAACCCCACATGGAATGCCGAGGGTGGTGCCTGCGTACCAGTTCCCCTCTCATTGCAGCACAGTGCACAGTCTGTAGGTCTTAGTGATTTCCAGTTTTTACACAGTGCCCATTTACTGAGGATTTAGACAAGAACAGAAGGTCAGAGTCTCATGAGAGAGACTTGCTACAGCGATTTTGTTGAGTAAGATCTTGATGGCAAGATAAGTAGAAAAAAACTAGTTTAGATCCTTGTTACTGAAAAGAAGTGATGGGGTAGGAATGTAGCTCAGTTAACCTGCATCCCAACCCCAGCACTGATAAACTGGGTGAAGTAGTGTGTGCCTACAATCCCAACACTCAGGAGGACCAGATACCCTAGGTCATCCTCTGATACCTAGGGAGGTTAAGGCTGGTTTGAAATACACGACGGCTATCTCAGAACAACAATAAAAACCCAGAGAGGAAGGGGAAGAGGTGAGAAAGATGAGGTAGCTTATCCTAAGAAGTTCTGGGATAGCCAATGCCACAATAGTGCTCAGGGCCAGAGAGGGATTCTAAATATTAAAACTTGTTGCCATGGCAATTAGTCAGAGGATGGCGAGGCCATTTTTTAAAGAGGAGGATTCTAGATTATGTGAAGGAATAGACACTCATCTAATTCTGCAAGCAAGTGCAATTAAATGCCACTTAAAGTTGTGTATATAATATCTGTTCCATTATGAAACATGGAAGCAAAACTATGAGCCCAGTTTAGCAGCCATGGGTGCTTTGTCAAAATCTGGCAAAGCTTAATTCCTAGTTCTTTTTATCCCTACAAAAAAAAAAAAAAAAAAAAAAAAAAAAAAAAAAAAAAAAAAAAAAAAGAAAGAAAGAAACAAAACATAAGAGTGGAAAACCGATCGAATACTGTGTTATTGTCATCATTGTGACCCAATATTTGGCAAGAAACAATGTAAGGGGTGAGGGTCTACTCTGACTTACAGCTTTGAAGTGACACAGTTGGTCATGTGAGGGAGGCATGATCATCACAGAAGTGTGAGCAGTGGGTGGCATTGCGTCTGAAGTCAGGAAGCAGAGCACACACAGGAAGTAGGGCCAAACCATCCAACCAGCTTCCTCCAGCTAGGCTCCACGACCTCCCAGTCCAGTGCCAGTAGCTGGAGACTGGACGATCAAACAGAAGATCCAATTAGGGGAGGGGGGCGCATTTCATCTTCAAACTACAGCTGAAACAACGTCCAGAGATGCATATGCAAGACTTTTATAAATAAAGAGGATAGTAGCCAAGGATTTATTATATTTGAATATAATAAATGGTTTGTAAATCCGGAAGTTCCAGGAACCTATGCTGTTTGTGAGACTTTTCCTGGGGAGTCATTGTATGCATGCATGCACAAACACAGCTACTCATCCTTGAAGGGGAAGCCCACACTGACGAAAGTAACAGTCACATCCCGTTTAACTTGGTGGATCCCTGAGTTTGCTAGAGTGACTTACAGGAGTGTATGGGTGAGGGGCAACCTACTGGAGCAGGATTCTCAAAGGCAGCTGCACCCTTGAAAAACTCAAAGTCTGCATGGGTGATGATAGCTCACGAAAGCTATCTATCTAGCATGCCCGGAGTTTCAATAGGTGGAGCCTCTGAAACACGGCTGCTCAGTCTCCTTCCCCAGCCATGCTTTATATCCTCCATGACCTCATGGAGGGGTCCTTGTGAATCCTGTCTTAGCACCCCTAAACATTTGAAGTTTGTTTCCTTCCTGAGTCTCAAAGGAGGGCACTTCTCTAGCCTCTGTGACTCTTGATGTCCCTAAGCTTTGGCTACGTTGAATGGGTGAGTATCCCCAACACGACTCCCAGCTCCAGAGTTGTCTGCCTGCCTTAGAAGACAGAGCATCAGCTCTGTTGCCATGGACTTCTGACTGAACACAGTTTATCCCTTATAGTTCTTTATGGAATGTGGTCAACACATGACAGCTCCTTGCAGAAGCTATGGTATAAACTGAAAATCTTAAGCTACAAATTAGGCAGCTTCAATGGTCCCTAGTGGTGTTGGAAGTGGATTTTTTTTTTAAGTTATACAGAATGAATATCTGTTTCATTTCAGTCAGCAGTAAGTGAAAGCAATAAGGGAACAGGCACTTACAAACAAGATAGGAATTTAAAAAGGAGTGGGTGCGGTGCAGTTTGTACATTTTGAATCTTTACCAAGCTCTGTGGGCCTAGGCAGTAAATGGGGAGTCCATTGGGCTTATGGTCCATTTTACATTGTCTTATTTTCTTTTTGTGTTGCTGTGATAAAATACTCTGATGAAGTCAGCTGAAGGGATAAAAGGTTTATTTGAACTCACAGATCAAGGGCTCATCACGATGGGGAAGTCAAGGCACCCAGAACATGAAGAAGCTATCCTGGATCTTTCACTGGTCCTCAGAAGAAGCAAAGAGGACCCCCAACGGAGAGAAAGCTGATGAAGAAAGGGCCAGGAGCCAACAGGAAGTTACCAGATTCGCAAACAGGAGCTTCTAGATGGAAGAAAAAAAGAAACGCATGTCTTTAGAGCATCAGTGAGTGAACTTTGTTGTTTTAGACCATCAGACCCATTTCCAGCTTCTGACTTCCAAAACCAAATAATAGGACGCGTATTGCTTTATGCGCCTAACATTTGTGGCAATTTGTTGCAGCAGACAAGACACTAATACACTCTTATTTAGCAGACAGTATGACATTCGTTCACATACCCTTCAGGTAACAGACTGCCATTTCACACCCATCCGTTGCTGCGTGGCTTTTGCCAAGGCTTGTGCATGAGCTGCAGACACTATCACGCTGACTCCTACTGTTTTAGAATGAGTTGAACAACAGCGATGTTCTGCCACAAATACAGTGTCTATATTCAGCAGTGTGCACTTGACCTTCAGAGTTTACAGTCATATTTTTTTGCACTATGCCAACACATTACTTCTCACCAACACATTACTTCTCACCATTATACAGAGACTCAGGGTTACACCTTGCATTTGGTTGTCCGGTGTGCATACTTGGCTTTTCAATCTGAGCAGCTCCAAGCTTTTCTGTTTTTTCTGCTTTCATGGAATTTCCCATTTTTCAGATTCTTAGTTAGCTGTTTGGTAGAATCCCTCTCTTTGCAGGACCTGCTCTGTTTCTTTATGACCAGGATCATAAATATTTTAGGAAGACGGATAAAGAAGTGATTTTTGTGGAATACCCAGGGCATTCAAGAGACACCGATTTTTTAAAATGGTGTGTGTGTGTGTGTATGTGTGTGTGTGTGTGTGTGTGTGATTCTGAATTACATCTATTTATTTGTGTGTGGTATGAACATGTGTGATACATACTGATCCATTCTTACGGCCCTAAAGTTTATTTCCTTAAATTATTTTCTGGTATACAGTGTTAAGAATTTGAATGCACAGAGTCCTACAGTCTGAGAATCTAGGGCATGCAACATTTCCACCCCCTACACCCCAGCATCCCCTGGCCTGACCGTGAGTCTCCTGGATTGCACTGCCCTTTAACAAGATCCATGGTGACCACTTGAGCCTATTAGCTTCTGAGATATGCTGGCTTAGAAGATTTAAGATACTTGCAAATTTCCTGATGCTAACAACCATCAATAAATCATGGCTGTTTTAAATTATTCTCTTTCATTTTTTTTTTTAGGTTTCCAGAGATGGACAGGCACATTTATAGTATCAATAAAGCAAGCTAAACATTCCTCAAAGCCAGATCTGGTCTTACTTTACTCACTGCTAACTCTCTTGGTTAGCTTTTGAGAAACTTCTATGAGTTGAAATTGTTGCCTTTTATTTATTTTTATTTTTTTGAGACAGGGTTTCTCTGTTTATTCCTGGCTATCTTGGAATGCACTCTATAGATGAGGCTGGCCTCAAACTCAGAGGTCCTCTTGTTGCTGCTTCCTGAATGCTGGCGTTAAAGGAGTGCGTCACCAGAGCGCTCAGCTGCCTCTTAGTAGCAATATTTATTCCCATAGATTAGTGCTGGGCTCATGGACTGAGCAACTACTGGGTTCTTTGACCTTCCATTCATAGGCAGCCATTGTTGTATTAGTTGGGCCACAGACTGTAAGTCATTCTAATAAATCATACACACACACACACACACACACACACACACACACACACAGCATGTGGCAACTCACAACCATCTTTACCTCCAGTTCCAGAGGATCTGATGCCCTGTTCTGGCCTCTGTGGGCACCAGGCACACACATGGCCCACAGACATACATGCAGTCAGCAGACTCATATACCTGAAGTAATCAACAACAATAACAACAAGTCTTAGTACACGTTGGGGTGTACAAGTTAATCTGTGTTAGGACTGATAGTGGGTCACACCGATAATCTTTTAGAATCTATCTAGAATATAAGGAAAATTTAAAAGAAGCTCAGTCTTTTAAAAATTTTGTTCTCGGAAGCATTTTAGGAACATTAATAGCATTCCTTATTTGTTTGTTTGTTTGTTTTTTCAAGACAGGGTTTCTCTATGTAGCCCTGGCTACCCTGGATTTGCTTTGTAGACCAGGCTGGCCTTGCATTCACAGCTCTCCCCCAGCCTCTTCTCTGCCTCTGCCTTCTGAGAGCAGGGATTACAGGCATGTGCCACCATGCCTGGCTAGAAAGAGCATTCTTATATGTTAATTTATTAGACAAAACCAGGAATGTGTGTAATATCATGTTGGTACTGGGCCTACCCAGGAGGTTCGTAGTCCTTAGCTGTCAGCTGTCAGTTTCCCCAAAAGGATCCCCAAACTCCTGCTGACTCCATGAGGCTAATGTTAGCTGGTGGTGACTGTGGGTAAGTGCCACTGTGATAGCCACGACATGGTTCTGAAGGGGAACGAAGGGGAAGGGTTATGTAGGCCTTTAGAAACTAGGATAGGAGATTTAAATCTTAAAATTTTACTTTGTATGTATCAGTGTTTTGCCTGCATGTATGTCTGTGCCCCACATGTGTGCCTGGTCCTGAGGAGGCCAGAAGAGAGCCTCTGAAGCCCTGGAACTAGAGTTACAGATGTGAGCCGCCATGTTGATTCCTGGAACCCAACCTTCAGAAGAGCAGGCAGTGCTCTTAACCTCTGCCTATCTCTCTAGCCCTGGAATCTGTGACTTCAGGACAGGCTCTCAGAAGGAGAACTGGCTAGCACTGACAGGAGCCGTGAAGAACAGTGTGGGTTGGCTTGTCTAATAAGGCTTTGGGGCTTCCCGAGAAGGCACTGACGGTAAGATGTTGGCCTTGCCAGCAACCAATTTAAATACTTGCTTCACCTTTTATCTGTATTAATTGAAATTTTTACTTTAAAAATTTTTTGTTGTCTTTGTGCATGAGGGTAGCGATGAGATGACAACTTTGTGCCGTTGGCTCTCTCCTTCCATCTTTGCATGGGTTCTGGGGATTGAACTCAGTTTTCTAGGTTTTCACAGCAAGCATCCTTTTGTGCTGACCCACCTCGTCAGACCCATTTTCTTCTTCACCCACCTTCTCCTTCTATTTTATGTGTGCGGGTGTTTTGCCTGTATGTAGACCTGTATGTGCACCACATGCATACCTTGTGCCCATAGAAGCCAGAAGAGGGCGTCAGACCCCTTGGAACTAGAGCTACAGATAGTGGGGAGCTGCAATTTAAATTCTGGGAATTAAACTGGGTGCTGTTGAAGTTCAGTGCCATCTCGGTTGCCCCTGTCCCATCTTATTCTTCAAGGGAGCACATCCTATAGCAAGTAGCTGATCCCAGTATTACGTAGCTCAGAAACGGGACCATGTCTGCCCTATAAGTACTCAGCATAGGGACTAAGTATGAGCTGAAACTATAGAGAAACAAAATTCTTGCATCCTTGATCAGTACGAGAGGCCTCTGGCTTCTGCTGGCATGTGAGATCTGATGGTGATAGTACACCTGTGATCTGCTGCCCTGCCGATATGACACGTGCACACATGTCAGGACTAAAGGGTGTTTGGTTGCAAGGACACTGGCTCCAGGGCCTCCTCCATCCCTTCCCATCTGTCCTTTTTCTTTGCTGTTTTCTGGGGGCTGAGTTGAATATTCTATTCTGTGAAAAGGAAGCCCTTCAGATCTGGGACCCCTGCCGCTAACCAGTAAGAATACTATGCATGAGCACCAGTGGTGTGTGCTGTGAGGAGAGCTGTGTGCTGTGAGGAGAGCTGTGTGCTGTGTGGAGAGCTGTGTGCTGTGTGGAGAGCTGTGTGCTGTGAGGAGGAGAGCTGTGTGCTATGAGGAGGAGAGCTGTGTGCTGTGAGGATAGCTGTGTGCTGTGAGGATAGCTGTGTGCTGTGAGGAGGAGAGCTGTGTGCTGTGAGGAGAGCTGTGTGCTGTGAGGAGAGCTG